>CANTUR010000277.1:0-1200000 GCA_947683625.1 Mallotus nudiflorus | reverse complement strand
TACAAGTCCTTGGCCAATGCCGCTTCATAATTTCTTTGGCTTTGTTCTCTATTACAAGAACTTGGTTTTGTTCCTTCTTCTTGTACACTTCTTTATGACAACATGGGTGCTATATACCTCTCTTCCAACCCTGTGTTTCATGCCCGAACAAAACACATAGAGTTGGATTATCATTTTGTTTGTGAGTTGGTATCAAATGGCACCATTGTTGTTCAATTTCTTCCTACAAATGATCAGCTTGCAGATTTGTTCACCAAGCCCTTTTTTTAACCATGTTTTACTGATCTCTGTAGACATTTTCCTCTCCATTCGAGCATAGGCTTGCAAGGGGGTGTTAGCTAGTATTATACTTCCACTCAAACTCTGTAATACTCTGTAATATTTATCCTTGTTTCTCATTATTATCCTTTATCATTTTATACTTGTTATTTAGTAGTTATCTACAACTTTGTACCACTATTTTTATCCTCATCATGTAAATGTCAATTATCATTGAATATACATACAGAATTCATTCTCTTTTTTGTCTTTTTCACCATTTATCATTACCAATCTTGTAAAATCATGCCTTTTTCTTTTTAGTGTTTGAAGAATAAATTATTAAATTTATGTAATTGGGTTAATACAACAATAACCATTAAATAACATAAAGATTAAACGATGCTTATTTATGAAATTTAACTTTCACAACCAACAAGTTCTCAAATGAGTAATCTTGTATGTACATGGGCCTCATTCAATCATCAATTACCTTAATAATGGTACATGTACAATAATTCTTTCATTCAAATGCTTGTAAATGGCAAATTATATCATGGACCCTTGTCCATATAGCAATATGGACCAGAGGTACATCATGCGTGAGAAGTATAAAAAAACACACATTTTTGTGTGTGTTTTATTTTTTTTAAAGAGAAGCGGGAGTAAGAAGAAGAAGAAAAAATAAGAAAAAGAAATATGTGTCGACGTGAGAAGCAACTAAAGTGCTTAAATAGTTCATTAAACAAGTATTATGAGCAAGTTGGTGGATTACAGAAAAAAGAACCAACATAAGCACTTGATAAGCTGGAGAAGGCATAATCTACGTAGAGTTCTCAAGGTGAAGTCTCATCTGGTAAGCAGTTAATTTTAACTTTTTGCTTTACTCATTTTCTCTATTCAAAGTTTGCCTAACAAATTAAATCACTCTTAAATCTGGTGTTCTTTATAACTTTGGTGTGTTAATAAATACTAAGCCAAACAATGGCCATGGATTACCGTTTAAAAATTAAACAACACCAGATTTTTATTGTGTTTATATCTTTATTTTTATTGTGTGTAAAATCATAGGTTTTGCATTTTTTTTAATAATGTGGAGGGTAAGTGAAAAAGAGGAAAAAAAATGTGGAGGTTGGACATTTCTTTATGTTTGTTTAGTTTATTTTTTAATAAGATCGAAAGTTAACGTACAGGTGTAGGTCAATGAGCCTGTAGGTAGTGGTTAATGAACATATAGGTGAAAGTAAATGAACCTGCTACAACTTTATTAATCTTCATCTGCAATTCCATCTAGTCTTAAATGAACATGCAGATGAACATGAATGAACCTATACAAAAAAAAAGACAATGTTTAACTCGAAAAAAGGTGAATTTTTTTTATCTTATACGTGTAATGACTTATGGTCCAAATTGCAGTGTGGATATAGGTCCATGATATAACTATTGCTTATAAGTGGTTATGGCGATGATTGGTACACTCTGGCTTGGAGAGGGGCTATTCCTTTTTGGATCCCACATTGCTTGATTGTGGTTAGGTGTGTTTGTTTAAAAGCATGTACATGGGCCTCATTCAGTCAACAATTGCATGGATAATGGTGTACATACATTAAGTCTTTCATTCCAAAAAAATGAGTAATCTTGCTAGTTCAAAATCATGGGACCCTAAGTAAACTTGAATTTGTATGCAACTGTGTATTAATGCTTAATTATGTAATTTTTGTTCTTAATTTTAACTACAAATCAAGTGAAATGTCCTATTACTAGTTATTTGTAGTGAATTTATTTTTAGAGGCTGAAGCATGTTAATTTGAGTTTACTTATTTCTTGAAAAGAAAGCCATATAGACAATTTTATTTTTATTATTATTGTTGTTATAGTTGATAATAGTTTTAGTTGATTAAAGTTGTAGTAATTATTATTTTTTGAGAGAAAAAGATAAACCTTTCATTTGTAGAAGATTAAAAGTATATCTTAATGAAATAAGAATAAGAATAATAGTACAATCAAGAAATACCAAAATAAAATCTTACTTAAATTATAAATTTTCTAATTGTTATTCCTGAATTGTGTTGACAGAGCTCTTATGATTTGCAATTCAGTTATTTGTACACTCCACTCAATGGTTTTATTTAGCCATAAATTGAATTCTTGGCCTTTGAATGAGTCCAATTACAAAAATATCAATAGAAAAATCACAATAAAGAGATATCCAAATTCTATAAAGAAAAATCATAGAAATCCCACTAAAGATAAGAATTACATAAATGAAAACCACAAAAATTTTACTAATGGCAAGAATTTCATGAAAAAATATTCAAAATTTTAATGAAAAGGTAAAAAAATTAAAGATTATAAAAAGGGGACAAGCTGTCTGGCCGGAAATTGGTTGTGTGATGCTATAAGTACGGCTTTGGCTAGTCCATGATATAATCTGTATAGCTATGAAATATAATTTTAATGGAGCTCTAGAAAATTGGTATCAAAGCCTAGTTTTTGCATAAGGTGGAATTGTTATAATTCATATGAAGATTGAAAGAGAAGAAATTCTTAAACATGACAGAACCAGAAAGCTCTTCTATTCCCTCTTCTACTCCCTCTGTAATATGTGATTATAAGTATGTGCTAACTAAGTCTGTTGCCGTTACCCTATCACCCCCCATCAACCAAACCACCCAGAAAAAGACCGATTACTTGTATGAATTTACTTACCTTCCTGAAGATCAAAAGATTGAAGAATCAAAATTCCCCCTGTTGAATCCCTATGATGCCTTCTCAAAATCCAAAATAAACTGGAAACAATCTTTTAAAGCTCTTGTAAACCGACCCACTTCCTCTATAAAAGAATATGTTCAAGCCTCCAGCTTTGACCAACACCATATACCAGCCTCTCAGACAGAACAATTTGTGACCTTAGAAATTCCTCCAGAATTTCTAAGAACTTGGCTTAATCAGGGATACACTCATATCCACTTTGGAGCTATAAGGTTAGGACTCTCCTACCATGGCAGAGCAGGGCAACCTGTTTTCTCTAGAATCGCTCTTTTGGATTCTAGATATAAACAGTATCAACATGCTGTAATTGGGACCGTAGAGACATCCTTAAATGCTGGCTCAGTATTCTTTACATTTTTCCCAAATTATAATCTGGCCCTTTCTGATCCCCATGCCTTGACAGCTTTAAAAGTCCAACTCCAGATCCTTGGTGCTGAACAAATCTCCACAGCCAAAGTAGCCACCCTTCACTACCAAATTATCTACCGTCTCCAAAACCATGCTATCAACTTGTCACTACCATGTGTCCAAAATGATGCTTTGTTCATAAAAGCAGACTCTCATAATACTCCCACATGCATTCACACACCCAAACAACTTTCTAGGAATGATTTGTTAAAATTATTCCCAGAAAAGTGGATCACCAATTATGAGAAGTTGCATGAGACAGTGGAGCCAATTCAAGGTACAGACCCTGTGCATATCAAAAGATCTGATGGATCAGTTGATTCGATCTTTAGGAGAAAACAAGAGACTCCTACAGTTTTTAATACACAGTTCATGATCAATCCTTGGGATCCAGAAGATAACATCCCTGTAGCCTCTTTTGATAATTATGGAAGACCAGTCTATGCTTTTAAGCGTGATGGTCACTGTTATTTTGATTATTGTGATTGTGATGATTGTTATGTTGCATCCTACTTTGATGATGATGAGAAGAAAAAGAAAAAGAAGAAGTCTCCAGAAAAATATAGTGAAAAGGAATTCAGAAGAAGATATGAAGATGGAGATTCAAGCATCTGCACTCTGGGACAACCTTCAGGAAAATATGATTATCTTGTATCATATTCTCCTCCTGCTTGGTACAAACCACCAGCTACTCAAAATATTCCTCCTGAACCTTGCAAGCCTCAAATACCTCCTTCCCAGCCAAAACCTAAGGCAACTCCTCTTCCATGTTACAAAAAAGCTTTGAAATGGGTAAGAAAAGAAAACTCAACTGAGATTCAAAAGCCAAAGTCTTTACCCCAAATCTGTATGTTCCAACCCACAGACTTTCCTCCTTTAACCAAAGAAACAAAAAACCAAATCACCATGCAACCCTTTATCCTGGAATCAAACATTATTGATGCAGATGGCAGACCTAGACAAACAACTCCGGCTGAAGCAGTAGTCAACTGGCAGACACAAAATGCTTATGTTCAAAATCAAAAATTGAAGCTTATTGAAGAAAAGATTGATGGAGTTGCTGAACATGTGAATTTGGCAGAAAAAAAGTTCCAGGCCTTTGAAAAATGAATGACAGCCGTTCATACAGAATTACAAAGGCAGATAGAGATGAAACACCAGGAACTTATGCGAATCATCAGCAACAAAGGCACATTGAATAGCATTCAAATGAAAGAAACAGAAATTTTAAACTTGAAAGCCTAGGTTGACCAACTTGAGAAAGATCTTAAAAGAAAGAAAGAAGAGTTGTCCTCACAAACCTCTTCAAAATCCTTCTCTCCAGATCCTTTTGGTCTTTTGTACAGCCCTTATTCAATTCCCAGTTCACCATACACAGCCTCTTCCACCCAATCTTTATTTCCTGCACCAACAGCCCCCTTGAATATTCCTCCAAACTTTCAAGGATTTAAATCCTCATCAAAAACCCCCTCTCAAACACAGTCCTCTGATGAAACAACAGCAAAAAAAGGAAAAACAGTCCATTTCTCTCAAACTGAGAAACCTAAAACAACACCTTCTGAATCATTACCTAAAAATACCTCACCAACCTCATCACCAAAAGAGCCAGAACACCCTCTAATGATGGTAAATCCCATCTCTTCCTTTTTGGAAGAATGTGCTCAAAATGTCATGCCCAGCTTTTCAATTAAATCTGATTCAAAGGAAAGTTCATCTTCTGAATCTTCAGAAAGTGACTCGGATTCGGATTATGAAATACCCTACCAATTGATGGCTGATAATGCTACATCTTCTAGAGGACCTCAAGTTGAAGAAGTTGATGATCCAGAAGAAGAATTTGAACAGCCCAGAACATCACAGCCAAATCCGCAGACAAATTTCCAAAAAAATACTGGAAATTACTTCACCCTGGATGATGTTCCTCCTTCACAATACAGGAATAGATTTCTAGAATTCAGAGCATGGATAGCTGGACAAATGATTATTCCTGGAGCAGAAATCAGGGTTGTTATTGAAACATTCCTTGCAAAAATGGTGGGAAAGCTAGCAAACTGGTATGCTTCTCTGAATGCCTATGCTAGAACCCAGTTGATGGATGCCACATCACCAGAAGATTTCCTAGGACTCTTGCATTATGAGTTCTTAGGAAAATGGGATGATGATCTTGAAGTGGCACGAAAGGAGTATTACCAGATGAAATGTTGTTCACTACAAAGAAAAGATCTAGAAAGACATTTCCAAAATATGTCTACTAGATTTTACCTGTTAGGAGGCACTGCTAATCCTGATTTAAAACAAGCCTTTTTGGCCTCTATTCCTGAGATTCTTGCCTCTCGAATGTTTTCAATCCTTCAACAATCAAATTACAAAGTTAGAGATGTACCAATGGGACATTTGTATCAGATCATGATTCAGGCTCATACCCAGTTATGTGATCAAAGGAAGATGATTAAACTGTATCTGGGCAGTAGGAAGAATCCTTTGGGAAAACTTTCATGTGACAGGCCTGATTTGCAGATCAAATGCAAAGATGCTGATGTTTGTGTTTGTCCATCAAAGAAGAAGAAACATTTCTTCAAACTAAAGAAGAAAGGGAAAAGATCCAAGTTTAAGAAGTGGAAGTATTACAAGAAGAAAAAGTTCCGTGGTAAGAAAAAAACTGACAGATGCTACATCTGTGGGAAAAAGGGTCATTTTGCAAAAAACTGCCCTTCAAAAACAAAGAAGACTGAGCAAATGATTCAACAAATCCAGCAGATCACTAAAGTAGATTTGAATGATGCTGATCTTGAGTCTCTCTTTTCAGAAGAAGAAGAAGCTTCACCAGAATGTGTTTTTGCTATAGGCCAAGAGGCAGACTCAGAAACTTCCAGCTCTGAAACAGAGTCCTGGAATGACCAGTTCTTAATTGGTGGTGATAATAGAGACATGATAGCCCTAACTCATGAAAAACATCCAATACCTTTGTTCCTTATCCAAATTTACCCAACTAGTTATTCCAAACCCATAAAACTTGTAGCCTTGATCGACACTGGAGCCAAAACTACCATTCTCAATCCAAAAGCCTTGCCTAAAGAATGTTGGAAACATCATTCTGAGTATTTCTCTACAGCCAATGGAGAATTACTTGAAACTGGCCTTAAAACCAGACACCCAATAAAGATCCAATTCTTTCCAAATTGTTACACCTGGACACATGTTCTTGGATCTTCTTTACCTGGAAAAGATATTGTCATTGGCTTTGATGTCTATTGGAAGATGAAAGACTTGAGAATTCTTCCAAATGGACTCAAGTTCAAGAAATACTTTCAACCATTCACCAATATTTCATCTATCCTTGTTGTTGACCAAACCATTTCTCAACCAAACCTCCAAACTATTCATGAGTTCTTATTAAAAGAATGCAGTGCTCAGTCTCATACAGAGTTTCTTCAGAAATGCTCATCACCATTGTGGAAAAATGAGGAGTTCTTCATCTCCTTACCTTTCAAACAAAATGAAGATGTCAACCCAACAAAGGCAACTCATCCAGGAATGACTCCCTCTGATCTTAAATTGGCAATTGAAGAATGCAACCAATTGGAAGACCAAGGCCTAGTTGCTCCCACAAAATCAGAATGGGCATGCCAAGCTTTTTATATAAACAAAAGATCAGAACAAGTTCGTGGGAAGAAAAGATTGGTGATCGACTATCAGCCTTTGAATTTCTTCCTCAGGGATGACAAATTCCCTTTGCCAAAAATTTCCTCATTATTTGCATTTTTGGCGGGAGCTAAAATCTTTTCAAAATTTGATTTGAAGGCTGGATTTTGGCAACTTGGAATCAAAGAAGAAGACAGATACAAAATGGGCTTTTGTATTCCAAACAGACACTATCAATGGAATGTGCTGCCTTTTGGACTCAAAGTAGCCCCATCACTATTCCAACGGGCTATGATAAAAATCTTTGAGCCCATCCTCTCCAGCGCTCTTGTTTATATTGATGATATTCTTTTATTTTCTGCAAATATAAAAGCCCATGAGAAACTGCTCCAACAGTTTGCTAATCTTGTACGACATTATGGTGTTATGCTTTCACCCACCAAAATGTTCATTGGCCAAACAGAAATAGATTTTCTTGGAATGAAATTTAAAGAAGGGAAGTATCTTCCAGGTCCTCATGTTGCAACAGAACTGGATAAATTTCCAAAAGAAAATCTTTCTGTCAAACAAATCAGACAAGTTCTTGGCATTATCAATTATCTCAGAGATTTTATTCCTCATCTGACAAAGAAGACAGCCCCTCTCAGAGCTCTTCTAAGAAAGAATCCTCCACCATGGTCCTCAGAACAAACAGAAACTCTTGAACAACTCATAATTTGCACAAAGAATCTTCCTGATCTCCAGATTCCCTCCACAGGAAAAAGAATTCTTCAAACAGATGCAAGCGATCAATTTTGGGGAGCTATTCTTTTAGAAGAGGATGATAATAAGAAAAAACGGATTTGTGCTCATGTGAGTGGAAAGTTCACAGATGCAGAATGCCATTATCACTCAACCTTTAAAGAGGTCCTAACAGTTAAATATGGCATAAAAAAGTTTGAATTCCATCTAATTGGTCATCATTTCAAAGTTGTGATGGACTGCTCATCATTTCCAAAAATGCTTGAATTCAAAGGAAAGACTCTGCCCCATCCTCAACTTCTCAGAATAAAAGAATGGTTCAGTAAGTATGACTTTGAAGTAGAACACATCAAAGGAGAGGATAACCTGTTACCAGATCTTTTAAGCAGACCACCTGTCTCTTGTGAAAAACCCTTTCAGCTAAAAGTTCTTCCCATGCTATACATGTACCAAACCATTAATGCCAACTTTCTTAAAAAAGGTATTCCTCCATCCTTACCATCACACATTTCCATGACCATCCTTAATCAAAAGGCAAGAATTGAAATTTTTGAACTTCAATCCGGACTAATCAGAAAATATGGGTCAAATTTCTTTCACAAATTAGGCTTTCATCCTGTTTATCCTTTCACCTGTATTTTCAGCTTCCTAAACCAAAGTCCTGGTAACCAATTTTATTGGCCTCCTGAATTGTTAATCCTGTTTTGGTATCTTTGTCATCTATATTGGATCTCATTTGATTTTCAACCATTAAAGCTTGCAAGGTATATCAGCCTGCTTGAGAAGAATGAAGGTTTGAATCCACATTTGTCAACATTTCTCAAATGGTTCCAGAATTTGTCAAGATGGAAATCCTATTTGACAAATGAAGCTTATACTCAACATGTGGCACCTCCTCTCGAATGCCATACTATCGTCACCCTCAAAAGAACTTTCTTCAAAGCTAAAGGTGTTTTTACTGATGTATCATGTTTTAATATCTATGGGACTTATAGACACTCAATGATGCACTATATTACCATAGATACCACAGATCCTTCATCATGGAGAGAATTTCAAAGACACATATTCGAGAAAAATGGTATTATTCCAAAGGAGATATGGCCAAAGATATCTGATGATGCCCCATGGGAAATATTTCCTTCTGATTATGGGAAACAGCTATTAGCAGACAAAGAATATTGGGAAAAGACACAAAGGACTACATCAATCCCGTCTCACATGCAAATTGATGATCCTTATCAAGCCAGCTCATCTGATCCTTATCAAGCCAGCTCATCTAATCCTTATCAAGCCAGCTCATCTGATCCTTATCAAGCCAGCTCATCTAATCCTTATCAAGCCAGCTCATCTGATCCTTATCAAGCCAGCTCATCTGATCCTTATCAAGCCAGCTCATCTGCAGAACAAATATGGTTAAACTCTTTCAAATCAAATAATTCAGAGGACCCACGTATGCCAATAGCAGGACACTCACAGGATCCTGATGAAGGCTTTTACCATAGTGAAGACAGTGCTGAAGATAAGAATCTATCTCCAAGTCACGAGCCAATTAGTCATAAATGGTTGTAATTTAAAGAAGTTACTTTTATCAAGTGGATATCTATCCACGTTGGTCTGTTTATCTATGGTTGTTTGTTTGCTTGTAGACCTTCTTTTATCTCAGCTCCTTCTCTATATAAGGAGCTTTCTGTCTCAGTTGTAAGGCAGAACCCCTCTTGTAAAAATTTTCAGAAGCTAAATAAACCATGGCCTTTTAAAAGTCTTTCTTCTTCTCTAGCAGTCAGATTATGAATTACAATTATTCCACCTATCTAAATTAATGAGTATGCTCTGTACTTGCCTCTATGAAGGATCTGGTACATCAGAAACTTAATTAAGAAGATGATCCAGTAACCAACTCTATTAAGATTATAATTTATAGTTGTATAGATTATAAAAAGGGGACAAGCTGTCTGACCGGAAATTAGTTGTGTGATGCTATAAATACGGCTTTGGCTAGTCCATGATATAATCTGTATAGCTATGAAATATAATTTTAATGGAGCTCTGGAAAATTGGTGAAAAGAGGTGGCTAAGAATTTTTTTTTTTTTTTTTTGCAAGTCGTAGTAATTATTAATGGTTATGCATTTAGTCATCTTCGATATTAAAAAAAAAATCCCTCAATACCAAACGCATGAAAAAAAAAAAAAAAAAAGCACATCCACAAAGACCAATTGCAGGGAAACTTCTCAACGAAGTTGTTTGCTAAATTTATGGCTTTATAAACACGAAAGAGATAAAGTAGAACTTTACATGTTTATCTTTTCATCTTTTACTTTTATTATTTTCTATTTTTTTGAACGATAAAGATAATATTAAAAGGAAATAAAAAGTCATTACATATGAGGTCTAGCTGAATGCTTTAATAGGTGGGGATGTACATTGAAAGTGTTGTTGGATAGAAATAGACAGGTGTTTTCCTTAGCCAACCAGTCAGCCACAACATTTGTTGTTCTAAGAATGTGTCTAAGAATTGTGCCACTTTGAGTCTACAAGAAGATTTCTGGGACGATGGCTGCTACTTCCCATGAAGGCTCCTCATTTATACCCAACACTAGCTACACCACCATCAAAATCTGATTCTAAAATGAAATTCTGAGATGGCCATTTTTCAATAAATTGAAAAAGCTTCATGAATTGCCTACATTTCTGCTTGAACAACCGAATGATTGTGAGAAATTGTTTAAGTCAATATGGATAATTTTGCCACAATAATCTCTACATATAAATGCCCATTTACTTGCCCCGGTCTATGAACAATAGGAGGCATCTGTGTTAATCTTCCAAAGTACTTATTATGTTGCAGTCCAATGTAATTGGTTAGCATCAGATGAGCTGCTATCTGGACATATTCTTAAACAAGAGAGGGACAAGAGAGGGATTGAGAAGCTTGAATGTCCGACCACCATTGATGAATCTTGCTCACTGTCCATATTATTCCTTGCCTTCTAGATAAACCAACAAATGCCAGTAATGAGATTGAGAAGCTCATGGTTTCCTAAAGAATTAAGCATGTCTTTAATAGTCATCCACCAGTTTATAAAAGAATTGAACCCTACTTCATTAGGGACATAATCGCCTTCTTCATGATGCTTTAAAAGTGACCTAGATAAAGCTTCTGTATAGATAATGAAGAGGAAGAGGGAGAGAGGGTCTCCTTGTCTGAGCCCTCTAGAGGGCTTAAACATTTCAATGTTGCTCCCATTAAAAGAAACAGAGTATTCAACTGTTTCAATGCATTCCTTTATCCATTGTACCCATTTACTGTGAAAACCCATAGTTTGCAGAACATCTTAGACAAAATGTCAATTCACCCTATCGAAAGCCTTGGCCAAGTCCATTGTTATCACCAAAAAAGCTTTTCTACCCTTACATCTAGTTTTCAAGGCATGCATAACTTCGTGATTTATTATTATATTGTCTTGAATGCTTCTACCTTTAACAAAGCTCGACTGATTTAAGGAAATAATAGAGGGGAGCGAAGGCTTAAGCCTATTAACAGGAATTTTTGAAATGATTTTGTACAAATAATTGCCACTGATAGATCTATAATAATCAAAAGTGACTGATTGCCGAGTCTTAGGGACAAGGGTAATGGAAGTATGATTAACCTTCGAAGGTAGCTTCCCGGTTTCAAAGAAGTTCATAACCACAGCAGCTATATAATTTTGAATAATTTGCCAATGATTCTGGTAAAAGGCTCCTGGAAATCCATCAGGGCCAGGAGCTTTAAAACTCCCCATTGAGTAGGTAGCCTCTCTAATCTCTGCCATTGTGACTGCTTTTGTTAAGGTAAGATTCCTTTCTTCAGAGACTACATTCTAAATCATTAGAGATTCTTCAGGATCGAGTTAGATATCTTCACTAGAGTATATTCTCTTAAAGTGCTCAACTGCTGCTGCTTTGATTCTTTTGTCCGATGAGACCCACTCACCACCTGGAAGCATAATTCTTGTGATCTGATTGAGTTGTCTTCTCTGAACTGTAGAGAGGTGAAAGAATTTGGTATTCTTATCTCCCTCGTGAAGCCAGTGAATCTGAGCTCGTTGCTTGCAATTAATTTCTTACTGTTTGTAAATTCTTGTTACTTCTTCCCTGAGTCTATATTTTTCCCTCTTTTTATTCTCATAAAAAGCACCTGTCATTAAATGGTCCAAATGTGACTCTGCACTCTTGATTTTTTGCGCAATGTTTCCACCTTTTAATTGAAGCTGCCCAATTCTTCAATTCATAGCGAATAAAATTTAGTTTGTGTGAAAAAGGAAGTGCTTGTTCGTTCGCTATCCAGATTTCAATAACTTTTTCTCTCCAATACGGATCTAGATCCCACTTCACTTCGTACTTGAAGGATTTGAATTTGAGAGAGACCTTGGCATTTAATCTCACTACCAGAGGACAATGATCTGACCCTAGAAAGGCCTATGAATAACCTCAGTAAACTCAAAACTTTAATCTCCAATC
Source organism: Mallotus nudiflorus (assembly GCA_947683625.1). Taxonomy (NCBI): domain Eukaryota; kingdom Viridiplantae; phylum Streptophyta; class Magnoliopsida; order Malpighiales; family Euphorbiaceae; genus Mallotus; species Mallotus nudiflorus. The sequence continues at coordinate 1,187,675 of CANTUR010000277.1, read as the reverse complement.
CGTATTTGCCAGAGCTCTATCTAAGCGAGCTTGAATATTCCTCTTATTGGATTGCTTGTTATACGATGTAAAAATACTGCCTTTAAACCCCAGATATATCAATTGGTAGTCATTAGACAAATTTTGAAATGGCTGAAGTTATGAGGGAGTTGGATCAAGTCCTCCCTTCTTTTCATTCGAGTGGAGACAAGAGTTGAAGTCACCAATTAGCATCCAAGGTAAGGCAGACTGTAAATGCAGGGCCTTGATATCATTCCATAGCTCCTCTCTTCGAGGGTTGCCATAAACGCCTGTAAATCGCCATAAACATTCATGATCAATTACAATATCCATGAAATGTCTCGACATTCCTTGGATCTGTACTCCCCATTCATCATTCCACCATAAGCAACTACCTCCTGAGTTACCAACAGGATCTATATACTAGCCATTGCTGAAGCTCATTCTGCTGCTCAAGGGTTCCAAATAGCTTTTCTTTTGCTTCATTTCAATGAGGAAGACAAGGGTAGGTTTGTATTTGGTGATCAAAGATCGAAGGATTTTTTTGGCTAAGGGACTACCAAGACCCTGGCAATTCCAGGATAGATACTCATAGCAAGATCAAGGAGAAGAGAAGTAATGAAGTTCTACTCTATCTGGAAAAGAACGAACACTGTTGAAAAACTATACAGATCTACTCTTAATCCTAGTTCAGAGAAGCAAGGTTGAGAGAGAACACTATTTATGGTTAATTGAACCCATTGAAAATCCTCTTCGCATGCATTAATTTGGTGTTGCTATAATCAATCTTTTCCCATTTTTCTGTCCATAGCGGTGGCATTGTAGAGAAGGTTTAATATTATTTTTTATTTAACTTTTAAATTTTTATTTTCTTAACTCATATACAATTAAAATAGAAAAACATTTGATTTTAAATATACAAAATTCTAAAAATCAACTTCAAAATAATAACACTAAAATTAAAAAGTAATATGTAGAAGCTAGAAAAAAAGTAAAAATTAAAAATCAAAAAGTAAAATTATAAAATTCTACAATTAAAAAGTAAAATTCTAAAAATTAACTCCAAAATAATATGTAGAAGCTAGAAAAAAAAAAATTTGAAAGTAATATGTAGAAGCTAGAAAAAAAAAAAATTTTTTTTTTATCGATCACCATTGGAGGGAAGTGGAGGGGGAATCCTTCACCTCTAAATAATAACACTAAAATAAAAAACTAATATGTAGAAGGTAGAAAAAATTTTGATTTTTTTTTTAACGATCATTTTTGGATTGATGTGGAGGAAGGAGTCCTTCACCTCTAAAATGGACCAACCAATCCTAGGCAGGTAACTTTTACAGGTTTTTTTTTTTTAGAGCGTTGCTCCAATGAATTGAATATATAATCAAAAGTCATGGGTTCACTTTCCATGGGGCAATTGTTTCCAATTATATAAAATCTTTTAATTAAACATTATTTTGACTCATACATTTTTTTTTTTTTTTGTTATTCACTTCAGTATTAATTTATAAGATATACTGATTTTATGTATTGCAAAAGTTAAACAAGTTCAAAAAAAAATGTTTAAATATTGAATTGAAAATAATAAAAGTTAAAGGGTGTTAAAAGTTAATATGTAAAGTTGAGGGGTGAAAGTATGTATTTGACCGACAACTTCCTTACGAAGTTGTTCTACTTGCCTGGAGAAAGTGAATTTAAAAAAAAAAAAAAACGCTTAATTCCAATTATATAAATTCTCTCCACTGACTCTCTTCTATTTTCAATAGTATTTTTGTTCTTCATTTTCTTGAAAATTTTCCAACGGCTACTTACTCTGCTCACAACATGAACACTACTCTAGTCCCTCGAAGCCAAAAATTATCGCTCACAGCAGCATCCCATGTTTCCGTAAACCAGAAGAAGAATAATTTGACAATAAAAGCTAGCTCAAGCATTTGTGTTCAAAAAAATGAAAAAGCTAGCTCAAGCAATCATCAACACCAAACAAATTTACAATCTTCTAAATCTAACAAGCAATTCAATGCCACTGCCATCAAGAATTATAACAACCAAGTTGCAGCTAGCAAGGTGACGATGGTAAAGATGCCAAAACATCAACTTGTGTCCAGCAAGGGACAGTTCATTACCACTAAAAAGAAGGTCACCAAGTCTGCAGTCAAAGAGGTTTCTTGCAAGGAGAAGAAAGAGATGCGCATTAAGACTGTCATGCACAAGAAACAAATAAACTACCAGCCAGTGCCAAGCTATAGGTACTTATATTCAATTTATTTTCTTGAATCTTCCCTTGTCTGAATCTTAGTTTTTCACTTTGTAACTGACCCTTCTCTTTTTCTTGGGTTTTACGGGAAGTTTGATTTGCCATTAATGTTGCCGGATTGTACGGTATCTTAGAATGTTCGTTCATGCTTGAGATAGCTGGTCACTGTGATTTTGTAATAATTGCATTTTGATCTCTGTAATGTCTATTTGAATGTGTTGGATACGACTATGTATCAATGCTTAATTATGTAATTTCTGTTCTCAATTTCAAACTACAAATCGAGTAAAATGTTCTATTACTAGTTATCTGTATTGAATTCATGCACAGATTGTAAATTAATATTTTTTTTATTAATTATTTTATCAAGAATAGCTTAATGGTCATCATAATATGAAAGAGTTAGGGACTGGAGAATTGAATTCTGCACTCTAATAAATATTTTAAATTCATGATAGACATATTTTACCATTCATTAAAAATATACTAGTTTTTTTATTAAGTATTTTAAATATGAATAAAATAAAATAAGTTAAAATATATCAATTAATTAATTTTAATAAAATAAGAATTATAAATAAATTAAGTAGTTTTTTAGAAATAAATATAATTTACAAGATATTATGTTGTAAAATAATAATAATAATAATAATTTATAGTTAATAATACTTGTAATTGATTTTTTTTTTTTTTTTTTTTTTTGACATGAAATGGGAGGGGTAGGTGATTCGATCCTCCCCTCAATAAAAGGCAAGTGCCCTTTATAAGTGTCTGGAACACCATGTCATCCTATTCCTAGGCGGTCAGGCATAATTGATTAAAATTGCAGTGATTGTTAGTGGTTGTAAATCAAATTGTGCTAAAGACGATAAAGTAAAAGAAAAAAACAAATCCCTCATTGCCAAATGAATGAAAGTCAACCAAAAAAAAAAAAAAAAGTTGTGGAAATGACAAAGAAAAGCACATCCACAAAGACCAATTGCAGGGACAACTTCGCAACGAAGTTATCTTCTAAATTTACGGCTTTATAAACACTAAAGAGACGGAGACTTGTAGGCTGAATGCATAGTGTCACCCCTGAACTTTACATGTTAACCTTTCACATCCTCTCACTTTTATTATTCTTTATTTAAGATTAAATTTTTATTTTATTTTTTTCAATTTTACATAACTCATATAATATTGAAATAGACAAATACTTGATTTCAAATGGTTTTCAATACATAAAATAATAAAAATTAGCTTTAAAATAATAACATCAAAATTTTTAAAAAATAATATGTAGAAGTTAGAAAAAATTGTTTCCAATTATACCATATCTCTTAATTAAATATTATTTTGATTCAAACAATTTTTTTTGTATTCACATCAGTACGGATTTATAAGATGCACTGATTCTATATATTGTAAGAGTTAAATAGGTTAAAAAAAAAGGTTTAAATATTGAATAGAAAATAATTATAGTTAAAGGGTGTTCAAAGTTAACTGTGTAAAGTTAAGGGGTGAAACTATGCATTTGACCGACAACTTCTCTAGGAAGTTGTTGCTCGGGGAGAAAGTGAATTAAAAAAATAAGAAAGTTGAATTCCAATTATATAAATTCTCTCCACTGACCTTCTTCTATTTTCAATAGTATTTTTGTTCTTCATCATTTTCTTGAAACTTTTTCCAATGGCTACTTCCTCTGCTCACCACAAGAACACTCGATGCCAAAAATTATCGCTCACAGCATACCATGTTTCTTTAAGTCAGAAGAATCATGTTTCTTTAACCCAGAAGAATCATGTTTCCACAGCCCAGAAGAAGCATGTTTCTACAGCCCAGAAGAAGCATGTTTCTACAGCCCAGAAGAATCATGTTTCTACAACCCAGAAGAATCATGTTTCTACAACCCAGAAGAATCATGTTTCTATAACCCAGAAGAAGTATAATTTGACAATACAAGCTAGCTCATCAAGCACCATCAACACCAAGCAAATTCTACATTCTTCTTCATCTAACAAGCAAGTACGTGCCATTGCCATCAACAATTATAACAACCAAGTTGCGGCTAGCAAGGTGACCGTAGCGAAGATGCCGAAACATCAACTTGTGTCCAACAAGGGACAGTTCAAAGAGGTTTCTTTCACGGAGAAGGGGATGTGCATCAAGAATGTCGTGCACAAGAAACAAATCCAGTACTAGCTAGTGCCAAGCTATAGGTACTTATATTCAATTTTCTTGAATCTTTCCTTTTCTGATTCTTACTTCCCACTTTGTATTTGACCCTGTTCTTTTTCTTGGGTTTTACAGTAAGTTTGATTTGCCATTAATGCTGCTGGATTGTACGGTCTCTTAGAATGTTTGTTCATGCTCGAGATAGCTGGTCACTGTGTTTTTGTAATAATTGCTTTTTGATTTTGTAATGTATATTTGAATGAGTCGGATATAACTATGCCTTAATTACGTAATTTGTGTTCTCAATTTCAAACTATAAATCGAGTAAAATGTTCTATTACTAGTTATTTTTAGCGAATTCATGTGCAGATTCCAAATTAATATATTTTTTATGAATTTTTTTTTTTTTTTTAAGAATACCTTAATGGCTAAGCCTCGGGAATGATATGGGAGAGCTGGGAGAGGTTGGGGAATGAACTGGACTCTCTAGTAAATGCATTAACCTATAATGAAATGTTTTACCATCCGTGTAGATGGAATAATTTTTTTAATTATTTTAAATATGAATAAAATAAAATAAGTTAAAATATATCAATTAAATAATTTTAATAAAATAAGAACTCTAAATTAATTATGTAGCTTTTAAAAATAAAAAAATTAACTCATTTTAGACTATAACAAATTCATTTACTAATAACGATTTTTTTATGGTCATGAAATTTATTGTTACAAAAAGTGTAGCATGTTTAATCTATTACAAAATTTAATTTACTAATTAATCATAAAATATAATATGAAAAAATATTAATATTGTCAAATTTTTATTTTTGTGATAGTATATTAAAAAATTGTCATAAACTATAATGATATAAAATTTAGAAATACAACTTCTTGAGAGCATTAACAATTTCTGTCACTAGAAATATTTTAGTGACGCTTTAAAATTGTCATACAAAAATATATAACTTAATTGTCACAAAATTTTTCAGGGATTGCTTGCTTAGAAAAAAAGACATACACAGGAAATGAAAGCAATCAAACTTCTGATAGTAGAAGATTGCAGTGATCTATCTGTGCTGTAGGAAGATGAATCTCAGACGAAGAGGCTGCGTCATCTCAAGTGTGTAGCAATAATAAAATACCCAAACCTGAGAGTTTTGGTCAGGGGTTTTGGTTATTGGAAGAGTGTGGGAAGCTAAAGAAATTCACAAGTAAGCTGCCCGGTCTTAAATCTCTGGCAGATTTAAGAATAAAAAATTGTCCACAGCTTCAATTCCCTGCAACAAGCCTACCAAATACATTAATGTACTTTCAGTTTGGAGAAGGGCATCAAGGAGATTGTCTCATCGTTGGTAGAGAACTATATGACCACTCGTATCAATATGGTTATGATTTTGAGACAGGTACAAACCAACGGCCTCGAGAAGAAGGGAAGATGCGTATATCTTTATTTCAAATCCATTGCAACTAGAATCAATCTTGCAGAGCATGGTTTGCAGCAATATCAAACACATTTCTATTCCAGTCTGTCTGAATCTCAAATGCTTAACTAATTTCAAGCACAACCAAGTGCATCTCAGAGGACTAACCATAACTGTTTGTCCTCGAATGGAAACTATAACTATAACTATACCTCAGTATCAGAATGGGGGCTATCTAGTCTCTCTTCTCTTCAACGCCTAGACATTAATCGGATAAAAATGGTCTCCTCAGACGATGTTGGCTGCTCACTCCCCGCATCCCTGAAGCATGTTTTCATCAGTAGATTTGAAGATCTAGAATCCATATCCAGAGTAATTTTCAATCTTAGCTCTCTTAAAACATTATAAATTTTATTCTTCTTTAAGCTTTACATATAACTGGATGTACCTCATTGGAAGAACAATGCTCAAGGGGAAAAGGAGACTACTGGTCCATCATTTCCCAAATTCCAGAGAGGCGTATAGTTCATCTTATAGATATACAAAACCAAAAAAAAGAGTAGAAGTTGCACAGAAAATTAAATAGAAAACTAAATAACAGAAAAATGAAGTTTCATCGGGGAAAAGAAAGAGAGCATGGTGAAGTTATAAAATTTGAATCTAACCAATTGAACATTTAGACTAAAATTGCGTGAATACCACATACCACTCTATAGCAACCAAGCTGTTCACTCTATACCAATTGAACCTATGAATATCATTGCAAAAATAGTTAGAAAAAAATGGACGTTAAATTCAAACAAAATTTCAGGGGTTTCTACAGAATGGTCCGAAAAACACATACCCATACTAGGTAGTTACAGAAGTAAAAGTCCACCTGTGCAGCATTATGCGTAGCACAACATCTTATCGAGAGTGGCTCTTTTCAAATCCATTTTTCCTCAAATTTTCTGAAGCTTATATTAGATTAAGGATACATTACTAAAAACCAATCTAATGGCTATTACCATTTTCAAAATAAATGAATAAATATAACTTTGAAAATATAAATATTTATTTATCTTTAATTGAAAGATATTTACTTTTAATTAAATGAATATATTGTGCCTTCATAATTAAAAAAAATATGTTTAATTTTTTTATCAATCTAATATATTATTGTAGATATAAACATCCATTATTAATATTTTTAAAAAAAATATTTATTTTTCTTTTTATTTGTACTTAACATTATAAATTTTAATGTAAACATATAAATATATTATGCTAGTGTTAATTTTATGATAAAAATAGTTATGTATTTTTGTTAAAAATGAATATGAATATCAATTTGCATGTGAAAGTAGTCAAGTGGTAACTTTTTTTAAGAGTATCTAAAATGTGAATTTTGCTATTGTCAATACAAAGGGAAAGATTGTCCCTTGTTGTGCAGTTCATCAATACTTGGATAGTATGATATACCTAATAACAACAAAAAAAAAAAAAGAAAACTTGAGAAATGTTGAGAAAAAATAAATTTAAGAAAAGTAACTTCCACAAGATAAATGTACGAGAGAGTATCAAATTTTAACTTTATTTTAATTTTGACACTAAACTTTAGTTTTTATCTTTTTAGATACCAGACTTTTATTTATTTTTATAGAGTCACTTAAAAAAAATTTTGGTACTTAAACAATTCAAATTTAGTAGTTTAATTCAGAATTAAAGATTTTTTATAAATAAATTCATATTTTTTTACATCAATAGAAAGTAAGGAAAAATTCGAAAATCATTTTAATTTTGTCTAATAAGAATAGATTTATTCTGAAAGGTATCAAAGTTTAAAAGAAAAAAACTTTCAAAATTTTTATAATTTATTAACTAAATTGAAAAGATAAAAAGATTGAAATATTAAAATATTTTTAAAGAGAACTTTAGAAGATTGGAAATTTTTAAACAGTACCTTTTATCAAAATTAAATGACTAAAAGGAAACAAATTAAAGTGTTATACCTAAATTATATTAAATATAAAGTAGTGTAATCACCACTATATTTAACTCTCACTCTCACGGAGGGGAAAGTTTTTGGATGTATATTAATGAAAAGACATATCAGTCTATAATTATGGAGGTGCCCACAACCTTTTTCCAAAAAAAAAAAAACCACTTATGTAGTTCTATTCAGAGATATTACATTAAAAAAACCTCAACTTTTAGGATATTTTTAAATAAAATTTAATTTAATTTTTTATTTTAAATTAAATTCCAACATATAAAACGTTATAAAAAAAATTTTCATTAAATAATTGTATAAATAATAAGAGATTAGATTATTTTTTTATCCATGAGATCTCATAGAAATTTAAGATGTAATGAATTATTTGCAATTTAGAAATGACAAGACATATCAATTGCCAAAAGTACCAAAACCAAAGTCAGTCTATAATTATGGAGGTGCCCACCGCCTTTTTCCAAAAAAAAAAAAGACCGTAGTTCTATTCAGGAGATATTACATAACAAACCTCAATTTTTGGGTACCTTTAAATAAAATATAATTTATTATAAACAGTTTTTAGATATTTTCTGTTTTGATATTTTAGGATATTATGACTTTAAAATATGTCTATAAGTAAAGGTTTCAAATCCTATTTATAAATATGCACATAATTTCGTGTGCGAGTGATGTGAGAATTTCAGGTTCACAACACACCCTCTCATCGCGAGTATCATGCTGTTAACGTGTTATAAACAGTTTGTAGATATTGTCCACTTTGGTACTTCAGGATCTCACGGCTTTAAAACGCATCTACAAGTAAAGACTTCAGGCCCTACTTATAAGCACGCATACTATCCCGTATGCGAGCGATGTGGAAACTTCAGGTTCACAACATAATTCAATTTTTTCTTTTCAATCAAACTCTAACTTTTAAAATATTATAAAAAAAAGTTTTTCTTAATTAAGTATACTGATAATAGAAAATAAAATTATTTTTTATCTATAAAATCCACTTAGATGACTGTATTGATAACAAAAGATGAAACCGATACATTTATTCTAAATTGATACTTTTATCTGTCTAAACAGTCTATTAATCCAAAATGAAAAACTCAATTAGAGAAAAAAAAAATCAATTTTGGGGCAAATACTTCGATTTCATCTTCTGTTACTAGTATAGTCATCCAAATTGGCCTCGTTGATCAGAAAAAAATAGTTTCATCTTCTGTTGCTAGTACAGTAATCCAATGAGGACTTTTCTAATAACGTTTTAAAGATTATAGTTTAATTTAAAAAAAAAAAAATTGGATTGAATTTTATTTGAAAATACTCCTAAAGATTGGGTGTTTTTTTTTATAATTTCCCCTTCTATTTATCATGACAAAACAGTGTTGAGAGACTAGTCTAAATTCAGCCACAGAAATTTGAAAAATAATAATATCAATTAATCCGTATATAAAATGCTAAAAATGAAATTAATCCATTTATAGTCACCTTTAAGTGTGTTTGATATAAATTAATTTTACAAAATTTTATAGAATTTACTTACAAATCCAAATGATGTATGTTTGATTTAAATAAATTTTATATGGAATTCATTTGCAATTCCAAAATTTTAAATTTATGAAATTGATTATAACTAAATCAAATTCTATCAAATAGTTGAAATTTCTAAATGAATTTCACAAATTTTATATCTATACTTTTAAATGATTAGAACACCCCTTTTTTTTTATATTTTTAAAAACATATTTATATTTAAAAAGGTATTTTTGACAAAAACTTAAATTTAAGATTTATACCAAACATAATATAACAAAATATGAATTTCATTTTAAATGAATTTCATAAACTATTCATTTAAACCCAACACACTTCATTAATAAAAAATTATTTACAAATGAAATAAATTTCTTAATGAAATTGATTCAAATAAGTGGTTAGTGATTATTTATAGTCACATATGGATATGCATGCGCCATACAAGACTAGAGAAATGGTAAAAAAAAATCCGTTACTAAAATCCTACATTAAACAGAATGTATGTGCCATAAAAGGTGCCCAAAAATCCCATTTCGAAAATTATAGCAGCCAACTTCAAAGAAAATGAACATTACAAAGCCTGTATAGGTATGGAAAGCAAAAACGTTAGGACAGTTGCTATATTGGCCACGATGATGGTGCGGTTGTTTTGGCGACAATGCAAAGCAATGCAGTGGCAATACCGCAAAAAGAGTGCATCAGCAAATGCACCCATAATTGCTCACCACATAGTCCTAAAGAAGGATGTTTTACTAGATGCAGAGGCCTTTGTTCTATAGTTCTCCCTGAGAAAAAGGTATAAGCTCCAATACCCATATATTATACATATATAAAAGCTAAATGCAAGATGACTTGTGATATTTGAAGTATTTTCATCAAATATATGTCAACTTGTTTGCTCCTAGGATTGATGAAATTTAACTTCAAATATACGTACATGTATATCTCAAGTTATTGAATAATGAGAAATTTTAATTATGTTATTTTGATATTTGGTTTCATTCTCAACTTTTTTTTATGACATTTTTTTTCTTTTTTAATTAAAGGGAAAAGTACAAGATTTTCCAAGAGGTACAGGATTCAAATACAATCAATATTGGTTTGCACAATTAATTTTTACAATGGTTGTCATATTTTGAAGTCTAATGAATAGGTGTAGTAAACCGATGGTTAAATTATATAATATGTATATCAAATAACTTTTCTATTAAAAAAAAAGAAAAAAAAAAGCATGATGTATTTATATATACACACACATAAACATTGAAATCTTTATTTATTTTTTAAACTTAAACACTACACAAATAAGCCTCACCAATCTTTACACGGAGAAATTTAAAAAAAATTCTTGATTGATATTGTGGAAATTTAAACCTAAAATCTTAAAATTTCATAACTTCAGCATAAACAATCTAATTTAAATCTCATAAGCTTCCGGAGTGTGCTCTTGATAATTATATGCATCATTAACCACGGATGATATGCTTCTACGGTCTAAAATGAGATCATCATTGCTTCAGTTTAGAGTCACATAAAGCTTTCTCAATTTGATTGTTCTTGATTTTATAATTTGGCTTGATTTCTTTTTTTTTTTTTTTCGTTAAATTCGTTGAAGAGTTGAAGCAATTCTATTTGAAACTTATTTTCATTGATTGCTATATCTTATACTAGGAAAAGATTATGGAAGGAGAGGATTTTAGTTTTGCAGGGATGCATCTGACTACAGATACTCGAACATCAAATATTGTTAAAAAAAAAAAAAATCAATCTCAAATTTTTAGTAGTAAAAGAACTTAAATGCCAAATATCAACATTATTAGACTCTTACACCATCTTTAGAATAGGAGGAAAGTGGGGAAAATAGAAAAAGGTAAGAAAAATTAGATGAAAATCACTTTATCTTATTTGGAATGAAAGAAAAAATGTAGGAAGAAAAGAAAATTAATTTTATTTTTCTCCTTATATTGTCTCTCTAAATTAAAGAGAAAATATGAAAAAAAAAATTTACTATTTATTTTCATTTTATAATTTTACTCTTATTATACAATTTATCTTTTCACTCATTATTTTAGTATATTATTATAATAGTAAGTATATCATATATTTATTTTCTTTTTTAAAATTTTTTATTTTTTCAATAAAAAAGATATCATAACTTTTCTTTTTTCCTATATTATTTTTCTTCAAATCTAAACACAAAATAATAATAATAATAACATTATTTTTCTTCATATTTTTCTCTCAATTTTATTTCCTCTCTCTTTTTTTATTCCAAGCATAATATTAAGCATTTGACATTTTTCTAAGAGGCCGAAGCTTGTTAATTTGAGTTTACTTATTTTTTTGAAAAGAAATCCATTTAGACATTTATTATTATTATTATTATTGAAAATCATCACATCAAAAGTCTTTCAATCCTTCGATACAATTGAATAAAATCTAGACCAAATGATTAAAATAGAAATATTATGACTTAAAAGATTATAGGTTGTAAAAGTGTTAAAATGAATGTCTTTACCTATATCCACTTATTGTTGATAATAGTTGTAATTAATTAAAGTTGTCCTCAAAACAATCAACTAAGAAAAATCCCTAAATGCCAAATGCATGAAAGATTTAAAAAAAAAAAAGAACAAAAATTGTCAAAATGATCTTTAACGGGAAATTATACTAATAATCGCCTAACTTTACTTATAATTTTAATTTGGTTATAAAATTTTAATTTATTAAATTTTAGTTTTTTTCAAACACAATCACTTTTAAAAAATTTAATTCTTAAAGTTATATAATATTATCATTTTATTTCAAAATATTATTTTCTTACAAATAAGTTCATAAATTTCAAAGATAAAAAAATAAAATAAAAATATATATTTTTGTTTTTTTATGTCTTCCATTGTAAATAATTTTGTCGATTATTTGTATTTTTTTATTAATTTAATATTAATAGTTTGAGAGTTTTAAGATAAAAATTATTGATTGCAAGATATAAAACGATTAATATTCACTAAAAATATCATAATCAATATATTATGACTTCATTAGATAAATGAGAAATCGAACAAAAAGTTTCAATTCCAATAATCTATCAGGATCACAATAATTGAACACTTTTTTAAAAAAAAATTAATACGAACTGTCCAATAAATTAAATTTTAATAAGTTTTTTTTTGTGAAACAAGTATTTTTAGAAAATTTTTTGAATACGGAGAAAGAAGTTAAAAATTAAATAGACTATTGTCACTAGAATATTTAACATTTATCACCATATTTTATAAAAAATTAAATATTTATAATTTGTTATAAGTTTAGTTTATAATTTGAATTTTAAATGACTATTTTAAAAAAATTTATTGTACAGATCGTATTAAAATTTTTTAATAAATGTTCAATTGTTGTAATTTTGATGGATTATTATAATGTGAACTCTCTGTTCGATTTTTCACTTATCTTATAAAGTCACAGTATATTGATTATGATATTCTTGGTGAATATTAACTGTTTCTTGTCCTGCAACGAATAATTCTTATCTTAAAACTCTCATATTATTAGTATCAAATGAACACAAATGATGAACAAGAGTGTTTACAATGAAAGGTATAGAGAAAATAAAAAAAATATGTTTTTACTTTATTTTTATCTTTAGAACCTGTAAATTTATTTATAAAAAAATAATTTTTTGGACTAAAATGGTAATATCATTAAAAATTTTAAAAGTGACTACGATTGAAATAAAAACTAAAGTTTGGTAACTAAAAAGTCATAAATTAAATTTTTATAACTAATTTGAAATTACAAGTAAAGTTTGATGTCTATTCAAACAATTTATCCTAACTTTAACATCTTTTTTTTTTACTTTTAAATTTATATTTAACTCATATGATATTAAAATAGATAAATTCTTAATTTTAAGGAGTTCCAGCTCAACTTGTATTAAATTGACTTCGAAATAAAGTTTGAGCTTGTTTCATTTAATTTGATAAATGAGTTTGAATGAATTTTTTCAAGTTGAATTCTGAAAAATTTACGAGTTGCTGGATTCATTTATATCCTACACAGAATATATTATTTTAGTATGACTCCAAATATTATTATTGGGAAAGATAATATATTAAAATTTATTATTTATTATTTCTTTCACATTTATGTTTTAAAATTATGTGGAATGAAAAATTAAAATTGTATATTATAAGACTAAGACTATGTGAATTTATTTTTTGCTATTTCTATCACATAAAAGAAGTAACAAATAATAAATTATAGAAAAATGAAAATTTTAAAATGTTATTAAGAATAATAAGAAACAAATCCTTTTCAAAATAAAAAATGATAATTTAGTTTTTTATCTTTAACATAAAAAATTATTTATTTATTAAGTGCATGCATTAAATTATTAATTCTATCTAATTAAAATATTCGGATGGGTTGTTTTGGAATTCAAATTTTACTATAAAACTTAAAATAAGAATCTGACAAATAGCATATAATGGAGGGAAAGACAAAAAACTAAAGTAATTTATCATATTAAATATACTTGTATCTGTCTGAGTTTTTTTTTTTTCTTAAGAATGTACTTACATACGATGACCCACCATTGTCATTATTTTATTTCCTGCACAGCACTGTACCCGGTGCCATAAATCTTTTTCCATTATTCAATCAACAGGATAAAAGAAGAGGTAGCGGTAGAGCTTTAAATCCTTCTTTAACATTGACAAGAAAGAAAAATGTGCTTTACTTCCGTTGGAAATCGAAGACAAGCATCAATTGTTCATCCTTTTCTTTTTCTCTATGTGGTCCTTTCCTTTTGCTTTTGTTTCTCTCCAACAAGGACGTGTCACTCTACTTTTTTCTTTTTTCTTTCTTTTTTTTAACCACCATGAAGAAAATATTTTCAAAGATTATAAAATTAAGAAATAAAATTTATTAAATTTTAAATTACAATTAATTTTATAAACTAATTAGTTCAAAAACTGTAACAAATAATCATAGTAACTCAAAGACAATTAAGATATAATTACTGCATAATTATATTTCATATAATAGAGAAATACACATAATTTGACTATTAGCTCGAAAATATAATATTCTATATTAGAAAAGTTAAAAGATGATAGGGCAAATCGTAATATTTAACTTAATAAGTATTACTAGACAATAACTCATTAAATAATGCAAATATGTAATTCAGTGTCCTTAATTTAGATTCTCTATCAATGCTGAAAATGAAACTAATCCATATGTAGCCACCTTAATGATTAGGGATAATATATTATTTCATTCTTAATATTTAAAAAAAATATTTATTTATTTCTAATATTTATTAATTATTTTTTAGAAATAAAATAATATATTATTTTATAAATATTATAAATAAATAAATATATTTTAAAATATAAAAAATAAAATAAGGTAATAATCTAAAATACGGAAACGCAATTATTGTCATATGTATATGCGTCATGGATGCGCTACACAGGGCTAGCGATATCTTAAAAAAAAAAAAAAAATTGCGACAAACCCGTTACAAAAATATCCGTTAAGTCTTTATAAGATTCCCTTAAAAAAAAAAAAACGTTACAAAAATCCTATATGTGCGTGCCCAAAAATCCCATATTGAAAAGTATAGCATCCAACTCAAAAGAAAAAAGAACATTATTAAGCCTGAATTGATTGGAGGCATGGAGAGCAAAAACGTTAGGACAGTCGCTATATTGGCCACAATGATAGTGCTGGTTGTTTTGGCGACAGCACCGAGCAATGCACTGGCATTATGATGTAAAACGTCTAGCTCATATATATACGTAGACAAGGTAGAGAGACAAAAAAACAAAACATACAACTCGTAGGACTTAAAATATTTTATTATTAGACTTTCATTTTATTTACTTTTTATAATATTTGAAATTTTTATTTTATTCTTTTTTTGTTTTCTTATCTTTTAACTAGATTTTAATTTTCCTATCTTAATTAAGATTTTATTTTTATTTTCTATTAAAAATTAGGATTAGTGGATTGTGCTACTCTATAAATAGGTAGGTTGTTTGTTCTCTCATATATGAATTATAGAACAATATAAGAGTTTTCTCTCATCTGTTTTTTTTCTTAAGTTTGTGTATTGAAACTTGTTTCTCTTAAGGATTAGTTATGTATCAATCTTGTTTATTTTCACACTCACTCGCTGCGTCAAGTGGTATCAGAGTAGGCAACTTGTTCAATCTAATGGCAGGTGATGTTAGTGGTTATGTCCATGACAGTGATCAAGATGTGGAAGTCTTGCGACCTGGACCCTAGGATTGAGAGACGACATTAAGAGCGTTAAAGCAAAGTGTAGATCACATATTAAAGCATTTGGAGCAATGCTTTGATGAAATTATTGGTCAACTTTGTGCCTTGGTAGTAGGTGTCAACGGAAATGGGAATGGTGATAAGCAACATCTAAGAGAAGATGTCGCTTGAGGCCAACTTATTAACAGACTTGTTCCTGCATACGATTATAGGCAACAGTTCTATAATGAAGAACTAGATAAGGAGGAAGAATTCAGGCCTAACTACCACATGCCTCACTACCACAGGCCTCCAAGATATAACGACAACAACAGAAACGCTTATGATTATGATAGAGAAAATCATGACTTCAAATTAAAGGTAGACATTCCTTACTTCAATGAAAATTTAATATTGAAGATTTTATTGATTGGCTTGCAGATATAGACTAATTCTTTGAGCACATGGAGATTCCAGAAGAGAAGAGAGTAAAGCTGGTGGCTTGCAAATTAAAAGGTGGTGCTTATGTTTGATGGGAAAGACTATAAAGTAGCAGGTTCTATGAAGGGAAAGCACCAGTTAGTTCTTAGAATAGAATGAAGCAACTCTTAAGGAGAGATTTTATTCTACCAGATTATGAGCAAATTTTGTTCCAATAATATCAGTGATGCCATCAAGGTCAAAACTCAGTCTACGACTGTACTGCAAAGTTCATGAGACTAGTAGAGAGGAATGACCTCAGGGAGAGTGAAGGCCAATAGGTGGTGAGGTACCTTAAAGGGTTAAAGCCTCAACTCAAAGACAAAATAAGTGTACAGGTTCTATGCAACTTAAACTAGGCAAAGAATATGACTTTGAAAATTGAACTAATGGTGCTAGACAAATGAAGATATGATTCATCTCATAGGACTTATAACAACGACAATCACAAGGTGTTTAATGACAAACCCAAGCCAATGTAAAAGGCAACAATATGCAATAATTAATACAGAGAGACTAAAGTTGCTAGAAAGCAAAAGATGATTGAAGAAAAATGGATGTAGAGGCCATAAATTCTTATGTTAAGCTAATACCAGGGAAGTGCTTTAAATGCAACCAACTCAGACATCGATCTAGTGATTGTCCTCTCAGAAAAGCATCAGTTCATATGATTGACAGAGATGGAGAAAAGGATAAGAAGTTTGTTGTAATCCAGATGGTGATGATTATGAGTATGAGGAAGGTGATGAAGGGCAGACCTATGTAGTGAGATGACTGATGTTAGTACCAAAACAAGAGGATAGCAACCAACGACGTTAGTTATTTCAAACTAGATGTACCATTAGTAACCATTTATTTGATTTGATTATTTACAATGGTAGTTGTGAGAACATAATTGGAGGAGATGTTGTGGAGTCCCTACAACTGCTTATAGAGAAGCATCCTAATCCCTACTCAATTGGTTGGATTAAAGCTGCTGAGATTATTTAAATGATAAAATGATACAAAGTACCTTTCTCTATTGGAAGATACAATGATGAGGTTTATTGCGACATGGTAGATAGGAATACTTATCATTTGTTATTTAGAAACCTTGGCAATATGACATTAATGCATAATATGCAGGGAGGGAGTATGTCTATAAACTCAAAAAAAGAGGCATAAAGTTCACTTTGTTGCCTATAAAGGGAAGTTCTTATCCTAAGACTTCAAAAGTGGAAGGGTTAACTTTCTTTACTCTCATTCGCTTAGAACCTGAGATGGAGCATGCACATAAGGAGGGCTAAGGAAGTTCATTCCTTAATTGTAAAACAAATCCTAACTGCTAATGAGGGGCAGAAGCTAGTAGAACATCTAGATGCACTCAAACCATTATTAGAGGAATTTAGTAAAATCATACTATAAGAGCTACTAGATAGGTTGTCTTTAATGAGGGATATCTAGCACAACATTGACTTGATTCTTAAAGCTAGTATATCAAACTTGCCTCATTTTAAGATGAGTCCTCAAGAGATGAGATCTTAAAAGAGAAGGTGGAGGAGTTATTGCTAAAAGGACATATTTAGGAAAGTATGAGTCCATGTGTAGTTCCAGCCTTATTGACACCAAAGAAAGATGGAAGTTGGCGCATATGTGTGGATAATAGAGCTATCAATAAAATCATAATTAGGTATAAGTTTCCAATTCCCCGACTAGATAATATATTAGATTATTTGAGTGGAGAAACTGTCTTTTCAAAAATCAATTTAAGAAGTAGGTATCATCAAATTTAAATCAGACCAGGAGATGAATGAAAGACAACCTTCACAACTAAAGAATGGTTATGTAAGTGGTTGGTAATGCCTTTTGGGATAACCAATGCTCCAAGCACTTTTCATGTGACTAATGAATCAAGTATTCAAATATTTCATTGAAAAGTTTATTTTTGTTTATTTTGATGATATTTTGATTTATAGTCGATCTGACAAAGAACATCTCTTGTATTTGCATGAAGTGCTGACAGCTCTGTAAGAGAATAAATTGTATATGACTTTAAAGAAGTGCAATTTCATAATCAATAAATTGTTATTCTTGGGATTCATAATTAGTTCAGCGGGCATTCAAGTTTATGAAGAGAAAATCAGAGCTATTAGAGAATGGCCCACTCCAAAGATTATGATAAAAGTATGAAGTTTTCATGGATTGGCAACTTTCTATAGGAGCTTCATAAAAAACTTTAGTAGTATAGCATCTCCAATTATAAAGTTCTTGAAGAAAGGAAAGTTTTAATAGGGATAAGAGCTGCTTTATGCCTATAAAAGAGACTAGTGGGATTCTTTAGTGAGAAGTTGAGTGATGCCAGATGTAAGTAGACCACTTATGATAAAGTGTTCTACTCTATAGTGTGTGCTTTAAGGACATGGGAGCATTATCTGGTTGGGCGAGAATATATTATGTACTCAAATCATGATACATTAAAGTATCTAAATAGCCAAAAGCGAAAAAGTAAAGATATGCATGCTAGATGGTCTCAATTCTTACAAAAGTTTCCTTTCAAATTGAAACATAAGTTAGCAATACAGAACAAGGTAGCAAATGCATTAAGTCAGCTTGCAAATTTGCTTATCACTTTAGTAATAAGATTGTGGGTTTTGACCATTTAAAAGGAGAATATGGAACTGATGAGGATTTTCAACTGATATATGAGAAGTGTATTATGAATCAACCTTATGAAGATTTTCATATTTATAATGCTTACTTAAAGCAAGGAAAACAACTTTGCATTCCTAAATCATCTTTAAGAGAGAAGATCTTTTATGGCTTGTATAGAGGAGGACTAATTGGACATTTGGGAAGAGATAAAACTATTGTTGCAGTTAGAGAGAGATACTATTGGCCTTACATAAGAAGGGATGTGATTGGATTTGTGTAATGCTATAATGTGTACCAAATTGCAAAAGGATAATCATAGAATACAAGTTTATAATGTCTTTGCCTATTCTTAAAATATTTAGGAGGATCTGTCTAGGTTTTGTGCTTAGCTTACCTCGTACATAGCAAGGTGTAGATTTTATTTTTGTTGTTATTGACAGATTTTTTGAGATAGTGCATTTTATCCCATGTAAAAAGAATTCAGATGCTAATGGAGTTCCTAAACTATTCTTCAAAGAAGTTGTTCATCTACATGGTGTGCTTAAGACTATAACTTTATATCAAGATAGCAAGTTTCTTGGACATTTTTGGAGGACCCTATGGAAGATGTTTGACTCTTCTTTGCACTATAG
Source organism: Mallotus nudiflorus (assembly GCA_947683625.1). Classification (NCBI taxonomy): domain Eukaryota; kingdom Viridiplantae; phylum Streptophyta; class Magnoliopsida; order Malpighiales; family Euphorbiaceae; genus Mallotus; species Mallotus nudiflorus. The sequence goes on along the minus strand of CANTUR010000277.1, from coordinate 1,168,316 downwards.
AAATATAGCCCATCCTCAAATAGATGGTTAAATAAAAGTTATCCACAAAAATTTAGCCAATCTAATACGTAGCATATATGGAGATAAGCCAAAGTAATGGAATTTGGTGTTGATACAAGCTGAATTTTCTTACAACAGTGCTATTCATAGGACTACCGGGAAGTCACCATTTTCGATTGTCTATACAAAAGTACCTCAATATACTCTTGATTTGATTAAGTTACCAAAAGTGCCAAGATTAAGTACAGTAGTAAAAAACATAGCAGAACAATGGCAAATAGTGCAAGCAGAGGTAAGACTGAAGATTGAACAAGCAATATCACGCATAAGAAAGTAGCTGACAAGCATCGCAAAGTTCAAGTGTTTGAGGTGGATGATATGGTAATGGTTTTTCTATGAAAGGAAAGATTTCCAGTGGGTAATTATAGTAAGCTACAACCTAAGAAGTATGATCCTTACAAGATTTTGAAGAAGACGAATGACAATGCGTATGTTGTTAATTTGCCAGATAGTATGGGAATTTACAAGACATTTAATGTTACTGAAATTTATCCTTTCTATTCATCTAATGAACCATTATATCCAAATATTCCAGACAATTAAAGGTCAAATTTTTCCTAACTAGAGGGGGCTGATGTAGAATGTCTAGCTCACACATATATGGACTAGGTAGAGAGACAGAAGACAAAATGTACAACTCACAAGACTTAAAATATTTTATTACTAAACTTTTATTTTATTTGGAATTTGTATTTTATTCCTTTTTCCATTTTCCTACCTTGTCTAGGATTTGACTTTCCAATCTTAATTAGGATTTTATTTTTATTTCCTATTAAAAATTAAGGTTAGTGAGTTGTGTCACTTTATAAATAGGTAGTTTGTTCTCTCATATATGAACTATTGAATAATACAATAATTTTCTCTCACCTTTTTTTTCTTAAGTTTTTATATTGAAACTTGTTTGTTTTTTCTTAATACTTAGTTATGTACTAGCTTTATTTATTTTCATGCTTGCTTGCTGCAACACATTAATGCAAAAAGAGAGCATTCACAAATGCATCCGTAATTGTTGACCATGTCCTCTTGAAGAAGGATGCTTTACTAGATGTAGAGCCTTTTGTTCTCTTGTTCTCCCTATTAAAAAAGTATAAGCTCCTACAAAGCACCAACACTATAAATAAGGTGGAGTATCTGTGTCCGACACCTTTTGGACATCGACACTTGCCCAACAATTATCCAACATGTGTCCGATAAGTGTTGTGTACTGACTAGACACTTGTCCTATTATTTTACTATTTTTTTAGGACACGGGAAAGATACAGTTGAGATATGTGTATGACATGGCATGACACTTCTTAGGAAAGGGCTTTTGTTTTTTTTTTTGTCACTTTTTGTACATGCCATGTCTATAGTATTGGTAGCTAAATTATTGGCTGATGATTATGGTCAATTTTTAAATTATTTAGAGCTTCTCATTGTAATAGAAACTCCATTTTTTGTACAAGTCATATATATTGGCCACTTTTTATGTATGCCTTATATATGGCAATGATAGATAATTAACTAAATAATTATAGTTGGTGTTTAAAGTTCATTAGAGTTTATGTTTTATCACACTAACTTCTGTTTTTTTTTAACAAATCATATATATATATATATATATATATATATATAACGTGTCCTGCTCATATTACGTCGTTAAATTTTAAAAAATTATCATATCGTCGTGTCCGTTGTCTTATATCCATGTTCGTGCTTCTCAATTGTCATGACCCAAATCAGGAGTCATAACCAACGCTAGGGAATAAGAATTCTTTCGAATTTGGAACCCGTAGCAAGCCTTAAAAATAAAAAGCATGCAATAAATAAAAAAATATGTTAGAATTAAAAATTTAAGTCAATATAAAAAATAAAATTCAAATGTCATTTCATAAAACAAAAATATATTCATACAATATTTAGAGATAGGTCTCTTACTAACATAATATTCTACTGATACAATACACTACTAGTGCAATTTTCTAGAATACAATAAAAGTTTAGATAAATAAATTACATAATCTAGCTGGGGCAGAAGAAGTTTGTTGTAGAGGTCTATTATTGAGGTTTGACGATGAGGAATCTCCTAAAAAAAATATTGAGGGGAGTCAAACCTTACTAAGTGAATTATTATAATATATATACATGAAATCTAAAGAATATATAATCAGACATCAATATATATATATATATACACACATTTCACACCAGATGTCAAACTCTGCTTTTATATATATATAATAAATGTAAAAAACATTTATCTAAATGAAGGATTAAATAAAACCCTAATATTTGCAACCTCAATCAAAATATCATACTAGCCATACAGGCTCACTTAATTCCAAAGTAATTCTCTTATCCCATTTTAGATAGTAGACTGGTCCTAAGACACTAAGTCAACTGAGCTTCCGTAGTCTTACTGTCAGTGTGATTAGCCTTAAGACACTAGGTCAACCGAGCTCCCACAATCACACTAGTCAATTACATTAATTTTTAATAATCTATCAATCATATATCACCTCAAGTGATTAATAACTCAACCCTAAAATCTATCGCACCAGTACGTACACGGTTTTAGTGCAGTCCACTAGGTAGCACGTTCTATCGATATCCTTCATATAAAATCACATATATATATTGGAAATAATAAAATATATCATTAAAACATAATATACCACTTATATACCAAAAATATACCAAATAAATATGTTGAACAAATATCAAATATACTGAATTTAAACCAAATAAATACTAACATATATATGTCACATATATACAAAAGATATACCAAAAATATACTTAGCATACATGTCTCATATATGGAAAATACACTGAAAATAACCCAAAGTATACCAAATCATTTAATAAAATAAATCATATTTAACATATAATGAAAATGTGAAAATCCTTATTCATTCATTGTATATGTAATGTTTATATAGAATAATAACCACTAAGTTTGCGCTCCTCAAAACTTACTTGACGGGCTTGATCCTATAGGTCTCAGTCTCAGTGCAGCTAGAAAAATAAATAATTATAAAATCAGAATATATTCTAACTTATACTTCTAAAAATTCCAAAGAAGACTCGATCTAAGAATTTAAAATCTAGTCAAAACACGAAGACTTAGGATTGACCCGACATCACATTTTACGAGAATTCCTATCAAAAAATTGATAGAACCTCCCCTATAAAATGGACATCTCTCTACTAAAAAGTAAAGTCGGATTTGCAAGAAAACACACTTATAATATTACAAAGCTCAACACCTCGGGTTGGGATCCCGTACTGCACAAATTCCCAACCGAAGTTCACAATTCACCAATAATCAATATTAAATTATAAATATATTAAAAATTATTAAATTCCATAAATACCAATAAAATACCGAAATATAATTGTCACGACCCAAAATATGGGCCATGACCGGGCGCTAGGGAACGAGAATCTTTTCAAATCCGGAACCCGTAGCAAGCCTAAAAAAAATATGCAATAATAATAATAACATAATTTAAAATATTTTGCAGCGGAAATAATTTTCATAAATAGAATAAAGTAATGCTCCATCAAACTCGTTTAAATAAACAAGCTCATTCTCATATATAAATAATCTTTTAATACAAATTCTAGTTTAAATCATTAAAATACAATCTCATACAAATATAATAAATAAATCCCATGACTTGACTATAACTACTACAGTGTCTAGATTATAAAATAAAATCAAGTGAACAGTTTACATAGTGAAGCCGGGGCGAAAGAAATCCGGCGTGTGGGTCTGCTACTGATGTCTAAAGATGTAGACTCTCCTGAAAAATAATCAACAGAGGGGGAGTCAGATCTCACTGAGTGAATTGTTATAATATATATACATGCATACTAAATGACAATGCACACATTCAATAGTATATATAATAAATATATATACAGGCAAAATCACACAGATGCAGCAAAATAATTTTTATATAAATATTAAGAAATACATCCGTATATGAAGGATTAAATAGAACCCTAGTGTAATATCCCAAGTTTTTAAATAATTTTAAACTACATCGGGATATGTAGTGTTAATAATTTTTATATATTCATGGTTATTTAATGATTTTGTTATTTATTAAAGTTATTTATAATTATTTTAAGTTCTTTACATAAAATTTCCCAGGAATTGTATTTTCAGAGAAATTAAGACGTAAATAATTTAATATTAATTATTTGAAATAGTTTTATGAATTTGCATGAGTTCATGCATAATTTTAAAGTGTTAAATAAAATTCATATACGTACATTTATTTAAATTAAATTAGGGTTTATTTTATAATTAAATTATGTTATATAGTTTTATATTAATTAAATTTATATTGTATATTTTTAATAAATAATGTGTGTTATTTATGTATATGTGTAAATATTATTATTTTAATATGTGGTGTGTATTAATTTGAATATAATATATATATGTTATAATAATATAAAATATAGTTATATATATACAAATATATACATATATAATTACTTAAAAACAAAGTTTCCCTTATTTACAATTCGTGCCACTCTTCTTCTCCAACGTTCCCAACCGCCCTCCCTTCGCCACCACCGCTACAAATCCCATTTTCAGGCCGTCGGTGTGCCACCCTGAGCTCCGCCCTTCCTAGCCAGCAGCTTCGCCACCATCTCTTCTCTTCTCCGGCGTTGTTTCACCCTATTTTGACCGAGAAACTGAATTTGAAGTCATCGTTGATCAAGTACTTTCCAACCCACCAAATTCAACTCCGTCGGTCTCTATCTTCTCCTTGAGCTCCGTTGAGTTCATTTCCAAGCTTTTTTTCACTTGAAATGGTCTAGATTTCCCTAGGTTTCGATTTTGCATTTTCGGCCATTTAGGGGTTTTTAATTTTTTTTAAGCTTCTATTAGAATGATTCATGAAAACTTCCTTCACAAAAATTGATCCTAGTAACTTAATCTAGCTCTGTGAATTTTTATGGAATTTTTGGGAATTATTGTGATTTTTGTGAATTTTTTATTATTTTATTAATATTTTCTAATTTTCGAAATTTAATTAAATAAACTATGAAATTGTGTTTTATGGTGTTTATAGGTGGTTAAAATGAATTTTAGAAATTTATTTTTAATTTTTTGAATTTTATATAATTATTTGGAATTTATTTAGTTTATGTAATTTTGGGGGGAAAATTAGGTTAATTATGTGTTTTAGTGAAATTAATTAGTTAATTGAGTATATTTGTTGATATTATTGAATTATATGTTGATAAATTTAATTTTGAGTAATTATACTATTTTTGGTGAATTTTTTGAACATTTATAGTGAATTTACGTAACTAGGGGGTATTTTGGTAATTTGACACTAAATTGGCTAAAAATGTAATTAAATTGGTTTTAATAGTTATTTAAGGTATAAAATGATTTCTAAAAATTTTTAGTATTTTTAACTAATTAAAACTATTTTTCGTGAATTATTTTCAATTTATGTATAATATACGATTTTTCTAAATAAATGAGTTTTTATCGATTTTTAGTAAGTTTTAGGTTAATTACATAATTTGGACTTATAAAATGTATTTTTAGTATTAAAGGTCATTTTCGGTATTTTTGTAATTGTTTGTGAATTGTGAACCTCAATCGGTGAATTGTAGTTTTGAGTCCGATCAAGGGATTGTGTTCTGTGTATATTCGAAGTGTATTTCTTTGTAGGGACCGGCTTTACTCTTTGAGTAGAGAGATGTCCATTTTACAGGGGAGGTTCTATCGGATTTTCGATAGAATTCTTGTAAAACGTGATGTCCGGTCAAATTCTGATTCTAATTCTATGTCAAAGATTTTAAATCGAGTTTTTAGAATTTCTGCTAGATTTATTCTAATTTCGTATTGTCATTTGTTTGTTTAGTTGCGCCGAGACCGAGGCCCTAGTGGACCAAGCCCATCAGATCCGTCTCGAGGAGTGCAACAACAGTGAGTTGTTATTTTATATATACGTGTTTTTAGGATGCATGTTTTTAGAAATGTATGATTTATTCTAGTAAATTATGCATAAATGATTTAATTATTGGCTTAGGTTTATTTTTGGTATATGATTGGTATATTTTAAACTATATGCATGTTTTATAAATAAATTATTCTTAAAATGTTTTTAGGTATATTCATGGTTTATTTCTAGTTTATTTTGTAAATAAATTAAATTTATTTGACGTGTATATACCTGAAATATACCTGGTTTATTTTTGGTATATTTATAGTATATATATGGTTTATATTGTATTTTATTTAATATCATGCATCATTTGTTTTATGAATGTATGTTTTATATAATAAATGAAGGATATCAATAGAACGTGTTATCTAGTGGGCAGCACTAGGATCGAGTACGTACCGTACGTTGTTAGCACTAGGCTATATTACTAACCTATTTATGGATTATAATTATATTGATTTATTTGATGTGAGATGTGATTTGGGAGTGTGATTGCTGGAGCTTGGTTGACCAAGTGTCTCGGGGCCAATCACACTGACAATCAGACTGCTGGAACTTGGGTTAACTTAGTGTCTCAGGGCCAGTCTACTGTCCAAATGGAACAACTGAAATATTTTGAAACAAGTGCGCCTGTATGGCCAGAGTGTTGTCTAACACTCATTGAGGTTGCGATTTTCTAGGGTTCTATTTGATCCTTCATATACAGATGTATTTTCTTAGTATTTATATAAAATGATTTTGCTACATCTGTGTGTATTTGCTTGTATATATATTTATTATATATACTATTGAATGTGTGCATTGTCATTTAGTTATGCATGTATATGTATTATAAAAATTCACTCAGCGAGGTCTGACTCCCCTCCGTTGACTATTTTTCAGGAGGAGTCATCGTCTTCAGACCTCAGTAGCAGACCTATACGCCGGATTTCTTCTGCCGCCGACTTCGCTTTGTAAATTGCTTACCTGATTTCACTTTATAATCTAGATATTACAGTAGTTATAGTCATTTATGAAATTTATGTACATGTTTAAATGAGAATTGTATTATAAATATTTGAACTGAGATTTGTATTTAAAGGATATTATTTATATATGAGAATGAGCTTATTTATTTAAACGAGTTTGATAGAGCATTACTTTATTTTATTTATGAAAATTATTTCCGTTGCTCAATATTTTAATTATGTTATTATTATTATTGCATGTTTTGTTTATTGTTAGGCTTGCTACGGGTTCCGGATTCGAAAGAATTCCCATTCCCTAGCACCGGTCATGGTCCCTGTTTTGGGGTCGTGACACCTAGAAAATCACAACCTCAAAACAGTGTTAGACAACACTCTAGCCATACAGGCTCACTTATTCCAAATAATTTCATTTGTTCCATTTGGACAGTAAACTGTCATCGAGACACTAAGTCAACTGAGCTCCAACAGTCTGACTGTCAGTGTGATTGGCCCCGAGGACACTTGGTCAAACCGAGCTCCAGCAATCACATTCCCAAATCACATCTCACATCATTCAGATCAATCAACAAGTCATAATCCACCAATAGGTTAGTAATAAAGTCTAAATGCTATCAGCGTACTGGTACGTACTCGGTCCTTAGTACTGCCCACTAGGTAGCACGTTCTATTAATATCCTTCATTATTATATAAAATATACATTCATAAAATCAATGATGCATGATATTAAAATAAAATAACAACATAAACCATATATATACTAGAAATATACCAAAAATAAACCAGGTATATTTCGAGTATACATACATCAAATAAATTCAATTTAATTACAAAATAATATAAATATACTTTAAAACATTTTAAGTATAATTTATTAATAAAATATGCACATAATTTAAAATATACCAATAATATACCAATAGTCTACCAAAAGTATACCTAAGCATAATTAACTTACTTATGCATAATTCATAAAATAAATCATACATTTCTAAAACATACAATCCTAATACAAAAATATATAGAATAACAACTCACTGTTATTGCGCTCCTTGAGACGGGTCCAATGGGGCCTGGTCTACTAGGCCTCGGTCTTGACACAACTAATACAACAAATGACAACATGAAATTAGAATAAATTTAATGACAATTTTAAAGACTCGATCTAGAATCTTAAATACAAAATTAGAATAAGAATTCGACCGGACATCACATTTACGAGAATTCTACGAAAATCCGGCAGAACCTCCCCTGTAAAACGGACATCTCTCTACTTAAAGAGTAGAGCCGGTCCTGCAAAGAAGCACACTTCAAAAATAAACACAGTTCACAATCCCTCAGTCAGACTCCAAACTACAATTCACCGACCGAGGTCCACAATTCACGAAATAATATAAAATACATGAAAATTCCAAAAAAATACCAAAAATGCCCTTCAATAACCAAAATACATTTTATAAATCCAAATTACATAATTAACCCTAAAACTTACTAAAAATCAATAAAAACTCATTTATTTAGAAAAATCGTATATTATATATAATTTGAAAATAATTTACGAAAAATAGTTTTAATTAGTTAAAAAATACTAAATAATTTGTAGAAATTATTTTTATACCTCAATAACTATTAAAACCAATTTAATTATATTTTTAGCCAATTTAGTGCCAAATTACCAAAATACCCCTAGTTACGTAAATTCACTATAATTATTGAAAAATTCACCAAAAATAATATAATTACTCAAAAATTAATTTCTCAACATATAATTTAATAATATCAATAAAATACTCAATTAACCAATTAATTTTCAATAAAACACATAATTAACCTAATTTTTCCAAAATTACATAAACTAAATAAATTCAAAATAATTACATAAAAATCACAAAAGTTACAAATAAATTTATAAAATTAATTTCAACACCTATAAACACCATAAAACATAATTTCATAATTTATTTAATTAATTTTCGAAAATTAGAAAATATTAATAAAATAACAAAAAATTCACAAAATCAAAAATAATTCCCAAAAATTCCACAAAAATTACAGAGCTATATTAAGCTACTTGGATCAATGTTTGTGAAAGAAGTTTGCATGAATCAACCAAATCGAAGCTCAAAAAAATAAAAAAACCCTAGTAGGCTGAAATTGTAAAATTGAAACCTAGGAAAATCTAGACCATTTCAAGTGAAACAAAGCTTCCAAAATGCACTCATTGGAGCTCAAGGAAGAGATAGAGACCGGTGGACCTTGAAATGGTGGCCGGAAAGTCGTCGATCGGAGCTAGGATCGATTTCAGCCTCTCTCTCAAATTCTGACCAAGCCACGCCAAAGAAGAAGGCTCTGGACGTCGAAAATGGCTGATAAGGGAGGTAGCACACCATAGGGCAAGTGACAGTGAAGGAACAACGTGATCAGCACCGGTAATGAGGAAGAAATCGATCAAGAGGGTAGGAGAAGAAGGTGATGGAAAAATGGTAATTAATTCAACTTTATTTTGATAATGATATTATATGTGTATATGTATATTATATCCTACTCATATTATTTTAATATATAAATGAATACACACAATAAATGTCCACCACACACCTTTTAATAATAACATATACACATATACATATATACACACATTTAATTAATTAATATTAAAACTATATGATATAATTTAATTTAATTAAATAACCCTAATTTAACTTAAATGCATGTACGCATATGTATTTCATTTAACCCTTTAAAATCACACATAAACTCATGAAAATTCATAAAATCGTTAAAATAATTAATATTTAATTACTTACGTTTTAATTTTTCTGAAAATAAAATTCCCTGAAAATTTTTACGTAAATGAGTTAAAGATAATTAAAAGTAATAAAAAATGACTTTAATAAATAATAAGCTAATTAAATAATCAAATATATATATATAAACTATTAACACTGCATAACCTGATTCAGTTTAAAATTATTTAAATAACTCGAGATATTGCAATAATATATTTAAACATTAAAACACTAAATATAATATTTTCACAATAATTAAATAAAAATCTTAAATAATAATAAAATATTAATAAAAATCCCAAATTTTCAATTATTCAACATAAAATAGTAAAAATTCACTTTAATTCCTCCAATAGGTTGTATATATAATAAAAATAGTTAAAACCCCATTAAATCACAAAAATAGTAAATAATTTATTATTTGAATATAATTTGAAAAAATTAGTATTAATTAGTTAAAAATAGTAAATAATTTACAAAAATTATTTTAAAAATATTTATTATTCCAAAATTATTTAAAATATATTATTTAACTATAATTTCAACAAAAATACACAGTTAACCTATACATCCAAAAATTACATAATACTAAAATAATTCCCAAAAATTATATAAAATTACCAAAAATTATTTTCTAAATTCTAAAATTAATAACTTAAAATTAATAACACTAATTTAACCAAATTTCCATTCAAAATAATTAATTAACATATTATAAAAAATTCAATTTTTTAAAATATTAAAAAATACCCATAATTCAAAATAATTCAAAAAAATAAACAAAAATTATATTTAGGATGATTAAGCTACCATAAACAACATTATCAAAGTAAAAATCCATAAATCAAATACAATAATTAAATAAAAAATGGAAAACCCTAAAATTGATAAACTAAAAACCTTACTAGAACTCAAAATCAAGGAAGATTGAGCTTAAACGGAGCTTGGAATCGAACTCACCGAAGCTTGGAGGTTTGAACGAGACCAGAACGGCGAGTTGAGGTGGCCGGAATTTTCACTGGCTTCAATGGAAGCTCCTCGGTGCTGTTGTTATTCCAGGCACTTCGGTGACTTCTGGTGGTGGTTTGCAGCGGCAGAAGGGAAGGGGAGGAAGAGTGGAGGCGATGGTGGTGAGTGGTGGCAATTATGGCAGCTCCGGTGGCGGAGAAGGGGCTATAGCAGTGGGTTATGGTTGAAGAAGAAGAAAGCAGGGGAGAAAGAAATGAATTGGACCCAAAAATTCTAAGCTTTTAATAATTTATTATTATTATTATTATTATTATTATTATTATTATTATTATTATTAATATTATTATTTATTTTGTGTTATTGTTGTTATTATATTTAATTGTGTAATGTGCATGTTAATAATAATAATAATAATAATAATAATAATAATAATAATAATAATAATAATAATAATAATAATTAATAATAATGACACATAATTTAAATATAATAATAATGATGATAATAATGAATAATAATAATAATAATAGTACTAATGCTATTTAAAAATAATAACAACGATAATGACTTTAATATTTTACATAATAACACTTCCAAAATAATTTATTTTACATAAATAAAACTTTTAGAATAAAATAAATAAATAATATTCACAAATAATGAATATATATAAATAAAATTTAAAATTTTATTAACACTGCATATCTTAAAATAATTTTTATATTATTTAAAATATATGATTATTACAATCTTCTCTCCTTATAAGAATTCGTTCTCGAATTCAAATTAAAGATCAGAAACAAGAATTCATCGAGGAAAAAGGTAGGGATAGGTAACTCGCATCTCAGCTTCTGTCTCTCAACTGTGTTCCTCCACATTATTGCTCCGCTACAATACCTTGGACTATTGGAATCTGCTTCAAATACAACTGTTGAACTTGATAATCAACTATTGCGATTGGTTCCTCCTCGAACATCAGGTCTTCGTTCATCTCCACACACTATCAGGCTGCAACACGTGTGAAGGGTCTAAAATATACTTCATCAGCATCGAGATATGGAACACTGGATGCACTTGAGACAAATTTGGAGGCAAAGCTAACCGATATGCAGCCTTGCCTACTCTCTCCAAAATCTTAAACGGTCCAACATATCTCAATGTTAACTTCCCCCTTCTTATCAAATCTCATCACACCATTCATCGGAGACACATTCAGAAACACATAGTCTCTAACCTGAAATTCCACGCCTCTGTGTCTCGGATCCATGTAGCTCTTTTGTCTGCTAGCTACAATCTCTAATCTCCTTTTGAACACAGCAACCTTCTCTGTTGCATCCTAAACCATGTCAGGTCCAATCAACGCTCTCTCTCTAATCTCATCCCAACTTAGAGGGGACCTACACTTTCTTTCGTACAAAGCCTCATACAGTGCCATTCCAATATTGCTATGGTAGCTGTATTATATGCAAAATCCATAAGTGGAAAATGATCATCCTAGTTACCTTCAAGATCCAATACACATATCCTCAACATATCTTCAAGTGGTCTAGATCGTCCTTTCAGACTGACCATCTTATCTGAGGGTGAAAATCAGTACTGAAATCAAGCCTGGTGCCCATTGCTTCTTGTAACTTTTGCCAAAACCAAAAGGTAAACACCGAACCTCTATCAGACACAATAGACACAGGTACTCCGTGAAGGCACACAATATGCTTAACATACAACTTCACCAACTTAGCTATAAAATAAGTGGCTTTAATAGGTAGGAAATGTCACGACCCAAATTAGGGGCTATGACCGGCGCTAGGGAACAGGAATTCTTTCGAATCTGAAACCTGTAGCAAGCCTAAAAATAAAATAAAAGCATGCAATAATCATAATAACATAAATAATATATTTTTCAATGGAAATGAAATCATAAATAAGATAAAGTAAATATACATCAATGGATTTAAATCCTAATCTCATATATATAAATATTCCTTTAATACAAATCTAGTTCAAATCTTTAAAATACATAACTCATATAAATATAATACATAAAGTCCACAACTGTAATCAAACTACTGCAGTGTCTAGATTATAAAATAAAGCTCAGATAAATAGTTTACATAGTGAAGCTGGGCGGAAGAAATCCGGCGTATGGGTTTGCTACTGAGGTCTGAAGATGATGACTCTCCTGAAAAATAGTCAACGGAGGGGAGTCAGACTCACTGAGTGAATTATTATAATATATATTACACGCATACTAAATGGCAATGCACACAGTCAATAACATATATAATAGTATATATATACAAGCAAATACACATAAATGCAATAAAATCATTATATATATATTTTCTGAAAATCATTGTTTATGAAGGATCAATATATATATTTTCTGAAAATCATTGTTTATGAAGGATCAAATAGAACCCTAGCGAATCGCAACCTCAAACAGTGTTAGACAACACTCTAAGGCCATACAAGCTCACTTATTCCAAATATATTCACTTGTTCCATTTGGACAATAGACTGGCCCCGAGACACTAAGTCAATTGAGCTCCAGCAGTCTGACTGTCAGTGTGATTGGTCCCAAGACACTTGGTCAACCGAGCTCCAGTAATCACAGTCCCAAATCACATCTCACATCAGATATCAAATCGAATCACTATATCAACATCCACAAATAGGTTAGTAATATAGCCTAAATGTTATCAACGTACCGGTACGTACTCGGTCCTAGTGATGTCCACTAGGTAGCACGTTCTATTGATATCCTTCATTAATATATATAAAACATACTTTCATAAAAAAATGATGCGTGATGTTGAATAAAATAGCAACATAAACCAATATATATACTAGAAATATACCAAAAGTAAACTAAGTAATATCGAGTATATATACGTCAAATAAAGTTCAATTTAATTACAAAATAAACTAGTAATAAACCATAAATATACCTAAAAACATTTTAAGAATAATTTATTAATAAAACATGCATATAGTTTAAAACATACCAATAATATACCGAAAATATACCAAAAGTAAACCAAAAATAAACTAAAAATAAACCTAAGTACTAATTAAATCATTTATGCATATTTTTATCAAATAAACCATACATTTCTAAAACATGCACCCTAAAACATATATATATAAAATAAGAACTCACTGTTTATTGCGCTCCTCGAGATGGGTTCGACCGGCCTAATCCACTAGGGCTCGGTCTTGACGCAACTAAACAAACAAAATGACAACATGACATTAGAATAATCTAATGAAAATTCTTAGAAACTCGATCTAGAATACTGGACACAGAATTAGAATCAGAATTCGACCGGACATCACATTTTATACGAGAATTCTATCGAAAATTCGGCAGAACCTCCCCTGTAAAACGGACATCTCTCTACTCAAAGAGTAGAGTCGGTCCTGTAAAGAAAATACACTTCGAGAATAACACAATTCACAATCATAATCCCTCGGTTGGACTCCAAATTACAATTCACCGATCGAGGTTCACAATTCACAGAATAATACAGAAATATCGAAAATACCCCTTTAATAATAAAAATACATTTTATCAATCCAAATTACATATTTAACCTTAAAAACATGTTAAAAAATCGATAAAAACTCATTTATTTAGAAAAATCGTATATATTATATATAATTGAAAATAATTTACGAAAAATAGTTTTAATTAGTTAAAAATACTAAATAATTTGTAGAAATATTTTTATACTTAAATAACTATTAAAACAAATTTAATTACATTTTTAGTCAATTTAGTGTCAAATTACAAAAATACCCCTATATATATAAATTTACTAAAATTAATAAAAAATTCACCAAAAATAGTATTAAATACTAAAAATTAATTTTCTCAATATATAATTCAATAATATCAATAAATACACTCAATTAACCAATTACTTTCAATTAAACACATAATTAACCTAATTTTCCAAAATTACATAAATTTAAATAAATTCAAAATAAATATATAAAATTCAAAAAAATTATAAATAAATTTATAAAATGCATTTCAATACCTATAATTACCATAAAACATAATTTCATAATTTAATTAATTAATTTTTGAAAATTAGAAAATATTAATAAAATAATAAAAAATTCACAAAAATCAAAATAAATTCAAAAAAATTCTACAAAAATTCACAGAGCAAGATTAGCTACAAGGATCAATGTTTGTGAAGGGAGTTTTCTTGAAGCAATCAAATTGAAGCTCAAAAAAATTCAAGAACCTTAATAAGCCGAAATTGCAAAATTGAAACTTAGGGAAATCTAGACCATTTTAAGTGAAAAAAAGCTTGGAATCACAGTCAACGGAACTTAAGGAGAAGATAGAGACCAGCGGTGTCAAAAAAGATGGCCGGAATCAGGTCGATCAGAGCTTGGGTCGAGTTTCGGACTTTTGGCCAAAACAGGCTTCAAACGGCGCTGGAGAAGGATGAGAAGGCGGCGAGGCTGGCTAGGGACGATGGTGGCACACTGACAGTGAAGAAACGACGTGACAGGCGGCGGAATGGTGAGGAAGATGATCGGGAAGAAAAGGAAGGGGACAATGTCATTTCTGTAAAAAATGCAAACTTATGATTTTTGATAAATAATAATGTATATATGTATATATATATATATCCACACTTTATATTATAATAATATATAATCCCACACACAAATAATACTCACCACACATATATTTTAATATATTTAATAATTTATACACTTATTATTAATTAATTAATAATAAAACTAAATAATAAAAATTAAGTTAATTAATTAAACCCTAATTTAATTTAAATAAATGTACATACATACATTTTATTTAGCACTTTAAAATTATATATGAGTTCATGCAAATTCGTAAAACTAGTCAAAATAATTAATATTAAATTATTTACATTTTAATTTCTCCGAAAATAAAATTCCCGGGGAAAATTTTACGTAAAACTCTTAAAATAATATAAAACAATTAAAATTAGCTTCAAACAAATAGCAAACTCATAAAATATCATAAATATATACAAAAATTATTAACACTGCATATCTCGATGCAGTTTAAAATTATTTAAAAACTCGGGATATTACAAGAAATAAGCAGACTTGGTCAACCTGTCCACAATCACCCAGATGGAATCGTATCCATGCTTCGAACGAGGCAATCCTACCTCAAAATCCATAGCAATTCTCTCCTACTTCCACTCAGGAATAGGAAGTGGCTGAAGCTTCCTAGAAGGCTTTTGATGTTCAACTTTCACTTGCTGACACGTCAAGCACCTAGAAACAAAATCAGCTATATCCTTCTTAAGTCCATCCCACCAATACAAGTCTCTAATACTGTGGTACATCTTAGTGACACCTGGATGTATATTATAGGCTATAGAATGTGCTTTCTCAAGGATCTCTTCTCTCAAAGTATCCACATTAGGAATGCACAACCTACCACTGATCCATAAAACACCATCATCATCAAGTGTGAAATTAATGAACTTCCCTACATGAATATTATTTGCAAGCTCAACTAGAATAGGATCTTGGCCCTGAGCTGCCTTAATCCTATCTCTCAGCACTGATCAGACTCTAAACTGAGCTAACAGTCCTCCTCATATGCTAACCTTCATCATCAGACCTTGATCCACTAACTGGTGCAACTCTTGGATCAACGGTCTCCTTTCCACACTAATGTGAGCAAGACTACCTAAGGACTTCCTACTCAAGGCATCTGCTACCACATTAGCCTTGCCTGGATGGTAAAGAATCTCATAATCATAGTCCTTCAGGAGCTTTAACCATCTTATTTACCTCAAATTCAGATCTCTCTGCTAGAAAATGTACTTAAGGCTCTTGTGATTAGTAAAAATCTCACAAATCATCCCGTACAGATAATATCTCCAAATCTTGAGAGCAAAGACTACTGCAGCCATCTCTAGGTCGTGAGTAGGATAATTTTGTTCATGCTTCTTCAACTACCTTAAAGCATAAGCTATCACCCTACCATTATGCATCAACACATAACCTTGGTCGACTCTGGAGGCATCACAAAACACAGTGAATTTATTTACTCCATTAGGCAAAGCCAACACTAGAGCTATGGTCAACTTTTCCTTCAGCAACTAAAAACTATTATCGCAAGCATTTGACCACTCAAACTTCATATTCTTCTGAGTTAAGCGAGTTATAAGAGCTACAATTCTAAAAAAATCCTGCACAAATCTCCTATAATACTTAGCCAAACCCAGAAAACTATGAATCTTCATGACTGTCGTTGATTTGGACCACTCAGACACTACCTCTAACTTCTGTGAATTAACCTAGATACCATTTTTAGACACTATATGTCCAAGGAATGCAACACTCTCCAACCAGAAATCACACTTTGAGAATTTAGCATAAAGTTGATGGTCTTTTAGTGTCTACAATACAGTCCTTAAGTGATATACATGCTCCTCCATACTCTTTGAATACACCAGTATATCATCAATAAAGACTACCATAAATTGATCCATAAATGGTCTGAATACCATGTTCATCAGATCTATAAAAGCAGCTAGTGCATTAGTCAACCCGAATGACATCACTAGAAACTCAAAATGGCCATATTGAGAGCGGAATGCCGTTTTAGGAACATTGGCTTCATTGATTCGCAACTGTTGATAACCTGACCTCAAGTCAATCTTAGAAAAGAACTATGAACCCTGAAGTTGATCAAACAGATCATCTATCCTCAGGAGAGGATACTTGTTCTTCATTATCATCTTATTCAGCTCTCTGTAATCAATACACAGTCTTAGGGTACCATCCTTCTTCCTTACAAACAGGATTGGTGCACCCAAAGGAGAAACACTAAGTCTGATGAAACCTTTATCTAGCAAATCCTACAACTGCTCCTTCAACTCTTTTAACTCTACAAGAGCCATTATGTAAGGCGGCATCAAAATAGGAGTGGTGCTTGGAACCGCATCTATATAAAGCTCAATTTCTCTATGAGGTGGGGTGGTAAACCTAGCAACTCCTCAAAAAAAATATCAGGAAACTCACAGGCAATAGGAACATCAGTAAGTAATAACTTCTTTACAGAAGTATCTCTGATAAGTGCCAAGTATCCCTGATAACACTTCCTCAGCATCTTCCTAGCTATAATAGCGGATATGAGATTCTGAGGTACAGAACTCTTATCACCCATAAACTTAAACTCTTCTTCATCTGGAATTTTGAAAATCACCTCTTTACTCTAACAATCCATAATGGTATAGTGCTGAGACAACCAATCCATACCCAAAATCACATTGAATTCTATCATATCTAAAAACACCAATTCTGCTGGCAGTTCTCTACCTTCAACAAACACTGGACAACTAGAAAGAACAATGTCGGTGTCTAATAAATCACTTAGAGGAGTGGCGACAGACAAAGGAAAAGCTATCCTCAAAGCTTGCCAACATGACTTCGAAGCAAAAATGGGGGACATGAAAGAGTGTGTGGCACCCGAATCAATCAAAACCCAAGCATCCAAGTAACAGACTAGAATAATACTTACAACAACGACATTAGATGCCTAAGCATCCTGCTGAGTGAGGTGGAAAAATTTGGCTTGACCTTAACCTCCCTACTGATTGGGGGAAGCCTGGCTAAAACCTCTGGCACCTCCTCTGGTACCTTTGCCATGCCCTTGCTAGGCAACAATCTGAGTCAAACTTGGATATTGAGCGGGAGGCAACTAAAAAAGAGCTGGTGCTGCACTAGCAATTGACTGCTGTAGAAATTGCTATTGATAACCAGAGTAAGGACACACTCTAATAAAATGTCCTGTCTGTCTGCATTTAAAGCATGCTCTAAGAGCCATATAGCACGGTCCCTGATGGACTCTCCCACACATTCGACAAGCATTGGCTGCTGATCCTATACTGTCGTAACTAGAACATTGACCACTATTACTGCTAGAAGCACCTGACCCAAATCTGATAGGTCTACGAGGTCTAACACGGCCATGTCTACTACTTTTATGCACTCTCTGCTACTACCTCTGACTCTACTGTACTGAGTCTCTTTATTGACTATTAGAACCAATTTGGAAGTCAAATATGGAGTAGTCTGGAATCCTCCTGACTGAACACCCAACTGATAGTAATCAAGCATAGCTCCTTGCATGACTAGTCTCAGCTCTATCTCCTTGGCCAACTCTATCACAGACTTTAGAGTAAGGACTGCAGTAGGCGTCCTAGCTAAACCAGTGACATAAGTTATAACAGAAAAATACTGGTCTCACATAAAATCCTCTGCATATTTGCTAAATCGGAGAAATTCTTTGGTGTAGTCCTCAACAAATCTATCACCTCTAGTGATGCTGGTCAGTCGAAGTCTATAGCTCATATGTAGTGGCTTTGGATAAAATCTCTTCATAAACCTCTCTCGGAATTGTGCCCAGGTCATCATCGTCATGTACGGCTGAATCACTTGGACGAACCAATCCAAGGCTGGTCCTTCTATATACAGCTTGACAATTATAATCTGCTGGTATTCAGTATGAGCAGTCCGAGTCCTTGTCTCAATAGCATGCAAAAATTCTAATAGATTTGAAGTCCCATCAAAGGCTATCCTGCCAACTCTAGCATAAAATAGTACTGCCTCAAAGTTAGACATACCCTGCTGATAGGCAGGCTGTAACGGCGATGCAATTGGAGTTATCGCAGCTTCCTCGTACTCTGGCTCTATAGGTTCCTTATGCTGTAGCTCTCGCTGTCTATGATGACCTACTGCTCCTCGAGGTCTACCTTTACCTCGGCCTCTGTGCCTTACTGGCGGCTTAGGAGGTAAAACTTCATCCTAAAAGGAATCATCATCGTCGGCCTCAATGACCGGTGGAGCGATATGTGCTCGCCTCCTCATTCTGAAAAGATAAAAACCAATAAGATTCAGACAAAATAGATAACAGACAGACAACAAATAGATAACCTAATGTTTACGTGAAAAACTAAATCAAGGAAAACTTATCAAAGACATGATCAAACCTAATAAACTGCAGTGGTTCAAAGAAAATAAGACTCTGAAAACTTAGGTCCACAACACTAATAACATAGAGCTATGATACCAACTTTATCACGACCCAAACCAAGAGTCATGACCAGCGCTAGGGAACGAGAATTCTTTTAAATCCGAAACCCGTAGCAAGCCTTAAAAATAAAAAGCATGCAATAAATAAATAAAATACGTCAGAATTAAAACTTTAAGTCTATAAAAAATAAAATTCAAATGTCATTTTATAAAATAAAAATATATTCATACAATATTTCGAGATAAGTTTCTTACTAACATAACATTCTACTGATACAATACACTACTACTGTAGTTTTCTAGAATATAATAAAAGTTTAGATAAATAAATTACATAATCTAGTTGGAGCTGAAGAAGTCCAACGTAGAGGTCTACTACTGAGGTCTGATGACGAGGAATCTTCTGAAAAAAAATATTAAGGGGAGTCAGACCTCACGGAGTAAATTATTATAATATACATACATGTAATCTGAAACATATACAGTCAGACATTAATATATATATATATATATATATATATATACATATACACGCATTTCACACAGATGTCAAACTTTGCTTTTATATATATATAATAAATGTAGAAAATATTTATTTAAATGAAGGATCAAATAAAACCCTAATATTCGCAACTTTAATCAAAATATCATACTAGCCATACACGCTCACTTAATTCCAAAGTAATTATCTTATCCTATTTTAGACAGTAGAATGGCCTCGAGACACTAAGTCAACCGAGCTCCCACAGTCTCACTGTCAGTGTGATTAGCCTCGAGGACACTAGGTCAATCGAGCTCCCACAATCACACTAGTCAATCACATCAATTCTTAATAATCAATCAATCATATATCACCTCAAGTGATTTAATAACTCAACCCTAAAATCTACCGCATCGGTACGTACACAGTCCTAGAATAATAAAATACATCATTAAAACATAATATACCACCTATATACCAAAAATATATCAAATAAATATGCTAAACATATGTCAAATATACTGAATTTATACCAAATAAATACTAACATATATATGTCACATATTATAAAAGATATACCAAAAATATACCTAGCATACATGTCACATATATAGCAAATATATCGAAAATAAACCCAAAGTATACCAAATAATTTAATAAAATAAATCATATTTAAACATATAATGAAAATGTGAAAATCCTTATTCATGCATCCTATATGCAATGCATATATAGAATAATAACTCTCAAGTTTGTGCTCCTCGAGACTTACTTGACAGGCCTAGTTCGATAGGCCTCGGTCTTGGCGTAGTTAGAAAAATAAATAACTATAAAATCAGAATATATTCTAACTTATACTTCTAAGAAATCCAAAGAAAGACTCAATTTAAGAATTTAAAATCTAGTCAAAACACAAAGACTTAGGATCAACCCGATGTCATGTTTCACGAAAATTCTACCGAAAAATCGACAGAACCTCCTCTATAAAATGGACATTTTTCTACTAAAAAGTAGAGTCAATCCTACAAGAAAACATACTTCTAATATCACAAAGCTCAACATCTCAGGTTGAGACCTTAAACTACATAAATTCCCAACCGAGGTTTACAATTCACCAATAATCAATATTAAATAATAAAAATATTAAAAATTATTAAATTCCATAAATACCCATAAAATACCAAAATATATTATATTTAAACATTAAAACACTAAATATAATTATTTTCACAATAATTAAATAAAAATCTCAAATAATAATATAATATTAATAAAAATCCAATTTTTCAATTATTCAATATAAAATAGTAAAAATTCACTTTTAATTCCTCCAATAGGTTGTATATATAATAAAAATAGTTAAAAACCCATTTAATCACAAAAATAGTAAATAATTTATTATTTGAATATAATTTTTTAAAATTAGTATTGATTAGTTAAAAATAGTAAATAATTTACAAAAATTATTTTAACAAGATTTATTATTCCAAAATTATTTAAAACATATTATTTAACTATAATTTCAAAAAAAAAACATGATTAACCTATATATCCGAAAATCACATAATACTAAAATATTCCCAAAAATTATATAAAATTACCAAAAATTATTTTCTAAATTCTAAAATTAATAACTTAAATTAATAACACTAATTTAACCAAATTTCCATTCAAAATAATTAATTAACATAATTATAAAAAATTCAATTTAAATTGTTAAAATATTCAAAAATATCCATAATTCAAAATAATTCAAAAAAATAAACAAAAATTATATTTAGGAAGATTAATCTACCATAAACAACATTATCAAAGCAAAAATCTATAAATCAAACATAAAAATTAAATAAAAATTCAAAATCCTAAAACACTGTCACGACCCAAAACAGGGGTCATGATCGGCACTAAGGAATGGGAATTCGTTCGAATCCGGAACCCGTAGCAAGCCTTAAAAAAAAAGCATGCAATATATTAAAATAAATAAAACATTATGTAGGGGAATTTAAACCTCATAAGTAAAATAATAATCCATAAACTCATTTAATAATATAAATCTATCTTATATAATATAAAATCCTTCAATACAAATTCTCGGTTCAAACCTTTGAAATTTAAATCTCATACATATATAATAAATACAGCTCACTAAAACAACTACTGCAGTGTCTAGAATACAAAATAAAACTCAGGTAAGCAATTTACATAATAATTCCAGAGCGGAAGAAATCCGATGGATACACTTACTGCTAAGGTCTGAAGAAGAGGACTCTCCTAAAAAAATGTCAACAGAGGGGAGTCAGACCTCATTGAGTGAATTGTTATAATATATATACATGCATCTCCTATAAGACAAATGCAATCAAACATATGCATATAATAAATATATATATATGCAGGCATGTACACATAGATGCAGAAATCACTTTATATATAATACTGAAAAATATCCGTTTATGAAGGATCAAATAGAACCCTAAATGATCGAAATCTTAAATAATAATAGACAATACTTTAGCCATATAGGCTCACTTAGTTCCAAATAAATTCACTTATTCCATTTGAACAATAGACTAGCCTCGAGACACTAAGCCAACCGAGCTACAGCAGTTTGACTGTCAGTGTGATTGGCCCCGAGACACTTGGTCAACCGAGCTCCAACAATTACACTCTCAAATCACATCTCACATCAAATCAATCCAGTCATAATCCATATATAGGTTAGTAATTTAACCTAAATTCTATTGTCGTGCCGGTACGTACTCGATCATAGTGCTGTCCACTGGTGGCATGTTCTATTGATATCCTTCATTAAAATAAATCATACATTCGGAAAATAAATTGTCACGACCCAAAACAGGGGCCATGACCGGCGCTAGGGAACGAGAATTCTTTCGAATCCGGAACCCGTAGCAAGCCTAAAAATAAAATAAAATATGCAATAATAATAACAATACTATATAATGCAGCGGAAATAAAAATCATAAATATAATATTAACATATGCACCAACTGGATTTAAATCAAATCCTCGTCATTTCATATATATAAATATTTTAATACAAATCCAATTCAAATATAATACAACATCTCTTTAAATATTTAATGACTACTGCAGTGTCTAGATAAAATAAACCCAAGACTCAGATAAGCAGTTTACACAAAGAAGCCGGGGCGGAAGAAATCCGGCGTACAGGCCTACTACTGAGGTCTGAAGATGATGACTCTCCTGAGAAATAGTCAACGGAGGGGAGTCAGACCTCACTGAGTGAATTACTATAATATAAATACATGCATACTAAATGACAATGCATACAGTCAATAATACATATCTAATATGTATATATACAGGCAATACACACAGATGCAATAAAATCATTTTATATTTATTTTACTAAAATTCAGCATTTATGAAGGATCAAATAGAGCCCTAGAATATCGAAACCTCAAACAGTGTTAGATAACACTCTAGCCATACAGGCTCACTTAATCCAAATATATCCACTTAATCCATTTAGACAGTAGACTGGCCCTGAGACACTAAGTCAACCGAGCTCCAACAGTCTGACTGTCAGTGTGATTGGCCCCGAGACACTTGATCAACCGAGCTCCAGCAATCACACCTCCAAACCATATCTCACACATCAAATAATCAAATTCAATCAATATCCTCAAATAGGTTAGTAATATAGCCTAAATGCTGTAGGCGTACCGGTACGTACTCGGTCCTAGTGCTGCCCACTAGGTAGCACATTCTATTGATATCCTTCATTAATAATATAAAACATTCATTCACAAATAAATGATGCATGAATTTAAATAAAATAGCAACATAAACCATATATATATTGGAAATATACCAAAATTAAACCAAGTATATTTCGAGTATATATACGTCAAATGAATCCAATCAAATTATAAATTAAGCTAGAAATATATTTAAAAATATTTTAAATATAATTTATTAACAAAACATGCATATAATTTAATATATACCAAAAATAAACAAAAATAAACTAAATATAAACTTAAGTAATAATGAAATTATTTATGCATATTTAATCAAAATAAAACATGCATTTCTAAATCATGCATCCTAAGTATATATATATAAAATAACAACTCACACTTAGTGCGCTCCACGAGATGGGTCGACGGGCCTGGTCCACTGGGCCTCGGTCTCGGCGCAACTAGACAAACAATAATGATAGAAATCAGAATAAACCTAACAGAAAAATCCTAGAACTCGATCTAGAATATTAAACACAGAATCAAAATTAGGGTTCGATCGGACATCATGTTTTATGAGAATTCTACCAAAAATTCAGCAGAACCTGTCACGACCCAAAACAGGGGCCATGACCGGCGCTAGGGAACGGGAATTCTTTCGAATCTGGAACCCGTAGCAAGCCTGAAAATATAATAAATCATGCAATAATAACAATAACCATATAATATGCAGCGGAAATAAAAATCATAAATATAATAATAACATTTCCATCAACTGGATTTAAATCAAATCTCAACTCATCACATATATAAAATTTTTCAGTACAAATCCAGTTTCAATATAATACATCTCTTTAAGTAAATACATGAAATCCCACAATTAATTTACAACTACTGCAGTGTCTAGATTATAAAAATAAGACTCAAGTAGATAATTTACACAAAGAAGCCGGGGCGGAAGAAATCCGGCGTATCGACCTGCTACTGAGGTCTGAAGAAGTTGACTCTCCTGAAAAATAGTCAACGAAGGGGAGTCAGACCTCACTGAGTGAATTACTATAATATATATACATACACCCTAAATGATAATGCATACAGTCAATAATACATATCTAATATGTATATATACAGGCAAATTCACACAGATGCAGTAAAATCATTTTTATATATTTTATCTGAAAATCATCTTTTATGAAGGATCACATAGAACCCTAGAATATCGCAACCTCAGAAATAGTGTTAGACAACACTCTAGCCATACAGGCTCACTTATTCCAAATATATCCACTTAATCCATTTAGACAGTAGACTGGCCCCGAGACACTAAGTCAACCGAGCTCCAGCAGTCTGACTGCCTGTGTGATTGGCCCCGAGACACTTGGTCAACCGAGCTCCAGCAATCACACCCCAAACCATATCTCACACATCAAATAATCATAATCAATCAATATCCACAAATAAGTTAGTATTATAGCCTAAATACTATAGGCGTACCGGTACGTACTCGGTCCTAGTGCTGCCCACTAGGTAGCACGTTCTATTGATATCCTTCATTAATAATATAAAATATTCATTCACAAAAATAAATAATGCATGAATGTAAATGAAATAACAATATAACCCATATATATACCAGAAATATACCAAAAGTAAACCAGGTATATTTCGAGTATATATACGTCAAATAAATCCAGTCAAATCATAAATTAAACTAAAAATATATTTAAAAACATTTTAAATTTATTTTATTAACAAAACATGTATATAATTTATTATATACCAAAAATAAACCAAAAATATACTTAATATAAACTTAAGAAATAATCAAATTATTTATGCATATTTAATCAACATAAAACATGCATTTCTAAATCATGCATCCTAAGCATATATATATATAGTATAGCAACTCACCTAGTGCGCTCCACGAGATGGGTCCGACGGGCCTGGTCCATTAGCCCTCGGTCTTGGCGCAACTAAACAAACAATAACGACAGACATTAGAATAATCCTAACAGAAATCCTAGAATTCGATCTAGAGTATTAAACATAGAATTAGAAATTAGGGTTTGACCGGATATCACGTTTTACGAGAATTCTATCAAAAATTCGACAGAACCTCCCCTGTAAAACGGACATCTCTCTACTCAAAAGAGTAGAGCCGACCCTGCAAAGAAACACACTTCGAAAAATAAACCCTACATCTCATCACAACCCCTCGGTCGGACTCCAGACTACAATCTACCGACCGGGGTCCACAAACACAGAACAATTCCAGAAATATCAAAAATATCCTTATAGCATAGAAATACATTTTATAAGTAGAAATTACATAATTAACCTTTAAACACAGTAAAAACCAATAAAACTCATTTTATTAGAAAAACCGTATATTATATATATAATTGAAAATAATTCTCGAAAAATAGTTTTAATTAGTTAAAAATATCAAATAATTTATAGAAATCATTTTTATACCTTAAATAATTATTAAAACCAATTAAATTACATTTTTAGCCAATTTAGGGTAAAATTACCAAAATACCCCTATATATATAAATATACTTAAATTACTTCAAAAATTCACCAAAAATTATACAATTACCCAAAATTAATTTTCTCAACATATTTATCAATAATATCAATAATTAAACCCAATTATCCAATTAATTTCAAATAAAAACACATTTAACCTATTTTTCCCAAAATTACATAAACTTCAATAATTCAAAATAAATACTTAGAAATTCATAAAAATTCCAAATAAATTCCTATAATTCATTTCAACACCTAATTTAACCATAAAACCCAATTTCATAATTTAAATAATTAATTTCCGAAAATTAGAAAATAATATTAAAATATTCAAAAATACCCAAAAATTCAAAAAATCTCCAAAAATTCCAAAAAAATTCATAAATGTAGATTAAGCTACTAGGATCAACATTTGTGAAGGGAGTTTTCATGAATCAATCAATTCAAAGCTCAAAAAAATCAAAAACCTAATGTGACCGAATTGAGTTTTAGCTCAAACCTCAAAATCCACTTGATTTCAGGCCGAAAGGAGCTTAGAATTGGAATCACCAGAGCTCAAGGAGTCGATGAAGATCGGCGGTGCACGAAATGGTGGCCGGAATCGTCGTCGACGGCAAGAAGCTCAACTTGCTGCCATGGCGGATTCCGGGCGTTCCAACGGGCTTCCAGCGGCCTGGTCACGTCGGAGAGGAAGAGGAAGGAAGGGGAAGGAGGTTGGCGGCAGCTGGTGGCGGCGAGGGGCGGTCCGGCGTGCTGGAATGGGAGGCGCAGTGAGGGTAGGTGATCGGGAGAGAAGAAGGAGAGGGAGGGGGCAAAACGGTAATTTGGCAAAAATTTTGATTTTTAATGTATATATGTATATATATACTTTACACTATATAATAAAATAATATTAAATTACACACATTAAATATACACCAAACACATAAAATTTAATATTTTAATAATTTATACTAAATAAAATTAATTAAATAACAATAAAATTAATAAATAATTAATAAAATATTAGGGTAATACTAAACCCTAATTAAATAAATATACACACACATAGGCTTTATTTAGTATTTTAAAAATACGTATGAGTTCATGCAAGTCCGAAAATATATTTAAAATAATTAATATTAAAATATTTACGTGAAAATTTCCCCGAAAATACAAATCCCGGGAAAATTTTACGTAAAACACTGTAAATAATACACAATAATTAAAATAGGTTTTAAATACATATTAACTCGTAAAAATATCATATAATATACAGAAATTATTAACACTGCATATCCCGGTACAGTGTAAAAATATTTTAAAAAAACACGAGATATTACAGAACCTCCCCTGTAAAACGGACATCTCTCTACTCAAAGAGTAGAGCGGACCCTGCAAAGAAAGACACTTCGAAAAATAGGCTCAACCACTCATCTCCAACCCCTCGGTCAGACTCCAAACTACAGTCTACCGACCAGGGTCCACAATCACAGAACAATTTCAGAAATATCAAAAATACCCTTATAACATAGAAATTCATTTTATAAGTAAAAATTACATAATTAACATTTAAACACAGTAAAAACCGATAAAAACTCATTTTATTAGTAAAATTGTATATATTATATATATAATTGAAAATAATTCACAAAAAATAGTTTTAATTAGTTAAAAATACTAAATAATTTGTAGAAATCATTTTCATACCATAAATAACTATTAAAACCAATTAAATTATATTTTTAGCCAATTTTGTGTAAAATTACCAAAATACCCTTATATATATAAATATACTAAAATTCATTCAAAAATTCACCAAAAATAGTATAATTATCCAAAATTAATTTTATCAACATATTTATCAATAATATCAATAATTAAACTCAATTAACGAGTTAATTTCAATTAAAAACACAATTAACCCTATTTTTCCAAAATTACATAAACTTAAATAATTCAAAATAAATACATAGAAATTCATAAAAATTCCAAATAAATTCCTATAATTCATTTCAACACCTATATTTATCATAAAAAACAATTTCATAATTTATTTAATGAATTTTCGAAAATTAGAAAATAATAATAAAATATTCAAAAATACCCAAAAATCAAAATAATTCCCAAAAATTCCAAAAAAATTCATAGATGTATATTAATCTACTAGGATAAACATTTGTTAAGGGACTTTTCATTAATCAATCAAATTAAAGTTCAAAAAAATCAAAAACCCTAATATGGCCGAAATTGAAGATTCGAAACCTAAGCAAATCAAGACCAATTCAGCTCAAACCAAAGCTAGAATCACACTCACCAGAGCTCAAGGAGAAGAAAGAGACCAGCGGTGTCGATAACGATGGACGGAATCGCGAGGGAAGAAGAAAATACAAACTCTCGGCTTCCGGCCAAAAACCGATCTCCAGACACCGAAAATGGCTGCTACAGGCGGCGAGGAAGGCTGGGAAAGGTGGTGGCACGTTGGACGGCACATCAACGTCAAGGAATCGGCAGTTGCAGACGGCGGACGGCGAGGGAAGCGGAAATCGGGGAAGAAGATGCTTCGGGGGCAAAAGTGTAATTTTCCAAAATTTCATTTTTTGACTTATAATGTGTATATATATATACTTTATACTATATAATAACATAATATTAAATTATACACATTAAATATACACCACACCCATATAATTTAATCTTTTAATCATTTATACTAAATAAAAATAATTAAATAACAATAAAACTAATAAATAATTAATAAAATATTAGGGTAATATTAAACCCTAATTAAATAAATAATTACATGTATACACGGTGTTTAATATTTTAAAATATGTATGAGTTCATGCAAGTCTGTAAATATATTTAAAATAATTAATAATAAATTATTTACGTGAAAATTTCCTTGAAAATAAAAGTCTCATGAAAATTTTACGTAAGACACTTAAAATAATAATAAACAATTAAAATTAACTTTAATTAAATAGCAAACTCATAAAAATTTCATAAATATATACAAAAATTATTAACACTGCATATCCCGATGCAGTGTAAAAATATTTAAAAATACGGGATATTACATAAATGATGCATGATATCAAATTAAATGGCAATATAAACCATATATATACTAGAAATATACCAAAAATAAACTAAGTATATTTCGAGTATATATATGTCAGATAAATTAAGTTCAATTTTAAAATAAATAAAAAATAAACCATATATATACTTAAAAACAATTTAGGTATAAATCAAAAGTAAAACATACATTTATTTCAACATATACCAAAAATATACCTAAAATATACTTAAGCATTTATTAAATCATTTATGCATAATTTATACAATTAAAACATATATTTCTAAATCATGCAACCTAAATACACGTATATATAAAATAACAACTCATAGGGATGCGCTATACGAGACGGGTCTGACGGGCCTGGTCCACTAGGCCTCGGTCTTGACGCAACTAAACAATCAAATCACAATACAAAAATCAGAATAAATTTAACTTAACTTCTAGAGACTCGATCTAGAATTCTAGACACATATAAGAAATAGGAATTTGACCGAATGTCACGTTTTACGAGAATTTTACCAAAAATTTAGCAAAACCTCCTCTGTAAATTAGATATCTCTCTACTCAGAAAGTAGAGCCGGTCCTATAAGAAAACACATTTCGAAAACAAATTTCGAAAACAAATATCCTCACAACCCCTCGGTCGGATCTTAAACTACAATTCCCACCGACCGAGGTTCACAATTCACAAGATAAACACAAAATATATTAAAATTCCATAAATACCAAAAATACCCTTTTTATACCAAAATATAGCAAATTAAATATTTAAACACTAAAAATAATTATTTCACCGATATTTACTTAAAAACCCTAATATTAATAAAATATTAAAAAAATCGATAATTCTCGATAAATTCACAAATATTAATAGAAATTCATTTTATAAATCCAAATTACTTAATTAGTCCAAAAACATATTAAAAACTCATCTATTTACAAAAATAGTATATTATATATAATTTGAAAATAAATTTCAAAAAATAGTTTTAATTAGTTAAAAATAGTAAATAATTTGTAAAAATCATTTTATACCTCAAATAATTATTAAAACCAATTAAAATTAATATTCAACCAAATTATTAGCAAATTACCAAAATACCCCTAATATATAATAATTCACATAAAATACCAATAATATTAAAAAATTCAATAAAAATTATATAAATACACAAAAAATATTTTATCAACATATTATTCAATAAAATCAACAATTATACTCAATTAACCAATTAATTTTAACAAAACACATATAAAACCTATATTTCCAAAATTCACCTAAACTAAATAAAATTATATTAATTACACAAAAATCATAAAAATTATAAATTAAATTCTAAAATTAATTTCAACCTCTATAAACACCAAAAATCACTATTTCAAAATTTATTTAATTAATTTAAAAAAATTAGAAAATATTAATAAAATAATAAAAAATTCACAAAAATCAAAATAAATTCCAAAAATTCCAAAAAAATTCCAGAGTGTATATTAAGCTAGTAGAATCAATTTTTGTGAAGGAATTTAGCTTGAATCACTAAGATCAAAGTTCAAAGAAATCAAGAAACTTAAATGGCCAAAAATGAAATCAAGCTCAATTCCTTACCAAATCGACTTTTCAAGCTAAAGGAAGCTTGGAATCGGCTTCTATGGAGTTCTAGGAGGTCAAAAGCACCAGAATCATCAAAAATGGTGATCGAAAAGTGGTTGAACGGAGGTGGCTTGATTTTCGGTTTCTTCAAGTTCTACAGCGACCACCGACGCTAGAGAGGGTGGAAGAGGGTGGCGGAACAGTTGGGGAAGGCAGCAGTACTTCGGGAGGCACACCAACGGCCTCTAAACAGCGTTGCAGCGATAAGGAGTGAGGGGAGGTGGGTTTCAGGCGTAAGGAAGAGGATGAGGGCATGAGATGTAATTTTCCTTTAGTTATATATATATCATTAACACTTTATATTAAAATATAATAATATTATAATATAAAATAATCACACACCACACATAAATATATATATATATATAACACATAATAATTTATAATAATAACAAAAATATATAAAATATACATAGGTTTTGAATATTAAACCCTAATATTTATAATAATATATATACATGCATGTATATGTATATATTAATATTCAAAATATTAATTATGCATGAAACCATGCAATTTAATAAAATAAAATAACTTTAATCAATAACACATTATTTAAATATTTTTTCTCAAAATAATAGGTTTCAGGAAAAATTTTACGTGGAAAACTTTGAATAATTTAAAATAACATTAATTATTAACAAAATAATTAAATAGTCAAATATATATATTAAAATTATTAATACTGCATATCCCGATACATTATAAAATTTTTTAAAAACTCAGGTTATTACAAACAGATAAACTAAAAACTTATTAGAACTCAAAATCAAGAAAGATGGAGTTCAAAAAGAGCTTGGAATCGAACTCACTGAATCTTGGAGGTTTGAACAAGATCTGAACGGCGAGCTGAGGTGGCCGAAATCTTCACCGGCTTCAATGGAAGCTCCTCGGTGCTGCTGCTGTTCCAAGCACTCCGACGACTTCTCGTGGTAGTCTACAGTGGCGGAAGGAATGGGGAGAAAGAGGGGAGGCAATGGTGGTGAGTGGTGGTGGCTATTGCAGCTCCGGCGGTGGTGAAGGGGCTTTGACAGTCAGTTATGGCGGAAGAAGAAAAAAGCAGGGGAGAAAGAAATGGCTTAGACCCGAAAAATCTAAGCTTTTAATAATTTATTATTATTATATATATATACACACACACACAACGTATAGACACACACATGCACATTACACAATAATAATAATAATGATGATGATAATAATGATAATAATAATAAATAATAACAATAATGATAATAACCATAAAAATAATATACATGCTCACAAAAAATAATGATGATGATGATGATAATAATAATAATGACACATAATTTAAATAATAATACTAATGATGATAATAATGATAATAATAATAATAGTACTAATGCTATTTAAAAATAATAACAACGATAATGACTTTAATATTTTAAATAATAACACTCCCAAAATATTTATTTTACATAAATAAAACTTTTAGAATAAAATAATTAAATAATATTTACAAATAATGAATATATAGAAATAAAATTTAAAATTTTATTAATACTGTATATCTCAAAATAATTTTATATTATTTAAAATATAAGGTCATTACATCAATACCCATATATTTTACATATATAAGAGCTAAATGCAAGAAGAATTATGATATTTGACGTATTTCATCAATTATATGTCAACTTGTTTGCTCTTAGAATTGATGAATTTTAACTTCAAATATATGTATATGTATATCTCCAGTTATTGAATAATGATTAATTTTTAATCATGTTATTTTGATATTTGGTTTCATTCTCAACATTTTTTTTATGGCAATTTTTTTTCCTTTTCAACTGTGGATAAAAGTATAAGAATTGCCATCAGGATTCAAATCCTATTATCATTGGTTTGCAGAATTAATCTCCACAAAGATTATGTTATTATATTATTAATTGATATTTAGATTATATAATCTCTTAAATCCATTGGCCTTTCTATCAACCCAAAAAATGACACGGTCATGAATTTTGAAACATAAAACTAAATATTGAAACTTCCAATTATTCTTTGTTTTCTGCCACCAAAGGGTGTTCTTGATAATTATGCATCATTAACCACTGATGATATGCTTCTCCTTTCGAAAATGAGATAATCTTTGCTTCAGTTTAGAGTTACATTGGGGGTGTTTATTTTAGTTGTTGGGATGTAGCTCTTGTCACGACTTGAATCCAGGGGTACATGACCGACACTAGGGAATGAGAAAACATAAAATTATCGAAATCCATAATAAATTTTAAAAGAAGAATCGCATAATATTTAACCTTTAAGACCTTACAATAAATAATAAGATCACAATGTACATTATCAAACTGATTTTTCTCAATATAATTTAAACCATAATATCAATGTATAAAATAAATAAACTTTAGTTATACAAATAGTATCTCAGTACATAAAATATAAATACATGAAATTCCAAATAAAATATGTAGTTATATAATTTTCTCTATTGCGGTACGTGAAAGTAAATATAACACAACTAAGTAGACCTATGTACAATAATCGGTGACGAAACTACACAACGAAGAGAAGTAGGTCTGACAGAAAACTCCCAAACTCCTGAAAAAAAATTCAATTGAGGGGAGTCAGACCTCACTGAGTAAGTTAATAAAGAAATGAATGCGATTTGAAAACCTCATTAAAATAAATTTTATGGAAATATAATATAATAAAATTTTATTCAACCATTTGATATACATATAATAAATCCATTTTTTTTAAAAGAGAAGAAATAGATATTTAAATGTCTTTTTAAAACGTTTCAGTATAAAAATTTGGTAGGATCCGATTTATAAATTTTAATAGTCATATGACTCACTTATATTCAAAACTATCGGATCCCAAGAGTAAGGCATCACCAGGATACACAGTCGCAGTCATATCTGTTAATTCAATATCACTGGCGATGTCCGAGAGCAAAACATCACTAGACCATTGGCCCCAGTGATTTAATAAATATTAATCAAAATTATACTAGTGGTGTCCAAGAGCAAAGCATCACTAGACCTTCGGCCCCAGTATTTATTAAATAAACAAATATTATACTACTGGCGGTGTCTGAGAGCAAAGCATCACTAGACCTTCGGCTCCAATAATATAATTAAATAATCACATATTTTACCGATGCGTACACGGTCCTGATGAAACCCATCAGGTAGCCCGTTCTACTGTGATTTATTTAAATTAATTGAAAGTAAATAAAATGAGAAAAATTGCAATAAATAACAATAAAATAAATCAACTATAAAGTAAATCATGCAATATCATATGAAGAATGTCG
Source organism: Mallotus nudiflorus (assembly GCA_947683625.1). Classification (NCBI taxonomy): domain Eukaryota; kingdom Viridiplantae; phylum Streptophyta; class Magnoliopsida; order Malpighiales; family Euphorbiaceae; genus Mallotus; species Mallotus nudiflorus. Next base: position 1,133,749 of record CANTUR010000277.1, on the reverse strand, counting down.
TATAAAATCTCATAAAATTTAATTTATAAGAATTTAATATGATTTAAATTAAAAACCCGACACTCAAATCAAATATTAACTTACAGGATAAATGTGCTTTTCTGGCATGTCGTGTCCGACTTCGACTGGTAGACGTGATTGGAGGGGCGGCTAAAAGACAGAAAAGAAAATGACAATCAGAAAATAGAAACATAACTTCTAGAGTTTCTAAAGAAGACTCGATTCGAACTTAGAATAAAAATTTTAGAATTGATCCGGTGTCACGTTTTACGAAAAATCTATAAAAAATTCGATAAAATTTTCTCTGTAAAACGGACATTCCTCTACCGAAGGAGAGTCAATTCTGCAAATAAACATACTTCAAAATTCACAGTGGCACAACACCTCCGATTGTGACCCCAAACTACACAATTCACAACCGAGGTTCACCAAAAAAATACAATAAGCAAATACTAAATATTAATTTAATAAATCACCAACAATAATAAAAATTAATAATAAATCATAATATAATTTTTTTAATTTTTAAAACACTAAATAAAATTATTTTCCACCATAATTTAATAAAATTTCAAATAATAATATAATATTAATAACAATCAAACTTTCCAAATATTCAACATAAAATAGTCAAATTCAAACTATAATTGCTCATCTAGTTTAAATATACTATAATATTAATTAAAAACTCATTCAAACCACAAAACAATAAATAATTTAATTTTGAATAAATTTTCAAAAATAGTTACTATTAATTAACTAAAAATAATAAATAATTTATAAAAATTATTTTAATACCACATTTTATCACAAAATTAATTAAAACATAGTATTTAATTATAATATCAACAAAAACACACCATTTACCTATTATTTCAAAATTTACATAATAATCATAATTTCTAAAAAAAAAAAATTAAATACATTATCAATAATTATTTTATCACTACTAAAATTACTAACATAATATACTAACACTAATTAACTCAAATATTCAACCAAAAATAATTAATTAATAACATTAACAAAATATACATAAAACTTAAAATACCTAAATAAATATACAAAAATCCATAAAATCAATTTAATTAATCTAAATCATTTTTTTTTATACTCTTAACCAAAATCAACCCCAAATAATTTAGATCAATCAATATATGTATCGATCAACCCAAATTAACCAAATAATTAAAATAAAATTTCTGCATAATTTAAACAAATAATTCGTAATTAACAAAATAAAAAATCAACCCAAAAACTAACTAAAATCAACTAACAACAACTTAAAACTAACTAACCTAAACTCACCTAAACTAAGCCAAGAAGACTACTGTTGTTCCTGCTGCTGCTTCTCTGCACGTGTTGCTGCTGCTGGCGCGAGGAAGGAGGAAGAGTAGGGAGATGGCTTCAGTTCAGATAACAAGAGAGAGAAGAAGCAAGCTGATGGTGAGAAATGGTTGATTGCTGGCGGAAAGAAGAGAGTAGCAGGGGAAAGAATTGGACAGAAATGGGAGAAGAAGAGGAGCACGCAAGACATCAAGAAGAAGGGGAAGAAATGGACTGAAAATGGCACATCTATCAATTATATTCAAATATAATAATAATAATAATAATTGTTGTCAAAATTACTCAACCACACACACACATACACACACATATACACTTAATTTAAATACCACCAATAGTAATAAATAATAATAATAATACTAAAAAAAAAAGAATGACAATTATATTTTTAATAGTTTTAATATTTTAAATAATAGAGTTCCCGACTATATATTTAAATTTGAAACTAGATATAGCCTTTCGATATAAAAAAAAATATAAGATAGAAATGATCAATAACATCGAAATTCTTGATATTTAATTATATAAAATTATCTAAAAAATATTCAGATTATTACAGCTCTCAACAGCTACAAAACTCTATTTAGTTATTTCTTTTTGAAAAGGAGCTGATAGCTGCTAGATAACTAAAATGTACAAATTTATAAAAGCTCCGATTTGAAGATTTTCACCAACAACTATTGTTTTTAAAATTATATTACTATCATACTCTTACCTTTTTAACTTTAACTAACTATCATTACTTAAGAAATTATTATTTAGATAATTATTAAAAATATTAATCACTCAAATAAAAATATTAAAAGTTATATTAATAAAAAAATTTCCAACTCATCATTTCTAATATTAATAACAGTAATAATATTAGTATTTTATTTAAAATAGATTATCTAATAAAAGCATATATATTCATTTTTTGAAATTATATAAATAAAAGTATCTACAAAATTTTTATTATAAACACTAAATAATTTTTTTATCATACATATTATTGTTAATATTTATATCATTTATCATATATAATGTCTATATATGTAATTAAATATACTATTAGCAATCTATGTTATAATTTTATCAAACACATAGTATCAATTAACTATTAGTCACCAACTATCAGCTACCAGTAACAACTTAACCACATAGGCCCAAAGCTTTCCCAATTTGATTCTACTTTTATTCAGCTTGTTGATTTTTTAATTTGGCTTGATATTTTTTTTTGGTTGAATTCGTTGCTAAGTGGAAGCAAGAAAAAATTCTATTTGAAACTTGTTTTCATTAATTGCTATATCTTTACTTGGAAAAGAATATGGAAGGAAGAGGATTTGAGTTTTGTAGGGATGCATATGATTGCAGATAATGTATCATTAAATATTAAAAAAAAAAATTCAATCTCAAATTTTTAGTAGTAAAAGAACTTAGATGCCAAATATCAACATTATTTAATCGGTTTGAAATCGAAGAAAAGATCAATTCAAGGTTGGTTTTACTTTCATGGAATTATGAACTGTCAATTTCAATTTCGAACCTTATATATATATAATTTAGTTTTATAATATAAATATTATTATTTTTAATTTAAAAGTAAATTATTTTTAATTTTAAAATATTATTTAAAAAAATTGAACAAACCGAACCATAAACTGTGAAGCAGAACCAACCGATTCATAGCCGACTTATATCACCGACTTTTTAGTTGATTAAATTTGTAGTGACTATTAACGGCTATAAATCAAGTCGTCCTCTATACGATGGGGCTAAAAAAATCCCTCAACGCCAAACGCATTCAAGATAACAAAAAAAAAAAAAAAATTGTGGAAATGACAAAGAAAAGCACATCCACAAAGACCAATTGCAGGGAAACGTCTGCTAAATTTACGGCTTTACAAGCACGAAAGAGACAGAGATATGTCGGCTGAATGCATGATGTCATCCCTGAACTTTACACGTTAATCTTTTACATCCTTTTACTTTTATTATTCTTTTCAAATTTTTATTTTTTAAATTTTATTAAATTTATATAATATTAAAATAGATGAATATTTTATTTTAAACAATTTTAAATATATAAAATACTAAGAGTTAACTTTAAAATAATAATACTAAAATTAAAAAGTAATATGTGGAGGTTAGAAAAAAAATTGTTTCCAATTATATAATATCATTTAATTAAATATTATTTCCATTCATATGAATTTTATTCATTTATTTATTTTATTCATATCAGTATTAATTTATAAAAAATTTAAATATTAATTTGAAAATAATAAAAGTTAAAGGGTGTTAAAAATTAATTCTGTAAAGTTGAAGGGTGAAACTATGCATTGGACCGATAACTTCCTGTCGTTGCTTAAAGAAAGTGAATTAAAAAAAAAAAAAGTTTAATTCCAATTATATAAATTCTTTATCTCCAGTGACTTTCTTCTATTTTCAATAGTATTTTTGTTTTTCTTCATTTCCTTGAAAATTTTTCCAATGGCTCCTCCTTCCTCTGCTCACCGCAAGAAGAACACCACTCCAGTCCCTCGAAGCCAAAATTTATCAGTCACAGCATCCCATTTTTCTATAACCCAAAAGAAGAATAATTTGACAATAGAAGCTAGCTCAAGCACCATCAACATCAAACTACCATCTTCTAAATCTAACAAGCAAGCACATGCCACTGCCATCAAGAATCATAACAACCGAGCTACAGCTAGCAAGGTGACCGGGGCAAAGATGCCAAAACGTCAACTTGTGTCCAACAAGGGACAGTCCATTGCCACTAAAAAGAAGGTCGTGACCAAGAAGGAGGTTACCACGTATCAAGCCAAAGAGGTTTCTTGCAATTGTAAGCAGAAGAAGAAGGGGATGTGCACCGAGACTGTCATGCACAAGAACCAAATCCTGTCAGAACGGCAAACATGGGCTGCAAAATATTATGAAACTCCCTGCACTTCCCACGCTTTCAAGCTCAACCAGGTTCTTCTTTTTCTTCAGCAAAAAATTTAAATTCAAATTTTGAAGAACTTAATGAGAACAAATCAAGTAATTGCTCATTAATTTCCCCAACTCTCCAATGTAATTTTAATGCTTCTACACCAAACTCCTCTCAATCCTTGTCTATTTCACCAAATTGCTTTCACAACAAAATTTTTTTAACTACTTAATGTGTTTGTGTATATCACAGTTCATACTTAAGAGATGATGTTTAAGTCGGAATAGTTTTTTCACAGTGGTAAAAATGAAACACTTTTAGAAGTTAAAATAAGAAAAGATCTTTATTATCTGGGGTGAACGCACTTTTGATTAGATAAAAAACTATTTTGAGACCTTTTATGGACGAACGTGGCATTCATCTGAGTTTGGTTAGTACATAAACATTACCGAACATAAAACTAAATGAAGTATGAATCATGTTAGAAGTATGAATCTCTAATCAAAGAAAGAAGCTTTGGTTATATCAAACACTTGAGTCACAACAACCAACATCTATTGGAATAAACTAGCAGCTGTTATCTCCGCATAAAATCTCACGTTCGAGATGTAATATATACAACTATATTAAATTAATTGTTGAAAAATTTTTATTATCTTTATAATTTTACCAGATAAAAATGGATTAGTCAGAATTTAATAAATTTTAGATACTAATAGTTTACATAAAAAAAAAAATACTTGAGGCTCAATCTAATGCAGTCTAATACTGCTAATATAAACATTCTTCCATTTCAACGTTGATTTTTGTGTCAAAATGAACTAACCAATCTCAATCAATCCAAATGGATTTAATTATATGTACATTCATTCAATGGTAGGAAAAATTAAAAGGAAAATTACAACATTTTGTATTTTTAAGTTTGAAAGATGCTAAAATAATTTGTGTTCCAGGTAGACCATACCAAAATTATTTAGAATGCTGAGCCTTTAATTGGCTATTAGATGTGCAAAGCCAAACACTATTCAGCATTTGTGTGTTAACCTTCTAGACCAAGCACAAAATCTATTTGAGAGAAAACCCTAAGATTAATTTTATCGATTAGCAATAACATTAATATTATCCCCTTTCTATTTTTCAGGTGACTATCGATGATCAAGGTGTGTATCCTTTAGCCACCAGTCTGTGGAAATAGTTGAAAATTTACTGATTCATGACTTAGTTGTCCGATTCTTGTTTAGATGGATTTTTAACCATAGTTGTTGTGTTTATTTTCTTTTTCTTAAACAATATCATTTTAACTGATATTGGAAAATGGGCAAGTCTTAGTATTCCATTGTATAGAACTATGGCTCTTTTTATTATGACTATGAACCTATGTTTATCTTAATTGAGAGATTCTTTCCTTGGTTTTTTCTTTTTTTTTTTTTTTAAATGGCTTTTTTCCCTGTATTACTAAAATACTTTTTTCCTAATTTTATTTTAATTTTTTTTAGTTTTGATAAGAATATTTCAATTTAGTCAATTACTTGCAATTAAATAGAAATGGACATTTGATAAAAATCAAATAAAAAAGTTGACATGACATATATATAAAATAAAATGTCTAAATTTATAAAAATACACTGGCATAGAAAATTAATATATATATATATATAATTCCTTTCAAAATTGATTAAATTGGCTATGCCAACTTATTAAATTGACTATTGTAATTTTGATAATTTAAATAAATAAATTTGATATTTTATACATTACCTATCAATATTTTTTTTGATAAAATATTTTAAAATTTTCATTGACTTGAATTAAAATATTTTTATGAAAATTTAAAATTAAAATAAGTTATGAAAAATACGAAATATCTGATTTTTATTATACCAATTGCTTTTTTAAATATAACATTCATCTCTAATAGTTTTTTTTTTAGTTTTTATTTTGAATTTATTAGTTAACAACATATAGAGAAATTATAAGAGACTAAAATGTACAGTCAAATATATTGCAAGGTCCCGAGTCTCAATTTAAACAATTTGATTTAGATCTCACTTGGCAAGTTGAGTTAAATTTTGTGTTTTTTTTAAGGATAAATTTGTATGTCGGCACGAGTGACATGCACAATCTATCACTGGTAGCAGCATATTACTAAAATACCTTTGTTCCAACTTCAAAATAACAAAATAAATAAATAAATAAAGTAGGTATAAGATATAGATTCTAGCATGACAAATTCATTGATTTTTTTTGGAATATTAAATTTCATTTGGTTAACCGAACCAATTAATAAAATTTTAAACTAAACCACATTATATAATATTTTTTTTTTATTTATATGATCATAAATAAATCAATTATGTTAAATTATCCAATTAATTGGTTAACCAATTAAATCAATTCAGTCAAATTAATTTTTTCTTTTTATTTATAATAATTTTTGTTGAATGCAGTATTAACTTCACCTTAAAACTTAAACGATTCTTGTTCAAAAATTATTAAAAAATGCTGTCTATAAACCTTTTATATTATAATACAAAAATTCTATTCGTAAAAATCATATCATTTGAAATTTATATTTTCATAAATTAACAGAATATTTTCATATGAATTTTTTATTGAGAGGGAAATGGAAACTACATTAATGGAGTAAATCATAAAAGAGTACATCAATGAGAAAGCTTAGGGGTTGTTGAACCCAAAGCATAGGATCTGACAAAGAACCTGCAGCTCGAGTTAAGGGATGAGCCACTTGATTCGCAAATCGCCTAATAAAACACAAACTAGCATTACATGATGTAGATAATAGACTACAACAATCGTCTATACGAATACCAAAAGGGGAATCATCTTTGCTATGCTACTGAATGGCATTAAATACCACTAGGGAATTAGTCTCTATGATAATAGAACTCCATGAATTTCATTTTATCTAGGTCAGAGTCTCATGAACACCAATAGCTTCGGCTATGCGGCTATCAGAACACTCCATAATAGGAACTAACTTGCCAACAATGAAATTTCCATCTTCATCTCTCAGAACCAAACCAAAGCCCATTCTATTTGATGAGGCAAAAAGTGCAGCATTAGTATTAAGTTTTCAAAAACCAGTAGGAGGTTTGTTCCAACTAAGGGCACCAAATGATTGCTCGCGGCCTTGTGATGGGGAAACAGAGAAGGGGCATTTAAGCTACATTTACGACCAATGAAAAAGCTAAGATCCCGCAAAGTTACCTGATGAGGAGTACAAATCTTACCATTCCACACAAAATCATTTCTAGCTCGCCAAATAGACTAGCAAATCATCAAACACATACTAAAATCATCACTTCTCAACTTGCTAAAAATTAATGAAAGCCACTCAGTAAAAGACGTTACTGAACTAATCCCTAGAATTAAACTCGATAGCCTCCAACAAGCAACAGCAAAAGGACAGTGAACAAAAATATGCAAAACGCTCTCAGAATATCTTTTCCACAAGCAGCATTGATGCCTGCTCCATAAAGTGTCCAAAGTAGGAACACAAGAAGTGGCCGTTCTCCACACCGTATGCTTAACTTTATAAGGAACTTGGACAGACCATAATTTCCTTCAAAAGGGAACATTGTCATTAAAATAACAAGAAATCAGGTCTTTAGTACACAATCTATAAGCACTTTGGACTGTATAAACACCTCTAGCTTCATTATTCTAGAAATAAGAGTCCGAAGTCGTGCTGAAACTAAGAGGAACATAAAAAATTAAAGACTGATTAGTAGCATTGAATAAATCACCAAGACGAACTCTAGGATTCATAAGTTGATTAATAGTAATGTGGCGCAACTCATTAGGAGCATCGGAACTGATACAAGACTAAGGCTTTAATAGCTAGGGATCACCCCAAACATGAATTGAATCCCCAGAACCTATATGAACCATGTAACCTTTCCTAACCAAATTTTGAGCAGCTAAAACACTACGCTAAATATAACTAGGATTGGGTCCTAGAGAAGTATTCAAAAAAGAGCATTTAGGAAAGTAGCGAGCTTTATCGATGCGAGAAGTACCAAACACGATAGATTAGTAAGAAATTTTCAGTCCTGTTTTCCTGAGAGAGAGATTGACGTTATGATGCTTACGGAAACCCATACCACCTTTACTTATTGGCACACAAAGACAATTCCAATTTTTCTAAATGATACTTAGAAGACTCCCTACCCGAACCCTACCAAAAGGAATTCATCATCTCCTCAAAATCAACACATATATTAAGAGCAAGAAGAAACACACTCATAGTATAATTGGGAACAGCTTGAACAACAGTTTTAAGTAAGATTTCCTTTCCAGCTTTAAATAGGAATTTCTTCCGCCACCCATGAATCCGATACCAAATTTTATCCTTGATAAAAGAGAAGATAGTTGCCTCGTTTTTCTCAATAAAAGAATGAAGACCAAGGTACCTATCATGACCACCATCCCTATAAATACCCAACTAAGATTGAACCAAAGATTTTTGAGTCCTATTTGTCAATGATATGCATTAGGTCAATAATGTATGATCATGTTTTGACTTTATCATTTTATTTAATAAATAGACATTTTTTATTATCATTTTGTGTTATGATGATTATTGAATAGTCAATTCTTACTAAGGTCATCAAGTATGTGACTTGATTGTAAAACCCTTATATTAAATATGAGTTCTATTCAAATTATACCTAGTCAAAATAATGTATTATGACTAATATGATATTGATTAATGATTATGTTTTACTAATAATGAAAATGAGATGTTAAGTCAACTTATAAGTACTTATTTGAGAAATAAAGTGTTGAATTGACCCATCATAAGAATACTAAATAGATAATTGTCATAAGTAATTCTCATCACAGTAATATTGGCTTAGTCCTTTGACCTTAAAATCACCATGAATTTCTACATAACTATTTTATATTTTGACACAATCTTACATTATTTTTAACCGAATGATAAAATAAGTTGTTGTTGGATATAAAATGAGTTATGTGAGTGATTAAGAAGAAATTTATCCCTCATTTAATATGAGTAAGATATTTATGGGCCCTTTGATAAGATAGACTGAGAAAAATGCATGACTATTCTAAAATAAATTGATAAAGAGTTATTATTCTCAGTCTACTTGGAATCAAGAAATTATATGATTAAATTCTATAAGGATGACATAATCTATATCTTATATATCAAGATATCATGTGACAAAGGTACTAGAGTATTCATTGTATATTAGGTTATGTCGGATTATTGGTTTCACATGATTTGTGTAGTCATAATGTTTTAATAGAGGTCATTTATGACTCATAGGCCTAAATAAAGATTTAAGGCTCATTGCCAACGTCATGTAAACCTACAGGGTCACACACTTTGAACAAGTCCAAAAAAAATATGGGTTTAACAATCCTAAATAAGTTTTGTGGAAATAAATAAATAAAATATTTATTTATTTATTCAAGGTAAAGGTTATCTTAAATAAATATAATATTATTTTTTATTTAATTTTAAATAAAATCAGAATAAAAGTAAGTGAGAAATTACCAAAAGGTCGTTTGGTAAGTGAAACCCTAATTTAAATGTCTATAAATATGTTACATTCTCTAAGGTTTTATACACTCTCATTATTATGCCACTAAATTCGTTTTCACTCTTTCAGAAAACAAAATACAAAGTTCTTTTTAATTCTTAATTTATGAGAAATTAAGAGAAGGTACTAGCACATAAATATTCATTTTCAAATCAAGGGCTGTTCATGTACACATATGTGAAGGATGGATTCTTTTGGAGATGTCTCAAATCCGAATTGCTAAATTAAAAGCTTGAGGTAGGGTGTCATCAGAGTGAGCCTCCTCTTTTCCTTATAGATTTCTTGCCCCTTCTGCATTTGCAGTAAGAAAATGAAAACCTTAGATTTAATCAATTAATCGAATTACTTGGATCTTGATTTAGGTTTGTTATTAAAATTTAATTTTTTTGTTGCGTATGGAATTGTGAAACCTAATACTATCCACACTAGAACTAAAGAAGATTAAAGACTTAGACAAATTAACAGACTGCCTAAAAGCACTCTCATAATCTCTAAGAATGGCTTTGATAGTGCAACACTCATCATAATTGGCTTTGAAGAAAAATAAACTATCATTATCAAATAAAAGGTGTGAAACTTGAGGGGCACCCTTAGCTATTTTAATGCCATGCAAAGCCTTAGAAGTGATCTTATGATAAATAAGCATAGATAAACCTTTTGCATAAATTATAAAAAGATAAGGGGATAAGGGGTTACCTTGTCGTAAGCCTCTTTGAGAAAGAATAAGTCTGATATCATCACCTCTCATAAAAACACATTTTACTCATAGTAGCTTTCAAATAACTCTATTCTAGCATGTCATAGGCTTTACTGATGTCGATCTTCAAAGCAATAATACCCTTTTCATATAATGGAGTTACTCAAAGGCTACTATGATATTATTAGAAATAAGATGCCTTGGAATGAAAGCACATTGAGACTAAAAAATAATAGCAGGGAGAAGAAGCTTTACATAACTTGTTAATTCTTAGCCATGATTTTGTAGAGCATGTTACAAAGAGCAATAGGCTAAAAATCACTAATAAATTATGGATTGGACTTTTTCAAAAATAGGATTATGGAGGTATCATTAAGACCTGGAGGAAGATTGCAATTATTTAAATACTCAATGCAAGCTTGAGAAACATCATCACCCATAATATCCCAACTTTTTTGGAAAAATTCATCTTATCAGAACCCTGGGATTTGTTTGGGCGCATAGAAAATAAGGTGTCTTTAACTTCTTGAACAGAGAAAGGAGCCAATAAAGATTTATTATGTAATGTAGTAACACAAGAGGAAACATAATAAAGAATAGTAGTAGCTGATCTGCACGATGAAGAAAATAGATTATCAAAATAATTCAACATAAGCTCTTTTAAACCTTCACCCTAACTATACCAATTACTAGAAGAATCTTTCAATCTGTCAATATTTTTTTCGCTGAGCTGAAGTATAAGAATGGAAATATTTAGTATTCGAGTCACCCTCCCTTATCCAATTATGCTTGGCATGTTGCTTCCAAAAGGTTTCACAATGAGCAAGAGTCTCAAAATAAGTCTTAGTAGATTCATTATAAGTTGATATGGAAATGACATCCCAAAGCCCATGTAGATGATGCATTTGATCTTTACACGATTTGAGCTTAGAGTGAAAATAACCATCAGACACACCACCCCAACAACCCAATTCCATAGCACACCAAGCAATGCACAACGGCACAGAAGCAAAGTTATCAGTGTGCTAATAAGAATTCATAATTAATCTGCATTTATCCTCACAAAGCCACCTGTTCTCAAATTGGAAACACCGAGAGTGCTGCTTACATCAAGACTGAATAAGACACATAAATAAAAGCATGTGATTAGAAGATGAAACCCTAAAATTCCAAACCTTTGCCTTGCCAAAAGTCAAAAACCAATTAGCATTAGTCAGGACCCTGTTAGGTTTCTCCACCCCCCAATTCTTAGCACAGCCTCGACTCCAGGTAAAAATCCCACCCAACATCGGAACCTTCGAGAGATTACAATCTTTGACAGCTTGATGAAACCCATTAATTAACCATTGGGGTATATCCATCCAACCCATCTTCTTATGACTAGCTAAGATATTATTGAAGTCTCCTGAACAACACCGGGGAGAGAATAAGCAATTGAGAGAGATCGAAAGAGATTCCAAGACTCATGCCTTTTAGCTCACTCCGAGAACCCACAAAAGCTAATAAGGTGCCAAGAAATATAATATTTTATGGAAACCAAAATATCAATATGATTTTGGGAGAAACTAATGAGAAGAGCCATACTTGTAGTTTCTATATTTTCATATGAATTTTAATTGATAAATATTTTATATTCTATCAACATGGAATATATACATATTGATAACTGATCTCTAGAACTCCTGGGCTAGGCATCCTGTAAAGCACGAATAGGGGGCAAGGTGAGAGGTGGGGGGAATCCCCATAAAAACTCCGATGCCTAAGTTAGAGAATAGAAGTAAGGAGAAAGTGAGATAACTTAAATGTGTGAGAATGAGATGTCCCCTTATGAGGGGTATAGGGTTCTATATATAGCAATACTCAAACTTGGGAGGAGTTGGATTCCTTATGGATCAGTGAATCATAATCTTTGTAGGAGAGTGTTCCCTCTTCGGTTAGGATTCCTCTTTGAGGTAGTTCCTTGGACGGATCTGTCTTCTCCTTTATCCAAGTGTTCCTATTTAGGGGGGTAGAGGACTCCTAATTAGGTGGAAACATTCTAGATAGTATCAAGAGTCCCCCCCCCGGAGTATTCAGATATTTATGTCTATTGCGTCCAAGTAGGATGCAAATGCCTTTATATGGGTTATAAAATGCAGGTGAGCTGAGGTGGCCAGCCTCAGTCACAATAAGCAGAGCTTGGTGCTGAGTATTTTGGTTGGTCATCATCGAATCGTAATCTGTGGAACTGAGGTACAACAGTTGAGTATGAGCACCGCAATAGATTAACCCGTCCATTTTGGAACAAGACAGAACCAGTCATCACTGGATTTTTAGATCCTCGGCTCAGAGGCACGAGGCTTATATGCTCAGAACCTCAGTACTACGGAAGTGACCTGAGGGTGCCAGCTTCAGTCACTGGACTTATGTGCTCGAGACTTAGATGCTCGGCTCAAGGGCGTGAGGCTTACATGCTTGAAACCTCAGTACTATGGAAGCGACCTGAAGGTGCCAGCTTCAGTCACTAGACTTATGTGCTCGAGACTTAGATGCTCGGCTCAGGGGCGCGAGGCTTACATGCTCGGAACCTCAGTACTACGGAAGTGACCTGAGGGTGCCAGCTTCAGTCACTGGACTTATGTGCTCAAGACTTAGATGCTCAGCTCAGGGGCGCGAGGCTTACATGCTCGAAACCTCAGTACTACGGAAGCAACCTGAGGGTGCCAACTTCAGTCACTGGACTTTATGTGCTCAGAATGGGTTGGGAGTGATGCCTGAAACATCTCCCGAGTTGCTTGATGGAGCAGCCCATTTGAAAATGTGGGTGGGCCAACACGTGGTGGTTTTACTTCAACTCTTGAGATCACGTGGTTGATGCGTCGTTTCGTGTGTCAGTAAATGAAATGCTCGTACCGTCTTTATCGTGACTCCTCGCCTAATGGGTTATTTTATTCCCAACAGGCCCTTGGTGGCTTAAGGAGGAGAGCAGTAATAATGAGGGCAGTTAATGGCGTGCTTCCAGGTCCTTCCGTGTCTCTATAAACACTGATGCACTTGCTAACTGGCACATTTTATTTTCTTCACTTTTCTATTATGTTTTTACTGCGTTTCTACTGTCTCCACTATTTCTATATCTTCCTGCCATAATTCTTGCTTGAGGTGACCAGGTGATTCTTTTCATCTTTTCTTCCTCCTCTTTTTGCCATTTTTTTGCATTTGGTTTTTGTCCCCTTCTTTGCTATGGCTCCCCGGGAAGAAATTAGCTCTAACCTCTTTGTGTCCAACGTAGTTAGCGAATTGCTAGGGTGGTATTGGTGGCAGTTCTGCATCCCCACTGATTATGCCCTCCACACTGTAGATAGAAGGTTTAGGGTGCATACCCCTTTATCGGGGCTAAGTAGATTAGTAGTGTATTTTGATCAGTTAGAGGGGGGGTCTGAAATTTCCTTTAGATCCCTTTGTTAAATACTTTCTTAATAGGAATAACATTGTGCCCGGTCAGCTTCATCCGAATAGTTATAGGATACTGACCGAGTTCATCCAGCTGATGCATGAAGAGGGTAAGGTTCCCAATCTAGATGTCCTCTGGTATTTGTATAGGCTGACCAGGAAGAAGGGAGAGCTGATGTTCTCCCTGTCGGCCGTACCCAACCATTCACTTTTTGTTAAACTTCCAGATCTCCACAAGAAGTGGAGATACCATTTTTTCGTTGTGGAGCATCAATCGGACTTCCTGGATGTCCGGAGGATGTGGTCGGACGAGTGTTATAAAGTGACCCATCCTGTGAAACTTTTCGATCCTGATACGGAGTTAGTTTTATGGCTACATCTAGACGGACTCGTCGAAGCTCGATCTGCGAAAGATGCATCCTGGAGGTATCTGTGGAGAGTCTGTCTGAGTCGCGACCATTCTCCTGGTATGATTATTTTTCTTTGAGCTTTGTTTTGTCTGACTAGTCTTATTTTTTCATCTATAGATGACTGACTTTTTTGATTTTACCGACGGGATTTCCCTAGTAGATGAGCCAGCTGCAATGAAGGAGGTTCAGATTTCTCCTCCTTCGGAAATTGAGGCTCCTCCAACTTCGAAGGCTGTTCCCACCGACCCCAAGGGCAAGGCACCGGTGGAAAGTGAGCAGTCGGAGCTGGTCGAGTAAAGAAAAAGGCGGCTGATCGACACAGGGTCAGATGCAAAGGGGCTGGATGAAGAGATTTACGTCCAGCGTCCTCGTTTATCTGGTTGTCCGGATATGTGGAGCTGGATATTGAAGAGGATGAAGCCCCCGAGCATCTCCAACAATCAAGTATAGGACTAGTATGCCGAGTCACTGTGGTTACTCGCTGACATGCAGTGTTGGTCGGAGGAGGGACCGGATGGATTGCTAGATTCCATGATCGGCCAGTCGCTAGAGGTAAGGGAGTTTCTACTACTTGATACAACTATTGTACTTGATTCTTGACTAAGTTATCTGGTTGTTTTTGGCAGATGACTCAGGCCTTGCTGCTGGCGAAGGATCAACACTTCTACTTAAAAAGCCAGTACAGCTTAAAGAAAACTGAGGTGGGGACGATAACTATAGACTTTGGGAAGAAGCTGGATAGTGCTAAGGCAGCTTTGGAGCACTGCCAGACAAGATACGGGGAGGCCAAGTCTGATGCGGAGGCAAATCAAAAAAAGGTTTTTGAGTTGGAACATAGCTAGGCCCCACTGACGAGGAGGATCGAGGAGCAGGATCTTCAGATTGCTGAGCTTCAGGGGAGGCTGGCGGAGCTTGAGAAATCTCATGGGAATGATAAGAAGACATATCAAAGCATAGGGGGGTTTCTCAAGGCGTACTGGGCTGAGTGCAAAAGGATCTTGCTCTCTTAAGACTCAGGATTGGACTTGGGGGCGTTAGACCGGATAACCCCAACCAATCTTGCCAGGCTTATAGTAGAGGAGGACGCTCGTCAAAAAGCCAGTTCCTTTCCTGTGAGGGAGTTTGAAGAGGCCACTGTTGTAGCTGGGTCTGGCGAGCATCCATAGGCTGCTGATGTTGCTTCCCCCTCAGTTTCCAAGCCTAGGGGTCCGGGTGTTCAAATAGTAGAGTAGATATGTATAGGTTGATATATATCTTCTATCTTTTTTTTTTATAACCAATCATGTGTAAAGACATTCTTTATCAATGAAGATACTTTTTATTATTGAATCAGATTGGGTATTTGAGTATAAGATTACTAAGAATATTTCCTGAGAGAGTCTGAGTTCCAGAACCTCGGTAATTCTCTGCCTCCTCTTACTCTTAGTCTGTACGCCCCCTTTGTTGTGCATTCTGAGATTTGATACGGGCCTTCCCAATTCAGACCTAACTTGCCGGTGCCTGAGGTGCCTTTGCCAATATCTGCTCTTCTGAGTACCCAGTCACCCGTCCTGAATTTTTTTATTGGTTTACGTAGATGGTGGTACCAGGTTATTCTTTGCTGATGTGCCTCAGCCGTTGCTGCCACTTGTTCTCTTCGTTCCTCTAGTACGTTAAGGCATATCCATGTGTCAGTGCTATTGATGGCATGGTCGAGGTCTTGGCTTACCCGGTAACTTGCGGACCCAACCTCCATTGGAATTACTGCATCCATGCCATAAGTCAGTCTGAATCCAGTGGATGATCGGGGTGTGGTTCTGTAGGCCCAAATTACATTGTTCAGCTCTTTGACCCAATTCCCTTTCTTGTCGTCAAGTCTTTTCTTCAATCCTCGCATGAGGATTCTGTTTGTGACCTCAGTTTGTCCGTTCGTTTGCGGGTGAGCTATTAAGGTGAAGCGCAGTTTTATTCCAAGGTCTGAGCAGAAACTTCTAAACTTGTGGTTGTCGAACTGTTTGCCGTTGTCTATAATTAAAGTGTGGGGGATGCCGAATCTACAAATGATCTCCTTCTAGAAAAAGTGTTGTATTCGGGCTTCTATAATGGTTGGGACTGCTTCTGCTTCTACCCATTTCATAAAATGGTCAATGGCCACGATTAAGAACTTTTTCTGCTAGGTAGAGGGAGGGAAAGGATCCAGGATGTCCATCCCCTATATGGTGAAAGGCTAAGGGCCACCGATGGGATGCAGAGGCCAAGAAGATTTGTGGCTAAGTCGGGCATAGTGTTGGCACTAGGGACATGATTGCGTTAGCTGCTAGGCATCCTTGGACATGGTGGGCCAGTAATACCCTTAGAGCAATGCCTTTCTAGTGAGTGAATAGTGGGAATCATGTGCACCACAGATTCCTTCGTGGATTTCTTGGAGTATGTAATTTCCCTCTTCCGGGGAAATGCACTTCGACCAGGGGTGCGATAGGGATTTTCAGTAGAGCTCCCCTCGGTGGACGGAATAGTGGGTTGCTTTGGCCTTGAGCTTTCGAGCTTGCAGCTTATCTTCTGGGAGTGTGCCATGCTCAAGATATTGGATTATGGGCTGTATCCATTCCAAGACTACTTGTGTTTTGAAAACTTCAGTGTCCTCTGTGCTGGGACTGGTTAGTGATTCGGTGAAATTCATATCCCTAAATGCTTGACTGTTCTCGGCTGTGGATTTAGCAAGGTAATCGGCCTCATTGTTATCTTCCCTGGGAATCTAGATGATCTTCCATTGGCCTTCGTGCTACTCGATGTGTAGCAAAAGTCGCTTGGCTTTGTCTACGTACTTGACAATACAGGTATCTTTGACTTGAAATGCTCTGCTGACTTGGTTGACTACTAGTTGGGAATCTGAGTGTATGATGAGGTGTTCGGCCCTGACTTCAGTGGCCAGCTTCAAACCTGTGATGAGTGCTTCGTACTCGGCTGCATTATTAGTGGCATTATACTCTATGCAGACTGCGTACTGGATATGAACCTTATGCGGCCCCCTGAGGATTATTCCCATGCCAGAACCCTGAGTTGAGGATGCTCCATCAACATAGAGCTTCCATTCTGGTATTTTGGTGAAGGCTATGTCTTTCGGAGCCATTTTTTATACAAAATCTACTAATACATGGGCTTTCATCTGCTGCCAGGGCTCGTAATTAATATCAAACTTGCCGAGTAAGATCGACCATTGCACTAGCCTGCCTGAAGTCTCTGGTCTCTATAATATTTTTCGCAGCGAGAAACGGGACCGGATCACAATATGGTGAGTTTGGAAGTAGTGCCGAAGCTTTCGAGAAGCATGAACCACAACCAAGGCTAACTTGTCCAGCATGGGGTATCGAACTTCAGGTCCTCGGAGCATCTTACTGACATAGTAAATAGGGCCTTGCTGGCTTCCCTCTTCCCTTACCAGTACTAAAGCGATGCATTCTTGGCCAATAGAGAGGTATAAATATAAGGTCTTATTCGATGTCGGACGACTGATTAATGGTGGGGAAGACAAAAATCTTTTAATTTCTTC
Organism: Mallotus nudiflorus; assembly: GCA_947683625.1. NCBI lineage: Eukaryota > Viridiplantae > Streptophyta > Magnoliopsida > Malpighiales > Euphorbiaceae > Mallotus > Mallotus nudiflorus. The sequence continues at coordinate 1,115,832 of CANTUR010000277.1, read as the reverse complement.
AAATGCTACTTGGCAATCAGCGGACCATTGAAACTTGCCAAAATTTTTGAGAGCTCAGAACAATGGTAGACATCACCTAGTCGAGCCAGAAATAAAATGCCCCAATATGGTTATTCTACCATTTAGATTTTGTATATCGCAGATGCTCTTCGGTGTTGCCATGTTGAGTATGGCTTCCATTTTTTCTGGGTTGGCTTTAATGCCTCGGTGAGAAATTATGAACCCCAAGAACTTGCCTACCTGGACTTCGAAGACACATTTATCAAGATTCAACTTAATCCTGGATTGGCACAGTAACTGGAGGACCCGATCCACGTCCGCTGGGTGATGCTTCGGGTGCTTGCTTTTGATGATGATGTCATCCACATATACCTCTACACTGATTCCAATCTAGCTCTGGAGGACTTGGTTCATCATTCTTTGGTATGTGGCTCTAGCATTTTTCAGTCTGTAGGGCATCACCTTGTAGTAGTACATCCCTTCATGAGTGACGAAGGATGTTTTCTCCTGATCTTCTTTCTTTATCGGGATTTGGTGATAACCTTGGGCAGCATCTACAAAGCTGTACAAGCTATGGCCAGCGGTGGAATCGATGAGTTGATCAATCGTGGGTAACAGGTAGCTGTCTTTAAGGCATGCTCGGTTGAGGTCGGTGTAGTCTACACACATTTTGTACTTCCCGTTTGCTTTTTTAACGAGTACCACATTGGCTACCCAGTCCTAGTGAGTAACCTCTTTAATGAAATCGACTGCTAATAGTTTCGTCGTTTCCTCAGCAATGATCTTTTGTCTTTCGTTGGCAAAAGTTCTTTTCTTCTATGTTATTGGCTTGGCTCTTGGTTTGATGTTTAGGCAGTGACAGGCAACCTGTGGGTCCATGCTGACGATTTCAGAGGCTTGAGAAGCAAAATCCTTTGAGTGTCTAGTAAGGACTTCCCTTATTGTGTCTTTGATGTTCTGATCAAGGGCATTGCCAATTTTCACGGACTTTCCTCCCTTGATTCATAATGTCTCCGTGCCTTCCACTGGTTGTGGGTCAGTGCCTTGCTTCTCAATTTCCCATGCCTCTAAATGAAAAGCCTCCGCTAGAGACTTCATGGTCATTTGATATCATTGTCTGGCTATTTGCTGATCTCCCCTAATAGTAAGGGTCCCCTTCTTGATCAAAAATTTCATGGTTAATTGCCGGATGCTTATGACTGCATCTGCTTCATAAAGTACCGGCTGTCCTATTATCCTATTATAGGCTAGTGGTATGTCTACCACGTTGAATGGAGTCTGGACGATTTTTTTTTCCTCATCATCTTGGTTTCTGAATTCTAGGTCCAGATTGACAATCCCCATTAGTTACATTGTTCCCCCATAAAAACTAGTAATGGGGTTTTGGATGGCCTTTAAGTTGGTGATGGAGCCACCCATAGCTTTATACGCATTCCAAGATAAAACATTAATAGCACTCCCATTATCGACCAGTAGCCTTTTGACCCGATACTTATTTATGCATGTAGTTATCACTAGGGCATCACTATGAGGGTGATGTATATGCAAATCGTCTTCCGGGTTGAAAATGCTATCACTTCTCCCAGGTATCGATTTTTCTCCTTTGCTGTGCTTTAACCATTTTTTGATGTTTTCTCATCCTACAATCATGTTAATCGTCCCAATTGGCTCTTTCCTAGCTTTCTTTGCCTCAGCTTTGTCACAGTCATGGTTTTCTGGGTTTTTGCGTCCCCTCAGCGCGTCAGTGAAATTATCAAGCTTTCCCCGCTGCACCAGTTTTTCTATGGCACTCTTCAGTTCTCTGCAGCCTTCTGTGTTATGGTCATACTCTCAGTGGTACTTGTAGTACTGGCCTCTGTCATGAGTAAATCTCTAGCTTGGGCTAATTCTCTTGGCCGGTGTAATCCCCACTCCATTCTGCCTAACCCACATGAGGATCTTGGATCGAGAGGTGTTCAGGGGTGTATATTTGTCTGCTTCCCTATCAAATCTATCTGTCGGAGTTCTGAAATTCTTTTTTGGGAAGCTTGCTAGTCTCTGTTTTGGCCGTTCATCCTTGATCGATGGCCTATCTTCTTCTCGATGCATCCTCCTGTCTTCGTCCATTTTTATCATTCGGACTACTATCGCCATTGCCTCTACAAAGGTATTCGACTCTTTAGTCATTAATTTGTCTTTTAGCTTTCTGAGTCTGGTGCCATTTTCAAAGCTTCTATGGCAACTTCATCAGCGAGATGCTCAATCTGCATAACTGTTTTATTGAAACAGTCAAGGTAACTTCGTAGAGATTCATTAGCCTCCTGTTGGCACATCCGCAGGTCATTGATGTTTTTGGCGGGAGGGATATTAGTGATGAATCTGATATGGAACTGCTCCATTAGGTCCTCAAAAGAAGTGACAGAATTCTCCGGGAGCCGATGAAATCATTTTTGGGTGCTCTTTGTGAGTGTACTTAGGAAGACTCTGCACATGATTCCATCGTTCACATTCTGGAGTAGCATCTTTGTCCGGAAAGTTGATATATGACTGATAGGGTCTCCTATCCCATCGTACTGATCAAGCTGCGGGATTCTAAACTTACTAAGAATCTCCGTTTGAATTATTATGCTGACAAACGGAGTTCTGCTATCCATCACCCATTCTTCTTCCTTTCTAGGTTTAGTCTGGGCTTTGTACATTGCTTCCTCAACCTTTTGCGCTAATTTTGAATCATCAAGAGCTGGGATGGACGAACTACACTCCCCTTTTGGTGTTTTACCCTTCCCTATGCTCGTCCCTGGGGCTTGTCGGGGTGCTGTATTATCATTATTTGGAGCTGGTTCAGTATGCCCGCTCTGTATTATAGCGCTTAGTTGTTGTTGCATCAAGGCTATTTGTGCCTGAATATTTTTTATCATGGCCTCTTTGCTTATTTGATCAAGGCCGAGTGTTTGGGTTGCAGTGTTTAGGTTTGGAGTGGTTATTACTAGCGTTTTTAGTAGGCTTGGAAAAGGTATTGAGGGTATTGATTGATGGTACTGCAACGGAGCATAGTACGGGAGATCTGTGCCCAAGGACAGGTATCTCAGGGTATTTTTCGGAAGTGAAGGTACATGTCCGGATAAGGCTCCAACATGCTGCAAGGTGGGCGGTGGTATTATTACTGGGAAAAGGTCTGAAAGGTTAGTCGAAAGGATATGTGTAGAAGGATTAGTGTTGGCCTCATGAATTTGGGCTAGAAGTCATAGTGAAGGTGTTTTTAGCTTAGCAAGTAAATGAATGGTTTTTCCCAAGGAGTTCCCACAAACGGCACCACTTGATAACTGATCTCCGGAACTCCTGGGCTAGGCGTCCTACAAAGCATGAACAGGGGGTAAGGTGAGAGGTGGGGGGAATCTCCACAAACACTTCGATGCCTAAGTTAGAGAATAGAAGCATGGAGAAGGTGAGATAGCTTGACTGTGTGAGAATGAGATGTCCCCTTATAAGGGGTATAAGGTTCTATATATAGCAATACTCAAATCTGGGAGGAGTTGGATTCTTTGTGGGTCAGTGAATCATAATCTTTGTAGGAGAGTGTTTCCTCTTCGGTTATGATTCCTCTTTGAGGTAGTTCCTTGGATGGATCTGTCTTCTTCCTTATCCAAGTATTCCTATTTAGGGGGGTAGATGACCCCTAATTAGGTGGGAACATTGTAGATAGTATCACATATATATAAGAAAATTTGAACTCATGTGATTTTTTTATATATATGGTCGAATTAGTTAACCACAATTTATAAAATTAGAAATATAAATTGAACCGTTATTTATAGAAGCATTTTAAAAATTGAGTCAAAACTCAATTTATCCATTTAGTTAACCAATTTTTTTGATTTTTTTTAATTTTATTTATTCACTATTAATTTTAATTAATTATCCTATTAGAATTAGTACTTTGAAACTACTACAAAACTTAATTGCTTGAAGAGACAAGAGAGAAAGGCAAAGAAGAACATGTTCATTGACTGTAAGCACATGTCCTTTCTTATCAATTTCAGGGAAGGATAGTGAATAGTAAGGGAAGGATAGTGAATATATAAGAGAATACTGAGAATGAAGGTTGAGAGAATGAATGGGAGTATATATGTGTATCATTTATGTATTGTATAGTTTATGTGAATAATTGTAGAAAAAAATTAGAGTAGAGGAAGATATTTATAGGAAAAAAAATTTAACATAATTATTTTTTTTAGTTTGAAATTGTGAACCGACAGTTATGAATCAGAACTACCAGTTCACATTTTAAATATTTTGAACCAACTTTAAATTGGCAGTTTTGAGTCCGAATCGACCTTGACAAGGGCTAGTAATATCCATAGGATATTTTTCTTTTACACTTTTGTTCAATCTTTTTTAATTGATGTTGTTAGTATCTTCATGAGATTAGGATGGTCAGTTTGTTAATTGTTAGCGGAGAGAGAAATTTTTTTAAAATTATTTCAAACTTGACAAAGTTAGAATTTGAATCAGAATCTAAAGGTTCCAAGTCCTCCGCGACGCCACCAGGATACATGGGAGTTTGAAAAAAAAAAAATTGTGTTTTAGTTTCTGAATTAATCTATATTTTTCTCCTATAGTCTTTTTTCAATCCGTGAATGATAATTTGTCATTTTGTGGTTAAAACAGAGAAAAAGTAAAGTAACACCATCAACGCGAACCAATATTTACTTTATTAAAGAGCGGACTATGAACAAATGCCATACAACTATATATTTTCAAATAAAGGGTATTATGGTAATACTTCTTAATCTTTTCATATTTTAAGCTTAAAGCCACTCAAATATATAATAGAATTTCAAAAGCAAATATTTTTATGACCTGATTTGATTAAAAGTATTAACTAATTTTAAATAAAACAATTATTGATTAATTTTTATAATAATATTTAAGTTCTTTTTCCTTTATTTTTATACTATATCTCTTTATTTTTCACTTTTTTTAATGTTTTCAATTTAGCTAATAATTTTTTTTTCAATTTTTTTTTTTTACTTTTTAAATAATTTTAGAAATCTTTTTGCATAAGTTCATCATGTGCTGATGTTAAATTATTTTTAATTTGTTTGATGTTAAAAATTATTTAAATAATTAAAATCTAAAAAATAATATTTAATTAGTGATTTTTATTTCAAATCATAAAATATATATTTTTTAATTAAAAGTTAAAGTCTATAAACAAAAAATGCATTCAAATATTTCAACTAGATTAACATACTCTTAACATTAACATTATATTTTTGTAGTTCAATTTATTAAAAATAGAAAGAAGAAAGATATAAAAACATCTAAAGAATACATAGTCAAAATCTAGTAAAAGCGATAAGAGTCTTACTTACTAAAATCATTATAGATAAACAAAGAACAAAAAGAAGGTGCAGAATTCTACCATTGAAGAGAGATAAAGATTATACCATGTTTAGCAAGAGCATCTGCTACAGAATTCCCTTTAGTTGAGAAACTAAGTGAAGACAATGCAGTTATCTATGTTGAAGTTTCAGAGAATTTGGTGAAATACATTATTAAACAAATGGACAACTAAAAAGGAATCACATTCTAACCCCAGATTGTTCAAATCATAAAACATAGTTCTAACTTTTTATATTTATTTATATTATCAGAGAATTCATAAATTAATTTTTCCTAGGGTCAAAAACACCTTTTATCCAGTCCTACTCCTACCTTTGTCCTCTATTGTTTATATTTTTCTTTTTAATTCACCTTTGTTCTTCATTATCTATATTTTTCTTTTTAATTTAAATTTTACGTGTAATTTTGCAACGTGATTTTTTTTAATTTTAATTTCAATGTTAATATACATATAAAAAAAATCTAAATCTATTTTTTTTATTATGTAATTTTGATTTGAACCAACAAATCTGATTTATTAGGCCTCTACCACCACATCAAGCAGTGAAGCTCACAAATTGGTATTAGTAACAAAAACAAATAACTATCTTATTTGATAATTTATTTTCAGAACTCTTGAACTCGAGACCCTATAATCAATGAACAGTGGACAAGGTGAGAGGTGGTGAAAATTCCACGAATATTTCGATGCCTAAATTAGAGAACAAAAAGAAAGTTCGTATGGAGAGTAAAGAACAAATAAAATATGAGAGAATGAGATGATGTAGAATGAGAGGTATAGAGTCCTATTTATACTGATGCCTGAACCTGAAAGAAGTAGGATTTCTTATGGGATAGAAATCCTAATTCTGATAGGAGAGTATTCATCGTTGCTTAGGAATCTTCTTTGGGGTAGGTTCCTTTTCTTGAACGGATTCTGTTACCTTCCCTGACCGAGTAACCCTATTTAGAAAATAAAAACCCTTTAGTTAAATAGGAATATATATAAGTGGTATTAAGAGTCCTCCCCTAAGGTATATTCAGATATTTATGTCCGTCGTATCCGAGTAGAATAGAACACTTATACTTCCATAGAGAAAGTAGTTGAGTACTGTACAGTAACATAAAAGGGTGAGTTGAAGTGGCCAGCCTCAATCATAGTAAGAAAGTAAAGCTCGGTACCGAGTCTTGAATCCATCTTGTTTGCTAAGGTGTCGCGTGGAGCATGCTAAATCTGTGAGAGAGAATGCAATAGAGTAACCCTTCTGTGCCAAAAATGACGTGACAGAACTAGTCGTTACTAGATTTTGGATGCCCGGTGCAAGGATGTGAAGCTTACATGCTCCGAACCTTAGTACTATAGAAGCGACCTGAGGGTGCCAACTTCAGTCATTGGTCTTAGATGCGCGAGGCTTAGATGCTCGGTGTAAGGATGCAAGGCTTACATGCTCGGAACCTCAATACTATAGAAGCGACCTGAGGGTTCCAATTTTAGTCACTGGACTTAGATGCGCAAGGCTTAGATGCTCAATACAAGGACGCGAGGCTTACATGCTCGAAACCTCAGTACTATAGAAGCAACCTGAGGGTGCCAGCTTCAGTTACTAGACTTAGATACGTGAGGCTTAGATGCTCAGTGCAAGGATGCGAGGCTTACATGCTTGAAAACTCAGTACTATAGAAGCGACTTGAGGGTGCTAGCTTTAATCACTGAACTTAGATCCTCGGTGCTTTAGAGGCATAGCTTTAGTGCCAGATATCCAAAATTTGATAAAAGTGTAGCTCAGGTGCTTGTTCCGAGGAAATAAGAAAAGAGTTTTGATACAGACGCGGGCAAGCCGAGGCATGGCAATGTCATTTCAATGCTTAGGGACATGAAATTTGAATCGTATGAGTGATGCGTCTTTTCGTGTGTTAATAAAAGAGACATTTTTACTATCGTATAATGGTCACTCGATTAATGAGTTTAACTTTCCCATTTTGCCCTTAATGATATAAGGAGAAGCGAAGTAATGATGAGGGCAATTAATGGCGTGTTTCCATATCATTCCGTAACTCTATAAATATCTTTACCTTCATCAACTGATGCATTTTGCCTTTTTTTTTATTTTTGCCATTACCATATTTACGTTGGTACTGCTGCTTTCTTCCTGTCTGCCTCAACTTTTGCACTTCGTACCTAGGTGAACTTTGTTTTTCTCCTTTCTCTTGCTTCCATTTGCTTTTCGTGCATGTTTCTTCTTCATAGAGGACATTATGGCATCGAGGGAATAGGTTAGCTCCAACCTGTTTATATCGAAAATAGATGATGAATTGCTAGGGTGGTACCGACGATAATTTTATATTCCCATTGATTACACCCTCCACACCGTAGATAGAAAATTTAGGGCTCACACTCCCATATTAGGGTTAAGTAGATTAGTGGTATATTTTGACCAACTAGAGGGGGGGTTAAAATTTCCACTATATCCCTTTATTAAAAGATTCCTAAATAGCCATAACATAGCGCCTGGTCAGCTCCATCTGAATAACTATAGAATTCTGACTGGGTTCATCTAAATGATGCATGAAGAGGGGAAAGAGCCCGATTTAGACATTTTTCAATTTCTGTATAGTCTGGCTACGAAAAAAGGAGAACTGATATTTTCCCTGTCAGCCGTTCCCAACCATACCCTTTTCATAAAGCTTCCAGACCTCCATAAGAAGTGGAGGCAAAATTTTTTCATCATCGAGCACCCGTCAAACTTCATGGATGTTCGGTGAATGTAGTCCGATGAATGCCACAGGGTCAAATGGCCTGTGAGACTTTCTAATCCTGATGCAGAGATGGTCTTGTGGCTGCATCTCGATGGTCTTGTCGAAGCACGATCGACTGAGGACATATCTAGGAGATACCTGTGGATAGTTTGTCCGGGTCGTGTTCATTCTACTGAGATGTTTGTGTTACTGAAAGGTATCCTTCTGAATTTCTTTATCTTTTTATTTGTAGGTGGCTGACTTTTTTACTTTTACGGATGGGATTTCTCTAGTTGATGAGCCAACAGTTTTAGAGGAAGTTCAAATATCCTTTTCTCTGGAATTCGAAGCTCCTGCGGCTCTTGAGGAGGCAAATGTCGATCCTAAAGGTAAGGCCGTAGCTGAGCCAACCCGAGCTAGGAAGGTGGGTAAAAAAAAAGCGGTTGATCGAGCAGGATTCTGATGTGAAGGGGTTTGATGAAGAGATATACATTCAATGCCCGAGGTTTTCCAGATGTCTGGATATGAGAGGGTAGATACTGAATAAGATGAAGCCTTCGAGCATCTCGAACAGTCAAGTAAGAGGTCAGTATGCCGAGTCACTGAGGTTGCCAGCGGATATACAGTGCTGGACTGAGGAGGGCCCATAGGGGCTGCTTGACTTGATGATCGATCAATCATTAGAAGTAAGTGAATATTATCTCTATTACTTGTGCTTTTTTACTTACATGTCTGCTTGTGTTAATACTAACTTCCCTGTCATAGATGATGCAAGCCTTGCTATTGGCGAAGGACCAATATTTTTACTTAAAAAGCCAGTATAGTTGAAGGAGATTGAGGTAGGGACGATGGCGATTGACTTCGAGAAAAAGCTAGATAGTGCAAAGGCAGTGCTTGAGCTCTGCCAGATGAAATATATGGAGGTGAAGTCTGAGGCTGAGGCGGGCTAAAAGAAGATCACTGATCTGGACTATAGTTAAGGTTAGTTGATGAGGAGGATTGAAGAGTAGGATCTTCAAATTGCAAATCTAGAGAAGAGGCTATCTGAGGTCGAGAGATCCTGAGAGAATGACAAAAGGTCCTACCAAAACATGGTGGGGGGATTTCTAAAGGCTTACAGGGCTGAGTGTAGGAGGATCCTGCTTTCTCAGAACTTTGAGTTGGATTTGGACATTGTAAAAATTATTGCTAAGGAGGACGCTCGTTGAAGGGTAGGTACCTCTCACACAAGGAATAATTTGGAGTCTGCTGCCGCTGCTAAAACTATTGTGCCATCAAATGCCATTGATGTTGTTTCCCCCTCTGTCTCCGAGCCTGGTGATTCGGATATACAAGTTGTAGAATAGGAAGTTTTTTTTTCAGTTGTAAAAAATATTATTGCTTTAATAAAAAGATGCTTTATTGGATATCTTTCTTAGTACAATTTACTGATAGTACTTTCTGAGGCAATTTAAGTTCCAGAATTGTGGTAGCTCTTTGCCTCCTCTGTCTCTTAGTTTGTATGCTCCCTTGGTTGTGTGTTCTGAGATTTGATATGGGCCTTCCCAATTTGGACCTAGCTTGCTAGTTCCTGAGTTACCTTTGCCAATATTTTCCCTTATGAGTACCCAGTCTCCTAATTTGAATTGTCTTAGGCGACATCGTTGGAGATGATATCGTGACACCTTCTACTAATGCGCTTTCGCCATAGCGGCTGCCCGCTTTTGCCTTTCCTCTAATAGGTCCAGACATATCTGTGCATCAATGTTGTTGATAATGTGATCGAGATTGCGGTTGACCCTGTAACTTGGTGAACCAATGTCCACTGGTATTACTGTATCCATGCCATAAGTTAGCCTGAATGGTGTCTCCTTAGTGGATGATCTAAGAGTTATTTTATAGGCCCAGATTACATTGTTAAGCTCCTCGACCCAATTTCCCTTTTTCTCATCAAGTCTCTTCTTTAAACCCTGCATGATAATTCTATTAGTGACTTTTATTTATCCGTTTGTTTGTGGGTGGGCTACTGAGGTGAAATGAAGCTTTATTCTGAGGTTTGAACAAAAACCTCTAAAATTTTTATTATCGAACTATTTACCGTTATCTGTAATCAGAGTATGAGGGATGCCAAATTTGCAGATGACCTCTTTCTAAAAGAAATGTTGTATCCGAGCTTCTGTGATTATGGGGATCGGTTCCACCTCTATCCATTTAGTGAAATGGTCTATAGCCATAATCAGGAACTTTTTTTATGAGGTAGAGGTTGGAAAGGGGCCCAGGATGTCCATCCCATGCTTTGCGAAGGGCCATGGGCTGTCGATCGGATGCAAGGGGTAGGAGGGCCTGTGATTGAGTCGAGCGAATTATTGGCACTTGTTGCATGCTTGAGTTAGCTTCTAAGCATCATTAGACATGGTAGGCCAATAATATCCTTAGAGTAGTGTTTTTTGAGTTAGTGCATAGTAGGACTCATGCGCTCCATATTCCTTCATGGATCTCCCTGAGTACGTAATTTTCTTCCTTTGGCAAGACACACTTAAACCATGGGTACGATAGGGATTTTCTGTAGAGCTTCCCTTGGTGGATAGAATAGTGGGCTGCTCTTGTTTTTAATTTTTGAGCTTTCAATTTATCTTTAGGGAGAGTTCCATGCTCTAAGTATTAGACTATCGGACGCATCCATTCCGGGACTTCCCGTATCTCCAAAACTTAAGGATCTTCTGTGCTGGGCTTTGTTAATACCTCGGTAAATTCCATGTCTTTAAATGACTGACTATCCTCAGCTACCGATTTGGCTAGGAGGTCGGCCTAAGAGTTCTCCTCTCTAGGTATCTGGACGATCTCCCACTCTTGCTCGATTTGTTTTAAGAGTTGCCTGACTTTGTCTATGTACTTGGCAATGCTGGTGTCTTTGACTTAGAATGTGTCTTTAACCTGGTTTACCACCAGTTGGGAGTCTGAGTGGATTGTGAGGCGTTCGGCTTTGACTTCGGCAGCTAATTTTAGGCTTGTGATGAGTGCTTCATATTATGTGGCATTGTTAGTTGCATTGTACTCTATCTGAACAACGTATCGAATATGAATTTTATGCGGTCCTTTGAGAATCACTCCGACGCCGAATCCTTTAGAGGAGGAAGCTCCATCAATATGGAGATTCCATTCCGATGCTTTTTTCATGGTGAGGTCTTTTGGAGCCATTTCTTGCACGAAATTTGCTAGTGCTTGGGCTTTCACTTGATGGCGAGGCTCGTAATCAATGTCGAACTCGCCAAGTAATACTGACCATTGAACTAGTCTACCCGAGGTCTCTAGTCTTTGTAAGATTTTCCATAGAGGGAAACAGGATCTAACCACGATAAGATGTGCTTGGAAGTAATGCCGGAGCTTCCGAGACTCATGAACTACAGCCATAGCCAGCTTATCCATGGGTACTGAACTTTGGATCCTCAGAGCATTTTGCTGATGTAGTATACTGGGTTTTGCTGGCTTCCCTCTTCTCTTACTAGTATGGAAGTGATGCATTCTTGGCCCACAAAGAGATATAAATACAATATTTCATCTGGGATGGGCCTGCTGAGTAGGGGTGGTGAAGGCAAGAACTTCTTAATGTCTTCGAAGGCTACTTGGCAATCTACAGTCCAAACAAATTTTTTGGAATTTTTTAGAGCTCGAAATAATGGTACATAACATTTTGCTGAGCATGAGATGAAACCCCCCAAGGTTGTAATTCTGCCATTCAACTTTTGTACTTCGTGGATATTTTTTGGGGCTTTCATATTGAGTATGGCTCTATTTTTTCTGGGTTAGCCTCCAGACTCCTGTGGGATATCATGAATCCTAAGAATTTGCCTGCTTTGACTCCAAAAGCACATTTTTTGGATTTAGGTTAATCCTAAACTTGCTCAGTAATTGGACAACTTGATCCAGATCTGTTGGGTGTTGTTCTGCATGCTTGCTCTTAATGATGATGTCATCTACATATACTTCCACGTTTGTGCCAATATGGTCCTAGAGCACTTAGTTCATCATTTGTTGATATATTGCTCCAGCGTTCTTTAGCCGAAGGGCATTACCTTGTAGCAATATAGTCCTTCATAGGTGATGAAGGACGTTTTCTCCTGATCTTCTTCCTTCATCAGTATCTGGTGATATCCTTGTGTCGTGTCCATGAAACTATATAATCTGTGGCCAGCAGTGGAGTCTACAAGCTGGTTGATCATGGGTAATGGGTAACTGTCTTTGGGACATGCCCGATTAAGGTCAGTATAGTCCATGCACATCCTATATTTTTTGTTCGCCTTTTTGACAAGTAGCACATTGGCTACCCATTCTAGATGAGTAACTTCCTTGATGAATTCGGCTTTCAATAACTTCTTTGTTTCCTTAGCAATTATCCTATATCTCTTATAGGCAAAGGTTCTTTTTTTTTTTAGGCCACTGGTTTTGCTTCCGGTCTAATGTTTAAACTATGACAAGCAATCCCAGAAGCGAAGTCTTCCACATGTTTGGTGAGGACCTCCCTTATTTCTTCCTTGATGTCACGATCGAGTTTATTACCGATCTTCACTACTTGGCCATCCACAATTTGTAGGGCTTCCGTGTCTTCGACTGGTTGCGGACCTGCACCCTGCTTCTATATTTCCCATGCTTCTAGGGGAAAGGCTTCTGCCTGAGGCTTCATGGCCATATGGTAACACTATCTAGCCATATGCTGATCTCCCCGGATGGTAAGGGTTCCGCTCTCAACTGGAATTTTCATAGTTAGGTGCCGGATACTAATGATTGCATCAGCTTCATAGAGCACCGGACGTCCTATGATTCTGTTGTATATTAATGGGAGATCCACCATATTGAATACTGTTTGGATAACTTTGGTTTCTTTGTCTTTTTGATTCCTAAATTCTAAGTTCAACTCCACGATTCCCATTGGCTGTATCGTTCCTCCACAGAATCTTATAATGGGGTGTTGGATGGTCTTCAGATTAGTGACAGAGCCTCCCATTGCTTTGTATGCGTTCCAGGATAATGCGTTGATAGCGCTTTCATTGTCCACCAATAACCTTTTTACCAAGTAATTGTCTATGTACGCATTAATCACCAAGGTGTCACAATGGGGATGGCGAACATGCAAACTATCTTCCGAGTTGAATACGATCTCCCTTTTTTCGAAAGTTGACTTTTCTCCCCTGCTCTATTTCAATTTCTTTCCAGGATTTTCTCCGCCAATGATCATATTAATAATACCAATTGGCTCCTTCCGAGCTTTCTTCATTTCTGGCCTGTCATGCCCCTGAGCTTCCGAGTTTTCACTCATCGATATGTTAGTAAAGTTGTTGAGTTTACCGTTCTACACCAGTCTTTCTATGGCGTGCTTTAATTCTCTGCAAGTCTCAGTATCATGCCCATATTCTCGATGATATTGGCAGTATTATCCTTTATCTTATGTGGATCTTCGGTTAGGGCTGATTCTCTTAGCAGGGGTGATTTCGACACCATTCTGCCTGATCCACATGAGAATTATGGATCGAGAGTTATTCAGGGGTGTGTATTTGTCTGCTTCCCTATCAAATCTCTCTCTCAAGTTTCTGAAATTTATCTTTGGGAAGCTTGCTCATATGGGTCTTGACCTTTCATTTTTTACCGGTGGCTTTTCCTCCTCCCTTCGTGTCCTTCTATCTTTATCCATTTTTATCATTTTGACTACCATTGCCATTGCTTCCGCAACGGTGCTTGGTTCCTTGGTCATTATCTTATCTTTAAGCTTTCCAAGTCTAGTTTTATTTTTCAAAACTTCTATGGCAACTTCATCAACTAGGTTTTCGATCTGCATAGTTATTTTATTAAATCGATCAAGATAACTTCACAGAGATTCGTTGACTTCTTGCCTACACATCCGAAGATCATTGATGTTTTTAGCTGGGGAAATATTAGTGACGAACTTGGTACAAAACTGCTCTGCCAAACTTAAAAGAAGTGACGAAGTTCTCCGGGAGTCGATGAAACCACTTCTGGGCATTCTTTATGAGTATACTTGGGAAGAATTTGCATATGATTCCATCATTTACATTCTAGAGTAGCATCCTTATTCTAAACATCGATATGTGGTTGATTGGATCTCTCGTCCCATCATACTGATCAAGCGGTGGGATTCTGAATTTAGTAGGGATCTCCATCTGAATTATCCTTCTTATGAGTGGAGTTCTGTTGTCCATAACGCATTCATCATCCTTTATTGGTTTTGTACGGGATTTATGTATGACCTCTTTGACTTTCTGAGCTAACTTTGAGTCATTAAGGGCCGGAATTATTGAACTACATTCCCCTTCTAGCACTTTACCCTTTCCCTTGCTTGTCTCTGGTGCCTGTCGGAGTTTATCGATTTGAGATGGTTTAAAATTCCCGCTTTGTATTAAAGCATTTAGCTATTGCTGCATTAAAGCCATCTGCGCTTGGATATTTTATATCATAACTTCCTTATTGGTTTGGTTGATGTTGAGTGTTTGATTTACTGTGTTCAAGTTTGGTGTGGTGATTGCTGGTGTGTTTGTTAAAATTGGAAAAGGTATGGAGGGTATTGAACGATGGTGGTGTTGCAAAGGAGTATAATGTGGACAGTCTGTGCCCGAAGCCGGGCATCTTTGAGTGTTGTTAGGGAGTGAATGTGTATGCTCGGATGAAGTTTCGGCATACTGAAATGTGGCTGGGAGCACTATTGTTGGGAGAGGGGTTGAGAGATCAATCGAAGGAATGGGCACAAAAGGATTAATGTTAGTTTTAGGAGTTGAAGTTAGTGGTGGGCTGGAAGTCATTGTGTGAATGTCTTTTAGCTTTGCAGGTATATGAATAGCTTTTCTCAAGAGTTCCCACAAATGACACCACTTGATAACTTATTTTCGGAACTCTTGAGCTCAAGACCCTGCAATCAATGAACTACGGGTAAGGTGAGAGGTGGGGAGAATCCCCACGAACACTTTGATGCCTAAGTTAGAGAATAGAAAGAGAGTTTGTAGGGAGAGCAAGGAATAAATAGAATATAAGAGAATGAGATAATGCAGAATGAGAGGTATATGGTTCTATTTATAGTGATGCTTGAACCTGAAAGGAGTAGGATTCCTTATGGAATAGGAATCCTAATCTTGGTAGGAGAGTATTCCTCATTGCTTAGGAATCTTTTTTGGGCTAGGTTTCTTTTCTTAAATGAATTCTGCTACCTTCCCTGACTGAGTAACCCTATTCACAAAACAAAAATCCTTTAATTAAATAGGAATATATATAAGCGGTATCACTATTTTTTTGTTGAATTTAGAACTGACAGAAGCACCATCCATTTAAAAGACACAAAGTTAAATAGGTTTAAATTTAGTATTAATAGATTTGACTCATAAACAAGTTAATTTGTTGAAAATAATATAAAATTACAAAATAATATTTAAATGGGTTGAACTAATTTAACTTATTTAAACACCAGTTAACCTACCTGTTTATTGATTGAGTTAGTATTTAAAATGTATCATAAAATATATTAAGACAATAAAACATATAAAAATTTCTCATATTTCTTTTATTCTGTCGATAGAATTTGTGTTCTCGTCTCATACCATTCTTTCAAACTCATCCTTCTCTTATTGTTCATTCTTTTGCCATGGATTTTGCGCTTGCTGTTGGAGGTGCTCGTCTATCGCCTTTTTTTACAATGCTTTTAGAGAAGTTACAATCCAGTGACTTGCTTAATTATGCCTGTGAAGGAGATATCCTGGCTGAACTCAAGAAATGGGATCGCATGTTGAAGAAAATTGGTGTTGTGCTTCAGGATGCTGAGGAGAAGCAAATGGCAAGCCAGTTAGTATAGATAAGGGTTGGCGAGCTCAGGAACCTAGCTTATGATGTGGAGGACGTAATTAATGAGTTTTCCACTGAGATTCTGAGACAGAAGGTGAAGGCTGTTGAACCTGTGGCTCGTACAAGCAAGTTGAGAAAGTTCATCCTAGCTTGTTCTGCTACTTGCTCTGTTGGAGCGAATGTTAAGTTTAATGTTGAGATGATGTCCAAGACTGAGAGCATTTCTAAGAAATTTAATGAGATCATAAAAGAAAAAGTTCAGCTGTCCTTGGTAGAGCTCACTCGAAAGATGACCATCCAAGGCAGTGAAAGGCTGCCCACAACCTATTTGGTGAATGAAGCGAAGCTTTATGGCAGAGAGGAGGATCGCAAGTATGTACTTGAGATGTTGAAGGCTGAACCAAGTAATGCAGCATTCTCAATCATTGCCATTATTGGCATGGGGGGCCTCGATAAAATAGCTCTTGCTCAGCTGCTCTAAAATGATTATGCCACTTCAGAGTTTGATTTCAAAGCATGGGTTTCCGTGATTTTGATGTTATAAGGATAACTAAAACAATTCTTAATCAGGGTGATTCTAGTGATGCAGATTTAAATTCACTGCAGGTAATGTTGAAGAAGATTTAGTTTAGAAAGAGATTTTTGATTTTGCTGGATAACGTTTGGACTGAGGATGATAATTGTTGGACTCTGTTATGTACTGCTTTTGAATCTAGGGCTCAAAGGAGCAAAATTATTATCACGACTAGTAATAAAAAAGTTTCATCATGATGATTGCTGGGACTTATTTTCTGAAAGAGTTGTCATATGATGATTACTTCTTTGTTTTTGCTCAGCATGCTTTGGAAGTAACAAACTTCGATAACCACTTGGATTTCAAAGCAATGGCTGAAGAAATTGTTAAAATATGTAAAGGACTGCCTTTGGCAGCTAAAGCTCTTGGAGGTCTTCTACGAGGTAAACTAAATCACAGGCTGTGGGAAGGAGTATTACAAAGCAAGATATGGGAGGAGAAAACTGACATTCTTCCAGCCTAAAGAGTGAGCTACTATAATCTTCCACCTTACTTGAAACGGTACTTTGCTTATCGTGCGATTTTTCCAGATGAATATGAATTTGACAGGGAAGAGCTGGTCTTACTATGGATGGGTGAGGGTTTTCTGCAACAACCAGAGGAGAATCAGCTAATTGAAGACTTAGGTCATGAATATTTTGATGAGTTATTGTCAAGATCATTTTTTCAAGTGTTTAATAATAATAAATCATCATATGTCATGCATGACCTAATGAGAGATTTAGCTCGTTCTGTTAGTGAAGAAGCATCCCTTAATTTGGAGGAGTTGATCCGTGCAAGATCATTTGAAAATTTTGGACATTCATCATTTACTCGTCTAGATTATGACGCCTCACAAAGATTTCAGGTCTTCTATGAAATGAAGAAATTGCGTACATTGTTGTCGTTACCGATTCTTCCAAAAGCTAGTTTGCAATATTTAAGTAGAAGTGTTTTGCATGATTTAATGTCAGCATTAAAATGCTTAAGGATGGTATCACCGACTGGATATTAACTAGTAGAGTTGCCAAGTTCTTTTAAGGTACCTTAACTTGTCTTACACCTTAATAGCACGGTTGCCCACATCAATATTTTCAATTTGCACACATTAAAGTTACATGGTTGTGAAAAACTCATCGAGTTGCCAATGGATATTGATATTAGAGATAGAAGAAATATGAAAAGGTTGCCACTTCAAATAGGCAATTTGGCAAATCTCCATACCCTGACAAAATTACGATTCAAGGCTTCAGCTAAGAGAGTTAAAGAAATTTTCTCTTCTAAAAGGCAAGCTTTACATTGAAGGATTGCAAAATGTGGTTAAAATTGAAGATGCAGAACTTACGAATCTAAAAGATAAGCAAGGACTTGACAAGTTGGTATTGGAGTGGGCCAATGATTGTGATAATTTGCGTAATGGTGAGAATGCATCCCAGGTCCTAGAATTGCTACAACCTCACACAATTGTCAAAGGCTTTGGAATTGGTTGGTATGGTGGTGCAAAATTTCCATTTTGGCTGGGAGATCCTGCATTCAACAAAATGGTGGATGTCATACTTTATAGTTGTCATCAAATCACTTCACTATCACCACCTGGGCTGCTACCTTTTCTTAGAGATTTGCGGATAGAAGGCATGCGTGAGGTGGAAGAACTAGGTGTTGAGTTTTATGGCAACGATTTTGCTTTTCCTTCTCTAGAGACTTTCCACATTGAGAATATGAGTAAGTTGGCACATTGGTCTTTGGGAAATTTCCTAAAATGCAGTAGCTTTGCATAATCAATTGCCCTAGATTAGTCGATGCAGTGCCTAGCTGCATTTCTTCTCTTCGTGAATTAAGGATTCAAAGATGTCAAGAAGTAGTTCTGAGAAGTGTTTGCGATCTCACCTCTCTTGTTGATGTGGTAGAAGCCTTAAGAGAGAATTGAATTCATTGATTTTAAGAATATCCAAAAATAATAAACTAAAACCCTATTGATTCAAAGAATACCAGAGGAATTGGAAGAATTATGTATGTAATTTTTTTAATTAATTAAAACTGTCTCAAAACAACTAAAAGAGATAAATAAATAGTGTTTAGGGAAAAAAACCCTAAAACCAAAAAAGGAAAAAATAAAAAACTCTAAAAAAAAAAAATATAAACTTTAATGTCAAATTTAAAGACCTAAACAAAAAAATTTGGGCTCAAAGATGGATTGCTATAAATAAAGTTTATAGCATCTGTTATAGTCTTCTGAGTCAACTTCGATTTGATATATTATGGGTCCTATGGTTCAGTTGATATCACCATGAACGTTCATTTGAAGGTCAAGTGTGCACGTCCACTTTATTAAATCCATCCATAAACTTCAATGTTGCTTCATCACATCACTTACTAAATTAGAGATTAGCATAATAGAAGGCCTTGTAAATTTTCATGAAATGCATTTAGAGGGCTCACTTGCGCTTAAGGAAGTGTTCGATAGGGATTACAAAGAGCTGTCATACTTGTAGCAAGACGGAACTGATGCACGTAACGAGGTCATAAGTTTTCATTTTGTTAGAAATCAGTGGTTGTCAGAAGCTTACCTCATTGGTTAAAGGAGAGGAAGGGTTTTTGCCTAGAAACCTTCAAATATTGAGGATATATGGGTGCCATCTGCTGGAGAATCTGGCAAATGGGCTACACAGACTCATATTACCAAGAGATTTGATTATCAAAAATTGCCGAAAATTGGCGTCTCTTCCTGCAAAAGGTTTGCCACGCAACCTTGAATGTCTTTATATCTTAAACTGTGATTCTCTCGAGGCTCTTCCAGCAATAGATTTGCCACACAACCTGAAAAATATCAGTGTCTTAGAATGTAAATCTCTAAGGCTCTTCCTGAAGGAACAAAGATGCCCAGTCATTTTAAGGTATTGGACGTTGATAGTTGTCCATCTCTCAAGTCCTTATTCGATGATTTGACTAATTCGCTCAGGGCTCTTAAGTTTTGCTGTTGCACAAATTCATTACTAGATGATTTGGCTGATTCACTAAAGTTTTTTAAGATCTGCTATTTGCACAAATTCATAATTGGATTCGCTATGCAATCTCCAGTTTTCCCATCTTATTGAATTCAACACTTGCAAAGTTGAATATAGTTAGTTGTCAGAATTTGAGGCCTCTTCCCAATCATTTGTTTCGCCTCACTTCTCTTCAATACTTAAATATAAATGATTGCGAAAGTTTGGTGGCCTTTTCCAGAAGGGGTTTGCCTCCAAACTTAACAAAACTTCACTTCATGAGATGTTGTAGTATTGCACAACCAATCTCGCAGTGGCGACTGCACATACTCACCTCTCTACTATCACTCGAACTAGGAGGTGCAAGTCCAAGTACAGACATGGTTTCTTCTTTCCTAGATGATGAAGGTTACCTGCTTCCTTCTTCACTAACCCAAATTATGATCAACGACTTCTGTAACCTAGAATCCATATCAAGAGGCCTCTAAAGCCTTATCTCTCTTCATAAATTATGGATTTATAATTGTCCCAAACTCAAGTTCTTGCCAAATGATGGCTTTCCTGCCAATCTCGGCTACCTCCACATCAGGGGTTGCCCCTTTTCGAAAGAAGGTTGC
Source organism: Mallotus nudiflorus (assembly GCA_947683625.1). Classification (NCBI taxonomy): domain Eukaryota; kingdom Viridiplantae; phylum Streptophyta; class Magnoliopsida; order Malpighiales; family Euphorbiaceae; genus Mallotus; species Mallotus nudiflorus. The sequence continues at coordinate 1,095,760 of CANTUR010000277.1, read as the reverse complement.
TCAAAAGATCAAGGAGTATTTTGGCCCAGTATTGCCAACATCACCTGCTTTCCCTCATTTGAGGATTAAGAGGATTTCCTTAAAAGGAAGGTTTCTGTTTCACTTCATTTGCTCAAAAAGAAGGTTTCAGTTTCACTCTATATTAACTTTTATTTTTTTGCTGTGTATTCAAACTAATTTTATTACTATTAATAGAATTGTAATTACAAGAATAATGTTTTCCACGCTTCATACTTCTTATTATAATTGCCATAAATATAAAATTGTGCATTATATTTTTTTTGTAATTAATTAATAGAATATGTTAGATTTTATAGAATTGTATATAATATTAAAAAAAAAAGACAAACAGTAATCTTTAAAAATTACTCCCTCTGTTCCATATTAATTGACGTTTTATGTTGGATTTTTTGTTTCAATTTATTTTTGACGTTTTCAATTACTAATACATTTTAACTACCTTTTTTTTTCCTATCCTACCTTTATTTATATATACACTCCTTTTGGGAATATGCAAAGTTATTCCCTTCGTTCCATTCTAATTGACGTTTAAAGTTTTATCACACATATTAAGAATCTTATTTAATAGGTATAATTATAGGTGTAAATGAATATATTATCCTTTTTTAGAAAGACTAAAAGTTATAAATTATAACTCACATCTCTCCATTATTTTTTTAAAACATCTCTTTAATTTCTTACTGAAATATATAAGCAATTTTTTTTCATTATAATGCAAAATGGAATTGCTAATAGGAAGTTGTAAGTGTTTCATAAATACTCAAATTTACTCTAAAAACAAGATATGAGTAAAGTTGAGAAGAAAACTTTATTTTTTATTGGGAATTTAAAAACATCAATTGTAGTGAAACAAATTTTAAAACCTTAAATGTCAATTGAAATGGAACGGATGAAATAATAATTAATTGAATGAATTATTATAAGGGTAATATAGTATTTTGTACATATATTAATTATATTTCTTAATTTAAGTACATAATCTTTAAACCAACATTAAAATTGGAATAAAGGAAGTGTTATAACTTGTGTTTTTAAATTATTAAATATTATTTAAGATATGCAGTATTAATAAAATTTGGAAATTTCATTTATTTATTTTCATTATTTGTGATTATTAATTGTCATTTTATGTTAAAGTATATATTTTATGTAAATATGTATTTTAGAAGTTATTAATTTAATATTAGGGTTCATACTATTAATGTTATTTTTGAAAAGTATTATTTTACTGATATTATTTTAAGTACTAATATTATTTTATTAATTGACATGATTTTAAGTATTATTTTTATTAATTAATTATTCCATAAATATTATTTATTTTTATCATTTTTATCATTATTTTTCAAGGTTATTTTATGTATTATTGTGATAAATTAATAGGGTTTATGTAATTATTTATATGTGTATATATATGGCTAGATATGTGTGTATAATTGTATATATGTGTGTGTATATTATATATTATATAGAGTGTATTTTATATATATGTTGACTAAGTTATATTTTGACCATATGTTTAATGAAACTTTATATTATAATATTATAATATATATATATACACACATACAAACAAAACAGTCAAACCCATACACACAAATCAACAAATACACATGCATACATATACATACACACAAACACTTAAACACAAAACAAAACACACAAACATATACCCATAAACACATACACACACATAAACATATAAACACATACACTACACACACTGTAAAAAAAACAAAAAGAAACCAGAAGCCAAGCCTTCCTCCTCCGCTCACCATCGCCTCCTCCTCCTCCTTCACATGTTTTTGGTGTCTATCAACTCCTCTAGCTCCGATGATCTTGAATCTAATCTTGGTTTTAGCTCTAACTTGTTTATTTGTAAGTTTTCTTGATTTTTAGTTTTAAGCTTTAGAGTTTTCTAATTTTTTTTAGGTTGATCTTGAACAATTTGGTTAATCTTCCTTCACAAATGTTGTTCCTAGATGTTGAATCTATATGAATTTTTTTTTATTTTTAGAATTTATTTGAATTTTTGTTAATTTTTGATTATTTTATTATTAAATGAATTTTGAAAACTAAATTATTTAAATTATGAATTTGGTTAAATTATTATTATTATAAATTTTTATTAATTTTAGTATTGAGAAATTAATTTTTGAGAATTTTGTATAATTTTTAGGAATATTTTTATATTATGTAAATATTGAAAAATTAGGTTAAAGATTATTTTTTGTTGAAATAAATGTTAATTATATGTTTTATGTGATAATAGAATATTATTTGTTGATAAAATAAATTTTATGATTTTATATAATTTTTGTGGAATATTAAAAATATTATGTATATTTTGAATAATTGGGTTAATAGTGTAATTTGTGATAATTATAGTTAAATAATATGTTTTAAATGGTTTTAGAATTATTTGAGGTATTAAAATGATTTTTACAAATTATTTACTATTTTTAACTAATTAATATTAATTTTTGAAAATTATTTTCAAATAATATATTATTTATTATTTTGGTGGTAAAACGGGTTTTTATAACTTTTTATTATATATTTGGGTTATTTAAGTTATTTGGATTTATAAAATGAATTTTTATTATTTATGTGTAATTATTGGAAATTTTGATTTTTAATAATATTTTATTATTATTTGAGATTTTTAATTAATTATTGTGAAAATAATTATTTTAGGTGTTTTATTGTTTAATATATTATATTTCAAGGATATTTGTGGAATTTATTAAATTTTAAAATATTTATTGTTTTAAATGCGTTTTTGGTGGATTTGTGAATCTCGGTTGGGAAATTGTGTAGTTTGGGGTCCCAACTGAGAGTGTTGAATATTTCGATTTTAGAAGTGTGTTTTTCTTGCAGGACCGACTCTACTTTTTCGTAGAGATATGTCCGTTTCACAAAAAAGAATTTTTGATAGAATTCTCATAAAACGTGACATCGGGTCGTTCCTGAAATTTCATGTTTTTGTTTGAATTTTTATATTCCTAGATCGAGTCTCTTTAAAAGTATAAATTAGATTTATTCTGATTGGTTATCGTTATTTTATTTTCTAGTTGCGTCAAGACCGAGGCTTAGTGGACTGGACCAGTCGAGCTAATCTCGAGGAGCGCAACATTGTGAATTATATATATGCTTTGCATTAGAACACATGATTTTAGGGTTTTATGTTTTTAATATATGTTTTAAATTATTTAATTCATTAAATGATTTAGTATAGTTTTGATTTATTTTTAGTATATTTCGACATATATATGCTTGCATATTTTTAATATACATTTAGTATATCTTTGGCATATTTAGAGTTTATTTTGATATATGCATGTTATATAATTTGATACATTTTTAGTATACTTTCAGTATATTTTCAGTATATTCTTGTATATTGTATGCTATGTTATTTTAATTGAGCATTTTATTATTTTCCATGAATATGCATAATTTTTAATTGAAGAATATCGATAGAACGTGCTACCCAATGGGTAGCACTAGGACTGAGTACGTATCGGTGCGATAGATTATAGGGTTGAATTACTAACTTATTTGAGTTGTCATTTGATTGATTATTTATTGAGATTGATGTGGTTGAGGAGTGTGATTATGGAGCTCGGTTAACCTAGTGTCTCGGGACCAATCACACTGACAGTTAGACTACTGGAGCTTAGTTGACTTAGTGTCTCAGGGCCAGTCTATTGTCCAAAACGGAATAAGTGATCCATTTGGAATTAAATGAGCCTGTATTGCTATATGTATATTTGATTGAGGTTTACGTTTTAATTAGGGCTCTATTGATTCTTCACAAATAATTAAATGATTTTCTGCATATATGTATAAGTGATTTCTGCATCTGTGTGACTATGCTTGTATATATATTTATTATATATACTGTTGACTGTTTGTATTTGATATTAGGATGCATGTATATATACTATAATAATTCACTCAGTAAGGTCTGACTCCCCACAGTTAATTTTTCAGGATAATCTTCCTCCTAAGACCTCAGTAGTAAGTCTATCCGTCGGACTTCTTTCACCCCGGTTAGCTTGTGTAAATTATTTACTTGATATTTATTATACTCTAAAAAACTACAGTATTCGTATTTTGTATCAGTAATGGTTGTAGTTTGCATCAGTTGCATGTATCTTTTATCAGAGGCTTATCTCTGAATATTGTGTAAATATTTTATGATATGATATGACAAAAGGATTTATTTTACATATTGATTTATGATTTTATTTTTTTCGTTGTTTATATTCATTTATTTTATTTCATTGTATGCTTTTATTCTTTTAAGGTTTGCTACGGGTTCTGGATTCGAAAGAATTCCCGTTCCCTAGCGTCGGTCATAACTCCCGGTTTGGGTCGTGACAAAGTTGGTATCAGAGCCTAGGTTTAGTTTTGTGACCTAGGTTATCAGAGTCATGTTTTATTTGGAACTACTGCAATAAAAATTAGGTTCGATCATGTCTTTAAAAAGTCTTAATTGCTTTAGGAATTCCGCGTATCCGTTAGGATGTCTGTGATTGTTTTAATTATTTATTTTATTTTTGTTCTTTTATGATGTCACGAGCGTGAGTCGCTCCATCAATCGATGAGATCGCCGACAAAAAGTCTTTTAAGGATGAGGTTCTACCCCCCCTATGCAACCAGTTAGGAGTAGGGGTAAAGGTGGATCTAAAAGACCAGATGATCACCGTAGATAGCAGGACAATAGAATATGGAGCCTGTGGCTCAGAATTTCAATGATGTTGCCCATGCATAGGAGTTCGGCAGGGTGCAGCAGCTATATCTTAGATAGTACTACCTATGCAACCTTCATTTCAGCAGATAGCTTAAGATGTGTCAGTTCCACGTCTTTTCAAATGGAGTGAATGCGAACTACTTCTTCTATAAAGATTATACATATTAATAAGCAGTCTTTTCAAGTTGAAGTTGTGGTTATAGTTCCAGCCCTACTACACCTATCTAGTATAGGGGCAGGTTAGAGGCAACTGTAACTTAAAAGCTGAAGTGGTCATTGTAAGAGGTACAAGTAGCCTTTGAACTCGAACTTACAGCATTTGTGGCTGGGACAGCCAAGGTTAATAAGAACTTGATAGCACTTAACCAAGCATGAAAATGGTTTTTATTATGCTTGAATGAAGGAATTGGAAGATGTCTAATGAAGACGAATTACTTTTGTACTCTTGATAGTGAAGTTATTAGTTTTGACTGCAACACATGGTTAGAGTCTAAAGAGTGATTTATAAGATACTTCCATCCACCTTCAAGGAGGAATAATTACCTACGGTAGCTATTGCACAGAGTATGAGAAGAGTGATTAGTTGAGAAGAATATCTATGAACTCTTCAATTTGTCACATCATACTGCAGATATGATACAGTATAAAAGGAGACCGGTATAACTGTATGTTACAGGATTAAGTTCGATATATATTGGCATCCGAGTTAAGGACTGAAATTTAGAGAATTATTCATGGATTTAATCTTTAGGGTGTAATTGGCTTGATGTGATTTTGAGAATGGATTGGTTGTCTCAGCACTATGCAATGGTTGATTATCAGAATAAAAGAGGTGATTTTCAGAATTCCTGATAAAGGAGAATCTAAGTTTATGGGTAATAAGAGTTCTGCACCTCAGAATCTCACCTCTACTATCACTGCTAGGAAGATGCTAAGGAAAGGTTGTCTAGGATACTTGGCTTTAGTAAGGGATTATTCAGTGGAGAAGTTGTCTCTCATAGATGTTCCTATTGCCTGTGAGTTTCCTAATATTTTTCTTGAGGAGTTACCAGGTTTAGCACCTCACAAAGAGATTAAATTCTGTATAGATGTGGTTTTAGGTACAACTCTTATTTCTATATTACCCTACAGAATGGCTCCTGCAGAGTTAAAAGAGTTGAAGGAGCAGTTGTAGGAATTGCTGGATAAGAGTTTCATCAGATCCAGTGTTTCTTCTTGGGGTGCACTAGTCCTATTTGTGAAGAAGAAGGATGGTACACTAAGATTGTGCATTAACTACAGAGAGCTGAATAAAGTGACAGTGAAGAACAAGTATCCTTTCTTGAGGATAGATGATTTTTTTTATCAGCTTCAGGGTGCACAGTTTTTTTCTAAGATTGACTTAAGGTCGGGTTATCATCAGTTATGGATCAGTGAAGCTGATGTTCCTAAAATGACATTCCGCACTTGATATGGCTACTATGAATTTCTGATGATGTCATTTGGTTTAACTAATGCGCTAGCTGTTTTCATGGATCTGATGAACAGGGTATTCAGACCATATATGGATCAGTTTATGGTAGTCTTCATTAATGATATACCAGTGTATTCAAAAAGTATAGAAGAGCACGTATATCATTTGAGGACAGTACTGCAGAAGCTGAGAGAACATTAGCTTTATGCTAAATTCTCGATGTGTGATTTTGGTTGGAGAGTGTTGCATTCCTTGGACACATGGCATCTAAAGATGATATCCAGGTTGATCCATAAAAGATTGAAGCAGTGTCTGAGTGGCCCAGATTGATAATAGTCACTAAAATTCAAAGTTTTCTAGGTTTGGTTGGGTATTATAGGAGATTCGTTCAAGATTTCTCAAGAATTACAACACCTATGACTAGCCTAACTCAGAAGAATGTAAAGTTTATGTGGTCAGATTCTTGTGAGAATAGTTCTCAACTATTAATAAAGAAGTTGACCATAAATCCAATATTGACTTTGCCTAATTGAGAGACAAGTTCATTGTTTATTGTGATGCCTTTAGAGTTGGTATAGGTTGTGTGTTGGTGCAGAATGGTAGGGTAATAACTTATGCTTCAAAATAGTTAAAGAAACATAAATAGAATTATCTTATCCACGACTTAGAGATGTCTGCAGTGATCTTTGCTCTCAAGATTTAGAGACACTATATGTACAGGGTGACTTGTGAGATTTTCACTAATCACAAGAGCCTTAAGTACATTTTTAACATAGAGATCTAAATCTGAGGCAGAGGAGATGGTTGGAACTCCTGAAGGACTATGATTATAAGATTCTTTATCATCCAAGCAATGCTAATGTAGTAGCAGATGCCTTGAGTAGGATTTCTTCAAGTAGTCTTGCTCACATCAGTGTAGAGAGGAGACCGTTAATCCAAGAGTTGCATTAGTTAGTGGATCAAGGTTTGATGATAAAGATGAGTATATCTGGTGGATTGCTAGCTCAGTTCAAAGTTCGATATGTGTTGAGAGATAGGATTAAGGTAACTTAGGGTCGAGATCCTATTCTAGAAGAGCTAGCAGAGAATGTTCGAGCATGGAAGTTCATTGATTTCACACTTTACGATGAAGGTATTTTGTGGATCAATGGTAGGTTGTGCGTTCCTGATGTGGATGATTTGAGAGAAGAGATCCTTGAGGAAGCATATTCTACAGCGTACATCCAGGTGTCACTAATATGTACCACAATATTAGAGACTTGTACTGGTGGGATGGACTAAAAAAGGATGTAGCTGATTATATTCCTAAGTGCTTGACGTGTCAACAGGCAAAAGCTGAACATCAAAAGCCTTCTCAGAAGCTTCAATCCCTTCCTATTCCTGAGTGGAAGTGGGAAATGATTGCTATGGATTTTGTGATTGGTTTACCTCATTCTAAGGATGGATATGATTCCATCTAGGTAATTGTGGATAGGTTGACCAAGTCTGCACATTTCTTGCCTGTGGAAGCCACTTATTCTGTAGCTTAGTTGGTGAAGCTGTATGTGAAGTATATTGTGTGCCTACACGAAGTACTTGTGTCCATTGTGTCAGACATAGGTTCAGTTTTTACTTCTTATTTTTGGCAGAAGTTGTAAGAAGCGATGAGCACTAGATTTGATTTCAGTACTGCTTTTCATCCTTAGACAGATGGTCAATCTGAGAAAACGATCCAAACACTGGAAGATATATTGAGGATGTCTATTTTGGATCTGGGAGGTAGTTGGGATGATAATTTACCACTCGTAGAGTTTGCATATAATAACAGCTACTATAGCAGTATTGGGATGGCACCTTACGAGGCTTTGTAAGGAAGAAAGTGTAGATTCCCTCTGAGTTGGGATGAATTGGGGAGAGAGCATTGATTGGACCTGAGATGGTTCAGAATGCTACAGAGAAGGTTGTTGTGATTAAGAGGAGACTAGAGATCGCAGTTAGCAGATAGAAGAGCTATGCATATCCGAGATGTAGAGATATGGAGTTCCAGATTGGAGATTATGTGTTCCTGAATGTGTCTCCGATGAAGGGTGTGATGAGATTTGGCAAGTGGGTAAGCTAGCACCGAGATATATAGGACCGTTCGAGATTCTGGAGAGAGTGAGCATGATTGCATATCGATTGGCTTTGCCTCTAAATTTGTCTCAAGTGCATCTAGTGTTCCATATCTCAATACTGAGGAAGTATATTTTCAACCCTTCGCACGTGTTGCAACCCGATAGTGTCAAAGTGAATGAAGACTTGACGTTCAAGGAAGAACCTATTACGATTGTAGACTATTAAGTTTGACAGTTGTGTTCGAAGTAAATTTCGATGGTCAAGGTGTTGTGGCGAAGCAACAACTTTGAAGAGTATACCTAAGAGACTGAAGCAGAGATGCGAGCTTCTTACCTATATCTCTTTGCTCATTGATCTGTGTAATTTTTTTTCTTGAATTCAAGGACAGATTCCTTTAAGGATGGGAGACTGTTATGACCTGTGTTTTTAAATTATTAAATATTATTTGAGATATGCAATTTTAATAAAATTTGAAAATTTCATTTATTTATTTTCATTATTTGTGATTATTAATTGTCATTTTATGTTAAAGTATATATTTTATGTACATATGTATTTTAGAAGTTATTAATTTTATATTGGGGTTTATACTATTAATGTTGTTTTTGAAAAGTATTATTTTAATGATATTATTTTAAGTACTAATATTATTTTATTAATTGACATGATTTTGAGTATTATTTTTATTATTTAATTATTCCATAAATATTGTTTATTTTTATCATTTTTATCATTATTTTTCAAGGTTATTTTATGTATTATTGTGATAAATTAAGAGGGTTTGTATAATTATTTATATGTGTATATATATGGTTAAATATGTGTGTATAATTGTATATGTGTGTGTATATTATATATTATATAGAGTGTATTTTATATATATGTTGACTAAGTTATATTTTGACCATATGTTTAATGAAACTTTATATTATAATATTATAATATATATATATATACACACATACAAATAAAACACACAAACCCATACACATAAATCAACACATATACGTGCACACATATACATACACACAAATACTTAAATACAAAATAAAACACACAAACATATACCCATAAACACATACACACACATAAACATATAAACACACACACTGCAAAAAAAAAAAAAAAGAACCACCTGAAGCCAAGCCTTCCTCCTCCGCTCATCGTCGTCTCCTTCTCCTCCTCCTACCACCTCTTCACGTGTTTCCGGTGTCTATCAACTCCTCTAACTCTGATGATCTTGAATCTAAGCTTGGTTTTAGCTCTAATTTGTTTATTTGTAAGTTTTTTTTATTTTTAGTTTTAAGCTTTAGGATTTTCTAATTTTTTTTAGGTTGATCTTGAACGATTCAGTTAATCTTCCTTCACAAATGTTGTTCCTAAATGTTGAATCTATATGATTTTTTTTATTATTTTTAGAATTTATTTGAATTTTTGTTAATTTTTGATTATTTTATTATTATTTAATGAATTTTTGTAAATAAATTATTTAAATTATGAATTTGGTTAAATTATTATTATTATAAATTTTTATTAATTTTAGTGTTGAGAAATTAATTTTTGAGAATTTTATATGATTTTTAGGAATATTTTTATATTATGTAAATATTTTTATTTTTAGTTTTTGTTGAAATAAATGTTTAATTATAGATAATAGAATATTATTTGTTGATAAAATAATTTTTATGATTTTATATAATTTTTGTGGAATATTAAATATATTATGTATATTTTGAATAATTGGGTTAATGGTGTAATTTATGATAATTATAGTTAAATAATATGTTTTAAATGGTTTTAGAATTATTTGAGGTATTAAAATGATTTTTACAAATTATTTACTATTTTTAACTAATTAATACTAATTTTTGAAAATTATTTTCAAATAATATATTATTTATTATTTTGGTGGTAAAATGGGTTTTTATAACTTTTTATTATATATTTGGGTTATTTAAGTTATTTGGATTTATAAAATGAATTTTTATTATTTTATGTGTAATTATTGAAAAATTTGATTTTTAATAATATTATATTATTATTTGAGATTTTTAATTAATTATTGTGAAAATAATTATTTTTGGTGTTTTATTTTTTAATATATTATATTTTGATATTTTGAGGATATTTGTGGAATTTATTAATTTTTAAAATATTTATTGTTTTAAATGCATTTTTGGTGGATTTGTGAACCCCGGTTGGAAAATTGTGTAGTTTAGGATCTCAACCGACGGTGTTGAATATTCTGGTTTTAGAAGTGTGTTTTTCTTGTAGGACCGGCTCTAGTTTTTAGTAGAGAGATGTTCGTTTTACAAAGGAAGTTCTGTCAAATTTTCGATAGAATTCTAGTAAAACGTGACGGCTAGTCGATCCTAAAATTCCATGTTTTTGTTTGAGTTTTTATATTCCTAGATCGAGTTTCTTTAGAAGTATAAATTAGATTTATTCTGATTATCATTATTTTATTTTCTAGTTACGTCGAGACCGAAACTTAGTGGACCGGGCCAGTCAAGTCAATCTCGAGAAGCGCAACATTGTGAGTTATTATATTATATTATATTATATATATATATATATATATATATATATATATATATATATATATATATATATATATATATATATATATATATATATATATATGCTTTGCATGATTTTAGGATTTTATATTTTAATATATGTTTTAAATTATTTAATTCATTAAATGATTTAGTATACTTTTGGTTTATTTTTAGTATATTTTGATATATATATATATATATATATATGCTTGCATATTTTTAATATACATTTAGTATATCTTTGGTATATTTAGAGTTTATTTTGATATATGCATGTTATATAATTTGATACATTTTTAGTATACTTTCGGTATATTTTCAATATATTCTTGTATATTGTATGCTATGTTATTTTAATTGAGCATTTTATTATTTTCCGATAATATACATAATTTTTAATTGAAGGATATCGATAGAACGTGCTACCTAGTAGGCAGCATTAGGACCGAGTACATGCCGGTGCAATAAATTATAGGGTTGAATTACTAACTTATTTGAGGTGTCATTTGATTGATTATTTATTGAGATTGATGTGGTTGAGGAGTGTGATTGTGGGAGGTCGCTTGACCTAGTGTCTTAGGGCCAATCACACTGACAGTCAAACTGCTGGAGCTCGGTTGACTTAGTGTCTCGGGGCTAGTCTACTATCAAAAATGGAATAAGTGATCCATTTGGAATTGAGTGAGCTATATAGCTAGATATATATTTGATTGAGGTTTACATTTTAATTAGGGTTCTATTGATCCTTCATAAATAATTAAATGATTTTCTGTATATATGTATAAAGTGATTTTTGCATCTATATGACTATACCTGTATATATATTTATTATATATACTATTGACTGTTTACATTTGATATTAGGATGAATGTATATATACTATAATAATTCACTCATTGAGGTCTGACTCCCCTCAATTGATTTTTCAGGAAAATCTTCCTCCTCAGACCTTAGTAGTAGGTCTATCCGCCAGACTTCTTCCGCCCCGGCTAGCTTGTGTAAATTATTTACTTGATCTTTATTGTACTCTAAAAAACTGCATTAGTTGTATTTTGTATCAGCAGTGGTTGTAGTTTGCATCAGTTGCATGTATCTTTCATCAAAGGCTTGTCTCTTAATATTGTGTAAATATTTTATGATATGATATGACAAAAGGATTTATTTTACATATTGATTTACGATTTTATTTCTTTCAATATGATATGGACAGCAGACTGACCCTGAGACATTAAGTCAACCGAGCTCCAACATTCTGACTGTCAATGTGATTGGCCCCGAGACATTAGGTTAATCAAGCTTTAGCAACCATATTATTCAATCACATCAATATTCTCAATCAATCAATCAATCTTAAATCAAATCATAATTACCACATGTAATTCTCACTTAACCCTAAATATATCGCACCGGTACATACACAGTCCTAGTGCCACCCACTAGGTAGCACGTTCTATCGATATCCTTCATTTAAATAAAATATTCATACAGGAAAATAAATAATGAAGAATACATTCACAATAACAAAATAAACCATATATATACTAGAAATATACCTAAAATAAACTAAATATATTTCAAGTATATATATGCCAAATAAATTCAAATCAAACATGAAATATACCAAAAATAAACCAATAATATACTTAAAAACAATTTAAGTATAAATCAATAGTATAACAAGCATTTATTTCAAAATATACTAAAAAATATACTAAAAATATACCTAAAATATATTTAAATATTTAATAAAAAAATTATAAATAAATGCAAATCAAAACATGAATATATACTAAAACATGCATTCTAAATGCGAAGTATATATAGAATAACAACTCACAAGTTTGTGCTCCTCGAGACTGGTGCGACGGGCCCAGTCCACTATGTATCGGTCTCGGCATAACTAAATAATAAAATAATAACACAATCAGAATAAATCTAACAAAATATTCTAAGAATTTCTAAAAGAATACTCTAATGGAGGATTGAAAACTCAAATAGACACATAATTTCAGAATTAACCCAATGTCACGTTTTACGAGAATTCTACCAAAAATTTGACGGAGCTTCCTCTGTAAAGCAGACATATCTCTACTAAAAAATAGAGTTGGTCCTACAAAAAAACACACTTCTAGAAATAGAACACTCTATACCTTCGGTTGGGACCTCGAACTACAAAAATTTCAACCGAAGTCCACAATTCACCAAACATCAAATAATACAATAAATATACTAAAAGTCAATAAATGCCATAAATATCCTTAAAATATCAAAATATAGCATATTTAATATTAAAACACTAAATATAATTAATTTCACAATAATTATATAAAAATCCCAAAATAATAATATAATATTATTAAAAAACAAATTTCTCAGTAATTCAATATAAAATAGTAAAAATTCACTTTATATATTTAAATAGCATAAATAGCCTAAATATACATTAAAAGTAATTAAAAAATCATTTAATTACCAATTTAGTAAATAATATATTATTTGAAAATAATTTTTGAAAATTAGTATTAATTAGTTAAAAATAGTAAATAATTTATAAAAATATTTTTATTAACTTAAATAATTCTAAAACCAATTAAAACATAATATTTAACTATAATTTTAACAAAATTACACAATTACCCTAATAAATCAAAATACACATAATACTAAATAATTTCCTCAAAAATTATATAAAATCATTAAAATTATTTTATCAACATATAATATACTAATATCAACTAAAACACATATTTAACCAATAATTTCAACAAAAATACATATTTAACCTAATTTTCCAATATTTACATAAACTAAAAAATATTATTATAAGTTATACAATAATCCCAAATATTATTTTCTAACACTAAAATTAATAAAAACTCATAATAACACTAAATCAACCAATTTTATAATTTAAAAAATTAATTTATGAAAATTAAATAAATAATAATAAAATATTCAAAAATTCACCAAAATAAAATAAATTCCAAAAATTATAACAAAAATATATTCATGAAGATTAAGCTACAAGAATCAAAGTTTGTAAAGGGAGTTTGCATAAATCAACTAAAAAAAATAAAAAAACAAAATAGGTCAAAATTGAAAAATTGAAAAATTGAGAAAACTCACAAATGATCAGGTTTTAGCTCAAACAGAGCTTGGAATCGTCTTCACTGAAGCTCAAAGAGTCAAATGAGACCGGCGGCGCTTGAAATGGTGGCCGGAAAATTATCAACGGCTTGGGAGAAGCTCTTGCTGTCACTGTTGTTTTTCCTGCTGTTGGTGACGCTCTGACGTGTAGACAACGATGGGGAAGACGGGGAAGGAGGTGGTGGTCGGCCGGAAGCAAGGGACGCACACCGACGGTGAAAAGATCGGATGGTGGCACGCAAAGGAGGAAGGTGAGTTCTGTGTGTGCATTTTTTATTCTTGCAAATGTGTGTGTGTGTATATATATATATAACACATGCAAATAAAATACACATGTTATTAAATTATTTAATAATAATATAAATAATGTAAATTAATACAAATAATAATGCACATACATAATAGTAACACTAATACTAATAATAAAAATAATGATAGTGATTGCAAAACTTCTAAATAAAAGAATTTAATTAAATAATTTTACGTAAGAAAATATATATACAATAAAAATACGATTATTGATCACAAATAAATAATAATATAAAAATAAAATTTAAAATTTATTAACACTACATATCTCAATTTATATTAAAATAATTTAAAAATATGAGTTATTACATTATCTCACTTTATAATGTTCATTACCTGAACCACTAAACTATAAAGAGAGGACTTGAAATTTTTTATTAGAAAATATAAAACAAAATAATTACATGATTAGAGAAATTAGAAAATATAAGAATAAAAAGTTAATTAAACTTTTTAGAATCAATAAAAATAATAATTTAGTAACACTAATTATATCCATTTACTGGGAAATTAAATTTTAAAAGTATGTATCTTTAAATCATTTCAAATAAATAATAATATCTGAATTTAATTTAACAACTTATTAATGATAAATTTACTACTGCATCAACACTTTTTATTTAATTTTAAATAAAAATTATTCCTTTGAAATTGATTAAATTAGCTATGCCAACTTATTAATTTAACTATTGTAGATTTAATTATTTTTTAAAAAATAAATTTGATATTTTATAGATTACCTATCATTTTTATTTAATTTGATCAAAATTTTAAAATTGTTAAACATTGACTTAATTAAAAATATTTTTATGAAAATAAAAAAAATTAAAATAAGTTATGAAAAATTAGAAATATCTGATTTTGTTTGTATAGCAATAGCTTTTTTTTTAGAAATATAACATTTATCTGTAATATTTGTTTTTATTTTTTAATTTGAATTTATTAGTTAACAACATAGAAAAATTATAAGTTACTAAAATGCATAGTCAAACATACTGAGTTAAGAGTTGAATTTTGTGTGTCGATAGTGGCGACATTTTAATTAATAAAATACCTTGTTTTAATTTAAAAATAATAGATAAATAAATAAACAAATAAATAAAGTAGTTATATGATATGAGTACTTAAATTATGATATGATAAATTCACCCATTTTCCTTTATATTATTAGATTTCATCATTTTAAACTAGGAGTAAGTATGGTTCGGTTAACCGAATCATTTAATAAAATTTTAGATCAAATTGCACTATATAGTTTTTATATTCTATAACCATAATCATAACCAAATAAATTATGTTGGTTATCTAATTAATTGGTTAATCAATTAAACCAGTTTGGTTAAATTGATTTTTTAGTTTTTTATTTGTAATAAATTTTGTGGAATGTAATATTAAATTCACCATAAAAATTAAACAATTCTAATTTAAAATTGAACAATATTGTCCATGAACTTTTTATATTATAATAACAAAAAAAATTAGGAAAAATCCAATTTTTGGTCCCTTAACTTTTTGAGTTTTTTATTGAGTTCCTATCTTTTAATTTTGCTCTATTTGATCCCTATATTTTTCTTTTTTCTTATTGAGTCATTATACTTTTTTTTTTATACATTGAATCCCTCTGTTAAAATTTTAATTCATGTATTTTAACATTATATCTAATTAAGTCCTTGTAAAATATATTATTGACTCCCTATATTTTAAAATTGTACTAAATAACTTTTCTTTGCCAATTAAATCCTTATTTTTGAACTTTCTACCTTAATTATTAAAATCTAAAAATACATATTGTTTTCATTAATTTTTTTCTCATATGGTTAATATATAGGTCATATATATATATATATATATATATATTAAAAATATGTATAATAGAAATCGAAGTTAAATACATATGATAAATATTTTTTTTATCTATTTTGATATAAAATATTTTAATTAGTCATAAGCATTTATATAGCTAGTTAATAAATTTGTAATTTCATTAAATT
Organism: Mallotus nudiflorus; assembly: GCA_947683625.1. Taxonomy (NCBI): domain Eukaryota; kingdom Viridiplantae; phylum Streptophyta; class Magnoliopsida; order Malpighiales; family Euphorbiaceae; genus Mallotus; species Mallotus nudiflorus. Next base: position 1,079,424 of record CANTUR010000277.1, on the reverse strand, counting down.
TTTTTTAATAAAGTAACCTAATAAAACTATTAAAAATTTGTAATATCCCGTGTTTTTAAAATATTTTTTTTACACAGTATCGGGATATGCAGTGTTAATGATTTCTGTATTTTATATGATATTTTTACGAGTTGATATGTATTTTAAACCTATTTTAATTACTATATATTATTTTCAGTGTTTTACGTAAAATTTTCCCGAGACTTGCATTTTCGGGGAAATTTTCACGTAAACAATGTATTATTAATTATTTTAAATGTATTTACGGACTTGCATGAACTCGTACATATTTTTAAATTATTAAATAAAGCCTGTGTGTGTATATTTATTTAATTAGGGTTTATTATTTCCCTAATATTTTATTAAGTATTTAATTATTTTATTGTTATTTAATTAATTTTATTTAGTATAAATTATTAAAATATTAATATTTTTATGTGTGTGGTGTATATTTGATGTGTGTAATTTAATATTATTTTAATATATAGTATAAAGTATATATATATACATATATTTGTCAAAAATCAAAAAGTTTGGAAAATTACACATTTGCCCCCGATCATCCCTTTCTTCCCCGATTCTTCCCTTCTCCGTTTCCGATCGCTGTCGTGCCGTTTCTTCACCGTGGGTGTACCGTTCGGTGTGCCACCGTCTTCCCCGACCAATTTCGCCGCCTGAGGAGGCCGTTTCCGGCGTCTGGAGATCGATTTTGGCCGGAGAAGCCGAAAATCGATCCACCGTCGATCACGTCGATTCCGGACACCATTTTCGACACTGCCGGTCTGTTTCTTCTCCTTGAGCTCGGTGAGTGTGATTCTAGCTTTGGTTTGAGCTGAATTGGTCTAGATTTACTTAGGTTTTGATTTTTCTATTTCGGCCTATTAGGGTTTTTGATTTTTTTGAGCTTTGAATTGATGTATTCATGGAAACTCCCTTCACAAATTTTGATCCTAGTAGCTTAATCTACATGTATGAATTTTTGTAGAATTTTTGGAGATTTTTTGGATTTTTGGGTATTTTTGAATATTTTAATATTATTTTCTAATTTTTGGAAATTAATTATTTAAATTATGAAATTGGAGTTTATGGTTAAATTAGGTGTTGAAATGAATTATAGAATTTATTTGGAATTTTTATGAATTTCTAAGTATTTATTTTGAATTATTGAAGTTTATGCAATTTTGAGAAATTAGGGTTAATTGTGTTTTTAATTGAAATTAATTGGTTAATTGAGTTTAATTATTAATATTATTGATAAATATGTTGAGAAAATTAATTTTTGATAATTGTATGATTTTTGGTGAATTTTTGAAGTAATTTAGGTATATTTATATATATAGGGTTATTTTGGTAATTTTACCCTAAATTGGCTAAAAATGTAATTCAATTGGTTTTAATAGTTATTTAAGGTATAAAAATGATTTCTACAAATTATTTGGTATTTTTAACTAATTAAAACTATTTTTCGTGAATTATTTTCAGGTATACATATAATATACGGTTTTTCTAATAAAATGAATTTTTATCGGTTTTTACTATGTTTTAAGGTTAATTATGTAATTTCTACATATAAAATGTATTTCTGTGATTTAAGGATATTTTTGGTATATCTGGGATTATTCTGTGTTTGTGAACCCCGGTCGGTAGACTGTAGTCTGGAGTCCGACCGAGGGGTTGTGAATGAGATGTGGTGTTTATTTTCGAAGTGTATTTCTTTGCAGGGTCGGCTCTACTCTTTTGAGTAGAGAGATGTCCGTTTTACAGGGGAGGTTCTGCCGGATTTTCGATAGAATTCTCGTAAAACGTGATATCCAGTCGAATCCTAAATTCCGATTCTGTGTTTAATACTCTAGATTGAATTCTAGGATTTCTGTTAGGTTTATTCTGATATCGGTTATTTATTTCTTGTTTAGTTGCGCCGAGACCGAGGGCTAGTGGACCAGGCCCGTCGGACCTGTCTCGTGGAGCGCATTAGGTGAGTTACTATACTATATATATATATGCTTAGGATGCATGATTTAGAAATGCATGTTTTATGTTGATTAAATATGCATAAATAATTTGATTATTTCTTAAGTTTACATTAAGTATATTTTTGGTTTATTTTTGATATATACTAAATTATATGCATATTTTGTGAATAAAATATATTTAAAATGTTTTTAAATATATTTCCAGCTTAATTTATAATTTGATTGAATGTATTTGATATGTATATACTCGAAATATACCTGGTTTACTTTTGGTATATTTCAGGTATATAAATGGTTTATATTGTTATTTCATTTAAATTCATGCATCATTTATTTATTGTGAATGAATGTTTTATATTTAATGGTGAAGGATATCAATAGAACGTGCTACCTAGTGGGCAGCACTAGGACCGAGTACGTATCGATACGCCTATAGCTTTAGGCTATAATACTAAATTATTTGTGGATATTGATTTGATTATGATTATTGATATGTGAGATGTGGTTTGTGGGTGTGATTGCTGGAGCTCGGTTGACCAAGTGTCTCGGGGCCAATCACATTGGCAGTCAGACTGCTGGAGCTCGGTTGACTTAGTGTCTCGGGGCCAGTCTACTGTCTAAATGGATTAAGTGGATATATTTGGAATAAGTGAGCCTATATGGCCAGAGTGTTGTTTAACACTATTATTCTGAGGTTGCGATATTCTAGGGTTCTATGTGATCCTTCATAAACTGTGATTTTCGATAAAATATATAAAAATGATTTTTATTGCATCTGTGTGCAATTGCCTGTATATATGCATATTATATATATATACTGTTGATTGTATGCATTATCATTTAGTGTGTATGTATATATATTATAGTAATTCACTCAGTGAGGTCTGACTCCCCTCCGTTGACTATTTTTCAGGAGAGTCAACTTCTTCAGACCTCAATAGCAGGTCGATACGCCGGATTTCTTTCGCCCCGGCTTCTTTATGTAAACTGTCAACTTGAGTCTCATTTATTTTATCTAGACACTGCAGTAGTTGTGAATTAAAGTATTGGATTTCATGCATTTTATTTTAAAAGAGATGTATTATATTGAAACTGAATTCGTACTAAAGAGATTATGTATCTATGAGATGAGATTTTTATTTAAATCCAGTGATGAAAATGATATTGTGATATTTAAGATTTTTATTCCCGCTGCATATATATTATATGGTTATTGTTATTGCATGATTTATTTTATTTTTTAGGCTTGCTACGGGTTCCGGATTCGAAAGAATTCCCGTTTCCCTAGCGCCGATCATGGCCCCTGTTTTGGGTCGTGACAAAGTTGGTATCAGAGCGGAGTTCTGTGTCAGGGCTTAGTTATGTGAGTTGTGGCCCTAGTTTTTGAGCTGTGTTTTCTGTTGGACTACTGCAGTGTATTAGGTTTGAGTATGTCTTGATAAGTATTCCTTGCTGTAGTTTTCAGCGTTATTCCTCCGTTGTTTGTTTTGTCTGAATTTTTTCGTTTGTCTTTTCAGTATGAGGAGGCGAGCGCGTGTCGCTCCACCGGTCGTTGAGGCCGAGGATGATGAGTCTTTTCAGGATGAGGTTTTACCTCCTGAGCCGCCAGTTAGGCGTAGAGGTCGTGGCAGAGATAGACCTCGAGGAGCGGCAGGTCGTCGTAGGCAGAGAGAGTTACAGGACGAGGAGCCTGTTGAGCCTGAATTTGATGTTCCTGTTCCTCCAGTTGTTCAGCCTGTTCAGTCTGCCTATCAGCAGGGTATGTCTGACCCTGAGGCAGCTTTGTTCTATGCCCGAGTTGGCAGGATTGCTTTTGATGGTATTTCTGATCCTTTAGACTTTCTGTATGCGATTGAGACTAGGACTCGGACTGCTCATACCGAGTACCAGCGGATCATGATTGTTGAGTTGTCTGTTGAGGGACCAGCCTTGGATTGGTTTATTCAGATGATCCAGCCTTATATGATGACGATGACATGGGCTCAGTTTCGAGAGCGATTCATGAGGAGATTTTATCCAGAGCCTCTTCGTTTGAGCTATCGTCTCCGTTTGACCAGTATTTCTCGTGGAGATCGATCAGTAGAGGAGTATACCCGAGAGTTTCTTCGTCTGGGTAGATATGTCGAGGATCTGATGCAAGATCAGTATTTCGCTGTTACTACCTACGTTACTGGTTTGGGTTCAGCTTTTGCTGGTATGCCTACAGCAGGCCTTACTCTCGAGTCTGTGATTGAGCTAGCTAAGGAGATTGAGCTGAGGTTAGTTAGGCAGGGAGCGATGCCTGATTATTACCAGCTAGGAGTTCAGTCGAGTGGATTGCAGGCTACTCCATATTCGAGTTTTCATGTTGGATCGAGTAGTCAGCAGCGAGGTCCGACTCAGCAGAGTCAGAGACAGCAGCAGCGAGTGCATCGGAGCAGTAGACATGGTCATGGAGGTCAGCGTAGATCGTTCAGATTCGGGTCAGGTGCTTCGAGCAGCAGCAATGGTCGTAGTTCTGGATCAACGGCCAGTGTTTGCCAGACTTGTGGTAGAGTCCATCAGGGACCGTGTTATCTGACACCACTGACATGTTTTAGATGCGGGCAGACAGGACATTTTGCCAGATCGTGTCCTTATTCCAGGTATCAGCAGCAGCAGATTCCGCGATTCCCACAATAGTCGATTGCTAGTGCTGCACCCGTGCCATTTCAGTTGCCACCAACCCAGCATCAGAGTTCCACTCAGTTTGTTCCACAGCAGAGTCATGGTAGAGGTACTAGAGGAGGTGCCAGAGGTGTTGGTCAGGCTTCTACCAGTCAACAGGGAGGTCGAGGCCAGGCGAGAGTCTTCCATCTGACTCAGCAGGATGCTCAGGCATCTAATGCAGTCGTGGCAGGTATTGTTTCTATTTGTTACCTGGATGCATGGGTTTTGTTTGATCCGGGTGCCACGCATTCCTTTGTTTCTCCCATTTTTGCTTCTAAATCTTGTTGGCAAGCTTCGAGGTTGGCTTTTCCTTTATCTGTTGCCACTCCTCTAAGCGATTCTTTGGACGCCGATATTGTTCTTTCTGGTTGTCCAGTTCTCGTGGGAGATAGAGAATTACCCGCTGATTTGATTTTGTTGGATGTGATGGAGTTTGATGTTATTTTGGGAATGGATTGGTTGTCTCAGCACTTTGCCGTGGTAGATTGCAGGAATAAGGAGGTGACTTTTAGAATTCCTGGTGAAGAAGATTTTAAGTTTGTGGGTGATAGGAGTTCAGCACCTCAGAATCTTATTTCTGTTATTACGGCTAGGAAGTTGTTGAAGAAAGGTTGTCAGGGGTTTTTGGCATTGGTCAGGGATACGTCAGTGGAGAAGTTATCACTCACAGGTGTTCCTATTGCTTGTGAGTTTCCTGATGTTTTTCCCGAGGAGTTGCCAGGTTTACCACCTCATAGAGAGATTGAGTTCTGTATTGATGTGGTTCCAGGTACTACTCCTATATCTATGCCACCCTATCGTATGGCTCCTGCAGAGTTGAGAGAGTTAAAGGAGCAGTTGCAAGAGTTGTTGGATAAAGATTTTATTAGACCTAGTGTTTCTCCTTGGGGTGCACCAGTCTTGTTTGTGAAGAAGAAGGATGGTACCCTGAGACTGTGCATTGACTATAGAGAGCTGAATAAGGTGACCGTGAAGAACAAGTATCCTCTCCCGAGGATAGATGATTTGTTTGATCAGCTCCAGGGTGCACAATTCTTTTCTAAGGTTGACTTGAGGTCGGGTTATCATCAGCTGCGGATTAGTGAGGTTGATATTCCTAAGACAGCTTTTCGCACTCGATATGGCCATTATGAGTTTCTGGTGATGTCTTTTGGTTTGACTAATGCACCAGCAGCTTTTTATGGATCTGATGAACAGAGTATTCAGACCGTATGTGGATCAGTTTATAGTAGTCTTCATTGATGATATACTAGTATATTCGAGGAGTATGGAAGAGCATGTATATCATTTGAGGATTGTACTACAGACATTGAGAGATCATCAGCTTTATGCTAAATTCTCGAAGTGTGATTTCTAGATGGAGAGTGTTTCTTTTCTTGGACACGTAGTGTCTAAAGAAGGTATTCAGGTTGATCCACAGAAGGTTGAGGCAGTGTCTGAGTGGCCTAGACCTACTTCGGTTATGGAGATTCGGAGTTTTCTAGGTTTAGCCGGGTATTATAGGCGGTTTGTGCAGGATTTTTCCAGGATTGCAGCCCCTATGACTCGCTTGACTCAGAAGAATGTTAGATTCGAGTGGTCAGAAGCTTGTGAGAACAGTTTTCAGTTGTTGAAGGAGAAGTTGACCACAACGCCAGTGTTAGCTTTGCCTAATAGTGTGGATAAGTTCACAGTTTACTGTGATGCCTCTAGAATTGGTCTTGGTTGTGTGTTGATGCAGAATGGAAGGGTGATAGCCTATGTTCGAGGCAGTTGAAGAAGCATGAGCAGAACTATCCTACACATGATCTTGAGATGGCTGCAGTAATCTTTGCTTTGAAGATTTGGAGACATTATCTGTACGGGGTGACTTATAAGATATTTACTGATCACAAGAGCCTTAAGTATATTTTCCAGCAGAGAGATTTGAATCTGAGGCAGAGAAGATGGTTGGAATTGTTGAAGGATTATGATTGCGAGATTCTTTACCATCCGGGTAAAGCTAATGTTATAGCAGATACCTTGAGTAGGAAGTCCTCAGGTAGTCTTGCTCACATTGGTGTTGAGAGAAGACCATTGATCCAAGAGTTGCATTTGTTGGTGGATCAAGGTCTGATGGTGAAGATTAATAGATCAGGTGGACTGTTAGCTCAGTTTAAAGTATGATCTGTACTGAGGGATAGGATTAAAGCAGCTCAGAGCCGAGATCCTATTCTGGTAGAGCTTGCAGAGAATGTCAGAGCAGGGAAGTTCACTGATTTCACACTTGATGATGATGGTGTGTTGTGGATCAGTGGTAGATTGTGTGTTCTTGATGTGGATGATTTGAGAGAAGAGATTTTAGAGGAAGCACATTCTACAGCCTACAGCGTTCATCCAGGTGTTACTAAGATGTACCACAGTATCAGAGATCTATACTGGTGGGACGGATTGAAGAAAGATGTCGCTGATTATGTTGCTAAGTGTTTGACATGTCAACAAGTGAAAGCCGAACATCAGAAGCCTTCTGGGAAGCTTCAGCCTCTTCCTATTCCCGAGTGGAAGTGGGAAAGGATAGCTATGGATTTTGTGGTCGGTTTACCTCGTTCGAAGGATGGATACGATTCCATCTGGGTGATTGTAGACAGGTTGACGAAGTCTGCACATTTCTTGCCTGTGAAAGCCACTTATTCAGTTGCTAGATTGGCGAAGTTGTATGTGAAGCATATCGTATGCCTTCATGGAGTACCTGTGTCCATTGTGTCAGATAAAGGTTCGGTGTTTACTTCTCGTTTTTGGCAGAAGTTGCAGGAAGCGATGGGCACTAGGTTGGATTTCAGTACTGCTTTTCATCCTCAGACAGATGGTAAGTCTGAGAGGACGATCCAGACACTGGAAGATATGTTGAGGATGTGTGTCTTGGATTTGGGAGGTAGCTGGGATGATCATTTGTCGCTTGTTGAGTTTGCATATAATAACAGCTACCATAGCAGTATTGGCATGGCACCGTATGAGGCGTTGTATGGAAGGAAGTGTAGATCCCCATTGAGTTGGGATGAAATTGGTGAGAGAGCTTTGATTGGACCAGAGATGGTTCAGGATGCTGCAGAGAAGGTCGCCGTGATCAAGCGAAGATTAGAGACCGCAGTAAGCAGACAGAAGAGATGCAGATCCTAGGCGCAGAGATGCGGAGTTTCAGGTTGGAGATTTTATTTTTCTGAAAGTATCTCCGATGAAGGGTGTGATGAGATTTGGCAGGAAGGGTAAGTTAGCACCGAGATACATTGGACTGTTTGAGATTCTGGAGAGAATTGGCACTATTGCATATCGGTTGGATTTGCCTCCGAGTATGTCACAAGTGCATCCAGTATTTCATATCTCGATGTTGAGGAAGTATATCTCAGACCCTTCACACGTGTTGTAGCCCGACAGTGTGGAAGTGAGTGAAGATTTGACATTTGTGGAAGAACCTGTGGCGATCGTAGATTATCAAGTTCGACAGTTGCGATCGAAGCAGATTCCGATGGTCAAGGTTCTATGGCGCAGCGATAGAGTTGAAGAGCATACGTGAGAGACTGAAGCTGAGATGCGAGCTTCTTACCCGTATCTCTTCCCTTCTTGACCTTGTTTTCTGGAATTCGGGGACGAATTCTTGTAAGGGGGGAGGACTGTAATATCCCGTGTTTTTAAAATATTTTTTTACACAGTACCGGGATATGCAGTGTTAATGATTTCTGTATTTTATATGATATTTTTATGAGTTGATATGTATTTTAAACCTATTTTAATTACTGTATATTATTTTCAGTGTTTTACGTAAAATTTTCCCAAGACTTGTATTTTCGGGGAAATTTTCACGTAAACAATGTATTATTAATTATTTTAAATGTATTTACGGACTTGCATGAACTCATACATATTTTTAAATTATTAAATAAAGCCTGTGTGTGTATATTTATTTAATTAGGGTTTATTATTTCCCTAATATTTTATTAAGTATTTAATTATTTTATTGTTATTTAATTAATTTTATTTAGTATAAATTATTAAAATATTAATATTTTTATGTGTGTGGTGTATATTTGATGTGTGTAATTTAATATTATTTTAATATATAGTATAAAGTATATATATATACATATATTTGTCAAAAATCAAAAAGTTTGGAAAATTACAGATTTGCCCCCGATCATCCCTTTCTTCCCCGATTCTTCCCTTCTCCGTTTCCGGTCGCTGCCGTGCCGTTTCTTCACCGTGGGTGTGCCATTCGGTGTGCCACCGTCTTCCCCGACCAATTTCGCCGCCTGAGGAGGCCGTTTCCGGCGTCTGGAGATCGATTTTGGCCGGAGAAGCCGAAAATCGATCCACCGTCGATCACGCCGATTCCGGCCACCATTTTCGACACTGCCGGTCTCTTTCTTCTCCTTGAGCTTCGGTGAGTGTGATTCTAGCTTTGGTTTGAGCTGAATTGGTCTAGATTTACTTAGGTTTTGATTTTTCTATTTCGGCCTATTAGGGTTTTTGATTTTTTTGAGCTTCGAATTGATGTATTCATGGAAACTCCCTTCACAAATTTTGATCCTAGTAGCTTAATCTACATGTATGAATTTTTGTAGAATTTTTGGAGATTGTTTGGATTTTTGGGTATTTTTGAATATTTTAATATTATTTTCTAATTTTTGGAAATTAATTATTTAAATTATGAAATTGGAGTTTATGGTTAAATTAGGTGTTGAAATGAATTATAGAATTTATTTGGAATTTTTATGAATTTCTAAGTATTTATTTTGAATTATTGAAGTTTATGCAATTTTGAGAAATTAGGGTTAATTGTGTTTTTAATTGAAATTAATTGGTTAATTGAGTTTAATTATTAATATTATTGATAAATATGTTGAGAAAATTAATTTTTGATAATTGTATGATTTTTGGTGAATTTTTGAAGTAATTTAGGTATATTTATATATATAGGGTTATTTTGGTAATTTTACCCTAAATTGGCTAAAAATGTAATTCAATTGGTTTTAATAGTTATTTAAGGTATAAAAATGATTTCTACAAATTATTTGGTATTTTTAACTAATTAAAACTATTTTTCGTGAATTATTTTCAAGTATACATATAATATACGGTTTTTCTAATAAAATGAATTTTTATCGGTTTTTACTATGTTTTAAGGTTAATTATGTAATTTCTACGTATAAAATGTATTTCTGTGATTTAAGGATATTTTTGGTATATCTGGGATTATTCTGTGTTTGTGAACCCCGGTCGGTAGACTGTAGTCTGGAGTCCGACCGAGGGGTTGTGAATGAGATGTGGTGTTTATTTTCGAAGTGTATTTCTTTGCAGGGTCGGCTCTACTCTTTTGAGTAGAGAGATGTCCGTTTTACAGGGGAGTGTCGGATTTTCGATAGAATTCTCGTAAAACGTGATATCCAGTCGAATCCTAAATTCCGATTCTGTGTTTAATACTCTAGATTGAATTCTAGGATTTCTGTTAGGTTTATTCTGATATCGGTTATTTATTTCTTGTTTAGTTGCGCCGAGACCGAGGGCTAGTGGACCAGGCCCGTCGGACCTGTCTCGTGGAGCGCATTAGGTGAGTTACTATACTATATATATATATGCTTAGGATGCATGATTTAGAAATGCATGTTTTATGTTGATTAAATATGCATAAATAATTTGATTATTTCTTAAGTTTACATTAAGTATATTTTTGGTTTATTTTTGATATATACTAAATTATATGCATATTTTGTGAATAAAATATATTTAAAATGTTTTTAAATATATTTCCAGCTTTATTTATAATTTGATTGAATGTATTTGATATGTATATACTCGAAATATACCTGGTTTACTTTTGGTATATTTCAGGTATATAAATGGTTTATATTGTTATTTCATTTAAATTCATGCATCATTTATTTATTGTGAATGAATGTTTTATATTTAATGGTGAAGGATATCAATAGAACGTGCTACCTAGTGGGCAGCACTAGGACCGAGTACGTACCGGTACGCCTATAGCTTTAGGCTATAATACTAAATTATTTGTGGATATTGATTTGATTATGATTATTGATATGTGAGATATGGTTTGTGGGTGTGATTGCTGGAGCTCGGTTGACCAAGTGTCTCGGGGCCAATCACACTGGCAGTCAGACTGCTGGAGCTCGATTGACTTAGTGTCTCGGGGCCAGTCTACTGTCTAAATGGATTAAGTGGATATATTTGGAATAAGTGAGCCTATATGGCCAGAGTGTTGTTTAACACTATTATTCTGAGGTTGCGATATTCTAGGGTTCTATGTGATCCTTCATAAACTGTGATTTTCGATAAAATATATAAAAATGATTTTTATTGCATCTGTGTGCAATTGCCTGTATATATGCATATTATATATATATACTGTTGACTGTATGCATTATCACTTAGTGTGTATGTATATATATTATAGTAATTCACTCAGTGAGGTCTGACTCCCCTCCGTTGACTATTTTTCAGGAGAGTCAACTTCTTCAAACCTCAGTAGCAGGTCGATACGCCGGATTTCTTCCGCCCCTGCTTCTTTATGTAAACTGTCAACTTGAGTCTCATTTATTTTATCTAGACACTGCAGTAGTTGTGAATTAAAGTATTGGATTTCATGCATTTTATTTTAAAAGAGATGTATTATATTGAAACTGAATTCGTACTAAAGAGATTATGTATCTATGAGATGAGATTTTTATTTAAATCCAGTGATAAAATGATATTGTGATATTTAAGATTTTTATTCCCGCTGCATATATATTATATGGTTATTGTTATTGCATGATTTATTTTATTTTTTAGGCTTGCTACGGGTTCCGGATTCGAAAGAATTCCCATTCCCTAGCGCCGGTCATGGCCCCTGTTTTGGGTCGTGACAAAATCTAAATCATTTTTTAAATTATTTTCTTATCTAATTTACCTTTAAGTCATTTAATTATAATTTGAAACTTTTAATTTGGTGAATTAAAACTTCTATATAAATCATTTACTTATAAAAATCTTAAGTAATGTTATAAATATTTTCATATTTTTTCTAATTGATAGATAAATTTAATAAATAAAAGCATTTGTATCTTAATTTTGTGCATGAATTATTGTAACTTTAATGTCACATGAATTATAAAATATTTGGTTAATAAAAATATTTGTTTAATATAAATTTTTATCTATTAAATTTTTATATTTTAACTAATGATGATCTAAAATTTAAATTTACCATGCATTCAAAAGTTGTATTAGTTACATATTTAATTAAATTTGTAGATTAGTGAAATCACAAATTTATTAATTTTCTATACAAATACCAATAACTAGCTAAAATATTTTTGAATAAAAAGTATAGTTTTTTTTGTCATTTATATATCTAAATTAAATTTGTATTATACATATTTTTAAAAAATCAAAATTGTAAAATTTGTATTATACATATATTTAAGATTTGATTGACTAAAAATTAAAATTTTAAGGATTTAAGTAGTATAATTTAGAAATATAGGGATTCAATTATATATTTTGCAAAGACTAAATTGGATATAGTATTAAATATAGGAACTGAAATTTTGACAAAGGGATTCAATGTATAAAAAAAATAAAAGTATGAGTGCACAATGAAAAAAATAAAATAAAAGTATGGGGATCAAATAGAGCAAAATTGAAAGATAGGCATTCAATGAAAAAAACTCCAAAAGTTAAGGTATATATATATATATATATCATATTTTAATATTTTTTTTTATATATGGTCAAGTCAGTTAACCACAATTTTATAAAATTAGAAATCTAAACTGAACCATTATTTATAGAAGCGATTTTAAAAATGGCAAAAACCATTTTTAAACTCTTGAACTATAGTGATTTTTTCTATTGAATTTCTATCATTTTATTTCATTGTATTAAGTCTCTATATTATTATTTATATAACTATGAAGCTCTTATGCTATTATTTATGTATACATTAAGTCTTTATACTATTATTTATATAATGCATTGATCCCTTATAGTATGAAGACATATCTATGAAATTTGTTAAATTGAGGTTTGATAACTATATAAATAATAGTATAAGGGCTTAATACAATGTAATAAAAGAATATGAGCTCAACAAAAAAAATTACCATAGTTCAAAGGCTTAAAAATGGATTTTGCCTTTAAAAATCGAATTAAAACTAAATTTATCTGTTTAGTTAACCAATTTTTCTAATTGGGTTTTTAATTTTATTTGTTCACCATTAATTTTAATTAGTTGTACAATTAAAATTAGTATTCTTAAACTACTATATAACTTAAAGATGATGACAAATGTCACTATCCGCAACATTCATAGGTAGCACAATTTTCAACATTGCCCTTTTCAATTTTTTTTTTGCATTTTATTTCTTTATTTTTTTGAAAATTTAATTATGTATTATTATTATTTTTAAATTTTTGTATATAGATGAATCCATTGTATAAAAATTTAAATATTCATAGCTTGTAAATTTTTTCTAATAATCAAATGGAAAAAAATATTTTTTTCCGAATTTCTTTTTTTTTTTTTAATTTTCAATTTTTTGATAAAAACTTTTTTTTTTGAAATTTAAAACTTAAGTTATATATAGATAAATTCGACGTATAAAGATTTAAACACCTGTAAATTGGAAATTTTTTTTTTTTAATAATCAAATGGAGAAAAATCTTTTATTTTTTTTAATTTCAATTTTTTAGTCAATTATTTTTAAAATTTAAAATTTAAATTGTATACAATAAATTTATCGTGTAAAAATTTAAATGTTTATAATTTATAAATTTTTGTAATAATAAAATAAAAAAAATAAAGCAAAAAGAGGCATAATAATTCCTGAATTGTGATGCTATGTGGTGTCGCGAGTTGCAACACTTACATTTATCCCATTACTTGATTGCTTGAAGAGACAAGAGAGAAAGGTAAGGAGGAATATGTTCATTGACTCTTAAGCACATGTACTTTCTTATCAATTTCAAGGACAGATAGTGAATAGTAATATCTATAGGATGAAATTTATTACCAAAATCTATTATAAAACTTTAGAATTTATTGGATTTATTTTATCCAACTTTTATTTTTTTAATATATTTTATTTAAATAATTATTAAATATTTTTTAATAATCTTAATAGATAGTATTAAGTATTGTATATAAAAATAAGATAAAGTCTATTGTGAAACCTTTAAAATTGTTGAGTTTATTTTATTGAATATTTATTTTTTTATTATATTTTATTGAACTCTTATATTTTTATTTAAATTTTTAATGATATTATTTTTATATGCAATACTTAACATCGTTAGTGAGTCTGTCAAATTGATTCTCAATAGTTATATAAATAAAAGTATGAGACTCAATAAAATGCAATAAAACGATATAAACCTTTATAGTTGAGAGGTTTGATGATAGATTTTGCCAAAAAAAAATTTACACACTTTTTTCTTATTTGTATACCCTTATATTTTAAAAAAAATTCAAAAAAATTTGTCTTTTAGTTTCTGAATTAATCTATATTTTTCTCCTAATTTTTTTTAATCCATGAATGATATATTTATTTTTGTGGTTAAAACAGAAAAGAAGTAAAGTGACCCACGTCCTTGCAGAGACAAGAGACAACAGCATGGCACAACCGATCTAGCAGTGGCGACTCCACAGACTCACCAGATGATGAAGGTGGAAGCTGCAAGTCCAAGTACAGACATGTTTTCCTCTTTCCCAGATGATGAAGGTCACCTGCTTCCTTCTCTCTAACCGGAATTACTATCAGCAGCTTCTGTAACCTGGAATCCATATCAAGAGGCTTCCAAAGCCTTAACTCTCTTCATGACTTACGGATTAATAATTGTCCCAAACTCAAGTTCTTGCCAAATGAGGGCTTCCTGCCTGTCTCGGCTGCCTCCACATCAGGGGCTACCCCCTTTTGAAAGAAGGTTGCTCAAAAGATAAAGGAGTATTTTGGCCCATTATTGCCAACATCGCCTTCTTTCGCTTCATTTGAGGGTTCTGTTTCACTATATATTAACTTCTATTTTTGGCGCTGTTAATTCAAACTAGTTTTAGTACCATTACGAACTTATAACTTTCAGTTCAGCCTTATATGATGAGCATTTTTTAATAACTAAATGCATACAATATGGTTCGAGAAGAAGTCGCTTAAGAGCAATCCCAATGGTCATAAATTTTATTTAGATTTTTTACTTTTTATAAAAATGTCTCCATTTCATAATTCATTTACAATATTAACACATTATGAATCTATTTATTTATTTTATCAAAATTGAATTAAAAATGCTGGATGATGAACTTTCAACAGTGGTAGTCAAAAGGTGGAACCCCTGACTATCTCTTCAAACCATGATAAAAACAGTACCATGGTATAAAAAACGCTGCCGTTTTAGTTTTCACAGTGCCAAAGATTTCCTCGTGCATTCTCTTGCACTGGGTCAAGTGAATGCCTCTGGAAACCTTCTTTTTCCAAAAAACAGAGACTACCTCCAGGATCACTCTCACTCTCACTCTCACTCATCCACTCTCAGTGCTCATGTTTCTTTTCCTTCTCACCATAATACTCTCATCTTCTGCAACAAGTTTCTATGGTTTTTGTTGCTCTCACGTTGCTGCTATTACATTGACTATGAGCTCAATGCTTATCCTATATTGAGATATGATTGAATTGTAAATTCTTCCTTTTTGTTTTTGGGAAAAAAAACACCATGGTTTGACTGACTTCCTTCAGTGTTCACTACTGTTGCTACTTCTTGGAAATTTACTTAATCAGAACACTACCCATTTATTAGCTTCAGCAAATAAATAATATGTTATATTTTAACTGTAGATTTTTTTGCCCTAAAGTTCCCTGTAAAGGAGATGGCTTTTTAATTCTTCCAACAATGTTGACTGTCTATATTATAGGATGTTTATATTGAAGTATTGGAAGGAAGAAAACAGAGACCTGAAGATTGGGTTGGCTAACAAAGCACCAAATAATTAGTATTATCATTTTGTAATCATGTTTCTATTTTATTTTTTATCACCTAAATATCACTAAAAATTTAAATAGATAAAGTGAGTTTAATAATAATAATAAATTTAACCTGCGCATTGCATGGAATGAAAACTAGTTATATCAGGTTGTTGGAGATAAAAATGTTTTAAAAAAATGAATCAAATGTTGCTTATTTGAACCAGAGTTTCTCTGTGGTAATGCTGCCAACTGATAAGAGCTGATTGTGACGAGGCCATCCTATATGCTCGTCTGGTACTGAGTTTCGTATACCATCACAGATAAAACAACAAAACAATCACGCTTCGCAGATTTGAATTGAAATTATCCAAGTTCCTCCGACGTATATGTCTTGTTTGTATTTTGATAAAGTTCGATGACTAATCATATAATTTATTCGTCAAGGGTTTGTGATTCCGATTGTAGAGAAATCAGTCTATGGTTTGCCTTACAAGAGGTTTCATTAGTCTTTTCGTCCCATCTATCTAGAACCTGATACTTCTCTTTCAGCTAATCTTACCCCTTTCTGTAATAAGATGGCCTTTGTTAGAGTTGTTACGTGGAAGTGCTTAGTGTACGACAATCCAATTTCACTCGTTTAATAACTTACACACTTTTATATTAATTATTTTTAGAGAAAATAATATTAACCTCACGATGTTAAACCTAATTTACATTTTAAAACTTTATATTTCAAAATCGAATATTAACCTTCATATAATTTCAAAATCGAATACTTAAAGCACTTTTATTGACTTTTTTTTATAAAAATAACCATTATACCCTTGTCTTATATAAGAGCAAATGATATTAACCTCATTGATATTAGGCTTAATTGACATTTCAAAACTTCTTATTTCAAAATCGAATATTAACCTTCGTATAATTTCAAAATCAAACACATAAGGACTTTTATTGACTTTTTTTTTATAAAAAAAGACTATTATACCATTGTTTTAACATAAGACTTCTCTAATCCCATTATATATAATCCATAACATGTTTTCTCTAACCTTATTACATAAAATTCTTAGCATTTACCTTTCTCTAATTTTATATTTTTTAAAAAAAATTAAGATTTTATTTATAGATCTAAAGCTTACTATATCATGGACTACCTATGGATGTGATGATTAGAACATTTTAGAATGGAGTTACAAGTTCAACTAGAGACTTTATTGATGCTAAAGTGGGAAGGTTTTAATGAGCAAGACAGTTAATGAGGCTGCACAAATTTTGGTGAGAATGGCATATAATAATTGTCTTTGGTTCTCTGAGTGAGTTTTACCACCAAAAAAAATGGAGAGACTAGAAGTTGATATAGTGATAGCCCTTCAAGCTTAGATTGCTGCATTAAACAAAGTAAATTGGCAACTAAAACATTTTAAAATGGAGTTACAAGTTCAACTAGAGACTCTATTGATGCTAAAGTGGGAAGGTTCTTAATGAGAAAGACAGTTAATGAGGTTGCACAAATTTGGAAAGAATGGCATATGATAATTGTCTTTGGTTCTCTGAGTGAGTTTTACCAACAAAACAAGTAGGGAGACTAGACGTTGATACAGTGATAGCCCTTCAAGCTTAGATTGTTGTATTAATAAAGCAAATTGGCAACCTTACCCATAAGACCAATGCAACCCCTACATGTGAGTCTTATAATTTATTCGGTTATTCTAATAATGATTTTAGTGTTTTTGATATAGGTTTTATGGGAGATGGTTACATTAAGCAGGCAGACTGTTGGGAACTAGTTTCAAAGAAGACAAACCAATAACCCATACTCCAACACGTATAATCTAGGATGGTGAAATCACCTAAATTTTTTATGGAGTAACAACAGCAATGTGATTGCACCAAAATTTTCCAATAATAATAATTTGCCAAAACAACAAGCACCTTTAGGCTTTCAAAATCCACAGTAAGACATGATGGCTTCCATGAAGAATAAACTAGATAAATTTCTTGGATACTATAACTAATAAGTTATCTAGTCAAAAGGAAAATCAAAAGAGGATGGAAGCCAAATTTGATCAACTTGTAAAGAACCACTCTTCTTCCATCTATAACATTGAGTTATAGCTAGGTCTACATGCTAATGCAGTAAGGTCAAGAGCATAAGGCAACCTTCCAAGTACTATCGAGTCTAACCTAAGAGAGTTGAAGGCTATCACATTGCAAAGTGGTAAGGAATTAAAATCTCAGGCTGAGGTTCTTAAAGACGTTGAGAAAAAGGAAAATGATCCAATATGTCATGGTTGATAATATGCTAAAAGAGGAGCAAGCTGAGGGCCCAATAGAAGTAAAGAAAGCTTCAAATTCCACACCTTTAGCCTAAGCACCAAAAAATCCCTTTCCTCAGAGGTTGAAGAAGTAAAAGGACAAGGAGTAATTTTCCAAATTTTTGGATATTTTTAAGAAGTTGTAGATTAATAGTCCTCTTGCAGAAGCACTTATATAGATGCCAAACCATGCTAAGTTTTTAAAATACTTGATTATAAAGAAACATATATGGGATGATAATGAGATAATACTCTTAATAGAGACATGCAGTTTGATGATCTTAAGTAAAATTTTTGCTAAATTAAAGGATCTATGGAGTTTTACTATTCCTTGCATTGTAGCACTAGTGAGTTTCCTAGATGTCTTTGTGATTTAGGAGCTACTATTAATCAGTTGCCTCTTTTTATTTTTAGGAACTTAGGATTGGAAGATGTAAAGCCCACTAATATGTCACTACAGTTGGCATACCACTTAATTAAAAAGCCATATGGTGTGATTGAAGATGTGTTGGTAAAGGTAAACAAGTTTATATTTCCTGCTAACTTTATTGTGTTAGATTTTATGGCAGATAGAACTTATCCTTTAATTTCAGATTGACCTTTCTTAAACATTGGTAAAGCTATTGATTGATGTGTATGAGGGTAAGTTGACTCTAAGGTTAGGATATAAGAAAGTTGATTTTTCATGTCAAAACTAATGAAATGCCCTTTAGAAGATGAAACTTGCATGAAAAGTATGCTATTGATGAGTGTATACAAGAGGTGAATTTTTCTTTATATGGGAGTGAGGATGATGAGTAAAAGATGTAGAAGTTAGCGAGTGAAAAAGAAGAAGAGCACACTTTCACAAAAACCTGAACTTTAGGTAAGAAGTATGCAAGCACCCAATTTCAGGATGCAATTGTGCATGAATGTGACAAAAGCCTTCGTTATGACAATTTAATAAAAATTGACCCTTTGTGTTAAGTTTCGCGATTTCAAGGACTAAATTGCAATATTTTTTGGGTTTAATTGTACAAAATTGACTTTTACAGGGGTATATTTAGAAATATGCAAACTAGCATTATGTAATGCCAATCGACATTACATAATGCCGATTGACATTATGCAATGCCGATTGGCATTACGTAATGCTAATTGGCATTACACAATGTCAATCGACATTATGTAATGCCTATTGGCATTACACAACGTCAATCGGCATTACATAATGCCAGTCAATATTTTGGAATGCCAAAGCGCTAAAAAATTCAATAAAAATACTTTTTCACACTGTGGTTGGTCTAAATTTAATTTATAAATAAATTGATTTGAGAATGTAGTTGTAGGTTTTGGTCCCGATCCAATACGCGTCTCTTACACATATAATCTTCTTCTTTTTGAAATTAAAATTCATATCTTGTTTTTTGGGAAGCAAGAGATCAGAGCTATTGTGATCATGTAACTCTTGTGATCATGTAAGCGGTTAACTTAGGAACAAGATATAAAAATAAAAGATTGGTAGAGAATAGAGGGGGGGACTAAAAAAAAAAACCTAATCAACTACTATAATAGAGGTTCTCATGATCCAACCTGGGAATCATGACCGGCATTAAGGAACAAGAATTCTTTTCAATTCGGAACCCGTAGCAAGTCTTAGAAAATAAAAACATGCAATAAATAAATAAAAAGTACAACTGAATTAAAATTTTTCAAATTATATATATAAATATAAATACTCAATATCCTTTCATAAATAAAAGGTGTTCATAAAATATACTGGATACAAAGTATTAAAAATAAAACAATACTCTTATGATACAATAACACTACTACTATAGTTTCTAGAATACAAATCAGAGTTTGAATATAAATATTACATAATCTAGCCGAGGTGGAAGAACACCGACGAAGTGCTCTACTACTAAGGTCTGACAATATAAGATCTCTTGAAAAAAAATAATTGAGGGGGTCAGACCTCATTGAGTGAATTATTATAATATATATACATGCAATCTAAACCATAATAGTTAGACATCCATATATATATATATATATATATATATATATATATATATACAGGCATTTCACACAAATGTCAAACTCTTCTTTTATATATATAATAAATGCAGAAAACGTTTATTTTAATATATGAAGGATAAGATAGAACCCTATTTAATTGTAACCTCAACCAATAACATCACTCTAGCCATACAGACTCACTTACTTCCAAATTAATTCTCTTATTCCATTATGGACTGTAGATTGGCCCCGAGACACTAAATCAACTGAGCTCCAACAGTCTGACTGTCAATGTGATTGGCCCTGAGACACTAAGTCGACCGAGCTCCAACAATCACATTATTTAATCACATCAATTTCAATAAATAATTAATCAAATGTCACCTCAAATAAGTTAGTAATTCAACCCTAAAATCTATCGCACTAGTACGTACACGGTTCTAATGCTGCCCACTAGGTAGCACATTCTATTGATATCCTTCATTTAAAATTAAACATTCATATGGAAAAATAAATAATGCATAAAACGATTATATTAACAAAATAAACCATACATATACCAGAAATATACTTAAAATAAACTAAGTATATTTCAAGTATATATATGCTAAATAAATTCGAAACCAACCATAAAATATGCCAAATATATACCAATAATATACTAAAACATGCTAAGTCTATATCGAAGATAAAACATGCATTTATTTTGAAATATATAAAAAATATCCTAAAAAAATATGCCTAATTATATAACATGCATATATCAAAAATAAACCCTAAATATACTAAATGTATATTGAAAATATGCAAACATATATATCAAAATATACTAAAAATAAACCGAAAATACCAAATCATATTATAAATTAAATTACTTTAAAAACATATAATGAAAATGAAAAATCCTAAGTAATGCATCCTATATGCAATGCATATATATATATAGTATAATAACTCATTGATTTGCGCTCCACGAGACAGACTCGGCGGGTTTGGTTTAATAGGTCTCGGTCTCGGCACAACTAGAAAATAATTTCTAACTTATACTTCTAAGAATTCTAAAAGAAGACTTGAGCTAAGACATGACTCAATCAAAATTTCAAAACTAAATTCGGACTGGTTGTCACATTTTACGAGAAATCTACCAAAAATTCGACGGAGTCTCCTCTGTAAAATGGACGTCTCCCTACAAAAGTAGGGTCAATCTTGGACAGAAAATACACTTTTTAAATCACAAAGCATGACACCTCAGGTTGGGACCCCAAACTCCACAAATCCCTAACCGAGGTTCACAAATTACAAACCAACAATATTAAATAGTAAAATCATAAAAATCATAAAAAATCCAAAAAAATATTTAAAAACCTTTATTTTCCAACTAAAACATAAAATTCTAATTTTAAATAATATTTGGCAATAAAATTCATAAATGGAACAATATTCTCATTTTACAATTAAATTAACATAAATTGCCAATAATATTTAAAATCATAATTTAGCATCATAAAAATAATAAAATACCCATTTAAGCTCAAAATAATAAATAAATTTATTATTTACATAATATTTCAAAATTATCACAAATTAACTAATAAAATCTCAAATATTATACAATATTAATAAAAACCAATTTTTCAAATAATTAACCTAAAATGGTTAAATTCACAATTAACTATGTAAATAGTTTAATTATATAATAAAATTAATTTAAAACCCATTTTTATCACCAAAATAATAAATAATATATATTTGAATATAATTTTCAAAAATTAATATTAATTGGTTAAAAATTACAAATAATTTATAAAAATCCTTTTAATACTCTATATAATCATAAAATCATTTAAAATATAATATTTGATTATATTTTTAACAAAAATCCATAATTAACCTATATTTTCAAAAATTAGTATTAATTAGTTGAAAATAGTAAATAATTTGTAAAAATCATTTAATTACTAATTATTAGTTCAAAATCATTTAAAACATATAATTTAACCACAATTTCAACAAAAGCTCATAACTAACCTATCTAATAAAAATCGCATAATACAAATAATTTCCTCAAAAATTATATAAAATCATTAAAATTATTTTATCACCATATATTATACCAAAATTATCTAAAACATATAATTAAACAATATTTTCAACAAAAATACAACTCTAACATAGAATTCCAATATTTCCATAATACAAAAATATTTTCAAAAATTATATAATATATCCAAAAATTATTTTCTCAACATTATAATTACTAACATACTATAATAACACTAAATTAATTAAATCCATAATTAAAATAATTAATTAACAAAAATCATTTTTAATTATTAAAATATTCAAAAATTAACCAAAAATCAAATAAACTCAGAAAAATAAACTAAAAATATGTATGAGTAGATTAAGAAGCATAGATCAATATTTCAAAAAGAATTTATCAAGAATCAACCAAACTCAAGCTTAAAAAAATAAAAACAAAAATGGACATAAACTAAAAATCAAGAAAAAACTCAAGAAATGAAGAATTAGAGCTAAAACCAAAGCTAAATTCAAGCTCACCGGAGCTAGAGGAGTCGATAGACACCGAAAACGCTTGAAGTGGTGACCGAAAAAGGAAGAGGCGGCGATGAGCGGAGGAGGGATGGGTGCACTGTGGTGGTCTGCATTTTTTTGCAATGTGTGCTTGTGTTTGCGTTTATATGTTTACATGTGTGTATGTGTTTATGGGTATATATTTGTGTGTTTGGGTTTGTATGTTTATGAGTATATGTGCACGTGAATGTGTGTGTTTATGTATGTATATGTTACACACATACACATACATAAACACACACATTCACGTGTTGATTTGTGTGTATGAATGAATATATACATTATAATATTATAATATTATATTATAAAGTATTATTAAAAACAAGTGGTCAAAATATAACTTAGTCAACATATATATAAAATACACTCTATATAATATATAATACACACACACACATATATACAATTATACACACATATTTAACCATATATATACACATATAAATAATTACACAAACCCTAATAATTTATCACAATAATACATAAAATAACCTTGAAAAATAATGATAATAATGATAAAAATAAAAAATATTTATGGAATAATTAAATAATAAAAAATAATACTCAAAATCATGTCAATTAATAAAATAATATTAGTACTTAAAAATAATATCATTAAAATAATACTTTTCAAAAATAACATTAATAGTATAAACACTAATATTTAATTAATAACTTCTAAAAATAAATATTTATGTAAACAATTCTCTTAAAATAAAATACGTAATTAACAATAATAATTAACAATAAAAATAATAATACATGATTAAACTTTAAAATTATTAATACTGCATATCCCGAAATATATTTTTATAATTTAAAAACCAGGGTCATAACAAAGGTTGATTAAGAAAGAAGAGAGGAGACCTAACTTGATACTGTGATTTCAAAAAACCATTTTTTTTAAAAAAAGAAACAAAGTACGTTCTTTTAAAAGTCTAGATATTAAGAAAACGCAAAGTCAATTTTTTTAAAATGGTAAAATCCCATTTTGAGGGGCATTCAAATAGCATTTGCACAACATTACTCATCTTTTACTCTTTTCTTTTTATTAGTTTTTTTATATCATTATTTTCTTTTTATTATTTTTTATTTTATTATTTCTGTGTTTTTTATTAAGGTTTTATTTTCATTATTTTGTTTTCTTTGTTCATTAATTCTAATATTATTATTTTTTTATTCTTTGTGTTTCATGATTCTGGTGATGAATACATGATTGAACCAAGAAAACTCATAGAGAATTCCAAAAGTCAAGATCTCAAATTTAATTTTGTTTTTCTTTGTTTAGTTTAGTTTATTTCATTTCATTTTTTAGGTTTTGAATTTTTTTAATTTGTCTTCTTGAGGGTTGTATTTTAATTTTATTTTCTTTATTATTTTGGTAGATTTTGTAATAACCCCGATAGTGGGAATAATGAAAATTTAGTTCTCTTGTTCTTAAAAATTAATTAGTAAATTAGGTTCAATTTGGTAAACGTTAATTAAAATCAATGGAGGTAGTAAATTAATTTAGGTTGCATGTTAATTAAAATTAAGGTTTTTTTAGAAGAAATAATTTAATTGCATGGTTGATCTTTTATTTTTTGTCTTTTAATTTTTTATGTTTTTCAATTTTTTTTGTTTATTTTTGTGTGTTTTGGGCCCTAAGCCCACGTTTAGACTCTAACCCATTTAATAAATAGGGTTTTAATTGGATTTTTAGGTTTATTTTTAAAATCAATTTAGGCCCATTTACATTAATTTAGACTTAGCCCATATAATTAAAGCCCTTTTCCATAATTTGTAGATTTAAGATCACCTTAAATTAAAACATGTAGAATTAGGTCTAGTAAGTTAAATACTTCATAATTTATAGATTTAGGCCCACTTTTTAGAATTAAAACAAATAGACTTGGGATCACTTAATTAAAATTAAATAGTAAATTAGGCTCATTAGTCTTTAGGTTCACTTGGAAATTAAAATATGTAGATTTAGCTCATTTAATTAAAATCGATGTAGATTAGACAACTTAGGGATTATGAATTAAAATGAATGTATTGTTTACATGTATTTTTATGACTAGTTTGCCTGGAGTTAACTTGTTTAAATAAGGGTTTATATGAAATTGCATGTAAATAAAGAATAAGATAGTAATTCATATAGTGATTCTAAAAGAACATAAGACTGAAAAAGGTTGGTATTCTGTATCCAGAATCTCTTGGTTGTGGTGCTAACTTCTTTTAGAGAATCGAGTATCACCATTTTTTATTTGTCCTAATTATTACCATGGGTGGCGACTCCTCATCTCCACACCATGTCTTCGTGACAATGGTTAGTGTGTTCTCTAGAACCCTAAGCTCAAACAATGTCGCGGTTGCTAAAATCTTGGGCGCAAGCTAAACCCAACTGTTTACAATGGCAACTCCATTGAGGATAAGAGATACTGATTCTACTTGTGTTCGTTAGAATTATTTTATTAATTGTTATTTTATTCTTACATTCATTTTGCATGTCCTTATAATCGATGGTGTGGTTTATGATTTCATGATTCCACTAGCTTCATGGAGTTAGAAATTGGCTAACCCATCACTCTTAGCCTTAACTTAACTCGGTTCAAGAGAGATTACCGGACTCATCTGACCAGAGTTTGTAACCCAAGTCCTAAAGGGGGGGGTAGTCTTCTTTTAAGTTTGCAAATGTTGCTGGGCCCCCTCTGACCTTGGCCTGTAACTCAAGTCTTAAAGGAGGGCATCTTGCTAAGGGAACCTTAGACTTTTCACCGGACCCTAACCATATATAATGGCTTAGTTACTTCCCCTAGAATTACCCAAATTGCTTATGCATATTGCCATGAGGTGTTTCTATCTATAAAAGCCCAAGCCCATACTTAAAGAGCTCATACATGCTAATAAATATTGGACTAAACCTTTATACCTAGAAATATTGTTTCTATACTTTTATTGCTTTAAGAGAGATTTGGCATGCGCATCGATTCTTGATATTCTTTATTAATATTAAGGTCAAGACCAAAAATCCTAGGAAAATAGACTCACCATTGAACACGTGTGTAGGAGGAATAAGGTTAGAAGAATGAATGTTATATCACTTGATTGATACTTGCTATTTTACTACTTGTTACATAGTAGTGGCATCATGCATTTCATCTATCACATTAACACTTTATTTTGCAGCTATCATAGATTCATCTAAATCTTCTTGTATTTAAGGATTGAAATGTGGTAGGCTAAGAATAACAGATTTAAGTCCTAAAGCCATAGCAAAAGAGATCCTTTATAGACTGGAGAAGAGTCCTATTAATCTATTTACTTGGAAGCTAAACTAACTCCATCTAAGCATATAGAAATGAAACAACAACAAGGAGGGAACTGGACCTTAGAAGACATCAAAGGAGCTTTGATGGATGACATGAGGACTATGATGTAAGGTGAACTGAGATAGGCTATACCTGGATTGATGCAACTTGCTGCTGGTTGTCATACCTCCACCTGCAATTGAGTAACCACTTGTTGTTGTAGCTATCCTACTTACTGCAGATACTCCACCTATTGCCAATAATGCTGGGGGGTAACTTGTTGCTAGAAATCCACCTATTGTTGATGTGAAGCTTGAGGATGTTGATAACTATATGATAGAAAGGAAAAAAGAGAATCACTTGAACTGGTACGAGACCATGAGTCCAAGCAGATGCAAGCACTGACCTAGAAAATGTCTAAGATAGAAGAGCTGATTAGAGGACAAGGTATGAGATATTCATTTGACTTGATGATATACTGCTAACGGAGGGGTAATAAGCTACTTAAGAAGTTTAAAATGCCTCAACTATAGAAGTTTGATGGAACTAAAGATCCTAGGATTCATCTCAGTCAATACACAATAACTATGAGCATACTAAGGCCTTATTAGCAGTGATCACAAGGTTATTTGTATTGTCTTTTGAGGGAATGGTTGTAAATTGGTATCATAGGTTGGAAAAGTCTGTTAGGGCTTACTGGAAAGAACTGTGTATTGCTTTTTTGAAACAATATAATTATAACACTAGATTGGAATTGCCATTAGGGATTTGGAACTGATTAAGCAAAAATCAACAAATCCTTTTCTGATTTCTTGACCAGATTTATGAACAAGGCAAGATTAATGAAAAATAAGTTGGCTGAGAAAGATCAAGTTAGGATGACAGTCTATAACATGTCACCTAATTTGGTTGAGAGATTGCAAATGATGAGTCCCAAACATTTATAGACCTATATGATGATGGTTTGCAAGACGAAGAGATTGAGAGTGAGAAGAAGAAAGTTTTAGGAAGTACAATAACTCAAAATTACTCAACTGGGGGTACACAACAGGGAAGTACTAGCTGAGTTTGGAGGTGCATGCAATTCAAAAGCGTAGGAGATTCTCTAATTTTAACCAACCACATTCCAAAGTCCTAGACCGTTTGATCCAAAAAGGCCTGCTTAGACCCTTAACCTTTTCAAACCATGAAACCCAAATGTTCTAGGCTACGACCTAAACAACTACTATAAATTTCACCAAGTAGCTGGCCACTTCATTGACACTTGTATTCGCTTAAAACATGAAATCCACAACCCGATAGACTCCGAAAAAATCATAGACCCTGAAAAGTCAAATTTTAACCTAAACACTAGAAACTACCCTTTCCTAGACTACCGACAGTGAGAAATCTCCTAATGCCTCAAGAGGAGTAGAGGATTTATTTGGGGTAACCCTCAAGTAAATTTTACTTTAAGGTGTTCTATTTAAAGCCACTCTCTACTGATATTCCCTTTGAATCAATTGTGCCCTCAGGATGGGATGATGAGTTTGATAATGAGCCGATGGAAGAAGAGAGAGAATATGAAACTCCTAAACAGCCATTGAGAGGGGTTGAAGGTTTATTGGGGCTACCTTCAGGCAAATTTGACTATATAGTATTTTACTCTAAGCCTATTTCAGGTCATATATTAGTAGAGGAGATTGTGCCTCAGGATGGGTGAATAGTTCGAAGATGATGACGTAAAAGGAAAGAATAATGGATCTTTTACTTCTGAACAGTCTTGAGAGGGAGTTGAAGAGTTACTGAGCCAAAATTTAGGCAAACTTAATATAGAGGAGCTGAAAGGGAAAGAAACATGCATGATGGAAGTATGGAAACATGGAAAGATGGATCAAATTATTTGGTTTATTGAAATTTGGTATGACTCTGATGAAGAGAGCCTTGGTGGTCATGATGTATGGAGCGATAATCCTAATGTGAACCATGTCACCATAAGTGGAAAGAATTATAAGGCAGCAGAAAAGAAAATTAAGAGAGTTACATAAAGAGAAGAGACAAAGAATGTAAAAGTAGAGGAAGGGCAAAGAGAAGACCTGATCTTAGAGCAGCTAAAGAAAGCTAAGGCGAATGTGAGCATTTGGGATTTATTGATGCATTCATGCAACCACCGAAGAGCTCTTGTCAAGGCTCTATCAAATATGAGTATCAAAATAGTAACTACACTTGAGGATATGGTAGAAAGGTCAGGGAAAAGAAGCATAGCTTGATGTAGACGGTGAAGTTTAGTGCACGTCCAAGATTTTAGCAACCGCGACACTGTTTAGGCTCAGGGTCTTAGAGAACACACTAACCACTGTCATAAAGACATGGTGTGTAGATGAGGAGTCGCCACCTAGGGTAATAATTGGGAAAAATCAAAAAGGTGGTACTCGATTCTCTAAAAGAAAGTTAGCACCACAACCAGGAGATTTTGGATACGGAATACTAACTTCTCTTAGTCTCGTGTTCATTTAGAATAATTTTATAAATGATTATTTCATCCTTTAATTACATGCAATTTTATCAAACCCTAATTAATATCCATCTAACCTAAAAGGCAACAAGTTAATAAAATTACAAGTAAAAATGCATAAAAAAAGCAATGTCCTTATGTCTAAACTATGTTAATTTTATTTTATAAGTTAGCTAAATCTACATATTTTATTTACAAGTGAAATGGACTTTAAAGGTGGACCTTAATTAATGAGTCTAAATCTATTTATTTTAGTCTATCTAAGATATGGGCTTAAGTCTATTCAATTTTAAAGGAAAATTAAATTAGTGGGCCTAAGTCTAACTTGGTTTTATTTTAAATGAAATGTAGGCCTAGGTCTATTTATTTTTTAAAAGAAATGAATTTAACTGAGTTAAGTCTAAACAAGTTTTAATTAACTAAGTGGGCCTAAAATCTAATTAACCTAATGGGCCTAAGTTGATTTTAATCATTTAAAGGCCTAAACCATTTTTAAGCCTATTTATTAAGTGGGTTAGACCTAAATGTGGGCTTGGGGCCCAAAAGGATAAAAACATAAAAAACAAGCTTAAAATAAATAAAACAAAAAAATAGATCAAACAAACATTATAGTGATTTTCTAGAAACCCTAAATTAATTACATGCAAACCTTAAATTTAGGTATGACCATCATTGATTTTAATTAATTTTTACCCAATTGAACCTAATTACTAATTGATTTTAAATACAGAAAATTAAATCTTTTACTATTCCCAATAATAGGGCTATTACAAATTACGTATAAAAATTAAAATAATTATACACCCCTGAATTAAAAAACTACACAAGATACCAAAATACAAAATAAAGATTAAAATCCAAAGAACTATTAAAAAATAGTACAGGTTCATCCATGACATTCCATGGATCTTCTATTCAATTAAACACAGGCGATATCCTCCTCCTCAATCCACATGCGAACATCAAAACAAAAAAATACAAAAATAAATAGATTAATAGTGAAATTAAATAATCAAAACAATAACAAAATAAAAAGAAAATAATCACAAAAAGAAAATAATAGAAAAGAAAGGAAATAGAGGAAGAATAGAAAAAATAACACTGATGCTATGCAAATGCCTTTTTTAACCCCTCAGATTGGGATATCACCAATGAAATTGAATGGCTATTGATTATGGACTGAAGGGTGTTCTTAGTAGTGTTTTGAATTTTAGGATTTTTTTTGCACAGTCAAGTTTTAGTATATGTGTTTATCTCTCTTTCTCTCTGTGAGTAAAAATCTTCCCCAAAGAAAAGTCTTTTTCTACACGCATGCAGACTCTGCTTTTAAATGCAGAGTCTGCTTGCGTACTGACTTCCTCCTTCGGAGGAATAGACTCATCCCATCTGATATGATGATAGTGTCTTTTTTTTATTTTAAAAACTTATGCATTTAAAAATCTTATCAGATAATAATAAAGATAAAATTGAATTTTAAACCAATCAAAACATTGAAAAATAAATAAAAATACATAAAAAATAAAAAAAAGGACTTCTACGCGTTGGCATTACACTAATGCCAATCGACATTTTAAATGCCGATCCTAATTTTTTTTTAACTTTTAATTATTGAAAGACCCCTGAAAAATTGACTTATTTGCAATCAAATCCTAAAAATATTGCAATTTAGCCCCCAATGTAATATCCCATGTTTTTAAATATTTTTACACTGTACCAGGATATGCAGTGTTAATAAATTTTGAATGTATATATATGATATTTTTACGAGTTGTATGTATTTAAAACCTATTTTAATTACTGTGTATTATTTACAGTGTTTTACGTAAAATTTTCCCAAGACTTGCATTTTGGGGGAAATTTTCACGTAAATATTTTAATATTAATTATTTTAAATATATTTTCGGACTTGCATGAACTCATGCGTATTTTTAAAATACTAAATAAAGCCTGTGTGTGTAAATATTTATTTAATTAGGGTTTAATATATTACCCTAATATTTTATTATTTATTTATTAATTTATTGTTATTTAATTATTTTATTTATTATTAAAGTATTAAAATTTATTATTATTATTATTTTATTATTATTTTATTTTTTTCTTTTTCTTTTTTTCTTTTTTTTTTCTTTTTCTTTTCTTTTTCTTTTCTTTTTTTTTTTCTTCTTCTTCTTCTTTCCCTCCCGCGCCCGACCACCACCCCACCCCACCCCTCACCATTTGCAACTCCGGTCACCTACCGTCGGTGTGCCTCCCGGCTTGCCACCGTCGTTCCCAGTCGTCCTCCGCCGCCTCCAGCTCCCTTCCCCGGAGCCGACAGCTCCATTTTTCCTTTTTTGGCCGAAAATTGTCCCTTTGCCGTTTCTCCCCATTTTCGCCCACCGTTTTTGACACCGCCGGTCTCTTTCTTCTCCTTGAGCTTCGGTGAGTATGATTCTAGCTTTGGTTTGAGCTAAAATGGTTTAGATTTGCTTAGGTTTCGAATTTTCAGTTTCGGTCACATTAGGGTTTTTGATTTTTTTGAGCTTTGAATTGATTGATTCATGAAAACTCCCTTTACAAATGTTGATCCTAGTAGCTTAATCTACATGTATGAATTTTTGTGGAATTTTTGGAGATTTTTTGGATTTTTGGGTATTTTTGAATATTTTAATATTATTTTCTAATTTTCGGAAATTAATTATTTAAATTATTAAATTGGGGTTTATGGTTAAATTAGGTGTTGAAATGAATTATAGGAATTTATTTGGAATTTTTATGAATTTCTAAGTATTTATTTTGAATTATTTAAATTTATGTAAATTTGGGAAATTAGGGTTAATTATGTTTTTATTTGAAATTAATTGGATAATTGAGTTTAATTATTGATATTATTGATAAATATGTTGAGAAAATTAATTTTGGATAATTGTATAATTTTTGGTGAATTTTTGTAGTAATTTAAGTATATTTATATATATATATGGGTATTTTGGTAATTTTACCCTAAATTGGCTAAAAATGTAATTTAATTGGTTTTAATAGTTATTTAAGGTATAAAAATGATTTCTACAAATTATTTGGTATTTTTAACTAATTAAAACTATTTTTCGTAAATTATTTTCAATTATATATATAATATACGGTTTTTCTAATAAAATGAATTTTTATCGGTTTTTATTGTGTTTTAAAGTTAATCATGTAATTTCTACTTATAAAATGAATTTCTATGTTGTAAGGGTATTTTTGGTATTTTCAGAATTATTCTGTGTTTGTGGATCCCGGTCGGTGGACTGTAGTTTGGAGTCCGACCGTGGGATTTTGATTGTGCCTTGTGTAGTTTTTCGAAGTGTGTTTCTTTGCAGGGTCGGCTTTACTCTTTTGAGTAGAGAGAGGTCCGTTTTACAGGGGAGGTTCTGCCGGATTTTCAGTAGAATTCTCGTAAAACGTGATGTCCAGTCGAACCCTAATTCTGTTTCTGTATTTAAATACTCTAGATCGAATTCTAGGATTTCTGTTAGGTTTATTCTAATGTCTGTCGTTATTGTTTGTTTAGTTACGCCGAGACCGAGGGCTAGTGGACCAGGCCCGTCGGACCCGTCTCGTGGAGCGCACTAGGTGAGTTACTATACTATATATATATGCTTAGGGTGCATGATTTAGAAATATATATTTTATTTTGATTAAAACGCATAAATAATGTGATTTGTATTTAAGTATATTTTTGGTTTATTTTTGGTATTTATTAAATTATATGCATGTTTTGTAAATAAAATATATTTAAAATGTTTTTAAATATATTTCTAGCTTAATTTATAATTTGATTGGATTTATGTGACGTATATATACTCGAAATATACCTGGTTTACTTTTGGTATATTTTCGGTATATATATGGTTTATGTTGATATTTTATTGAAATTCATGCATCATTTATTTTTGTGAATGAATGATTTATATTATTAATGAAGGATATCGATAGAACGTGCTACCTAGTGGGCGACACTAGGACCGA
Organism: Mallotus nudiflorus; assembly: GCA_947683625.1. Lineage (NCBI taxonomy): Eukaryota > Viridiplantae > Streptophyta > Magnoliopsida > Malpighiales > Euphorbiaceae > Mallotus > Mallotus nudiflorus. The sequence continues at coordinate 1,047,105 of CANTUR010000277.1, read as the reverse complement.
GTACGTACCGGTATGCCTATAGTATTTAGGCTATATTACTAACCATTTGTGGATATTGATTGATTATGATTATTGATGGGTGAGATATGGTTTGGAGGTGTGATTGCTGGAGCTCGGTTGACCAAGTGTCTTGGGGCCAATCACACTGGCAGTCAGACTGCTGGAGCTCGGTTGACTTAGTGTCTCGGGGCCAGTCTACTGTCCAAATGGATTAAGTGGATATATTTGGATTAAGTGAGCCTGTATGGCTAGAGTGTTGTTTAACACTATTTTCGAGGTTGCAATATTCTAGGGTTCTATATGATCCTTCATAAAAGGTGATTTTCAATAAAATATATAAAAATGATTTTTACTGCATCTGTGTGAATTTGCCTATATATATACATATTAGATATGTATTATTGACTGTATGCATTATCATTTAGTGTGTATGTATATATATTATAGTAATTCACTCAGTGAGGTCTGACTCCCCTCCATTGACTATTTTTCAGGAGAGTCAACTTCTTCAGACCTCAGTAGCAGGTCGATACGCCGGATTTCTTCCGCCCTGGCTTCTTTGTGTAAATTATCTACTTGAGTCTTATTTTTATAATCTAGACACTGCAGTAATTATGAATTAAAGTATTGGATTTCATGTATTTTATTTAAGAGATGTATTATATTGAAACTGGATTTGTATTTAAAGATTTATATATCTATGAGATGAGATTTGATTTAAATCCAGTGATGAAAATGTTATTATTATATTTATGATTTTTATTTCCGCTGCATATATATTACTGTTATTATTGTTGCATGATTTATTTTATTTTTAGGCTTGCTACGGGTTTCGGATTCGAAAGAATTCCCGTTCCCTAGCGCCGGTCTTGGCCCCTGTTTTGGGTCATGACACCCAAAGCCTAGAAAATCGACAACCAAGTTCAATTTTTGAATGAATTTTATCATAGGGATTTATGTCGCAATTATGCACAATTGCATCCCGAAATTGGGTGCTTACACTTGATAATGTTCTCAGATGATGATTTGCCTTTGGAAGGTTGAAATCATAACAAGGTGATATTTATCCTAGCTAAAGTAAGGGGAAAGAGAACTAATTTTGCAATGGTAGATGGCAGTTCAACTACTAATGTGTGTCTATTAAAAATCCTACCTAATTTGGCTTTGAAAGTTGATGATTTAAAAGGTTCAAATCTTATAATCAGAGCCTATCATAATAGCACTCGGAATATGGAGGGCACATTCCAAGCTCTGGTTAAAATAGGACCTGTAGAGTTAACTATTGAGTTTACTTAATTAGACATCCCTGTCACATATGCCTTGCTTTTAGGAAGGCCATGGTTTCATGCTTTAGGAGGGGTACCCTCAATTATGCACCAGAAGATAAAATTCCCTCATGAAAGAGAGGTTGTGACTATAGAAACTGAAACCAATACAGTTGTTGCAGCCATACAGGATAAATAGAAACAAGTATGTGTTCCCCCTGGTTTTCAAGTTGCTGGAATATTTAATGGAACTAAGATGGATTCAAGAGTTATGAGGATGATGGAGAGTATGAATTATCAACCTAGACATGGGCTGGGAAAGAATGAGCAAGAAGCCCTAATTCCCCAGAATTCAGAAGTCAAGGCGACACTAAGGGATTAGGGTGCACTGAGACAAAACTTAGTAACAAAAGAGGAAGGAAGAAGGGAAAGGCCAAGATAAATAAGCCTTTAAGGAGAATCGGGCCGATGAGTGAGAATTTTATCAAGCCAGGGGAAGGCAAGTACTATATGGCTGCTAAGGAATCTGTCAATGTTGCTGGAAAAGACATTCCTGGGTTTGAGATCTTCAAAGAGCAGATTGTGGAAAACTTAGTAGAGGATAACAAAGAGGAAGTGATGAAGCAGGTAGCTGAGAGGATGGGTGATACTATTGTTAAAGAGATGCTGTGCCTGCCACCTGAAGAAGAACCACCCCAAGATTTAGCTACTATGATTAGTAATAGTTTTAGTAATGTTTTTTTATGAAGAAACTGATGTAATAAAATCTGACCTTTATGAGGATGAGGACTTTATTTTTTCCTCAGTCAATGATATGAATTCTGGTTTGGCTTACTTGTGTGATGTCCATCCTGATGGTTTTGTGCATTTGAATATTGATTATATGTGCATGTTAGACATTAATTCCATTCAATTAGATTCATCAAACATGGGCACAAATGATAATCCTAAGAACATTTCTATATCATATGATGTAACTCTTCAAGAGACGAAAAATTTTGAGAGAATATTAACAAAAAGAAAGGTAGTATTTGCTTGGACTTATAAAGATATGCCGGGTTTAGATAGGAAAATTATGAAACATCACATCCCAACTTATCCAAAAATTAAACCTGTTAGACAGAAACTATACAGGCTAAGACCAAAGTGGACTGAAAAGATAAGAGAAAAAATTGCTAAACAAATCCATGCTAATTTTCTAGAAGTGGTAGATTATCCTCATTGGTTGGAAAATATAGTACCAGTACCTAAGAAAGATGGTAAAATACGTATGTGTGTGGATTTCAGGTATCTAAACAAAGCATGCCCAAAAGATGATTTTCCTTTACCTGACATTGATATGATAGTGGATAGTGCGGCATCAAGCACAATGTATTCTTTTATGGATGGGTTTTCAAGATATAATCAGATAATGATAGTAGTCATGGACAAGATCAAAAAAACTTTCATTACAAAATAGGGGATGTATTGTTATAAGGTTTTGCCTTTTGAATTAAAGAATGTAAGTGCAATATATCAAAGGGAAACTATAGCTCTTTTACACAACATAATGCATAAAGAAGTAGAAGTATATCTAGATGACATGATGGTCAAGTCAGAGACAAAAGAGGGACACTTTAAAGCTTTAGATAAGTTCTTGACTCGAATTGAGAGGTACAATCTAAGGCTCAAACCAAAGAAATGCATTTTTGGGGGAAAATCCTAGGCATACAGTTAGTAGCAAAGGAATTAAAGTAGATCCATATAAAGTGAAAGCTATCCGGGAAATGTCATTGCTAAAGATAAAGAATGAAGTGAGAGGATTTATTGGTTGGTTATAGTATATTAGTAGGTTCATTGCAAAACTTACTAATATTTGTGACCCTATCTTCAAAATTTTAAGGAAAGATTAATCTGCGAAGTGGAACGACGATTGTCATAAGACTTTTAATAGGATTAAGGAATATCTTGCTAATCCACTTGTATTGAAGCCACTAAGGCAAGGTAAGTCATTGATTCTGTACTTGGCTCTAGAGGAAAATACAATGGGGGCAATGCTAGCACAAAAAGGATTGGATGGAGTAGAATATGCGGTGTATTACCTTAGTAAGAAGTTTATGCCATATAAGGAAAAATATGATTTGGTAGAGAAGACATGTTTAATAATGATATGGGAAATAAGAAAATTGAGGCATTATTTTTAGTCCTATAAAGTTTAGGCTATTTCAAAGATAGATCCTTTAAGATATCTATTTCAAGCATCTACTTTAACTGGAAAAATGTCTTGATGACTCATACTCCTGACTGAATTTGATATAAATTACATTATAATAAAGGTTATCAAATTAAGGGCAGTAGCAGAATTCCTAGCTTAGAATTCAATAGAAGGTCATGAATAGTGAAATTTAGAGTTTTAAAATAAGAACTTAGCAGTTGTAGAGCATCGGGAGTGGAAGCTTTATTTTGATGGGGCTGTAAATAACAAAGGAGCCATATTAGGATTGATTCTTGTTACACTAGAAGGAGAAACCATACCAATGGACAAGAAGTTAGATTTTAAGATAACAAATAATATGGCTAAGTATGAGGCATGGATTCATGGAGTGGAGGCAGCAATAGCAGTTAGAGCAAAAGAGTTATTAGTATATGGGGATTCAATGTTGGTCGTCAATCAGGCTAATGAAGAATGGGAGGTGAAAGAGGAAAAGCTAAAGCCTTATATATGCTATTTGAAAATTTTAATAAGGAACTTCACTAAATGTCTCTTCATCCATTTGTTAAAAGACGATAATCAGATGGTAGATACACTCGTAACACTCTCTTCGATGTGGGATAATATGACTGGATTGACTATGAAGCCTTTGGTAATTGTAAAACCAAAAGCTCCATATTATAGGAGAGAGCAAACTATGAGTATCCAAATAGGGCCTGAAGAGATGCCATGGTTTTATGAAATTTATAGGTTTATTAAGGAAGGAAAGTATCCAGATGGAGTGACTTCAAAAAAGAAATATGTTCTTTGTGTTCTTGCATGTAATTATGTGAGTCATGATGGAGTATTATACAAAAGCATGTTGAATGGAATGCAGCTCAGATGTCTTAAGAAAGATGAAGCTGAAGAGGTGATGAAAGAGATTCATGCAGAAGCTTGAAGTTCTCACATTAATGGAATAATCTTGGCTAAGAAGATAATCAGATAGGGGTATTATTGGATGAGTTTAGAAAAGGATTGTATCAGAACAATAAGACAGAGCCATCAGTACTAGATCTATGGGAATCTTAACCATCTTCCTTCTACAGTGCTAAATAGTTTATCATCTCCTTGGCCCTTCACAGCGTGGGAAATTGATATTATAGGAGAAATAAGGTCGATAACATCCATTAGGCATAAGTATATAGCTATGGCAATAGATTACTTTTCCATATGGGTAGAGGTTGAGTCCTTCAACACTCTGAAAGTGAAATAAATGGCACAGTTTATTGAGAAGAGTCTTATTTGCAAGTATGGGGTCCCGTACCATATTATGATAGATAATGGTATCCAATTTCAGGCAGAAATGGTAGAGCTATTATAGAAGTATAGGATTGAACATCATAAGTCTTCACCTTATTACCCTCAGGCTAATGGGGTAGTAGAAGTGGCTAATAAAAATGTTAAGAAGATTCTCTCTAAAATGGTAAAAACTTACAAGGATTGGTTTGAGTTTCTTCCTTTTGGTTTTTGGAGGTATAGGACTACAAATAGAATTGCCACGGGCCAAACACCATTCTCTTTAGTGTATGGTTGTGAAGCAGTTTTGCCTATAGAAACTGAGATCAAATCTTTGAGAGTGGTTATGGAAGCTAAAATACCTAAGAATGAATGAGCATGAAAGAGATATAATCATTTGGTATCTCTGGATGAAAAGAGGATGAATACTTTATTTCATACTCAAATATATTAGAGAAGGATAGCAAGATCATTTAGCAAGAAAGTTAAGCTTGGAAAGATAAAGGTTGGGGACATGGTGTTAAAATAGTCTACAGTAATAGTATTTGATCTGAGAGGAAAGTTCAGACCAAATTGGGAATGACCATATTTAGTCAAGTCGATTCTACCTAAGGAAGCTGCAAAAATATTAGATCTTGAAGGGAATGAGTTCACTGAGCCAATCAACCTGGATCGTCTCAAGAAATACTATCTTTAAAAAGAGAAAATAATAATAGTATAAAAGAAATAAAAGTAAGCTGGGTAGAAAACCTAAAAAGGCTAGTCAGGTAAAAAAATAGGTTATCCTGCTGATTAGAAAACCCGCAAAGGGTTGATCAGACAAAAATTAAGAAAATAAAAGTGAGAGAAAAATATTCAGTTAGAAAATTTGAAAGCACTAGCTGATAACAGGAGTTATATCATGTGATGTAATAAATGTACTCATTTTGGCCCTAATTAATAAAGCAAATTGAAATGAAATTTTTGTTTGAATATTGATGATCCTATTTTTATTATAAGGCATAAGTACTTAAAGAAAAAAAATCTTGAAAAGCCTAAAAAACCATATCTATGAGATCACTACTCTAAATATGTCTTGGTTTCTTCTTTTGTGATTCATCCTGTAACATTTGAGTCATTTTGTACTTAGAAAATTCAGGTGGCTCTATAGTTTGCATGATAACCTAAGCTTTGTAGTTATCATCAGTAGTTATATTGGCATTTAAATGCATATTTTGCTCAAAGTTCCTACGAGGCCACAAGCTCCTAACCTTGTCCAAAAAGTCCTGTCTCAAAGGGAAGCCTTCAAAGTCAGTAAGAACAGTGACAATGAACTATGGGCGACTATACTAATGGAAAAGGTGTGAAGGGGAGAAAAAGGTAGAGAAACGTAGCTCAGGAATAGGAACACTATGATCATTTATCTCAATGGTCATGAACTTCAATTTCCACCAAGGGTAGACCTATGTAATCTCAGCATCTGTAATGCCCCTCAACCAGTTAACTGATTGGTTTATAGTAAGCTTATCCTTCATCTTCAATGGACAAGACTATAACTGATAAGGTTGATAAGACAAAGGTTTGGCAAGAACGATAAGCAAACTCAACTTTTCCTATAACTAGACCTAAAAAAAGATCGTTAATTTGAAAACCTGAAAGGGTAGCTTAGGAAAAAGTTAGGGCAAACATGTTAAGTTGAAAACCCAAAAAGGAAACTTAGGTAAAAGTTAAGGAAAATAAAAGAGAAAAATAATAATAAAGGATTCTAGTTACACACTTGAAGGAGAAGTAAACTGCCTGAAAGATGATTTTGAGTTCTAAAGTTGTCTAGTCCTATGATAGTTTCAGTAAGAATAACAGGCATAGGGTCAGCTCTATCTTGTACTTGCTCTAAAATACTCACAATTTGTGTGTCAGCATTTCCATGAGATGAAACTAGCAAAAACTATCCATAAAGATAAAAAGCAACGGTTCTGGTCTAAGTAGCACTGTTCTTATCTTTAGTTTTATAGACATTAATCAGAGAATATAGATCGATGGTCCTAGGGTTATGAGCATATAGATAAATGTCATCTAGGGGCAAATCAAAGAATGCTACAAGCTTATTAGGAAACTGCATGGTCATATCAGGAAGAGCAATCATGGCAGTTGAGTCTAAATAACACCCTAAGATAATAACAAATTCTTCAATCATTAGGCATAACTCTTGCCCATTGAATATGAAAAAGTGGTCCTTAGCATCCCAAAAAGTTGTAGTAGCATGCAAAAATTTATTGTCGATATTCAAATATTGAAGGGATTATAGTGACTTATAATGAAAAGGGAGAAAGTTGTTCCAATTATTTCCATCAAGGCTCTTAAGGAATTTCTTCATCAATTGGAGAGATGCTTGAGTTATGATTGAAAGTATAGAGAATGAGGAATAATGCCCCTTGTGTGTTCTTTATATAGAGAAGGAAAATGAGTCCATATGAGAAAATGATTCTATTTACTCAAGGAATATGGATAAGATGAAGTGATGGAATCTAAAAGAGATAAGGAGAAATAAACAATTATTAAAAGGATAATATTCATTATTTATCTTTTTAATTAATTAATTATTTATTTGATTATTTAACATTATCCATTGTTAGAAGTATTTTAATGGAAGAAGATTACTCAAAAGCAACTATCAGTTCAAGTGATACATAACAGTACTCAGAACAGTGCAGAAGCCAAAAAGTAACAGTACTATAGAAACAATCAGATACAAGCACACTGAGAGTTAGAAATAAAAACAGTCCTAATCAGTCATCATGAGCTCTCAAATTAGGCTAAGGCCTCCATCCTCTAGTCAGATCGTCATGCTGATAAGTATCTGAAGGTCTACCAAATGAAGTCCCAGCACTATGAGGATCCATGCCTAAGTCTACAAGCTATCGGTGAAGCATCTCATTCTTGTGCTCTAAACCACTATAATAACTCTACACATATGGGAAATGTCATATCATATATATAACATGCATACACTTTGCATTTTTCAATGTATATACTTACTCGCCAACTATTTATAACCTACACAGTAAATAACCTTTGAGATAAGGCTAGACTGTGCAAATACTCTGCCTGTGTATGGGGAACTTGTTTTGTAAAATTTTCTATTAACATTTGTGTTAGGTGTATAGATTATGAAGGAAATAAGTCAGATAGACTCACATGAGAAGTATCTATCAGAGAAAAGCTAGGAAGCTGAGCATTACTAAAGTGCATATACTACTTAACCAGAGACTGAATAGCAGGAGCCTAATAAAGCATATACCTATCTAAAAGAGAGACATCGCCAAGGATAGCACCAATGAAAGCCCCCTCATGACTAGTCCTAATGTGTTGACTATAGTGTCTATGACTAGTTATGGGCTCAGATCTCTCAGTATCAGGAGCACTCTTAGTCCTTTTAGCAGTCTTGGTCTCTTCCCCTATCACCTAGGTAATAGGGGAACCAATCTCCTCAAACTATGAAAAATAATGAGTAATTTATAGGTTCTAAAAGAATAAATGAAATGATTACCTTAACATAGTCAGTAGGAATTTACTTTAGGAGGTTCTTGTGAATGAACTGCCGGTAATGGTGAGATCAGTCAAGTAAAGTCAAGGCAACATATCCCTATAGCGCCTCTCTTAGCTCTAAACCCATAAGGTATGAGCTACGTAACATCAAAGGAGGGATATCAGAAGGAATACAACGTCATTAAGGTCCTAAAAACCAACGATGTACTTATTCCCCTAAATACCACATCTGACAACCATATCCAGGGAGTAAAATTCTCATGGACTTAAGACGTACTGCTCCAGCCATAAAATCGTATCTCTGGATGTCATAAGCTCCCTCCAGCCAATTTGAAATTAATTTATAGATTATGTTAATTAAGTTTAACTTGCATTATAAAATACTTATGATTTTCTTTTCTTACTAGGTGCCACTCAATGGAGTTTATCTTTTCATGATAGGTTTGAAGATTATTTCTAAAGCTAGCCAAATGGGAAGAACCACATCTCTGTATCAGAGGGAGACTATTGTCAGAGCTAATAACATCGAAACCCCGAATTAGCCCGATCTCTATACTCCAAATCTGCAAAAGAAAAAAATAAATTAGTAAATCATGCAAAAAAAAAAAAAAAAGAACGTACATCCAGGATGTGCCAAAAGCCACACATCATGATAATACCTCTATAGGTGGTAACCAGTCTATAGTAAAGATAGGCTAATGCAGCAGATCCCCAATCAAAGGTTGCAACTTGACTTAAGTCATGAAGGGGGTTGAGTAAAGCAATGCTGACCTCATGACCAGTCTCGCTAAAAAGAGTCATGCCTAGCAGTATAAGGAGGAGACACGTCACCTTCTGAGTAATCTGACAGGGAGTAGTAATGGGCAGAAGTCTGAATCCCTTAACTAGAGATGAAAGGAGAACATTTTTTTTATTCTTCCACATTAGGATGAACCAAATCAAGTTACTCACATACTGACTTCATGCATCTTTAGGAAGACTGTAATAACTAATGTCGAAAGGAATAGGAGTTCCTCCGAAGGCAATCCCAATGATGGCAGAAAAGCTCATAGGAGAAATAGTCAATTCCCCTATATGAGTGTGAAAAGTGTGGGTAGTGTCCATCCACCTCTCAATCAAAGCAAATATAGAATAGTGGTTAGATCAGCCCTGAACTATCAGAAGCACAACGATGAATTGTCTAAAACCTAAGGCCTAGATCAGCTGTGCCACACTCACTGGCAGCCCATGAAGTAATTTTTAATCTATGTAAAAATAGCTTGTGAATTTCATTGGTCACTAGATGAAATTAAAAAAAAAAGATAAATAAATTTTTTTGGTTAGCAAAATGGAATGCAGATCAGCATTACATAATGTCAATCGACATGCCGATCGACATTACGTGATGTCGATCGACATTATATAATGCCAATCGACATTGGGTAATGCCAATCAAAAATTAGCATGGCGATTAAAATTCTAGACTTTTAATTGGGATTCCAGACATTTGATTGGACATATGGCAAACCTGAGCTCAAATTTTCATATTTTCAGGGTTTAATTTCAAAATTTCATGCATATTTTACTAGTTTCTAATTAATTTGGATAATGTGCATACTAATTTGCATTCTAAACTTGATTATGATTACAAACTTTATAAATAATTTTTTACAGAAATAAATAGAAATGAGGAAATATTACCTCATTACCCTTATTTGTACAACTATGGAGATGTAGGCAAGTCAAAGGGAGGATGGAGGAGCCTTCTTGAAGTCCAAGACTATTTTGAGGAAAATGAGGAGACAGAATAATTGGATTTACTAGAATTTCTACTCCCCTATATGGTTTGTATCGTGAGCCAGCCATAAGATCTAACGGATTGCAAATTGGATGTTAGATGATTAAGTAATCAAAGAAAGAAAAATTAATGCAAAGAGGAAATTAAAGGAAAATAAAATGAAGATGAAATGAGAAATGGAACATGACATGCAAAAGTGAAGTATATAGGATGGAAAATATTTATTTTGATCCACCAAAAATTTCTTGCATTCAAGTCTAAATTTCTCCCTTATAATTTGGTCCATTCATAATTAACTCATGAAATTCATATCATTAATTAATAATTTGTAGAATTATTAATTACATGTTTAGATTGTATTAAAATTTTGAATCCTTTGTCAAGTACAGAATTTAGAATATAATTATAGAATTCAATTTTTGCATTTTACATGCATCATCATTTTTGTCAAAGATTTTAAATATGTTTTGTTATATGCTACATAGTAGTTGTAGTAGAAATTTCATATTATTTCATTATGCACTGCCCAATAGTTATAACATGAATTTCAAATTCAATATGTTATATGCTACAAAGCAATTATAACATGAATTTTCAAATCTTTTGATAAACTAGACACTATATAGTAGTTATGGTATTATTGCTAGATGTTCCGCAGGAGCTATAGCATATTCTCAAATCATAAAATTGCTAAACGTCCCATAGTGAATATAGTGAGAATCATTATATATATTTTGTTAAATGTCTCTCAAGGAATATAATGAAATCCATTGTCACTAGACATCCCAAAGGGAATATAATGCAGTTCACCAGACACTACACAGTAGATATGGTATTATTATTAGACATTCCATAGGAGCTATAACATGTTCTCAAATCATAAATTGCTAAATGTCCCACAGGGAATATAGCAAGAATCATTACATATATTTCGTTAAACGTCTCATGGGGAATATAATGAAATCCATTATCACTAGACGTCCGAAAGGGAATATAGTGCAGTTCACCAGACACTACACAATAGTTATGGTATTATTGCTAGATGTTCCATAAGAGCTATAACATGTTCTCAAATCATGAAACGCTAAACGTCCCATAGGGAATATAGCGAAACTCATTTGCATATATCTCACTAGACGTTTTACAGGAAATATAGCGAAACATGCTAAATATAACATCTTACGTAAAAATTGCACAATAATTTAAACATCAATCCATCAATTAGGATACAATTAAGTACCCTAATTCTTTCCTTCAAAATTGTGTGCTTCTATTGCTTTGTCTTAATTTGTTAAAAAAATAGCGATAAAGGGGGGAAACTATATGCACCCAATTTCAGGATGCAATTGTGCATGAATGTGATGAAAGCCTCTATGATGATAATCTAATAAAAAATTGACTCGTGTTAACTTTCGTGATTTTAAAGACTAAATTACAACGCTTTTTGGGTTTAATTGTAAAAAATTGACTTTTATAGGGGTATATTTGGAAATGTGCAACCAACATTATGTAATGCCAATCAACATTACATAATGTTGATCGACATTATTCAATGCAATCAACATTATGTAATGTCAATCGGCATTACACAATGCTAATCGATAATACACAATGCTGATCAACATTTTGGAATGCCAAGGCGCCCAAAAAATTTAATAATTTTTTTTCTCACTATGATTGGTCCATTTTTAATTTATAAATAAATTGATTTATGTATTTATCTATAGGTTTTGGTCCCGGTCCAATACATGTCTTTTACACGTATAATCTTCTTCTTTTTGAAATTAAAATTCTTATCTTGTTTTTTGGGAAGGGAGAGATCAGAGCTACTGCGATCACATAACTCCTATGATCACATAAGCGGTTAGCTTAGGAATGAGATATAAAAAGAAAACATTGGTAGAGAAGAGAGGGGGGATTGAAAAAAAACCCTAATCGAGAAAAAAGAGAGGAGACTTAACCTAAGACTGTGATTTCAAAAAACCATTTTTTTTAAAAAAAAAATCAAAGTATGTTCTTTTAAAAGTCTAAAAATCAAGAAAGTGCATAGTCAATTATTTTAAAATGGTGAAATCTCATTTTGAGGGACATTCAAACAGCATTTGCACAACATTACTCATCTTCTACTCCTTTATTTTTATTAGTTCTTTCTTTTATATCATTATTTTCTTTTATTATTTTTTATTTTATTATTTCTGTGTTTTTTTATTCAGGTTTTATTTTTATTATTTTTTTCTTTGTTAATTAATTCTAATCTTATTTTCTTTTTCTTTTTTTTTTTTGATTTTTTGTGTTTCATGATTTTGGTAATGAATACATGATTGAACCAAGGAAACTCACGGAGAATCCATGAATGAAAGTCAAGAGTCAAGATCTCAAATTTAATTTTGTTTTGCTATATTTATTTTATTTATTTTTTAGGTTTTGAATTTATTAATTTGTCTTCTTGGAAGTTGTATTTTAATTTTATTTTATTTATTATTTTGGTAGATTTTGTAATAGCCCCGATAGTGGTAATAATGAAAATTTAGTTCTCTTGTTCCTAAAAATTAATTAATAAATTAGGTTCAATTTGGTAAACCCTAATTAAAATCAATAGGTAGTAGATCAATTTAGGTTGCATGTTAATTAAAATTAAGGTTTTTCAGAAGAAATAATTTAATTGCTTGGTTTGATCTTTTTTATTTGTTTGTTTTGATTTTTTATGTTTTTGGGGGGGGGTTTTTTTTGTTTATTTTTGTATGTTTTGGGCTCCAAGCCCACGTTTAGGCTCTAAACCATTTAATAAATAGGCTTTTAATTGAATTTTTTAGGTTTAATTTTTAAAATCAATTTAGACCCATTTACATTAATTTAGTCTTAGCCCATTAAATTAAAGCCCTTTTCCATAATATATGGGTTTAATATCACCTTAGAATTAAAACAGGTAGAATTAGGTCCACTAATTTAAATACTTCATAATTTGTAGATTTAGACCCACTTTTTAGAATTAAAACAAACAGACTTAAGATCATTTAATTAAAATTAAATAGTAAATTAGGCTTATTAGTCTTTAGGCTCACTTGTAAATTAAAACATGTAAATTTAGCTCATTTAATTAAAATCAATGTAGATTAGACTAACTTAGGGATTATGAATTTAAATGAATATATTGTTTACATGTATTTTCATGACTAGTTTGTCTGGAGTTAATTGTTTAAATAAGGGTTTATATGAAATTACATGTAAATAGAGAATAAGATAGTAATTTATAAAGTGATTCTAAAAGAACACAAGATTGAAAGAAGTTGGTATTTCGTATCTAGAATCTCTTAGTTATGGTGCTAGCTTTCTTTTAGAGAATTGAGTACCACCATTTTTTATTTATCCCAGTTATTACCCTAGGTGGCGACTCCTCATCTCAACGCCATGTCTTTGTGAAAATGGTTAGTGTGTTCTTTAGAGCCCTAAGCTCAAACAGTGTCGAGGCTGCTAAAATCTTGGTGTGCGCGCTAAACCCCATCATCTACAAAGTGATAATCCCACACCTCCTTCTATTGAAAAACCATAAAACTTGAACTTAAGCCTTTGACCAACCATTTGAGGTATGCATTTTTGAGTGATAATAACACATTACCCATTATCATTTCAAATAAATTGACCACTGAATAAGAGAAAGGGGTGTGTGAAGTAATGAAGGGTAGGATTAGCACTTTCGGGTCGCAAATCTCTGACATAAAGGGAAATAGTCCCTTTATTGTCATGCCTAGAATTCATATGGTGGAGGGGCATAGACCTATGGCTGAAAGACAAAGGAGACTTAATCCACACATAAAGGAAGTAGTGAAAAAAGAATTATTAAACTTTTAGATGGGGGTATAATTTATCCTATTTTTTTATAGTGAATGGGTGAGTCCAGTTTAGTGTGTGCCTAAAAGAAGTAGAATGACAGTAGTAGAGAATGAAGTGGGTGAGTTGATCTTAAAGAGGGCAGTTGATGGGTGGCGAGTGCATATTAACACCATTAGAGAAGATCACTTTTTTTTTTCTCTTTATTAACTAAATGTTAGAAAGATTTACAGATCATGCTTTTTATTATTTTCTTGATGGATATTCTGGGAATGACCAAATTTTTATTTTTCTTGAGGATAAAGATAAAATAACTTTTATATGTCCCATGACACTTTTGCTTATTGGCGAATGCCATTTGGATTATGTAATGTGCCTGCTACTTTCCAAGGTGTATGATGGCGATATTCTCTGATTTGGTGGATGATATCATGGAGGTATTCATGGATGATTTTTCTATTTTTTGGTAATTCTTTCAATTTGTATCTACCTAACCTTGACAGGGTGCTCAAGCGTTGTGAGGAGACTAACCTGGTGCTTAATTAGGAAAAATCGTCATTTTATGGTGGAATGAAGGTATAATCTTAGGGCACAAAATTTCAAATGAGGGAATTGAAGTAAATAGAGCCAAAACATAAACAATTGAGAAGTTACCACCTCCTACATCAATCAAGGGAGTTAGAGGTTTTTTAGGGAATTCTAATTTTTACCAATGTTTTCATTAAAGATTTTTCACTTATTTCTAAACCTCTCACTAATTTGCTAATTAAATATGTGTCTTTTTATGTTTGATGATGCTTGTTTAAGTGCTTTTAATAGGTTAAAAAAGGCATTAGTTTCAGCCCCTATCATTATATCTTAAGATTGGTCTCTACCTTTTGAGATCATATGTGATGTGAGCAACCATGCTATTGGAGCTATGTTGTGACAAAGGAAGGACAAGAGATTACATGTCATATATTACACTAGTCAGATGTTGATAGATGCACAATTAAAATTTAATACAATAGAGAAGGAAATGTTGGCTGTTGTCTTTGCTATAGATAAGTTTTATGCATACCTTATTAGCTTTAAGGTGATCGTATACACTGACCATTTGGCCATCATATACCTTCTTACCAAGAAAGATGCCAAGCCTTAACTATTTGATGGGTGCTATTGTTGTAAGAATTTGATTTAGAGATTAAAGATAAAAAAAAGGGATTACAAAATGTAGTTACATACCACTTGTCCAGATTGGAGAGACGTGAAGATGATAGACAATATTTATGGGAGGAGCCTTTCCTTTACAAAAATTAGGGGAGATGGGTTAATTAGGCATTACATTCTTGATTCAAAGGTGCATAATGTTCTCTCTTAGTTGCATGACTCAGTTTGTAGAGGTCACTATGGTGGAATAAAGATAGCTACTAAAGTATTAGAGTGTGGGTTCTTTTGGCCTACATTATTCAAGGATACAAGAGAATATGTGCTTTATTGTGATAGATGCCAATGTAAAGGAAATATTTCTAAGAGACATGAAATGTCACTTTCTTCAATTCAAGAAATGAAGTTGTTCGATGTGTGGGGTATTGATTTATAGGGAATTTTCCTTCTTTTTATGGGAATAAGTATATATTGGTAGGATTGGATTATGTATCTAATGGGTGAAAGCATTGGCTTTGCTTACAAATGATGCCAAGGTGGTACTAAAATTTCATAAGAATTTGTTCACTAGATTTGGAATTCCTAGGGTAATAATTAGGGATAGAGACTCATATGTTTGTAATAAACAATTCGAGTCTTTGCTTTAAAAGTATGGAGTCTATCATCGAGTGGCAACTCCATATCATCCTAAATAAGTAAACAAGTTGAGGTGACAAACCCGTAAATAAAGAAATTTTATAGAAAAATGTTGTAGCTTTAAGAAAGGATTGGGCCGTTAAATTTGATGATGCACTTTGTGCATGTTGCTTAACTTTTAAAGCACCTATTAGACTCTCACTATATAGGTTATTTTTTAGGAAGGCTTGTTATCTTCTTATGGAGTTGGAGCACCGAGCTTATTGGGCAACAATATTTTTAAATTTTGATGTGAAGGCCAGTGGTGAGAATAGGCTCCTTCAATTAAGGGAACTTGATGAGATTTTAAGCTTATGAAAATGCTAAATTATTTAAAGAAATGATTAAAAAGTGGCATGATGCACACATTCTCAAGAAGACCTTTAATGTTGGTGATTATGTATTATTATTTAACTCTCACTTACATTTATTCCCTAGGTAAACAAAAATCAAGATGGAGTGGACCTTTTTGAGTAACTTAAGTTCGTTCTTATAGTGCGTTAAAGTTGTAAAACACCAAAGGAGAGACATTCAATGTCAATGGATATAGGTACAAGATTTATCATGGAGGATTGACACCTAACGAGTTGGAGTATCTTGAGTTACTTCCACTATTGTGAGGGAAGTTTCCTTTTCACTTTATTCATTATTTATTTATTTTTATCCTTTTTGTGTATGTTTCTTTGTGTTTCTCACTTCATTTTCACATTAAGGGCAATGTGAAGGTTAAGTGTGGGGGGACGTGGGGGTTAGCTCTTGCATTTGCATATAGTTAGGTTTTAAATTTTATGCTTTATTTAAAAATTTATTATATATTTATCAGTTAATTTTTAATTTTTAGGGCTATTGCATATATAATTATTACACTTGAATTTTTGCAATTGATCATTATGATGAGTTGAGCACATTGTTTGTGACTTTCTTGTATATTTTAATCTTTTGTCAATGCTTAGTTTTTGACTTGTAAGCTAGGTTGATAATTTGTCGTTAAGGACATTTGAATCTTTAATAAACTTAATGCTTTCTTGCTTTTGAATGATTGAATATTATGTGTTGATATTTAAGAAAAATATTTGTAAGTGGTACTTAATTTTGATTTGTAGTTGCTTCTTAGGTCAAGCATGTGAGATGATAGCATGAAAAAATAAATAAATAAATTATAAATTTCTCACTTCCAAATAAGGAGCCAATATTTAAATCTAAATCTTTATATGCTCTAAATCTACTCCAATGTTTTAAATAGAGTAAGAGTATTCGAAGGACCCACTCGGTGGTATCCACACTTGGTAGTGTCAGAATGGCAAGGGATTACTAAGAGGAAGATTGGTTAGAGATAATAAAAAAATGACATGGAGCGTAAAAAGCACTCGTTTATGGAAAAATAATTTTTTTGCTATCTCTTGCATGTTAGGTTTTAAGGGTTGCTATGAGTTAATATATTAGTTCTAATTGCTTTTGTTTTTTCTTGGTTGTTAACTAAAAAAAATTTTGAGAATTCAATGGTAAAGTTTGCATTTCACTTAACAATCTAATGTCTTTGACTTTGAGTTATTAATTTAGTTTAAGTTTTAAGTTTGGTATTAACTTAAGATTATGGGGAATATACGAGTTAAAGTTTATCAATGTGTCACATTCGAGGTGGTGATAAAAGTTCTTATGTGTTTTGCTTGATGATAAGCAAAAGTTTAAATATGGGGGTATTTGATTGTTTGTTAGTTGTAGGCATTTTTAAGTTACTTTGATGCATGATTAGAGTGTGTTTAGTTATACTTTTATTGGAATGAGGTTGTTTTTATGTGTTGTTTTAATTTTGAAGATGAGAAAGTGAAATGCAATCAAAGCATTTTTATAATGTGTTGTTTTGATTTTCAATTCTAAAGTGGCTTAATTGGTGGGATGTGGGTGATGTGTGAGTTTGGAAGGAGACATAACTAAGTGGGAATAAAATATAGAAATGATGGAAAGGAACAAACTAAAGTAGGAGAATGTGGAGATTATTAAAGAAAAAAAAAAGAAAAATAGAATAGACAAGAAGGAAAAAAAAAGAAGATATAGAAAAGAAAGAAGAGAAGAACAAGATAGAAGGGGGCTAAAAAGGAAAAGAAGACATAGGAGGAAGCAACTGGAAAGCTCAAGAAAATTTGGAGAAATTCAAGAGAGATCAAGAGTGAAGATTAAAGAGAACAAAATTATAGTTTTATTTTTTTTCTCTTTTTTCTATTCTTATAATTTTCATGGGATGTTTTTATGGTTGTGTTGAATATTTTTTCCAATATGTTAGGCTAAATATTTATTTATGGGGATTCATAATCTAAACATGAATTACTTTTTTTTTTATTTAATGTGTAAATTATTTTCTTGCATACTATGGCTATTGTTCTTAATTTATATTGATGTTGGATCGCCATTAGTATAATTATAATTGAGGTTTTAGGTTGAGAGATCAAAACCTTAATGGATTTATAATTATAGATTTAATTCTTTTATAAGTAGAGATATTATAAAGGTATTAAATTTCATATAGGTATGATAATTAATTCATGATTTAATTTGGGAAATAGGTCTACAATGAGAATTGAAACTTTGTGTTCTTAAGTTAATTCATGAGGTAAAAAAAACATTAGTTAGTTCTTAAGAAAGGCTAATTGATAATTTAGAAACCCCAAGAATATGCAAGCTTAATAACATATTAATTGAAAATGGCTAATGATTGTGAAAAGAATCAATTTATAGCAACTTCATACATTGATAATTCCTTTTTATATAAATTTTAAGAAACTTATTTTGCATTCTTTTGTTTAATTTAATGTATTTTTAAAAGCAAATTGAATTTGAAAGCCTTAAACAATAAAGAATTGGATTAAAAGATGATTACAATGAGTCCTTATAGGAATGATATTTTTCATACTACTTGGTGAGACTGTGTGCTTGTGGTTTTGCATAAACATAAGTATTGTCATATGTTTGGACATACTACTTATGAGTGAGGTTTTAGAAATAACAACATGTATGGAGATAGTGTAGTTGAGAGTTGTAGCTATGTTGAAGGTCCATTCCAACCAAGGCAACCCTACAATCCTTTCTCCAATACTTACAACCAAAGGTGGATGAATTATCCTAATTTTTCGTGGAGCAACAATCAAAATTCTCAAGGGTCTTTTGATCAATTCACTCAGCCACTATCGCTCGAATTTCAACCATAATCAATTAATGACAAGTTTGCAACCATGGATGAATATCCATGGGGATAAAGCTTGATAAGTTCTTTGATGTTGTCATATCTAAGATGACTAGCAAAGGTGAAAATTTAGATCAAATTGTTAAGAACCAAGCTTCTTCCATTCATAACATTGAAGTTCAATTAGGGAAATTGGCAAATAATATTGCCACCAGAGCATAATGTCATTTACTAAGTAATAAGAAGCTTAATCCCAAAGAACAAATGAAGGCTATCATACTAAGGAATGGCAAAGAACTTCAAGGTCCTAAATAAATTCCATTGGAGGTTGAGGATGGCAAGGTGAAGCAAAAGAATACGGGTAAATAAGCAAAAAGGAATAATAAAGCAAAGTAAGTTGAAGAATAAGAGAAGAAAATAGAGTAGCCCTATACCATTGACACATCCAAATATGCTCCAACACTTCCATTCTCTCTAAGGCAAAAGGCAATGAATGAAGATGAAAAGAGATTGGCAAAATTTTTGGAAACTTTCAATAAGTTAGAGCCAAAATTATCATTGTTCAAAATATTGAATGAGAGGCCTAAGTATGCAAATTTTCTCAAGGACATTATCACTAATAAAAGGAAGTAGGATGACAATGAAATGTTGCCCTTTGACTGAGACTTCTAGCTCTATAGAGGATGAGGTGTGTAAAAGGGTTGAAGTCATTAAAGAGTGTGAAAATGCATAAGAAGCCCCTTTTGTTATGCCTGAAACTTTAATAAAGAGTGACCATCTAATTTCCCCATCTATTGAGCAACCTCCTAGTTTAAAGTTAAAGCTTTTGCCTAACCACTTAAAGTACACATTTCTAGGAGAGAATAACACTCTACCTATTATCATCTCCAATAATTTGTCCATCAAAGAAGAAATGAGAGTGTGTAAAGTGGTAAAAAAAGAGGATTAAAGTGATTGGGTAGCAAAATTTTGACATTGAAGGGTTAAGTCTCTCAAATGTAATGTATAAACTTCATATGGATGATGGTTATAAAGTGACAATTGGGGAAAAAAGGAGATTAAATTCCAAGATGAAAGAAATTCTTATCTCTCCTAAGGTATGCAAAGATAACTTTTCTATTTTTAGTAATGCTTTTGAATTATGTTTATCTAACCTTGATAGGGTGTTACAAAGATGTGAGGAGACTAATCTCATTTTATATTGGGACGATTGGCACTTTATAATGGAAGGAGAATTAGTCTTAAGTCATATGGTGTCAAGCAAAGGGATTAATTTTGATGAAAATAATTTGCAAGCTCATGAGAATACTAAGTTCTTTAAGAAGAAAACAAAAAATGGAAAAATGATCACATCCCTAAAAACAAACTTCAAATTGGATATATTATCTTATTAATCAAATAAAGAATGAAGCTATTTTTGGAGAAGTTGAAAGTAGGATGGAATGGCCTTTCAAGACAAAACAAGTTTGGCCTAATAGTGAGCTTGAGTTGCTAAATGCATAAAGGCAAAACTTCAAGTTTAATGGGCAAAAGTGCAAAATATACAATGGAGATTTGCTAGCTAAAAAGAAGGAAGTTTTTTCCTTCAACAACCATGCATGATTTAAAAAGGGAGTTCAATCAAGCTAATGACCTTAAATTAACAACCTTTTATTTTATAGTGTTTTTCTTACTTTTATTTTTAGTTCTTATTTTTCATATTGTTTTCCTGAATTTAGGTTTGTCTAAATTATGTTTTTAGTATCCCTGATTCTCTTATATGTTTTATTTTACGTTGAATTGTCTTCTAGAAAATGACTGAATTTTGGTTATAACCATGGATACCTCGACTCAAACCCCTCCCACCTCACCTCATCATAACATGGGGAGTAAAATTCTCTTTTCCCTACCTTCTTTTTATTTTTATCTTTTTAATTCATGTTTATATTTTTTTTGTGAATTTTGTTTTTTATTTTTGAGAATCTTTATGGATAGTTTTATTTATACATGTGCATTTAGGATCCCGAACACACATTGAGGACAATGTGTCATTGAAGTATAGGGGAGAGAATAATTTTGAATTTTTGATATGTTATGTGTATATTTGAGTACATATCATGCATTGCATTTCTTTTGTGAAAAATTAGCCCAATTTTGATGCTTGACACTTGAAATTTTTGCTAATTATCTTTGTTGTGAATTTTGTGTATGTTTGTAGTTTTGTTGAGACGATGTTGCTTAATCTTTTATTAATGGTTAGTTTGAGTTCTCTTTAAGGTTTGTTAACAATTTGAGTTGAGAATTTTGAGATTTTAATCAACCTAATGCATGTTGTGTTCATTTGGTCATATTGTGAGTTGATATTTTGGGAATTAGTATAGTGAATGAACTAAACTTCTTTCTAAGGTTACTTTTGGTTGTATGTGAAAGGAATTGTCAAAATTCTTTCTCCCAATTCTAAAAGAAAAAAGAGAAAAAGAAATAATATGCTAGGAAATTGAATTCTGTCTACTCCAATGCTCTTGCAAAAGAGTATGAGTACTCAAATAACCCTCTCGACAATGTTCACGTTGAGTAGGTTAGGAAAAATGGGGAACTACTAAGAGAGGGAAGAAAAACACAAAAGTAAAAAGAAAATAAAGAGGGAGAGAGTCAATTTATAAGCAATTCCCATATACCAAATTGAAAGTCACCTTAGCTTGAAGTCTTTTTCATTCATTCGTACTTTTTCTTAGACTTTGATTTATAATTGTGAGATTTTGAATAGATAACATGCTCTTCATTTGATAATTTATATTTTTTGACTTGAATTGTTAACTTTGTTTTAGGAATTATAAGCTAATTATTAAAAGAAGGTTGTAGTGTGAGCTTAATGAAATTTAGGATATACATTTTGTTCATTGCATGATAGTTGTTATATTCTTAAGTTTGCTTAAGGATAAATAAAGATTCAAATGTGGGGGTATTTAATTGTGTTAATTTGCATATAGTTTTAGGATTTATTTGAGCATGCATTCACTTATCTTAGGTTGCATTTAGGTTAAGTTAGCTATAAAAATATATACTTTTATATTTTGTTTTATTTTTCTAGGGAAAAGAGATTTTGGAGATGAATGGTGGCTAAATGAGCATTAAAGGAGCAAACATAGAGTAAAGGAGCTAAGTTGAGTTTCTATCGCGATCGTAGGTTCACTGTAGCTAAAGTTATTGCAACAATCGCTAAAGTTTTCATGATAGCTACAGTACCATGCTACGGTAGAACTTCTACAGTAATTTTTCATACTTTATTTAGCTGATTTATGAGTTAGCACACACTATTTTGAGGGGAGATCCATAGGTCATTTAAGAAGACTATAGAAGAGGGATAAAAAAAAAACCTAATTTGGGGGTTGGAGATCACATTCAAAAGATAAAATGAAGACCCAAAAGGGATTCTCTCGTACCCACTCAATTCAAGACTCAATACACCCAAGGAGAAGAAAGGAAGGAGAAGAAGAAGCTTAGAGAAGGAGCCACCTTTGAAGATTCTAAGGCTTCTTGATAAACATTTCTATTCCTTTTCCTTTTGTGGATATTATTTTGATATTCTCTTGGGTTGTTTGTTGATTGAATATTGAATGTTATAGCCATAAGTGGCTAGTTATCTTTGTGTTGTTAGGATTTTGAAAACCCATTTGATTAAGTTAATTTAATAGATCTTTTTTTTCTCTATATTGCATATTATGTTTTTTATACTTATTGAATGTTGTATTATGGCTAAATTCATTTTTAGTTTAGTGTCACGACCCAAAACAGGGGCCATGACCGGTGCTAGGGAACGGGAATTCTTTCGAATCCGGAACCCGTAGCAAGCCTAAAAATAAAATAAAACATGCAATAGTAATAATAACAATATTAAATAATGCAGCGGAAATAAAAATCATACATATAATAATAACATTCTCATCACTGGATTTAAATCAAATCTCATCTCATAAATATATAAAATCTTTCAGTACAAATTCAGTTTCAATATAATACATCTCTTTAAATAAAATACATGAAATCCCACATTTTAATTCACAACTACTGCAGTGTCTAGATTATAAAAATAAGACTCAAGTAAATAATTTACACAAAGAAGCCGGGGCGGAAGAAATCCGGCGTATCGACCTGCTACTAAGGTCTGAAGATGTTGACTCTCCTGAAAAATAGTCAACGGAGGGGAGTCAGACCTCACTGAGTGAATTACTATAATATATATACACGCATAATAAATGACAATGCATACAGTCAATAATACATATCTAATATGTATATATATAGGCAAATTCACACAGATGCAGTAAAAATCATTTTTATATATTTTATTGAAAATCACAGTTTATGAAGGATCACATAGAACCCTAGAATATCGCAACCTCGAAAATAGTGTCAGACAACACTCTAGCCACACAGGCTCACTTATTCTAAATATATCCACTTAATCCATTTAGACAGTAGACTGGCCCCGAGACACTAAGTCAACCGAGCTCCAGCAGTCTGACTGCCAGTGTGATTGGCCCCGAGACACTTGGTCAACCGAGCTTCAACAATCACATCTCCAAACCATATCTTACACATCAAATAATCATAACCAATCAATATCCACAAATGGTTAGTAATATAGCCTAAATACTATAGGCGTACCGGTACGTACTCGGTCCTAGTGCTGCCCACTAGGTAGCACGTTCTATTGATATCCTTCATTAATAATATAAATCATTCATTCACAAAAATAAATGATGCATGAAGTTCAATAAAATAACAACATAAACCATATATGTACCGGAAATATACCAAAAGTAAACCAGGTATATTTCGAGTATATATATGTCAAATGAATTCAATCGAATTATAAATTAAGTTGGAAATTTATTTAAAAACATTTTTAAATATATTTTATTTACCAAGCATGCATATAATTTAATATATACCAAAAATAAACTAATAATATACTTAAATACAAATCATATAATTTATGCATTTTAATCAAAATAAAATATATATTTCTAAATCATGCATCCTAAGCATATATATATATAGTATAGTAACTCACAAATTAGTGCGCTCCATGAGACGGGTCCGACGGGCCTGGTCCACTAGCCCTCGGTCTTGGCGCAACTAAACAAACAATAACGACAGACATTAGAATAAACTTAATCGAAAATCCTAGAATTTGATCTAAAGTATTAAACACAGAATCGGAATTAGGGTTCGACCGGATATCACATTTTACGAGAATTCTACCGAAAATTCGGCAGAACCTCCCCTGTAAAACGGACATCTCTCTACTCAAAAGAGTAGAGCCGACCCTGCAAAGAAACACACTTCAAAAAACTACACAAAGCACAATCAAAATCCCACGGTCGGACTCCAAACTACAGTCTACCGACCGGGGTCCACAAACACAGAACAATTCCAGAAATACCAAAAATATCCTTATAACAGAGAAATACATTTTATAAGTAGAAATTACATAATTACCCTTAAAACACTATAAAAACCGATAAAAACTCATTTTATTAGAAAAACCGTATATTATATATATCATTGAAAATAATTCACGAAAAATAGTTTTAATTAGTTAAAAATACCAAATAATTTTTAGAAATCATTTTTATACCTTAAATAACTATTAAAACCAATTAAATTACATTTTTAGCCAATTTAGGGTAAAATTACCAAAATACCCCTATATATATAAATATACTAAAATTACTTCAAAAATTCACCAAAAATTATAAAATTATCCAAAATTAATTTTCTCAACATATTTATCAATAATATCAATCATTAAACTCAATTAACCAATTAATTTCAATTAAAAACACAATTAACCCTAATTTCCCAAATTTACATAAACTCAAATAATTCAAAATAAATACTTAGAAATTCATAAAAATTCCAAATAAATTCCTATAATTCATTTCAACACCTAATTTAACCATAAAACACAATTTCATAATTTAAATAATTAATTTTCGAAAATTAGAAAATAATATTAAAATATTCAAAAATACCCAAAAATCCAAAAAATCTCCAAAAATTCCACAAAAATTCATACATGTATATTAAGCTACTAGGATAAACATTTGTGAAGGGAGTTTTCATGAATCAATCAATTCGAAGCTCAAAAAAAATCAAAAACCCTAATGTGACCGAATTCAAAAATTCGAAACCTAAGCAATTCTAGACCATTTTAGCTTAAACCAAAGCTAGAATCACACTCACTGGAGTTCAAGGAGAAGAAAGAAACCGGCGGTGTCGAAAACGGTGGTCGGAAGAGGAAGAAACGGCAAAGGGAAGAAGTTTCGGCCAAAAGGGAAAACGGGGGCTAACCGGTGCCGGGGAAGGAGCTGGGGGCGGCAGAGTGGCTGGCTGGGGAAGGCAGAGCTCCTGGCGGCACATCGATGGCAGGAAATCGGGAGTTGCAGCGGTGAGGGATGGGTGGTCGGGCGCACGGGGAAGAAGGAAGAAGAAGGAGAAGAAAAAGAAAAAGAAAGAAAAGAAAAAGAAAAGAAAAGGAAAAAGAAAAAAAAAAGAGAAAAAAATAAAATAAAATAAAATAATAAAATAATAATAATAAAATAATTTTAATAATTCAATAATAAATAAAATAATTAAATAACAATAAATTAATAAACAAATAATAAAATATTAGGGTAATATATTAAACCCTAATTAAATAAATATACACACACATAGGCTTTATTTAGTAATTTAAAAATACGCATGAGTTCCGAAAATATATTTAAAATAATTAATATTAAAATATTTACGTGAAAATTTCCCCGAAAATGCAAGTCCGGGAAAATTTTACGTAAAGCACTGTAAATAAAACACAGTATTTAAAATAGGTTTTAAATACACATCAACTCGTAAAAATATCGTATATATATATTCAAAATTTATTAACACTGCATGTCCCGGTACAGTGTAAAATATTTAAAAAAAACACGGGATATTACATTTAGATCTGTGCATTGAGAGATGATGGATCAAATAGACTCACAAACACAAGTTAGATTGATTAAATGACTTGAGAAAACTTAACTTTACGTAATTCTCTCATGGGTTCTGCTTAATGCCTTGTATGTTTGATGTTGGCTTATTTTTATGGTGATGATAAGAGTTAAGTCATAACTTTGAGTTTCAATTGATTCATATGCATGTTGAGTTGAGTATTATTTGAGAGAGAGTGCGCAATGATCTTTGGAAAACCTAAGATTTGCAATTAGTTTAAGTAGATCTATCATTTAACTTGATGATGATGTGTTTCTTAATCTCCCAACAACATTGCCCTTATAGTTGGTTTCCCTCCTCCATCATTTAGCTTAGTTATTATTTCATCTGCTAATTGTATTAGTTTCTTAAATTAATTGTTATTATTTGCTTGTTATCTTAGTTTGTTCATTATTTTATTGAAATTTAATTGGGAAGCTCTAAACTATCTCAACTAGAACTAATAGATGCTTAGTTCTTAACCCTTGTAGGAGTGGTACTCTACTCTCTACTATATTGCTTATCGACCCATGCACTTGCGATGTGGAATCGCAACAGAAACAACAACATCGGAGACAACATTTCAGTCGAGCTGGCAGGTTAAAGTTTCTACGATCTAAACTTAACAACTTAGAGATCAACTTCTTCACATATTATTGAAGAACGATCTAAACTGACCAACTTACAGAAATTGGATCTCTCAATTCTTGAATAACTATTTAAACTGACCAACTTAGTGAAATTGGATCTTTCAGGAAATCATATAACTGGTGAAACCCGCATGCATTAATAAATTTATTTTCCGGCTTCAGCGTTGCAGATAACAGTTTTCAAGTACTTGTACCTTGAAGTAGGCGGTTTGATGCCTCATGTATCCAAGCAATTCTACGTTCTTATCAACTAGGAACCCATTGTATTTATGTTTAACAAATTGATAAAATACTTTTTTGTTTTGGGTAAAAATTAGTATTTCAAGAATCTAAAATTGGGCTATATATGCATGATCACATATGCATTCTTAGCAAACATTACTTCCTGAGGCGTAATTGCTTTGTGTTTAGTCCAATACATTATGGATCAGCTCCACACACAAATTTTTCTCAAGTACAGAAACATGTATTTCAGGATTTTTGTATCCGAAAAAGTTTTTCTGCAGTCCATTATTGTACAACCATGTATTTACTCACTGCAAGACTAATCTGTTCATCACAATATTTTACACAAAACTTATTTATAATGATCGTCAATAACAATCTTGTAGAATACATGATGCTTCATTTCGTTGTTCATCACTTAATTCCGAGGGAAATTCAACGAAAAATCTGATTCTTAAATTGCCTCTTTTGCCTTCTTTTTTCGTTGGCATGCCTTGGCCTGGAATGACCTTTTCGAATCCTGGATATATGATTTCGTCAAAAGATAACCACATTTGATCTCCTCCTAACAATGGAACTGAAATGGAACAGCCCGTTAGAGCTTGCACCAAAGGGATTTCAAGTCCATACTCCAAATCGTCGCCTTCTCTCGTAAACAAGGGATGCGTCTTTTCATCTATCAAGAAAATTATATCAGCTGGGAGATACCCTGGTTTCTCATCACCCTTCCCTTCAAATCTAATCTTTGTTCCTTTCTTCCATCCTGGCTTCACTTTTATCTTCAGGACTTCCTCTATTTGCTTAATTACTCTACACAATACAATAGCGATTTTATGTCAATGAGTGTGTTTGGAGAAAGCCTATAAATTAATGCGTAATAATTCAGCTGAACTAATTCCTTTTAGTCCATTATCATTTTTAGGAGACTTAAATTTTCTAAAGTCCATTATTTCTTGAATTAAATGAAACCATACCAAATAGTGACGTGCCTTAACAGGAATTCGTTTCATTTAGGAGGCATACTATTGAAAACTAAAAAATAAAATAATGTGTAACATTGACATTGTGCATATACTATAATGAATAGATGACTAATACATATATTGAATGTTATGATGTATTCCTATTATGCAGTTTATCGATATTTAGTCATATAATATTTCTATTAAAAAAAAGTTTTTATTTTATTTTATTAAGTTGGCTAAACTCTAAGAAAATAAAACAGTCTAAGACATTAATAATGTCATACAAAGAATACATATTAATCCGGATTAAGGTGGGTGGACTTCATAGGGCCCCAAATAATCCAGGTTAAGCCCGATGGATTTTATAAGGGGACATAACTCTTTTGATGTCTGGTTCTCTCAAATTCGATATCTAATTAATAAGTATATAGCAATTATCCAATGATAAGGTATATGGATACAGATATACTCTAAAGTAGTTAAGTACTTCCCTAACAGAATAAGGTGTGTACTTTCAATTCTATTGCTTCAAAATTTATTTTTTTGAATATATGAATTCCATCATTATAAAGCAAAATATGTACATTGCAAATTAATGGACATGGGTAATATATAATGAAAATGAAAAATGTTCATTTCAAGTCAATACTTGTAGGTCTTTAAAGAGGAGAAGGGATGATCATGAACATACCCATTTGAGATAGTATCTCTAGTGATCTTAATTTTCTTGACGCATCCATGGCATAACTCTTCTAAGGTGCACTCTAACTTCCTCTCAACAGGTGAAGGTATTTTCCAAGCAGTGGATTGGGAGTATACAATAGGCGTAGCATTGCCCATTCTCATTTGACTTTGTATTAGTGAAGGGATTTCAGTCTCAGAAGCACTTCTTCTACTTGTGCTTTTCGACCTGGAGACACTTATTGGCTCCGGAGAAGCGCTGCGTCTGGTAATTTTTGATGTGTGATTAGGGTTTGGAGAAATTGTTCTCCTCATACCTCTGCCTGTGCTTTTCGAACGAGAGGTATCCTGTGCTGGAGATATGCTTCTCCGGCTTGTGTTTTTCGATAACCGCCTAGGACTTGGGGAAGATGTTCGACTCTTTTTGCTCAGACTTTTTAAGAGGACAGAAGGCTTTGAGAAGAAGCTTTCATCTGTGCCTTTCTTGTGATGACAGGAATCTCCAGGAGATGGCAAATCTCTTGGTGGTGGTGTTGTTGGCTCATAATCAATGCTTCTTGGGTTTTCCTGAATTTTTTTCTCATTAAGAGCCTGAAATCAAAGAATTAATCAATGCAAGTTGCAAAGAACACATTAATTAGACATCATTTTATTGATAAATGCATTTCATATAAAAGCCCAAGAAAGTATTTGTGAATGACAATGAATAAATAATTTTGTCAAAATTTTACATTGTCCCACATAAAAATTCAAATAAACAAATGAAAAGATATCCTAATTAACCGTCTCACTTAAGCAAAAACAGTCTCCTACTAGAGATTCCAATAGTTGTTGATGATAAACACAGCATTAAAATGGGTTTTCAGGCATATTTATGAAATAACATTGGGTGATTTTTAATTCTATAGGAACACTAAAATGTTGTAGCATTTGCTTGTGTTGCATAGTCATAATTAGAAGGAAAAACAAACAAAAAGTGAAAACAAAAGCCATGGTATACAAGTACCTTATAGGCTTCATTAATTTGTTGGAATTTGGCTTGTGCTTCATCTATATTTTCAGGGCACTTATCAGGATTCCATTTTGTAACAATAGACTTGTATGCTTTAATGGTTGCACTTTTAGGAATTCCAAGGATGCCATAAAAATCTATAGTCTGTGAACGTGGAGGATCTCCCATGAGGAGGAGGACGTGGTGGAGAAGAAGCAAAAAAGAAAAAAAAAAAAATGAAAGGTCAAGAAACAGAAAAAGAAAAAAAAGCCAAAAATGGAGAAAGAAAGAAAGGGTGTGGTGTAGATGGGTGAGAAGCACGATGCTAGGCTTGATAGGAGGTGCTTATATTAGGCAGAATTCTGTTTTAGCATGCAGATAAGAGAATAGGCTAGAGACACAGTTTCTTTTTGTGTGTGTATTTTTAATTATGCTGTTGCTATTGTTACTATTTTTATGGCATTTAGCCTTACCTGTTTTACATTTTAATCATTTATCCTCAATCATATAAATCATTTTATGTTCTGATTTTCATTTTTTTGGTGGTATTAATGCCAATCGTAAGAGAATTTTTTTTGGGTTATAATAGGAAGTTAAATAACCTAAAACACTAATGGATTATATAATAGTAAAAGTGAGCACTAGATTACTCCGTCACTGATGTAGTTTCTACTTTGTGGTTACAATGTAGTGTAGATTGTATTATTGCCAAACGTAAGGGATTTTTATTTTTATTTTTGGAAATATGTACGTGTAATGAAATTAGATCACAAGAAATAATTAATTTTGCAATGGCTAAAGCTGTTGCTTTTTCGTGGCTAAATGAAAATAGCAAAAAAAGTTATCGAAAAACACTCATCGCAAACATAATAGTGACAGATTTTTCAACCCATTATTGAATTCGATGGCATATTGTTGTTTCTAAATTCGCAAGGGAACTATAATGGAAAAAAGAAAACTTATATTAGCTATGAGTATTTTTCCATATCTAAATAGCGACAGATTTTTTTATTGCAAATCTGAAACTGTAAAGAGTAGGAAAAAAAAAAACCCTTTACTCATTAATGAAATATACAGTTCGCTCGCAAATGTAGAGATGGAAAATATGTTTCTAATCTCACACTAATTAGTAATGAACTTTATTCCATTGTCATTTCGCAAAATGTCACTACTTAGCGACAGACTTTATTCTATTGCTATGTTACCAAAATTGTAATGAATTTTTTTTTTTAAATGCAATGAAATATTTGTCACTAATTAATTTTTTTGCAATTTTTTTTGTAAAATTAGTTTTTTTTTTCAACCATAATTTTTAGACAATTATAGATTAAATATAAAACTAACAAAAATAAAATAATTATATTAGTTTCAAAAGCATATAGTATTTGATACAATAATTTAAAAAATAAATATGAAAAACTAGTCCTCAAGATCATCAATACACTTACACTTAGAATAAGTACAAGGAATCATTCCTTAAAAATATGTTTGGTTCAAATAAATTTATAAAATTTTATAAAATTTATTTATAAATTCATGTGAGTAGTAGTAGTAGTATATTTGGTTTAAATGAAAATTTTATAAAATTTATTTCCAGTTCTCATTTCTTAATTTTATGGAATTACTTAACATTAAATTCATTATCATTGATGGAAATATATTTGGTTCAAATGAATTTAAAATTTATTTGAAAATAACATGAATTTGTAAATGAAATTAAATCAAATAAGGGATAAGTAAAGAAGAAAATAAAGTTAAAACCAGAATCAGGAGTTATTTTTAATGAATTGCAAACTATGGAAGCATTGATTTCCTGCAAGAAAACAAATACTTGATTTGTAATGTTAATGAATTTCAAAATGTGTAAGTAGTATAGCTTGTTCTGTTACAGATTTTTTTTTTTTTTCATTTTTACATTCAAGATTAGGGAAAAAAGCATTAAAACTTTTACATGTATCACTGAATGAAAAATTGTACAATCAAGAAGTACCAAAATAAAATTTTACCCTAATCATGAATTTTCTTATTACTATAATCAGGTTGACAAAATTTTTTTATGTATAGTTCGACAATATGTATGCTTCAATCAATATTTTTAATAAATCATATATTAATTTTTTAGTTTTTAAATGAATTCAATTATAAAAATATTAGTAGAAATTCTACAATTAAAAAATAATTGTACTTCATAAATGAGAAACAATCAAATTCCATAAATAGTAGTAAGTTATCGCTAATATTACTTTATAGATGCTCAAGCTACGTATTACTTTATATTGGCAGCAAGCTTTAACCAAAGGAACTCTGGACTTGGACTGAATAAAAACCCAAAATGTAGGCAGTACATGGTGTTAGATAAACTCGTGGCGGGGTATTCAAATTTTAGATATTCGAATTTTCAATTTATTGTAGTTTAGATATTAAATTTTAGTTATATTTTTAATCATTTAACTTTTATTTTTTTTAAAAAAAATACTGTCATAAATTTTAGGTTCTTAATTTTTGTTTGAAACTTTTTAATCCCCTAAAATTTTAAAGAATTTTAGAAAATTACTCTCTTTGTCCTTTTCTATAGTTCTGATACCCCCACAGGCTGCGTCTATTTTTATTCAATACCCAATATAGTTTTCAAAATTTCATCAATTTTTGGAAATGGAAAAATATTAAATTATTTATAAACTATCTTCAATTTTGGACTAAAATAATAATGTTGGATTATTTATACATAAATTTTTTTTATGGTAACGCCTATGAATCTTAAATAAAAGTTCTGCAATTAAAAAGATATAAATTAAAATTTAGTAATGGAATTGAAACAATTTTAAAGTTGATAACCCTCTATTGAAGTAATTTACCTGGTAGTGGAGGCTCAAAATAATTAGTTTAGGGCCCAGGAAGTTCCTCTATTCTCTTGTATGAAATCAACCTAACCATCCAACCCAAAAGACACAAATCGATGGACAAGGTCCACACAAACAATAGAACTGATTCCAATTCAAAGGGTACAAGGAAAAGGACAGACAAAAGCCACTGATGATGTCTCATCTAAATCCTTTCTTATGCTGTGTTCCGAAGTTCGGTCATGGGGTATTGTTTACTTTGACTTATGAACCTCACAGACCGAACGAAATTTAAACTTACAACGATCAAATCTTTCATCTTCTAACTGATGTGAAATTAGGTGTTATGTAATAAAATGTGCTATTTACTATGCTAATTCATCGAATTTCTTATATCATTTTACTTCCGCTATGACTAGTGATGAATTTTTTTTATTGATAATTTATGTCCAATATGGTTTTTTTTTTTTTTTTTTTTTGCTATCCATCTTAATTATTCGTAATAAAATTTTCCATTGTTATATCATTATTATTATTATTTTATTTGTTAATTAAAATTGAACATCTTGTATAAACATTAATATTCCCAAGTCATTTTTAAGATAATTGATTATAACACAATGGTGATTATTTTTACCAAAAATACCAATCAAGATTATATTATTTTTACATAAATTCTTCAAATGCTATATATTTGAATATAAAACTATTTTCATACCAATTAAATAAAAATTTTATGAATTATTTGATATGTTTGACATTTGATTGCAATGTCAAGTAAAAAAAAAAATTGTACAAAAACAACGAGGGCCCTTGTTTTGTTTTCACAAAGATGGAAGGTGATGCATATACTTTTCAAAAGTAGTATTTTTTTTTTTTTTGATGAAAATGATTTCATCAATTGCAGCAATTGAATATGCATTTCTATCCCCAAAAAAAAAAAATAATAATAACAAAAAAAAAAATGCTAAAATCAATTTCCGTTTAGGGTTTATGATCTCAAGATTTTCTGCCTGCAGCCGTATTGACAATATGTAGCAGAAAAATATAGGAAACTTCATAGATGGCACGTCATTTTAATGTACATAAAATAGTTAATAATTGACTATTGAGGCCATTAAAAAAAAGGTCTCAAGCTTTATGATACTAAAAATATGAATTTAAGTAAAAATATATCAAAATATAATTTCTTAATGAACTTAAGTAACTTAATCAGAGGTTTAAACTTATAATTATTTTTAATCCGATGGCTTCGAATGAAGTTCAAACATGAATTTGTACTGTTTTGATAATAATTTTATTATTAATAAGTTATATTTTCTTTGTTAAACTCATAATTTGAAGAGTTTGCTTTATAGAAATAAATTTAATTTTTTTTTATAATATTTATATAAATTTTAAGCTTTATATATTTAATTTAATTAAAAATTTTATAAATTTTATTTAAAATTTCAACTCATTAAATTTATAAAATCAATTATAACTAAATTAAATAAACTATAAAATTATTATTTACATAATAAATGTTTATATTTATTTGCAGATAAATTTTAAATATAATTTATTTTATTTATAAAACTAAATCAAATACTTTTTAGAATCTTCTACATTAACTAAAATATTAGCAAAATCAAGTGTAACTAAAAAAAAAGGCTACACAATAAAAGAAGAAAAGAAAATCAGTAAACATCTGGTTATTATTCACACATAAAATTTCAGTTATTTTCTTAATATTCTTTTTATTTAACGTAATGATTGAGTTTTCTTTAAATTTTTTATTTTTCTTTTGAGTGGGAGTTTTCTTTAAATTTAAGTTTGTAGGATAAGCAAACACTTGGTGTACGTCTTTATCAAGTGAATAAATAAACAAAATAAAGTTCAAAATCTTCAACTAGTCCACGGATTCAACAGACCAATAAATTCGCCTCTTCCTAAGTATAATTATTAATAGATGTAATATATTTACAGTCTCTTATATTTAATTTAATTTATTAATTTAATATTTTAATTTATAATTGTATAATTTTAACATTTAAAACTTTTTTTTTTTACTTTGTATTTACTATTTTTTTATTAATTAAATTTTTAAAAATATCATACATATTAATTTATTATTTCATATTACTTATTTACTTAAAGTTATATTTCCAATGAATTCTCATGTTAAAATGATTTTTTGTTTCTTTTTAACAACGGTCACAGGTCCTACTTGATGTCAAGAAGAGCGGTTGACTTGGTTGCCAATTGTTGAGGAAAAAAAAAAAGGCATGAATATTTGAAAATAATGAATCATACATGCATCAGCATGACCCAATGACTTTGTGACCATATATGCCGACTTGTAAATTGTTTACATTACATCAGTTCCTGACAAAATTTTAATCAAACTATACCAACACATAACATTATTTATACATATTTGTGGGCTAAATGTGTTGGTCAAATTTGATCTTTTGGCATTAAAGTCTCTTGAAACAGAAGATTGATGGATGGACTTGAAATGCATGACTTACAGCTCATAATAAGATTGATTATTATGATTAAATTATTTATATGATTCTTATTTTGTTTTGGTTGAACCTGAAATTTACCATGGTGTCCCAAGCTGACCAAATCTACGGAGGCTATGTATATATTATATAGTCGAATTCGTTATGCATAACTCTAATATTATATTGAATAAATAAAAATATTTTAACTAGTGTAAGATATTTAAAATAAATAAAAATATTTCTTTAATTATTTTATAAAGTGAAATTAGCAAACAAATAATTAAAATAATTGAAAATTGGTTGATTTTTTTAAAAAATTATAGAATATGATGA
Source organism: Mallotus nudiflorus (assembly GCA_947683625.1). Taxonomy (NCBI): domain Eukaryota; kingdom Viridiplantae; phylum Streptophyta; class Magnoliopsida; order Malpighiales; family Euphorbiaceae; genus Mallotus; species Mallotus nudiflorus. The sequence goes on along the minus strand of CANTUR010000277.1, from coordinate 1,012,063 downwards.
CCATTTTATTTTAATTTTCTAACTCAATTATCATCATTATAAAAGAAGAATAAATTTTTGATATACACTTACATATTGTAATTACTTTAAAAGTTTTAGATTTAATTAATAAAACAATATATTACTCTCAATTAAACATTTAAATTACCTTCATAATATAAAAAAATCGTATATTAAAGAATAAAAAATTAAAAAAAATCTCGGTTTCAAAATTTTTTTTTTATCGAAATTAATTTTGTAAACAATCAATTTTAGAGAAAAAAAAAAAAATCAAATTCCATTACCGAAGCACAAAATACAGACAAAACCTTCGTTGATAGAACACAACAGATGGTCACAGAAATAGTTGGAAAAGTGTCAGTTGGGCTGCTGTTGCAAGTGGGACAATTTCTCCAACTCCCAGACTTCAGCGCGTGTAACCAAACCTATTACTTCTCCTAGCGCGTTTTCTGCACGCTCCACGTGCAAAAATTCCAACATCCTGTAAGCAGCGAGCCAGCCACCGGCAGCAGCTAGAGCTCTGAATTGGATAGCCACAGATAGATACAAAAAGAAAGAGAAATAGGAGAAGAGTTTGACCAAACCCATCAATCAATTTCCTTATGATTTCCCCAGTAGATGATTCTCTTCTATAACTTACACTTTGTTGTCACTACCCAAATCCGAGAAATCTTTAACTAACCAACCTGAACACAATCAAATTAAAATTTGAAGCAGATTACAAGAAATGGGCAATCTTGATTTGATGCTTTTGTTGATTGGTGTTTCTCTTTTTGTTCTCTTCCCCACCCATGAAGCAGCTGCAAGCTCTCATCTTTCTACCTTGAATAACATATCATCTCAGTGTCCTATGGACCTTAATTATGTCTTAAGAATCCCATGGAACAGAACTTTTTGCCAAGATCACCGGCCGTCAGATAATGTCACCAGCAATTCTCAAACCGACATCAATAACCAAGACACATGTTGCAGAACTCTGCTGTCTCTTTTTGGTATTGGTCTTGCTCAATATCTTAAAGAAACCTCTCTTTTTCAGCTCCCAAGCTTAAACACTTCTGTTTCTTGTCTTCAAGATTTTCAAGAAAAGCTCACTTCTTTATCTTTTCCTGATGATCTTGTTTCTCGTTGTTTTGACCCTAATCAGTTTGTTATAACTCCTAATTTATGTGCTCAAATTCAGACTCATCAGGATTGGGTTGCTAAATTGGGCACGTCAACTGTGCTTGATTCAGCTTGTAAGCCTGATCTTGTTGATCTTACTTCTTGTAGTGCATGTGTGGCAGCTGGGTTTAAAGTTCAGTCAGATTTGATATTGAAAGATGGTAATAAATCTCATGCTACAGATTGCTTTTATTTTACAATTTTATATGCTGCTGGTATAGTTAATGAGTTTGGTCCTGAAAGTGATGGTGCTGTTACATGTATCATGGGGTTAGATTTATATTCTAGTGTTGGTTCAAGTAACAATCATCATTCTGCTCTTGTTTTTGGTTTGACTGGTGCTGGTGTTGCTGTTTTGGTCATGTCTAGTTTGTTAGGATTGTATTTTTGGTATGATAAGAAAGGGAGGAGGAAAAACAATTCTCCTTCTCCTTTTGATTTGGAGGAACAAGGGTCTAGACCAAAATTGAGGCCTAATACTGGTTCAATTTGGTTTAAGATTCGTGATCTTGAGAAAGCAACTGATAATTTTTCTCAGAAGAATTTTATTGGGAGAGGAGGGTTTGGCTTTGTTTACAAGGGGGTCTTGTCTGATGGAACTACTGTGGCTGTTAAGAGGATTATGGAATCTGATTTCCAAGGGGATGCTGAATTTTGTAATGAGGTTGAGATTATAAGCAATTTGAAGCACCGGAATCTTGTGCCGCTTAGAGGTTGTTGTGTAGTTGATGAAGATGAGGATTATATTGAGAAAGGGAGTCAAAGGTATCTTGTTTATGATTATATGCCCAATGGCAATCTTAATGACCGTTTGTTTTCACCAGCTGATAATAAAATTGAAAAGAAACTATTGACTTGGCCTCAAAGGAAGAGCATTGTCTTGGATGTCGCAAAGGGATTGGCTTATTTGCATTATGGGGTGAAGCCTGCAATTTATCACAGAGATATTAAAGGCACGAACATATTGTTAGATGCTGATATGCGAGCAAGAGTAGCTGATTTTGGGTTGGCAAAGCAGAGTATGGAAGGTCAGTCTCATCTCACAACAAGAGTGGCTGGGACTCATGGATACTTGGCTCCTGAGTACGCTCTGTATGGACAATTGACAGAGAAGAGTGATGTTTATAGCTTTGGGATAGTTGTTCTTGAGATAATGTGTGGGAGACAGGCTCTTGATTTGTCTTCATCAGGGCCACCACGGGCCTTTTTGATCACTGACTGGGTCTGGTCATTGGTGAAGGCTGGAAAAGTAGAAGAGGCTTTGGATCCTTCTTTGTTGAAGGATGGGGATTATTCAAACTCAAACCCGAAAGCTATAATGGAGAGGTTTGTGCTTGTTGGGATTTTATGTGCTCATGTGATGGTGGCTCTAAGGCCTACTATTAAGGATGCTCTGAAAATGTTGGAAGGAGATATTGAAGTTCCACCAGTTCCTGATCGGCCAATTCCTCTTAGCCATCCTTCGTCCTTCGGTGATGGAAATACCTTCAACATCTCACCAGCTCTGAGTTTTCCACAATTGAATAGCGGTGAAATGCTCAGGTAAGAAAGAAAGCTTGGAATTCTCATATTTTGGATTGCTGAAATGGATGTAAACAAGTTGAGCCATTTTTTTTTTCTGAGGTCATTCCTTCATTTGATTCAAGAAAATATTTACTAGCGAAGATGGATGTGATACAAGTATTGAACCAATGAATGGAATGCGATTTTTAGGATTTGCAGTTACAAGAGGAATTTCAGCCAGTTGTAAATATAGTATGTAAACATGAATACTTTTGTCTTCTGATATGCATGAAATAGGGGCCTATGTGACGTTAGCATATTTGAAGCTTTGAGTGATCTGGTTACACTGCCAGCCCAGAATGCACGCACAGAGTAAACAAGAAAATTTGGAAGCAGCAATAGCCATTAATTTGGAAGAACTTTTTTTTTTTGTTGGAATTCTTTTTAATCTTTATTTATAATCTTGTTAGTCAACAATAGGACTGCATAGGATCTTTGTGCAGAAAGAAAGTTTATAGGAACCACTTTATTTGTACTTTCAACAATATATTATTCTATGTATCGAAATGTAAATATCTTTTTTGTGCTTGTCTTCTATTCCATTCATAGGAAAGAATGCTAGTTGCTTGTCTTCTATTATATGTATTTGCAAGGATCTTGACGACCATGCATTTTTGCAGGATTTTTGGGTACTGAAACAAGGTTTTTAAAATGCTGCTGTAAATTTCATTTTCTACAAAAAGTTTCTTTGTGTGTCCCCAGAATTTCTTTTGGATACTAGGACAAGTCTTCTGTAAGATTTTGTAGTATAAAATATAGAAAAGAGTTCAATCTTGGAATTACATTTTATCCTGGTTTGCAATTGTTAGCAGGCAGAGTTAGCTGCCAGGAATATGCATAAAATCCAAGGATATAGCATCCAGAGTTCACTTTAGCTGCTAACAATTGGTAGACATTTTTTAAGGTGCAATAAAAGAACAAACTGAATCTTTGACGCATAAGATCTCATAAAACTTATAAAAAATTTCCTGCTGCAAAAGATTTTGTAGCTGATGATCTCTAACACATCTTCTCCATGGTTAAAGATTGTCAAAACTTTTGCTTAAATTAATAGTCTGTGAACGTACTCTAGCATAAATCTGCTGTCAGAAAGGACTGCAGCCTTCCGTGATGCTGTAGCTAATTACACACACTTCATGGCCTGTAATTAACTGAAGTAAACCAATTCCAATGGGGCTATGATATTTGTGCAGGAATCTTGGAAAAACAAGGCAAGAGCAAGTGACCCAGTGAGTGGACAGCATATGCTTATTGACTAGAAATTAAGATGCATTTCCATGGAAAATAAGAAGAGAGCATAGATCAAGTGCATGAATTTTCAAAAGCTTTTTCATAATCATTAATTTTAATGGTAGTGGTTATGCATTTTCAAAAATGCTGACTGATGAATGAATTAAATATATTGTTAAAGTGCTCTAGCTCTTTCCTTGCATCTTCCTGACTGTATCTTCTTCTTTATCTCTTAACTTTTTTCCCATGCTAAGATGGATGTCACCATCCTAGCATATGGCTGTGGCTCTGTAGCATCAGAATCGCATATGTATCTCTCTTTTGTTTTTTAGATAAATTTCTTTCCTCGAACATATTTTATAAATTCTGTTATTTATATACATAATGTTTTTGCATATTAATTAATGTCTCACTTTCTTTTATCCTTTTGTTTAGATCTGCAACTATTTCAGCTCTATACAGAAATAGAAATATTTACAAATAAACATAAACATAAATAGAAGAATAAGACCAACGTGACATTTTAATTCAAGTGACAAAAAGTTAAGATTTTCTTAAATAAACTTAGAGTTCAAACGCTGTGTATGAAGAAAAACACGTTGGAAGAAATTTACACCTCTTATGAGGTCCATCTTTCCAGCTATGCAGCATCCTGCAAAAGAAATACTATAAAAATTCTTAAAATCCAATTTCAACAACAAATGAAAGTATCTTCTTGGACAAAATAAATTAATAAATAATATTTCCAAAAAAAATTAATAAATAAAATAATGTATACATGAAAATAATAATAAATAAACAAAAAACATATTTTCATCTCATGTATTTGTTTGGTAAATAATCAAAAAATATTTTTTCTTAAATAAACTTAGAGTTCAAACGCTGTGTATGAATAAATACACGCTGGAAGAAAATTACACCTCATAAGAGGTCCATCTTTCCAGCTATGCAACATCCTCCCAAAGAAATACTATAAAAATTCTTAAAAGCCAAATTTTCAACAACAAATGAAATATCTTCTTAGACAAAATAAATTAATAAATAATATTACCAAAAAAATTAATAAATAAAATAATGTACACATAAAAATAATAATAAATAAACAAAAAACATATTTTCATCTCATGCTATTTGTTTTCCATCGAATTCAAAGCAGGGGATGGAGGCAATAATGGGCCAATATACTCCATCTTTTGAGCAACCTTCATTTAGAAGGAGACAGTCATTGATATTCAGGCAGCCGAGTGTGGCTGGAAAGCCATAGTCATTTGGCAGGGACTGGAGCCTGGGGCAATTCTGAATCCATAATTCATCAAGGGAGGTGAGGCTCTGGAGGCCTCTTGATATAGCTTTCAAATTCCGGAACCCATTGATATAAATGAAGGTTAGTGAAGAAGGAAGCAGTTGACCTGCAATTGTGAGAGATCGAAGAGAGGTGACTCTGTAGAGTCCCCACTGTGAGATTGGTTGTGCCATGTACTCTCAAAAATAGACCGAAAATGCTATTAAGTTTGAAAATACACTCCTGGAAAGGACACCACAGGATCCGATATAAATAAATTTTGCAATGAAGTGAGGTCACAGAAATGATTAGGAAGAGACCTCAGATTCTCACAATCAGATATAGCCAAATGAACTAGAGTTGGGATGCGCAATCCCTCTTCTGGGAATGAGACTAACTCAGAACACCCAATTAGATGTAATTGGGTCAGACGTGAAAGTCTGAGCTTACATAGCGAATCATAAGCCAAGTCCCTAAGGTCACTAACCCATATTTTCACAGACTAGCTTGTCATCCGCTTCTACTCAGCATCCGCAAGAACTGCATCAATTTTCTTCAACATCCGATCCCACTTGCTGAGTTCGGCCAGGACTGAAGTAATGATATGAAACTCAATTGTATTATGCTTTGAGAAGATTACACTTTATACATAGTACATGAGTATCCGATGACAGTAATTAATTTGCTATCAAGAGCTATTCTAGAAATTTTTTAAGTATATTTGTTTGTATGGTGAAGCTTAATTTTGATTAAAAACAAAAAAAAATTATGTTACTTATAGTTGTTTGATATGTATGGTGGAAAATAACTTTATCAAAATTAAAAATTCTTAATTAAATATATTTTTAATGTATTGTTATGAGTTGTTATGTATTTTTTACACTATAAATACGTACGTGAATAAGAAATAAAAATCATGCAGTGAGATTTGCCTGTAATTTAATATATTTTCTCTCTTAGTATTTCCTTTCCTTCCTCTGATTTTCCTAACAATTGATATCAGAGCAAAGAAAGTTTTTTTTTTTCATTGATCCTTGAGAAGTTGTGAGTAAAAAAAATTTAGGAAGTTCTTCACTAAACCTTAAACATTAAAACAAAAAGAGAGTACTGAGATATGGCTACAAGCTGCAACAACATCTTAGGCTCAGCTCCTCCTATTTTCACTAAAGAAAATTATAATATTTGGTTTGTTAAAATGCAGGCTTACCTTAAGGGTTTGCTAGTTTAGGAAGCAGTGGAAAAAGAAATGGAGACTAACTTGTCAGTAAATCCAACTTTGAATCAGATAAAGACTTATGAAGAAAGAGTTTCCAGAAAATTCAGAGCTTTGAGTATCCTCCATATAGTTGTTGATGAAACCATTTTTACAAGAATAATGGCTTGTGAAACTACAAAGAAAGTATGGGATAAGTTGAAAATGGAGTTCCAAGGGAGTGATAAAATAAAATAAATGCAACTCTTCAATTTGAGAAAGAAATTTGAGCTTCTTAAAATGAAAGAGATTGAGAATGTAAAGGCTTACATTGACAGAGTCATAAAGGAAGTGGACTAGATCAGGCTAATGGGAGAAGAATTGCCAAAATAAAAATTATAGAGAAGGTAATGGTGACTCTGCCATAGATGTTTGAAGCAAAGATTTCCTCTCTTGAGGATACTTGGAACTTATCCACACTTATACTTACTGAGCTTATAAATGCTCTACAAGTTGTTGAGCAAAGAAAAGCATTTAGGGAGGAGGGGAAGTCAACAGAAGGGGCTCTTGTAGCTTCTCAAAGTGTTAAGTTACAAGCTGAGTCCAGTGGGAAAAGAAGTTTTAATGGAAAGAATAAAAAGGAGAAGAAAGATTAGTAGGGAAATATAGGAAGAAGGAGAGTGAGGTATCCACCATGTCCTTATTGTAAAAAGACTAATCATAGTGATGGTTATTATTGGAGAAGACCATGAGTTCAATGTAGGGGTTATAAATAGTTTGGAAGCATTGAGAGGTTCTGTCCAACTATAAACACTAACAACCTCAAGCACAACCAACTCAAATCAATGAAAGTACTCAGGATCAAGAAGAGAAGTTGTTTACTACTACTGCTGTTGAAGAATGTTTAGTAGCATCTTAGAATCCTAATGAATGGCTCATTGACAGTGGATGCACTTATCATATGAGTTCAAGATTGTAGAGCTTTAAGACTTTAGATAAGAGATATTGTTCCAAAGTGAGGATTGGAGATGGAAAATTAGTTGATGTCAAAGGGAAGGGCTCTATGTTGGTGCAAACATGTTTAGGTATAAAGTTGATTGCTAATGTTTTATTTGTACCTGAATCATGTACAATTTATTAAGCATTGGTCAATTGCTTGATAAGAACTACAATTTTTTTTTTCAAAAACAAAAGGTGTGAAATTTTTGATCCATATGGTGTTAAACTTTTTTCTATCAAAATGAGAAATAGAAGTTTTTCTTTTGAATGGAACGGACAAAAATTCAAGCTCTCACTACTATGGTAGATGAAAATGCTCTTTGGCATAAAAGGTTTGGTCATATAAGTTATTATTCTATGAAGCTTCTTCAAAGTAAAGGCATGGTGGTTAATACGCCTTATGTACATAAGAACATAACTATAAGTGATGTCTGTCAATTTGGAAAATTAAGTCAAATTTCATTTCCTATTAATCAAACTTAGAGAGCTAATGAAAAGTTACAACTAGTTCATACATATATATGTGCACTTATAAGTGTTGCTTTATATAGTGGAAGTAAACATTTTCTTCTCTTTATTGATGATTATACCCGGTTTTGTTGGGCTTGTTTTCTTCAACAAAAATCAGAGGTGTTCATTGTGTTTTAAAAATTTAAAGTAATAGTGGAGAATCGCAATGCCAAGTTGATTAAGACCTTAAGGTCTATTAATGGCACATAATACACATCTCATGAATTTGAAGCTTTTTTTTTATAGAAGTCATGCATCCATCATCAATTAACTGTCATTTATACACCTCAACAAAATGGTGTAAGTGAAAGGAAAATTAGGTCAGTAATGAACATGTCAAGATGCTTACTGTTTGAGAAGGAAATGCCAAAATAATTATGGGAAGAAGTTGTAAATACAACAGTTTATTTGCAAAATAGGCTTCCTACCAAAGCTTTAAATGAAAAAACTCCTTATGAGGCTTGGTTTTAAGTTAAAGCATTCGTTGCTCATCTTAAAGTCTTTAGTAGTCTCTGTTATTCTCTTGTTCCTCAAGCCAAGAGAGACAAGCTTGATAAGAGAGCTGATGTTAGAGTATTTGTAGGGTATAGCAATTCCCCTAAAGGTTAAAGAATTTTAAATCCTATAACTCAACAGGTTTATATTAGTAAAAGTGTGATGGTTGATGAGAATGCTGCTTGGAATTGGGAACAAGGTAAACTAAGTTCCTTTCAACAGGTATCCGAGACATTCTCTAAGAATAAAATGCAACTTCAGAAGGTGAAGGATTAGATGAAAAGATTACAGTCAAAGGAACTAGAACACTTTAAGACATATACAACAGGTGCAATATGGCATTGTTTGAACCTCAAGATGTTAACATAACTTTAAAGCATCCTAAATGGAGAGCAACTATGGAGGAGAATTTGAAGATGATCTATAAGAATGAACTTAGAAGCTTGTAGACAAACCTTGCAATATGAATGTAATTAGAGTAAAGTGGGTGTTCAAGCTCAAGTACAATGCAGATGGCTCCATCAACAAGCATAAAGCAAGATTGGTAGTAAAAGGGTATGCTCAGTAAATTGGAATAGATTTTACTGAGACATTTGCACCTATAGCAAGATTTAACATAATTAGATTGATTTTAGTTATCTCAACTCATAAAGGATGAAAAATATTTCAGATGGATGTAAAGTTAGCCTTCTTGAATGGAGTTTTAAAAGAGGAGATTTACATTGAGTAGCCAGAAGGGTTCATTAGCAATGATAAGTCTGATAAAGTATTTTTACTAAATAAAGTGCTTTATGGCTTGAAACAAGCCTAAGACCTTGGTATTCCAGAATTGATGATAATCTATTGAAGCTGAGGTTTATGAAAAGCTATAATGAAATAACTTTATATGTGAAGCATGAAAATCAAGAGATTTTAATAGTTTTTATTTATATAGATGACATTTTAATGACTAGAAGCAATGATAATATTGTGAAGCAATTCAAAATATAGATGAAGGAGGTTTTTAAGACGAATGATCCTAGAGAGATGTCTTACTTTCTTAGCATGGAGATTAAGCAAACTTCAAAGGGAATTTTCATTTTTTAGAGGAAGTATGCTAGTGAAATTCTTAAGAAGTTTGGAATTGAAAATAGTAAGTTTGTGAGTACACCTATTATCCAAGGAAAAAAGTTAAAGAAATAAGATAGTTCTAGTCCTTTTGATGTATTAATCTACAAAAGCTTAGTTGGGTGTCTATTATATCTATATGGAACTAGACCAAACATTATGTTTGCCACTAGTGTGCTGTCAAGATTTATGCATTCACCTATAGAATTGCATTTCAAAGCTACTAAAAGGGTTTTAAGGTAAATTCAGAGTACCATTGATCTTGGGATCTTCTACAGACAGTCTACCACCTTCAATCTTATCAGTTTCACTGATAGTGACTGGGCAGGATCTCAAGATGATATGAAGATTACCTCAGGCTATTGTTTCACATTTGGTTTTGGCATGTTTTACTGAAGTTAAAAAAAATAAAGTAGTCTAGCTCAATCAACAACAGAAGTTGAGTATATTGTTGCCTCAGTTACTGTCAACTAGGTTTTGTGGATCAGGAAAATTCTTGAAGATTTAATGTTTAAGCAATCCAAAGCAACAATTATTCTATGCTACAATAAGTTAGTTGTTACTATAGTGAAAAATCCAATTTTCCATGGAAAAACTAAGCATATTAAGATTAAATTTCATGTTATTAGAGAGGAAGAACAAAAAGCGGAGGTCCAGTTAATGCATTATGATGCTAAGGATCAGTTAGCTGATATTTTCACTAAAAGATTGCAGAAGTCAAGCTTTGAAGCTCTAAAAGAAAAGTTAGGAGTTTGCAACAACTCTTACATGAAGGAGGAGTGATGAAAATAATTAATTTTCTATTAAGAGTTGTTCTAGAAATTTTTTAAATATATTTGTTTGTATGGTGAAGCTTAATTTTGGTAAAAAAAAATTATGTTATGTATAGTTGTTTGATATGCATGGTGGAAAATAACTTTGCCAAAATTAAAGCTTCATAATTAAGTATATTTGTTATGTATTGTTATGAGTTGTTATATATTTTTTACACTATAAATATGTACATGTACAAGAAACAAAAATCATACAGTGAGATTTGCCTGAATTTTAATATATTTCTTCTCTTAGTATTTCGTTTTCTTCCTTTGATTTGCCTAATAGTATAAGATAAGTACAAGTATACCAGATACAACAATGTGATAAGCTAGTAGAACTGAATAAACAACTTAGAAGATATTACAGTTGACGTTATTATCTTATCATCCTCCCACAAACTAAGCCGAAGTAGGAACAACAGTTAATTTGGAATGCAGCTATTGAATTTGTTATTTGGATAACGACTTGGTTAGAATGTTAGCAAGTTGATGTTCTGTTGGAAGATGGCGAACAATAAGTTATTTGGAGATCACCTTGTCACGAACATATTGAAAGTCTATTTCAAGGTGTTTTAATCTTGAGTGAAAAATTGGAGCTGAAGATAAGTAAGTGGTAGAGAGGTTGTCGTACTAAACAGATGGTGCTGCTATTATGGGAAACCCAATTTCACTGAGCAAGGATTACAACGAATGAATTTCATTTATTGTTTGAGCAATGGAGCGATACTTAGCTTTCGTGGATGAGCGGGCTACTATTCTTTGCATCTTTAAGCTCCAGATTATGAGATTATTACTGAGAAATATACTAAGACCAGATGTTTATTTTCTGTCATCCAATGAGCCACCCCAATTGGCATCATAATATGTTATGATAGTATGTGAAGAAGAAGGGCGCAACAAGACTAGTATATAGTTGGTGGTGGCTTGGAGGTAACACAGTATGCATTTAATGGCAGACTAATGATATATGTGGGCTTGTGCATAAACTAGGAGGCTTTATTCATAGAGAATAAAATATTTGGATAAGTCAGTGCTAAATATTGAAGACCACCAATAAGACTCCAATAAAGTGTAAAGTCATGAAAAGGCTCGGAATTGTCTAGTTGGAGTTGAGTGGAAGAACAAGATGATGTTGCAATGCCATTATAACATTAGCCATGGAAGCTTTTTCTAATAAGTCACAGATGTACTTTGTTTGTGTTTGGATTACACCATTGGTCTGCCAGTGTACTTCAATGCTAAAAAAGTAGCTTAGCCTATCGAGGTTTTTAAGAGCAAAACAATGCTAAGGTAGTTAATCACACTTTTTAGAGTTATGGTACAACCGCTAGTTAATAAAAGATCATCCAGATAAATAAGGTAAAACAATGAAACCGAACCTTAATTGTAGTAGAAGAGAGAGAGGGATTAGTTTTGGAGCCTTTGAAGCTAATTTTTTGAATGCAGAGTGTTAATTCTTTGAATCACTAGTGAGGGGCTTGACAAAAGCCATATAGTGACTTCTTTAGGTGACATATATGAGTGGGATAAGTAGGACTGATAAATCCTGGTGGTTGTTGCATGAAAAGATCTTCATTAAATTGTCCATAAAGGAAAGCATTGGATATGTCCAATTTTTAATACACCATTTATAAGATATTGCAAGAGATAATATCACCCAAATTGTTGCAAGTTTGATCATTGGGCTGAAAGTGCCATTGAAGTCAACACCAGGGTGCTGATGAAAGCCCTTGGCGACTATGCATGCTTTGTATCTCGCAATGGTACCGTTAGAGTTCCATTTAATGCGGAAAACCCATTTACAGCCTATGATATTTTGAGTGGAAGAAGATGGTACTAAGTCCCAAGTGTTGTTTGCCAAGAGTGCTTCAATTTCAGATGTCATTGCTGCTCACCATTGAGGATATTTATTTGCTTGTTTGAAGGTAAAAGGTTTATAGTTGGAATTTTGGGTAGAAAGAAAAAGGCATAGTTTAAGGGAACCCAGTAAAGACCCGTATTTTCTTTATTTATTTATTAAGTTAAAATGGGAATTTATTAAGTTTAAATTATTATTTTATTACTTAATGTTAAATGAGTATTTTATCAAGTGTTTTAATAAATTATCAATTATTAGAGTATATTATAAATATATACTGTGTATGAATAAAGGTGAGTAGATATTTTTATTTTTAAATTATATAAATTGTACTTTTTATTTTTTTATTAAAAAAAAGGTTCAAAAATGTTTTTTCCCTTTTTTCTTTTTTTTTGTTCTTCTCTTCTTCTTCTTCTTTTTCTTCTCCTTCCACCTCACCTGACACCCACTGCTGCCACCACTACTGTCAGCGTCAATTAGCTCCAGCCGACGTTGCTGCCTTCCTTCCTCCTCTCCGCCATCGCTTTTCTCTCTCCTCCCTCACATTTTCTTTGATTATTGAGTAGAAGGGAGAGCCACCATTGCCGACTTTGACGACACCTGGCCTCACCGATGGTCCCAAACAGTTCCTCTCCTCCTGGGCTTCAATAGCCCTCGATCAATTTCAGGAATTATCATCGGGAACAACCTTGATTTGAGGTAATTCTATTATAGGTTTTTGGTTTATTTTAATTAATTGAGCTTTAATTAGCTTGATCCAGGTTTAGTTGCCTTTTATATAAAATGAAATTTGAGTTAAGATCTTCTATTTGGTATTTCATTTATAATTTTCTGAAAATTTTAGATTTTTTGGGTCTCGGGTTACTGTTCTAGTACTATTTCGATCAAAATTTTTTATATTTTTATTAAATTCTAAAAATTATGTAGATTAAACTTTGTGAAAGAAGTTTTGTGGGATTCTTTGTAGAATTTAAGATATGAATTTTTAAAGACTATGTTTAAAAATGTATTTTTAGAAAAATTATTAAAAATTAGAAATTATTTAATTTTAAATAAATTTATTGTTATTTATTCTATTTTAGACTGAATTTAAATAATAAAAGTATGAAAATAATTTTTATAATTAATTTTAAATTTTTAGTTAATCAGTAGTAATTTTGGAAAAATAAATGAAAAATAAATTTATTTATTATTTTCAAGTTTAAATGAGTCATTTATTATTTTTATGATATACTTGAGTGATTTAAATAGTTATTTATAATTCTTGCTAATTTAGTTACAACAGGAAAATTTGATTCCATTAACAAAATTTCATTTATAAACTAGAATTTTACTATTTATTTGGAAATAAATTTCCTTTATATTTTATTATATAAATAAATTAAATTGTATTGGTTAACTAAATTTTTATGATATATTAGTGATTTGAGAAAATTATATTTATTTTTATATATGTTGTTGTGTTGGTTTTCGGTTGGGTACAAAGTGTAGTTCGGGGCCCCAACCCGATATATTGAGTTGTGAAAATTATAGAAGTGTCATTTTGTGTTGGAACAACTTTACTTGTAGTAGAGAGATATTCGTTTTACAAGAGAAATTTTACTGAATTTTCGGTAGATTTCTCGTAGAACATGACATTGAAATGTATTAGTTTTGAAGTTTGTATAACATTATGTCTTAGATCGAGTCAATCTTACCAATTCTATGATTCTAATAAATTTGAGAATTTTTATGAGTTTATTTATTTTATCATATAAACATGTTTTGAATTAATATTATTTATTTTAGAGAAGTCTATGGCGATAGTTGTAGCACTTGAATAGTAGAGGATGCATCACCCAACACGCTCAACTTGTGAGCTAATTTTATGGAATGTGTTGTGGATATTTAAATTATATTTTTATGTGGTTAAAAATAATAAAGAAGTTGACTATATAAATTTATCTACGAAAATATTTATGTTGCCATATGCATGATTATTTCTTTTATTATCATAAATAGTATTTGAAAGGATGCTTTAATGGAATTTATTTCATTCAGCTTTATTTATTTATTTTATTTATTTATAATTTAAATTGATTTGGAGAAAATGATAGAACATGGTACCTAGTGGGTGTCACTAGGACCACGTGCACACGGTTTGAGATCTTAAGTATATATTAGAATGTGTGAATTTGGCTCGGTGGAGCGTGTGTTATCAGGCAGAGTATGGGTTGAGCTCGGTGGAGCTAATGCTCTTGGGCCGAAAATGGGATGTAACTCGGTTGAGCTTGCTCTCAAGACATCAATATTGGAATAAGTGAATGGACTGTGGTTGTAACTCAGTTGAGCTTGCTCTCGGAACGACAGTCACTTAGGTTAAAGAGAGCCAAAAGACTATTAAAAATTGATGGTTTAGGTGTTCTACCAAGTTTTCCACTAAAATAATTAATTTATGATTTCGTACGAGGATTTTATATTAAAGTGAATTGTGAATTTTAAAAAGGATTTTATATAAAGATAATTGAGAAAAGTAAAAGATTTCAATATCTATATTTATTTTATTTTATTTTACTTTACCTTAAAAAGGTTTTAACAAATGTTTTTAAAACCATCATGCATTTTATAAAATTGATTCACTCAGTAAGGTTTGATTCCCTTCAACTTATTTTTTTTCAAGACCTCACTGTCAGTCTGGTACTGGTCATCGTCTATGCCGGGTTTCTTCTTTACCAGTTGCCTTATGTATGTCTATTTGATTTAAGTATTATGTAATCGAATTCTAGATACTGTAGTAGTTAATTAAAGAACTTGTATTTGATATTGGTGAATTTATTATGGTTTTTTTAGAGACGATTGATTATATTTGCGTAAAATTTCTAAGGCTTACTATGGATTTCAGTTGCATTATGCATTTCTCATTCCTTAGTGCAGGTTACGTACTTATGGGTTTGTGTTATGAAAAACACATTTAGGATCTTATTGTCATTAGGTGGGTATGGTTTGGGGTAGGAGAAGGTAACGGGTTGGTTTGGTTAGAGCATGACAGGTCTATAACTAAGGATAAGTCATTTGGTGAGTTGATGGTTGAAAGTGAAAGTGTATTTGTAGGAGGTAGTGGTGTTGGAATAGGATTGTAGGGAATCAGTGGGGTGGATAAGAAAGGTAATGTAGAGGGAAGTAAAATTGTGGATGGTGGATAATCTAGAGTAGGAGAATGCACCCCATCTTAGACTAAGAATGGAAAAACCTATTCATCAAAGATCACATGTTGAGAAATCAATATATTTTTAAAGGAAAGATGAAGGCAATAAAATCCTTTATTAAATTTACTATAACCTAAAGTGACACATTTTTTGCTTCTCGGGGCAAGCTTGTTTGGAACATATGCTTTAAGCCACGGGTAACATAAATATCCAAAAATGTGTACGTCATAATAATTAGGATTAGAATTGAACAAATGAAGAAATGGTGTATCAAAATTAATTATAGATATTGGTAAGTGATTGATGATATAAATTGCAGTGTCAAATGCATAATGCCAATAATCATAAGGAACGACCAGTCTTAATGATATGCCTATGTTTAAAGCAAAGCACGACCAGTCTTAATGATATGCCTATGTTTACATTCAACACAACCATTTTGTTTTGGTGTTTTTGGACAAGCTACTCATGTGATGCCATGATTTGAGAGATATGAGGTTAATACATGGTACTCACCACTTAAGTCAGCTTGAAAGCTTTTAATTGAAGGATTGAAAAATTTCTCTACAAGATGTCAAAATTTAATAAAGGTGCTAAGTGTAGTCAGCGGGTTTTAATGCATGCCCAAGTGTTTAGCAACCATGACACTGTGTGGACTCAGGGCTCACTAGGAAATACAATATGAGCTTTAAACCTATATTGGAGATGGGAGTCACCACTTGGATAAGACCCAGGACACACTTTTACAGCAATTAGATCCCGCAGAGGGCCCCCGGTGGTCGTCATCAGAGATTGGGCTTGAAAAATAGGTATGGTCTTTGAATGCCCACCTAACCTTGCGGTTGCCCTCCATTTGTGTTTTGTGTTTTATTACCTTTAATTATTAGATTATTTCTTTGTTAAATAAGGAAAATTGCAATTTCCACTAAGTAGATTCCAATTTTATTATTAAGCTCCAAGTTTGCACTTTAGTCCAATCTTATGCCCATTAAATCCAAATAATAACAATATACAACATAAAACCAAATAAACATAATAAATTAACATAAAGTAAAATACACATGCAAACGAAATAGGGGAGGAGAAAAGATTACACCCTTTGTCATGCAAATAAATAAAATGAAGAAGACAAATTGAATAGAAAAAAATAAACATGCAAAGAATGGGGGGAGGAGAAAAGATTACAAACCTTGAAACACACAAAGTAGAAATAAAATAACTAGAATAAATAAATTTCAAAATAGGTAAAAGTAAATCTAAAAAAAGTCTTCTAAGTTAAGGTATAATTTGGTGATAATAGTAATCACCCTAATTATTCCTGAAAAAAAGTAAAAATATAATTAATTTCTCTAAATAAAACCTACAAAAGCAAATCATCAAGGAAATTTCATGAAAATAAGATAAATAAGAATAAAAATAAAAATAAGATAAAATTAAGAAAATAAAGATTCCATTATTTAATATATAGTTGAAACAATAAAGTAAAACACATATGAAAATAATAAAATGCATAATTAAAAATGAATTAAAATACACAATCATATAATAAAATTAACATGAATTTAACGAATATACAAGAAACCTAAAATATTGAAAATCACATATTTAAATCGAAAGAACACTTCTCAAATTAACTAAACTATAAAATGCAAAACTCAAAATTGAAACTAAAATCGAGTAAAATATAAACAAATAAGATGAACACAAACATGGCAAACATGTAAGCAACCTAAAAATATTAATAGATAGCATATTTAAATTTTAAAGAAAACATTCTAAAAATATGTAAATCATATGGCATCGAATCATATTTGCACAAAATATTCACGAATCGAAATAAAAAATTAACATTTAAAGATTCAAGTAAGTGCAAGAAATAAAATAGGATAAAGAAGAGGCGTCGCCTTAGGGAGTTAAGGCAACAAAGGATGGTTTGATCCCCAAGGGGCGATGCCTTTTCGATGAGGCGTCGCCTGAATACTAGTTATAGAAATAATTTTTATTTTTAAAAACTTTAGGATCAAATGATCTAAAGAATTATAAACTTAAAATTTATGATAACATGCAAGAATTTATAGAATTATAGCTAAGCTTCCAAGAATTCAATAAGAAAATAATAAGGACTTTTAAAATATAAAAGAAGTTGCCAGAACAAATATCTTTACTGTTTTAAGACAATGTAGTTTTCAAAATGGTTGGCCCTCAGAGTTTAAATTTTGTTGTAACACCATTGAAATGCAAATATGGTCTCCCTTCTTTCTTGAAACTGAACTTTAGGCCCCTAAAATTCCCCTCTAATCTTTTCTCTCGTTCTGTCTTTTTCCAGCTTTCAAAGCAACGTCCTTTTTTCCCCTTTTTTTTAGAAGCTTTATCCTCCTTAATCTTTTTGTTCCCTCTTTCTCATTTAATTTTCCCCCATTAAGGAGCCTCCACTCTCTCTACTCTTATTAGTAACACTGTATTACTCTTGAAACATACAAATTATGAATGCAGGAGTAATGTAGCTATTTCTACAAATTTGTAATGTCTATTTTAGCAAAATAGCATGAGGCGTTGCCTCAATGCCTCTTCAAGATTCTATCATAGAGGCGATGCCTCATCAACCTTGGACTAAGGCAATTTCCTTATGGGCTTGATGGCCCTTAGAAGTTTTCATGGGCTTTTGAAGCTTCTTCGGCTTAATATTGAGCCTATGATCCACTTCTAAAGGGAACTTTGGGCTTTTGGTCCATTCTTAAAAGGATTTTGGATTGTTCTTTGTATTTAGTGCTTATTTCATTTTCATCATCGGGCTTCTATTGTGAGTCGATCAAACTAGGTGCCCACACTAAGCACTTCAGACTTATACTTGAGAAAATAAATCCAATAGTATTTGCTAAAGTGATCATAAAATAAAATAGTGATGACCATCAATAGAACTAACAGGGGAAGGTCCCCATAAGTCTGAACAAACTAAGTCAAAAGGACCATTTGCCTAAAATATTGATTTAGAAAAGGGAATTTTGTGACTTTCGCTCAAACTACAGGCTTCACAAAGACTAGTCACATTATTTGAAATAAAAGAAATATGAGAATTCTAAAGGGCCTTGTGAACTACAAGAAGAGAAGTATGACCAAAACAAGCATGCCATTATTATAGAGAACATTTGAGAGCAGCCTTAGGTGGTGGTGGTGAAGAGTAAATATCAAGAATGAGGGAGTAAAGGCCTTGATCATTTAGGTCAGAAAGCTATAAATCCCTCATTCGAATGTCCTCAATTTCAAAGTGATCAGGAAAAAATTCAATGGAGACTTGGTTAGCTATGGTAAAGGAAGAAACTGAAAGTAAATTGGCACATGCTTGTGGAACATGAAAAACATCATTAAGTTTAAAAGAATGACTATTAGAATTGTAAATAGAATTACTAATATGAGTTATTGGAAGAGTATTACCATTACCAATTATAATTTCATTAGGTCTAGTGTAATCTGAGTGAATAGAGAGGTCTTCCATCTCAAGTGTAAGATGGTGAGTTGCTCATGTGTCCATGATCCAAGGTTAAAAGGATTTTGGAGTAGAGTTTGAGGCTGTTGTCATACCTCAAATTTGACTATCCCTAAAAAGTTCTAATGATGAAATGAACCTTTGAGATAACTAGAGTATACTCGTTTGTAACACCTCTAAAGAGTGCAACCTTAAAAACCTAACCGACCCTACTAGTATGCAAATCGATCACCAAGCCATTAAGTTGTGCTCTAACCTTATAAAATATAAAATATCAGAACAATGAGAAGCTTATTTTGAGAATTCTTTTTCTCAAAACACTCAGCTTATTGGGCCAGTATTCATTTCGTTAGACTAGGACCTAACTTTGTGAAAATATGGAAATCGATTTTAATAAAACAAAGTTCAAAAACACGTTTGGAAGGCTCCAAAACCTCTAGAAGTGGTCCTAAAATGGTCCAACACAACCTGAGGATTAGCACGTGCCACTTAAAAGTGCGTGTAAAGCCATAAACACCCCTAGGTGTGACGCACTAAAATCAAGGCTGAATTTGACAAAAAGGACTTTGAAAACGCATTTAGAAAACCCAAAAACCCTAGGAACTAACCTTTAAAAAGCCCTCATAAGCCCCGGTTGGAGCACATAACACGCGAAAGAGTGCATGCACGAAAGAGTGCGTGAGCGTGCGGCCATGCACTCAGCGCATGACCACATGCAATTCGCGTGGCCACGCACTTTGTTCTAGGGACACATGCATGAACACATTTATACCCCCATATTCCACACATTGTTCACTATAAATAGACACCTCCACACTCCATTTTGAGGGAGGAGCAAGTGGAAGCACACAAACTAAAAAATCTGCTCGATTGAAGGTGCTAGAAATCCCTTTCCATATAATTTTTGCTCTCCCACTGTCTTTTTCTTAGGTGATTAGATCTCTTTTCCACCAAACCAAGCCTCATCTTTGTCAAAGCACACTTCAAAGCTATACAAACTAGCATTATTCTATTGTCATTTTAAACCTCTTAACGAGGAAAGCTTGATAATCCCTCAAAGCTAAAGCTTCAAAACCCACATAAGCTTAATCGAATTTGAGGACCACACAATCATTTTAGCACATTTATTTTATTGTATTGCATTTTATTTTATTGTCTCCAACATGTGCTTGTGTGATGAGACTGGCAATTTTGCTTGCTATATGAATAATCTATGCTTTATTATGCTCATTCATATCATCATTCTGCATCCTCTAGTTCTAAAACATGAAATCACATCATAAATATCAATAATGTGAAAAGTTCATATCCTAGAATAAAGTCATCATGTTTCTGATGTAGTGATGACATCATGCATCCCCTATATTATCAACATGTATCCTCATAGCATAAATAATCACTGTGAACATGTATGGTCATCTACATTTTACTTACTCTTTCAAGTGATCGAGTGTCCATTGCTTATCCCATTGTTCATGTGATCAAGCAGGTTGTGTGAATGGTCATATTTACCTTATAGATTTATCATATCTAAATTAGATTTAATTTTTTGCAATCTTTTTTTTCCTTTTTTATGTATTTTATTAGGAAAGTGATGTAATAATAATATCTTTAACTTTATTATCTTCTTCCACTATATGATGAATTGTGTAAATGCTATACAAACTATCATTACCAAAACTAGGGTGTTGCGGTAGCTATACATCAAACATTGTATAATGAGAAATAGTTAAAAGTAGATACGATCCCTCGAACTCGGAAATCTTTACTAGGGACAATACTCGCTGAGTGACACGATGTTGTCCCTTTCTTTTTTTGATTTTCTAAAAATTGGGTGGCAACTCCAAAAATAAAAAAAGCATCTCATTCCTCCTAAGACCAATCATTTGTCACTATTTGGTAGAGTTGCCATGTCCTTCGAAAATAAAACAAAAAGACCCTTATGGAACCAATTCACCTTAAAACAAAAAATAAGAATGGTCGTTCACAGTGGTGAATTCATTTGGGACTTGTAAGTAAGAGAGATTAACTCAAAAATGACTATTTCTCATTATGTAATACTCAATCGTATAAAGCCCCTCACCACTGTATTTGCACTACACATCACACATGCACCATTGGTCCTTAAAAGCCTCGATAATACTAAATGACATTGCCACCATGATTCTACTCGAGTCACGAGGAAACAAAGATAAGGTATTATCACCTTTAGTCTTTACTCATGCATTCGCCGAACTCATATGACCAGAGTCTATAACCTAAGTCCTAAAGGGGGGTGATTGAGTTATCAAAAGAATACTAGACTCGCTGACCAGAGTCCATAATCCTAGTCATATGGGGGCATTCTCGCTAAAGGAACCCTTAGCCTTTCACCTTAGCTCAGCTCATGTAGATAAACCAGTAGTAGTATCCATTAGGATTCCACCAAGTTATGCATGCTATCCCTATCCTAACGCTGTCCGTCTAACCTGATATTCATAAAATGACATGACTCTTCTAGTGTCTATGGTAATGTCAGTTTTCATAGAATATTTATGCTCAGGGTCACATGATTCTCATCTACTTTGTGCCAGCCCGAAGCATGAGGAATGATAAGAATCATGTACCTCAGCTTGAATACTCTATGTAAACTAACAAGCAATGACATCCATCGATGATGGAACCTATAAAACGTTGTCCATTTATCCTTATCATATCAAATGAATGGGTTAGAAATCCAACTAGATTATGGACCTTTATGTCGACAAAATCAAACTATAAACTATTGAATGATACTTTCATGACTCCTGGTAAACATATCAAATATCAATATAGGGGCAAGAACTCGGACACCCTTTGATTAATCTTGGTCCTATGCATACGAGTGCATGCAGGCTCTAGACATCATTTGAAGCTCGACAATTGACCTTCACATCGACATCATATGATTACCTCAATCATATTTGAGTATCATTCCTCAGTTTACCCTTTGGTTTTTATCAACATAAATTAAAATAACTTAGTTTTGAGAGTGGAACCATAGTTCCCCAATGACTAAAGGTTCAAAACCTACCTAGGTAAGAGGCTGAATAACCTCATGGAGAAATAAGGTTGGAAGAAAGAGAGCACTTATGATTGGTTTGTTCACTGTGCAGGAAAAACTAACAAGTTCTAATCATGTATACATAACATACATATAAATAAACATGTACTAACCACTGTTTCTTGTAGGAATAATCATCTTTCATTATAGGATTTTGCATCCACTCCATGCATACATGCTCACCCTTTTCTTTTGCAGGTATATGTCATGCATCATTCATTTAGCTAACCTTAATAAATGTACAAGAATCTTACATCCAATATAAATGACTAAGAAGATATTTCTTGTCAGCAATTCGAAGATAGGCTAAGAGAGGGGATCCAAAAACTTGTCGTTGATGGTACTATAGCCAAAATCCTCCAAGCACAAATCAAAGCCAAAAGTGCCCAAGATAGGAATAGCACACCACTGAATTAAGCTTCTACATTTGTTCACCCGAGGGTAAATAAGGCAAAGGGAATTCCCTACACTCTAGTTTAAGCTGATGATGACAATGACTAATACCAGGATCTCAGAAATGCATCAAAAGCTGTAAAAATTGCTAACATGACTAAGCTTGAATCAATGGGGGAGGTCAAATTATTGGCTAACATAATGGCATAGTTGGAATTTGCCTTCAAAGATAAAGGGACTCATGGCTCCAAAAGCTTTACTGACTTGGCACTATTCAAAGACGAGCCACCTCCATATGATTTTAAACTACCAAACTTTGCTAGGTTTGATGGAACAGGGGATCCAAGTGTCCATCTAAGGCAATATACTACATTTATGGCTGCTACAAAGCTTATAGAATCTCAAATTGTTCGATTCTTCTTTACATTATTAGAGGAAGGACTGAGGGCATGGTTCTTTGACCTTGAAGATGAAATCAAAAGCAATTGGCTACTGCTAACTCAGAAGTTTATCAAGTAGTATGAATGCAACACTCAGCTAGACATCACTTGAAGATATCTAAAGACCACAAAGTAGAAACCCAATGAAGCTTTCTCTGATTATATCACAAGATGGTAGGGAAAGGTAGTCAAAATGAGAAACTATCCTCCAAAGGATGACCAAATAGAGCTGACAATCAAAGGGGCACTATTGCACTTAAAAAATAATAAATGATCTTTGCTCATTATCCTAACTTTAGAGCTCTCCATCAGGTCAGGATCAAAATTGAGGATGAGAAACCTCAGTAAGCTAGGAACACCTTTCACTGCAACACCAAACCAAACATCCAACATCCAAAATACCTTCACCCGAGCCATAGAAATAAACATGATCGAACTCGACACCCATAGTTCACCATCTATCAATGCTATTAGACCACCGAGAAAGTTCTCAAACTTCAACCTCCCATTATCCAAAGTATTCCAGAGACTTCAATAAAAGAACCTCCTATAGCCTCAAGGACCTAGGCCTCTTCCAAACTTACTAACCCCTCAAATTAACCAAAACTTGTTCTGTCACTTTCACCAGATGCCCTATCACACCACTAATACATACAGAATCCTCAAGAATGTAATCTAATACCTCATTAACTCTAGGAAAATTGATGACCTAGAAAAATGCCCATCATCAAGACCAATCCTCTCCCAAACTATCAAAACATGCCTCCACCAACCATCAACGTTATTTCCTCTAATCTACTAGAAAACCTTATTGAACAATCAATCCAAGATGTCAAAGAAACCCAAGATAAGCCCTTAGAAGACAAATTCTCGAGTCTTATTCTTGAGCCTCATGACTCTAGCAAAGATGAACAATGCCATTCTACCTTTGAATATATTTCAATGCCCTAGAAATTCCTTCCTCACTTAATGATGAAAAAAAGAGCCAGGGTTATAGCTGTCCCTATGAATGGTAAAGTGATTGATTACCCTTACTCATAAGAAGCAGTTATAGATGAAAATCCCAGTAGTGACCATAAAGTATGGGATTTACTGGGCCAACCATATGGGAAGTTCAACTACAAAGTCAAGTACACATCACCTTCAAAACATGCAAGTCATGGGGATCGATATATTGTATGACTCTAATGATCTTAAAATCATTATTTGGGACTAGAACAGCAGTGCAAAAGTAGATAAGTAAGCAACTGAGAAGCCCTCACTAACAGTCAATCATGTAACTCATAGTAGGTTGGTATATCAACCTCTTGAGAAAGAAAATGATCCCTCTAAAGGAAAAGAAGTAACAAGTGATTAAGCTCTAGTCAAAGAGGAAGACACTGTCCTCAAACAACTTAAGAAGACTTAAGCATAAGTTAGTATTTGGGACCTACTTATGGCCTCCAAGAAGCACAGGAATGCCCTTGTCAGAGCACTAGATGAGGCAAAGATTGCCATTAATGCCTCGCCTTGTGAGAATGAAAGCTACCTCCAATGCAATCACCTTTTCATATGAAGATTTTCCTTTGAGGGAAGGGTCCACAACCATCCTCTTTTCATATAAACAATTATCAAATCTAAGAAGACTGTGTGGTATCGTGGATGATGGATCTACCATTAATGTTTACCCCCTGAGGTTACTACATAAGTTCAGGATGAATGTTGAAAACTTGGAAGAATCCAATGTGGTCATATGATCCTATGATGATTCAAAGAAGCCATTTATTGGCACTTTCAAAGTAGTAGTCATAATGGGGGATATCAAATTAGTAACAGAATTTATCGTCTTGGACATCCCTCTAACTTTTGCCCTGCTACTAGGAAGACCATAGTTCCACCCACTAAGGGGCATACCCTCCACTATGCATCAAAAATCAAGTTCCCTTTGAACGAAAAAGTCGTTACCATCCCTACTGAAATAAACAACATTATTGCTTATCTGAATGTGGTCCTACCAGGATTCCAGGTTTCTATAATTAGTGATGGTTATGTCGATCCTAAAGTTGCTGCTATAATGAAGAAGATGAAATATCTACTTGGAATAGGATTAGGAGGAAGGAACATTGGGGTCACAAAATTCCTTGACTTCCAAGGACAAACCAATAGATATGGTTTAGGGTACAATCCTAAAAGGGCACTGGGGCTAAGAAGTCAATCTCTTTTATAATTGAAAGCTCAACCCAAGTTTACCAAGGACAAGCTAAGAAGTGGGTGAGTAACGGAATTGAGAAATCAGGGTTTGAGATCTTCAATGACACCCTCAATAGAAAGCACTCACTAGATATGGTCACTTAGACTCACATCAATAAGCTGATGGGAAATCTTGAGCTAGAATTTGAGAGTGAGACTATCAATTATGCTCAAGTTGTTGTCATCCTCGAATCAAGCATTGATGACATCCTATTTGAAGACATTGCTGATGATGATCTCTGCACTTTTTCTTTATTTGAAATTGATGATGTAATGAACTCTAAAGTTAATGCAATGAAATCATATTTTACTTACTTGTTTTATGTCTTTCCTAATGGTAGTGTGCATTGCATTAATCAAAACATTAGCATATTTGACATTCTTTCTATATGCACTGAATCATTTAACATTGGCATGGAATATGAACCACACATTCTACATATTTCAAAAGATGTTACCCCTGAAGAGAGGAGAGAAATTGAAAAAATATTAATAAAATATTCAAAAGTATTTGCCTGGACGTATGACGATATGCCTGGTATTGATAGAGACATTACTTAACACTTCATTCCTACCAAAGATGGGTGCAAACTGATAAAGTAGAAAATGAGAAGACTTAGACCATAACGGGCCCAACTACTGAAAGAAGACATTGAGAAGTAGATTAAGGAAAAATTCCTAGAGGTAGTAGACTATCTAAAATGGTTAGAAAATGTGGTGCTAGTATTGAAGAAAGACGGAAGGTTAAAATTTGTGTCGACTATAGAGATTTGAATAAGGCCTGCCCAAAAGATGATTTCCCACTATCTCACATAGATATACTGGTTGACAGCACCTCCACATATGTAATGTACTCCTTCATGGATGGATTCTCTGGGTACAATCAGATTCTAATGGCCATTATCGATAAAACAAAGACAACTTTCATAATGGAATAGGGTACTTATTGCTATAGAGTAATTCTTCGGATTAAAGAATATGGGAGCAACTTACCAGAGAATGGTAACCACAATGTTCCATGACATGATACACAAGAAGTAGAGGTGTATGTCGATGACATGATGTTCAAGCCAAAAACTAGGGAAGAACATCCATTAGATCTTAAAAAATTCCTTAAAAGAGTCAAAAAGTACAGTCTTAGGCTTAATCCAAAGAAATGCATATTTGGGGTCACTTCAAGAAAGATGCTAGGGTATGTTGTCAGTAAGGAATTAGATTAAAATAGATTAAGACAAAGAAAAAGTGGTTAGAGAGATGCCAGTGCCAAGAACAGAAAAAGAAATTAGAGGGTTTCTAAGGAAACTACAATTCATCAGTAGATTCACCACAAAGTTGACAGCGATGTGTGAACCAATCTTCAAGCTACTCAGAAAAGATCAGCTAGTTGAATGGAATAAATAGTGTCAATTAGTATTCGACAAGATCAGGAACTACCTAGCCAACCCACCGGTTCTAAGACCACCTAAACTAGGGATACCTTTAACCCTGTATCTGGCCATCGAAGGAAAATAAATTGGTGTAATGTTAGCCCAAGAGGGAGAAATAAAAGCAGAAGATGCAGTCTACTACTTAAGTAAGAAGATGCTATTGTATGAGGAGAAGTATAGCCAAGTTAAACAAATATGCCTGGCAATGGTATGGGCAATGAAGAAACTCAGACATTACTTTCAGTCCTATCAAATTCAGGCCATGTCTAAAATGGACCCAATGAAGTACCTCTATGAAGCTCCCTCTCTAGTGGGAAAACTTGCCAAGTGGCTCGTGCTGCCAACAGAATTCGATGTGCAGTATCTAACTAAAAAGGTAGTGAACGGAAGAGCAGTGGCTAAATTTCTAGCTCTCAACCCCATTCTAGACTTAGAAGAAATCCAACTAGACTTCCCAGACGACCTCAGTTTAGCCATTAAAATTCAAGGATGGCACATGTACTTTGATGGAGCGGTCAATTAGTTAGATGCAGGAGTTAGTATCATATTACAATCCCCAGAAGGTGAAGTAGTACCAATGGCCAAAAAGCTCAAATTTAGAGTCACAAATAATGAAGTAGAATATGAGGCATGCACACTCGGAATAGAAGCACTAATATCCCTAGATGTTAGAAAAGTCAAAATCTTTAGAGATTCCATGCTAGTAATCAACCATGCCACGGAAGGGTGGGAATTGAAAGAGTAACACTTAAAGCCTTACCTAGATCACTTGAGGCTACTTACCATGTCCTTCCGAAAATGCAAATTCATTCATCTTTATAGGAATCACATTATGATGGTAGATGCACTTATTTCCCTAGCATCAGTGTGGGAAGTACCATCTAAAATGCCTATAAAGCCTTTAATCCTACTTCGATCGAGACAACCTCGTTATAAGAATTATAGAATACCAAAGACAGAAATAGTTGAAAAACCATGATTCTACGACATTCAGAGATATCTAAAGGAATGAGCCTACCTTGATCAAGTAGATGAAAGAGATAATGTAGTCATTTGATGATTAGAATCAAAATTTACATCTCACCAGGGTGTGTTATACAGAAGAACATCAGACGGTTTACAACTCTGATCTCTAGATGAAACTGAGGCTGCAAGAGTATTAGAAGAAGTACAAGATGGTGTTTATGGTATGCACATGAATGGAGCAATCCTAGCTAAGAAAATAATCAAACAAGGGTTCTTCTGGATAATTATGATGAAAAATTGTATCAAATTTGTAAAAAAATGCCACAAGTGTCAGATCCACAGGAATGTTAGCCACCTTCCCTAATAGAATTGCACTACATCTCCTCTCTATAGCCCTTCTCAGCATGGGGACTTGACATAATTGGGGAAATCCACTTTATAGCCTTGAATGGACACATGTTCATCTTAGTGGTAGTGGATTACTTCATAAAGTGGGTTGAAACAAAATTATTTGCAAAGATAGGAGCCAAGCAAATGGCCAAACTCATCAAAAGATATCTGTTATGTCGATATGGGATCCCCCATCACATCATATTTAATAATAGTGTCCAATTCCAAAGGAAATCTAAAGAGTTATTAAGGAGTTATAAGGTGGACCATCACAGATCTTCTCCTTACCAACCACAAGCAAATGGGGCCGTTGTAGCTATAAACAAGAACATTAAGAAGATTTTGTAAAAATTGACTTAGACTTACTAAGATTGGGCAGACAGATTACCATATGCCTTATGGGGGTATCGACCAATAGTCAGGACTTCAACTGGAGCAACTCCTTTCTCGCTAGTATACCGATAAGAAGTAATACTTCTAGTTGAAATAGAAATCAAGTCTCTTTGGGTAGTGATTGAATATGAACTGCTAGAAGTACAATGGGCACAATAGAGGCACGATAATCTCATCCTCTTGGATAGTTGAAGGCTTAAGGCTCTATACCACACATAGTTGTATCAGGCTCGGCTAGCCAAAACCTTCAACAAGAAAGTGAAACACAAGAGTGTGAAAGTAGGAGACTGGGTGTTAAAGTAAATGAGGCAGAACGTTCTAGACCCGAGAGGGAAATTCATACTTAATTGGGAAGGCCTATACTTGGTCAAACATGTCTTATTAAAAGGAGCAGTCAGGCTAATGGATTCTGAAGGCAACAAATTCTCTGAACATGTCAATGCATACCACTTGAAAAAGTACTACGTCTAAGGCATAAAAAAATCCTGTCGAGTTAAAAACCTAAAAATGGTAGTTTAAGCAAAAGTTAGGGACTTCCTGTTAGGTTGAAAACCCTACATGGGCAACCTAGGCAAAAGTTAGGGAAAGAAAGAAAATACTTAGCTAGAAAACCTGAGAAGGCCAGTTAAGGACAGGGGTAACCTCGAGTTTGAAATTTATATGAATGCACCTATGCTTTTCTTAAATGACTTCAATGAAATGAGAATGATTGCTGATTTATGCAAAATGCCTTTGAAAAATGCAACACATTTTTATCATCATGAATTGCATCAAGCATGCTTTGCATTTTCTTTTATAGTTCTTAACTCTCTCTTCGAGATCTGCCACTATCGTCAAAGCCTCAAAAAAAAAAAAAAGCCCAGCTAGGTATGAAGAGCTCTAAGAGGAGACACCCTAGGCAAAAAAGGGAAGAAAAAGAAAACCCAGCTAAGTGCGAAAAGCTCCAAAAGGAGACGCCTTAGGCAAAAAAGGGAAAAATAAAAAAGGGAGGCAAGAGCAATGGAAAACATCATCAATGACACATAGTAAGAAGCATATATAGTCATCATTATATAAGTATCATACATCACATGCGGGATAAATGCCTAGATATAACACCTAGAGTCCATAACCTCTAGAAGATGATACAATAAGGCAAACCACAGGGCAAAATAACTACACCTAGCTCTTAAAATAACTACATCGATCGTGGCTACCATCAGAAGCAAGCACTAATCCTACTCAAGCATCTCCCTTATCTGATCTAGGCTCATCACCGTTCATCATAAAGGATGATAGTCATGACTTCAGCTCACCAATATGATCACAATAAGTCGTGCGCTCATGCTCCCATTCACGGCTAGTGTGATAGCATTTAGCCTGCATGACATACTGCAAATCATACACGAATACATAAAACATGTGCATAAAATAAAAAATTACAATAAAGAAGGCATACCCTCTGAGTGGTCACAAACTCCAAAAAGCGCTATTACACACTCCCTGCTATGCAACGATATACTAGTACTGACCAAAGGAGACGGGAATCTATAAAAGCAAGCAAATAATTCAATCACCACTCATCAAATAATTAAAACAAAGGCAAAATAAAAGAAATAAAACATGAACATGGGTAGCGTCAGGAGGAGTAAAACCCGATTGAGGAAAGCCAAGGAAAGGCAAATCAAAATGCACTACTCTACCAAATATATTCGTCCTAAGCAAAGCTAAGGATGGCTGGACCATCATGTCCCTGATAATAGTACTGCCAGCAGCCACACTGCTAGCATGGGCAGTCAGCTCAGTATGAAATGTGCCCTCATTCTCCTCAAAATTAGACCCAAATCTCTTCCGACGAGATCCTCACCACTGTAGATAAGCTCTCACAACTCGTGTCAATTATAGTTTATTTACATGCTTGTAAAAAACAAGAATAAAAGCCTACTAGATCAGAGGAAGCAACTCTTGATGATTCGCATGATGGCCCAGTCCTCAAATCTAAAGGATAAGACACATCTGCCTAAGGAGGTGGAGTTGGAGAAAAAAGTGCCACTAGCCACAACGTCAATCAGCTGAGGGATTAACACATCATCATAAGGCAAGCTTGCACCCTCTAAAAGACTCTCAGAGGAGTATCCCATCATGGCAGTAGCAAGCTCATCACCACTAAGCTATGACCCTATAACATGTCACTAGGAGGAGGAACATGGACTCTCCTCATAAATGGACCGTTCCACTAATGATGGACTCACTCGTCGAAATACCACACTTTGCTAGTAAGGCCAAAGAGCAACACTCATCTCTTTAATAGTTGCTATGCAGTCACTATCTCTGCAGTCCAATGTGACCTCGCCACCAACTAGCGAAGGAAGATTTGCTCAAAAGGCAAGAATGAACAAAGAATCTTTAAAATAGAAATAACTAACACAACATGAGTTAAACATACCTGATTAGGGGATAGCTTGCCCATGTAGTCCTAAGCTATTGTACAATCCTCAATCAAATCAATATTTCCTCCTAATCCAGTCGGAATAATGAGGAATGCCATCCTCTAGGAAATACTCAATGGTCAGACAAGGGACAACCCCAAACTCATAAGCCCAAATCTATCAGAACCAAGAAGTCAAAAATAACAAACTAAAGACAAAGAGCAAAAAGAACAGACATGAGAATTCCTACTCATATCCAACATGAACAAGCATCCACAGATCCTCAAGCAACATTGATATGCTACATCAAGGCACGAGTACATATGGGCAAAAAGATAATACCCTATTAATACTTTGACAAGCCATCCAGATCTATCAGAACAGGCAGCAATCGCAAACTACCCATACTCGAAGGGTTCAGGAAGATGACAACACTTGACAAGTAGAACAAAAACTAGTAAGCCAATTGTTCTGTTAAAACAAGACCATTATTGTACATCATCTGCACGAAAGAAATAAACTTAGTGTAACGAGTGAGGTATGGGCAACTAGACTTCATAAGAGTGGCCACCCCAAGAAAATCCATGGTAAGGCGCTTCCTCGCCACCGCAAAAGAGTACTCATCCTCACTAAAGGGAATGGGCTCTCCAGAAAAGCTCAATCCTATAATAGCAGCAAAGTCTAAAGGAGTGATAGTCATCTCCCCAATAGACATATGGAAAGTATGTGTCGTGTCCATCCATCGCTATATCAGTGCATACATAGTAATCTGACTTGATGAATATGAGTCGTAAGATAATGCAATAATAACCCTATCAAAACCCATCCCGCTGCTTCACACACAATGGAAGACCCTGATAATACATGTTGACCTTATTGAAACTACCAGGTAGCACAGTAACAGACCTACGAGGCTATAAATAATAGGTACACTATCAAACATTTGAACAATTAATAAATACTAACACATTTTTTTCTATTATTTAATAGGAACAATAACAAAAGATGAAAAGAATAGCATCACAACAAGTACTAATAGATAGTCATAATAAGAAAATAAAGCAAGATATATCAGCTATCAGCATTCACAATAAAGCTATGACTTAATATATAGTTACAGTAAGTACTATAGGCTATAGAGCTATAACTACAATAACCTCATACAATAAAATAAACAACAAGGCAGCTAATGAATAAGCTTTAAAAAAAATAATAAAGAAGGACTTACCTGGCGATGATGATGAGCCCAAGCTTGAGTCTCTAGACTATAAACCATAAGAATTGGGTATCCTTGAGAAAGCTTAGATAGCTAAGGACCCCGAATGCTAGACGGACCATCAATACTAGTCCTCGTAGTGGAAGTCCCAGCTCTAGTGGCCTCTATAAAGTTACCCTTCACATCCAAAAAGATATCCTCTAAACCTTTCGAAATGTTGGGGAACTCCATCTTATGCAAAAATTCAGAAGCAAAAACATAGAGCAGAAAATACCTGAAACTCAAAAAGGGTTAAAAAAGATGAAAAACACTCAGAGAAGGTCGAAAGAAGCTTCCTTCAACCTTAAAAATGCATGTCTTAGGTAGACAAGAGAGGGGGAGGTGCGTGGCCACGTGCTAGGTACGTGGTCACACGCTGCTCTACACGCGTAGCCACGTGCACTTCCCCCTTCCACGTGCTCTCGTACAATTGTATGTGCACTTCGAGACTTTGCACACTCATTTCTCTAGTCCTAAAACTCCATTTGAATATAAGACATGCACTGAACTCATATAAAAGTACACTAATGAGGACTACATTTGCTTAAAGACTCCGCATGCGGCCTCACCACTTTTAAGAACTTAGCACCTCCCCAATGAAGAAAAATAGGGAAGAATCATCAAAACGATACCCTGCTCGAAATCATCAAAATAACATCTACAACACAATAAGTAATGACATCATCATTACCACATCATCAATGTATCATCACCGACCAAGACTAAAAGAGAAGGACACATTACATCAATTATAATGATGACAACAATCTATTTGCCTAACACCTGAGGAGGTTATAGTGGCATTATTCTATTCGCTTAACATCTGAAGATGTTATAATGGCAGTATTTGTGTCTTCGCCTGACACCTGAAGAGGTTATAGTGGTAGTATTTATCTGTTTGCCTGACACCTAAAAAGGTTATATTGATAGTATCTGTCTATTCACCTGACACCCAAAGTGGTTATAGTGCTAGTATTTATCTATTTTTTGGACACCCAAAAAGGTTACAGTGGCACTATCTGTTTGTTTGCCTAACACAGGAGGAGGTTATAGTGGCATGATTTTGTTCGCCTAACACCTAAAGAGGTTATAGTGGCAGTATCTGTCTATTCGCCTGACACTTGAAGAGGTTATGGTGGCAGTATCCTAACAATCGAATCACAATAACATAGCACTCAGATAAGTACCTCTCTCTTCATAAAATGATTTTTTACATCTTTGCATTTGCTTCATGTGTATTGACACTAGTGCTAGGTGGCTATACAACACACGTGAAGCAGGGGGCAACTATTATACCTCAAATTTAATTGTCCCTAAAAAGGTCCAATGATGAAATGAACCTTCGAGATGACTAGAGTCTACTCGTTCATAACACCTTTGAAGTGTACAACCTTAAAAACCTAACTGACCCCACTAGTGTGCAAAATCGATCATCGAGCCATTAAGTTATGCTATGATCTTATGAAATATGAATTATCGGAACAATGAGAAGCTTATTTTGAGAATTCCTTTTTCAGAACACTCAACTTATTGGGATGGTGTTCATTTTCTTAGATTAGGACTTAACTTTGTTAAAAAAAATGAAAATTAATTTTGACAAAACAGACTTTGAAAACATATTTGGAAGGCTCTAAAACCTTTAGAAGTGGTCTCGAAATGGTCCAACACAACTCGAGGATCAGCGCGTGTCACTTAAAAGTGCGCATAAAGCCATAAACACCCTTAGGTGTCACGTGCTAAAATCAAGGCTGAATTTGACCCAAAAAACTTTAGAAATGCATCTGAAAGGCCAAAAAACCTTGGGAACCAACCTCAAAAAAGCCTGCATAAGCCCCAGTTGGAGCGCGTGAGCATGCATGACCATGTGCTAAGTGCATGGCCACGTGCTGGGTGTAAACCTCGATTGGAGAGCATGAGTGCACGCAGCCATGCGCTAAGCATGTGACCACACTCTAGCATATGTCCATGCACTCAGCACACTACTGCGCACACTTTATATGGCCATGCACTTTGTCCTAGGGACACGCACGTGACCATGCCTATACCCCCCATATTCCATAAATTTTTCATTATAAATAGACACCTCCACACCCCATTTTGAGGGGGGAGCAAGTGGAAACAGACACACACACTAAAAAATATGTCCAATCGAAGGTGTTGGAAACCCCTTTTCTAGATAGTTTTTGCTCTCCCATTTCCTTTTTCTTAGGTGATTAGATATCTTTTCCACTAAACCAAGCCTTATCTTTGTCCAAGCATGCTTTAAAGGTATACAAACTAGCATAATTCTATTGTCATTTTGAACCTCTCGACAAGGAAAGCTTGATAATCCCTCAAAGCTAAAACTTCAAAACCCACATAAGCTTAGTCGAATCTAAGGACTACACAATCATTTTAGCATATTTATTTTATCGTATTGTATTTTATTTTATTATCGCCAGCATTTAGGAATATTATTGTGCTTGTGTGATGAGATTGGCAATTTTGCATGCTATATGAATAATCTATACTTTATTATGCTTATTTTATACCATCATTTTGCATCCTCTAGTTCCAAAACATAAAATCACATCATAAATATCAATAATGTGAAAAGTTTATATCCTAAAATAGAGTCTTCATGTTTTCAGTCCAGTGATGACATTATGCATCCCTTATATTATCATCAAGTATCATCATCGCATAAATAATCACTGTGAACATGCATGATCATTTACATTTTGCTTACTCTTTCAAGTGATCGAGTGTCCATTGCTTATCCCATTATTCATGTGATCGAGCAAGCTATGTGAATGGTCATATGTACCTTGCAAATTTATCATATCTAAATTATATTTACTTTTTTACAATCTTTTTTTCCTTTCATATGTATTTTATTAGGAAAGCGATGTAATAATAATATCTTTAACTTTATTATCTTCCATTATCTGATGAATTGTGTGAATACTATACAAAATATCATTATTGAAACTAGGGTGTTGCGGTAGCTATACATTGAACATCGTATAATAAGAAATAGTTAACAAGTAGATGTGATCCCCTGAACCCGAAAAATCTCTACTAGGGGCAATACTCACTAAGTGACCTCATGTTATCCCTTTATTTTCCCAATTTTCTAAAAATTGGATGGCGACTCCACAAAACCAAAAAATCATCTTGTTCCTCTCGAGACTAATCATTTGTCCTTATTCAATAAAGTTGCCATCTCCCTCAGAATAAAAATGAAAAGACCCTTATGGAACTAATTCTCCTCAAAACAGAAAATAAGAAGGTCGCTCATAACTACAAGGGAGTAGATGGCTGATAATTAGTTGACTGAGCAATAGTGGGGCATGGTGAAGGACATTGGTGAGTTATATGGCTAGTACCATTACAACTGGAGCACATTAGGGAATTTTATTCTAAATATAAGAAGCCATAGGGACTGCACTAATTTGAAAATTGATTGGGACTGCGAGTTGAAGCATGAGTAGGAAACGAGGTGGGATGACCACGTCCTCTACTTTGCTAGTTCTTGAAATTATGCCGACCTTTAAAATTAGTAGAGCTTTATTAATCAACAGGAGAAATGGCTATGTGAAAGGTAGTTAGTGGAATGACATTTTTGTTTTCAATTGCTAAATTAATTTCTTCACTCAATAAGAGCCTATAAAGATCGTCAAAGGAGAGGTCTGTTGGTCTGTTTTCAATGGAGCGAATGAACAGATGATAAAGGGACCCAAGACCATTGATGACAATATAAGTAAGATTGTCATCGGATATAGGACTGCCTAAGGCCTGAAGTTGATCAGACATGCCTTTAGCATGCTGAATGTATTGGAAAAATATTTCACTCATATCTTTTTGTAGGCAATAGAGGCTAAACTTGATTGTTCTAAACTATGTTTTGAAATAAGATGCATATGCAGACTCAAGATGAGTCTAAGATGTTCTAGCATTGGGTGCTCCCATAATTTGCGAAATGAAACTTTTTGTCAATGACCATATTATCCATCTTAGAACTAGTTGGTCATATTGAAACCATTATTTTTAGGAAGGGTTTGGTTGGTTGTCTTGGAGGTTAAGTGGCGGAGGAGTATTATTGCCATTGATGTGTGCTGTTAGGTCATAGCTATGCAATAACGGCATTAGTTGAGCTCTCCAAAGAAGAAAATTAGTGGAATTTAAGTGAATAGGCACCTGATGGGTAACATTAGGGAGCGTTTGAATGTTAGACTAAGAGGTATTTGTTATAGTGGGGCTACTTTGGTGTTAGAAGTGGACATGGTTGATAAATTGCTTATGGAACCTCCAAGTCCAAACCTTGTTAGGAATTAAAGAAGGGTAAGGTGAGAGGTGGAGAGGATCCCCACAAACCCTCTGATGCCTAAGTCAGAGAATGTAGAGAGAGAGTTTAAAGAGATAAAGAGAGAAAAGGGTATGAGAGAATATAATTAATGAGAATGAGGGATATGGGGTCCTATTTATAGGGATAGTGATACTCAAACCTAAGAGGAATATGATTCCTCATTGATGAAAGTCCTGTGTCTATTTGGAGAGTGTTTTTCCCTATTCGAGAGTCTCCTTAATTAGGATTCCTTCTCTAATTTGGTTTGGACATCGTTCATTTACAAGTCACTCATGTATAAAAAAATAAACCTTTAACAGAATAGGAATATGTATATGGGCTATTAAGAGTCTCCCCTAAAATATGTTTGGATATTTATGTCTAATGTATCAGAGTATGATAAATGCAAGGTGATGAATTATTCAAAAAATTGATTCCTTTGCCTAGAGAGAAAGAGACTCCTTATGTAATTACATCTAATATGGAGGGGTGATCTGAGGTGGCCAGCCTCAGTCATAGAAAAAGAAATAATGCTCGGTACTGAGTCTTAGAATCACTATATCAGAATATCACTCATGAAGTGCCAGTTGGACTTAGATACACAAATCCTACAATGAAAGATGCTTGGTGTAATAGAAATAACTCAAGGGATTAACTCGTCAGTGTTTTAGAATGATCTAATGGGATCAACCATCAGTGGAGTTTTGATGCTTGGTGCATTAACAACGTGGCCTGAGTGCCAAAGATTCTGGGTACATTAGAAGTGCGGCTCGAGTGCCGAACTTCAATATTATCAAAGCGACTTGAGGGTGCCAGCTTTAGTCATTGTACTTAAAACCTCAGTGCATTAGAAGCATAGCCTAAGTGCTAAACCTTAATACTATCAAAATGATCTGGGGGTGCCAACTTCAGTCACTGGACTTAGAATCTTGGTACATTAGAAGCTGGCCTAAGTGTCGATAAAAGGGATAGCTGGCAGCGAGGTGAGCGGGATTATCAACCACCATGCCTTTTGACATTCTTTTGAATTTTGAATTGTGTAATTGTCATGTCTATTTATGTGTTAGAAGATGAGATGTTTCAGTTGCCATAATGATAACTGCTCGATTAGCAGGCTTTTCTCTTGCCCGAAATACCCTTGATACTGTGTGACAAAGATGTAAATAACTGTAAGAACAGTAGTGGTCATTCTAAAACTTTCCAATCCTCTTTAAATAGGCTAGTCCTTTTGCTGTCTTCTTTTTGCTAATTTTCTCTCAAGTGTTCTCTACACTCCTCTTTAAATAGGCTAGTCTCTTTTCCTTTCTATCTTCTTCCTTTTTATTTCTGCTTGATAGGATCCATGGCTCCTCGAGAGGAACTTAGTTCAGACCTTTTCGTGTCTAGGATTGATGACAACATGCTCAAATGGTATAGAAGGCATTTTAGCATTCTCCAAGATTTCACTTTGCATACCATAGACAAGAATTTCAAAGCTCATACCCCTTTATTAGATTGGCAGAAACTGATTGTGTACTTTGATTAGTTAGAAGGAGGGTTGAATTTTCCCTTAGATCCCTTTATTAAGAGCTTCTTGAATAGATATGTAAAGATCTGTATTTTTATTTATTAATATAAAATGTGGATTATAAAGTTTTAATTACTATTTTAATAAATTAGTATTAAATGAGTATTTTATAAGTGTCTTAATAAATTTATTAATTATTAAGGGTATGTTATATATATATATATATATAGTTTGTGTGTGTGTGTGTGTATGTATACTTTATGGGAGGATATTTTATTTTTTAAAAAATATAGTATATGTGCTTTTGTACTTTAATATTATAAAAAAAGGTACAAACATTTTTTTCTTTTTTTTTCTTTCTTCTTTCTTCTTTTTCTTTCTTTCTTTCTTCTTCTCTTCTTCCCTCCCATCATCGATAGCCACCCTCTACCCTAGCCACTGCCAGTCGTTGCTAGTAGCTCCGAACGACGAATAGAGCTAGCCATCATTGTCTGGTCACCTTCTCTCTTCCTTTCCCTTGCGAATTTCGGCAAGCCAAAGTGAAATTGGGTTGTTGCTGCTACCTCTGACATTGCCAGACTTCACCATTGTTCTCGTTGAACTCATCTCCTTCTAGGCAACGATACCCCTCAGTCAATTTCATCAGGTAGCACTGACAACTACCTTGATTTGAGGTAAATTAATTCTAGATTTTCTTGGTTAATTTATTTAATTTGAGTTTTAATTAGGCTTGATGGTAGTTATATAAATTCAAAATTGGAGTTGAGATCTATCCATAGGTGTATGTTTCATAATTTTCTGAAATTTTTAAATTTTTAGGTACTATTCTGGGTTCAGTTATTGTTCTAGGTTATTGTTGTGAAACTAGGTGTTTTTATATTTTTATTAAATACTATAAATTGTGTAGATTAAACTTTGTTAAAGAAGTTTTATGAAATTTCTTGTAGAATTTAAGATATAATTTTTTTTTAAAGATTATGTTTAATATGTGTTTTTAGAGAATTTATTGTATTTTATTATTTATTCAAATTTTAATTGAAATTAAGGTTATTTAACATGTTTATTGCTGATTTTAAGTAATAAAGGCAAGAAAATATTTTTCATGAGTAAATTGTAATTTTTAGTTAATTGGTAGTAATTTCAAAAAATATTTTTTATTATTATTTAAAAGCTTAAAATAAGTTCTTTGATATTTTTATTATATATTTGGATTATTTAAATATTTTATTTATATTTAACTATAATTTTAGTTAAGGAGGTTTAAAGGAAGTTTTATAAATTTAATTATTTTAAATAGTTGATTTCAATGATATTAAATAAGAATTTTATTATTGATTTTATTAATGGTTTGAAACATAGGTTTCCTTTATATTTTAATTATTTAAATGAATTAATTGAAATGGTTTAACTAAATTTTTATTTTGTGATATATTAGTAAATTTTAAAAAAATTATGCTATTTCTATATGTGTATTTGTGTTGGTTCTCGGTTGGGCATAAAGTGTAGTTCGAGGCCTAACTTGAGTAATTGAATTATGGAGATTATAGAAGTGTTGTTTTATGCAGGAATGACTCTACTTTTAGTAGAGAGATGTCCGTTTACATGGGATACTATATCAAATTTTTTGGTAGATTTTTCGTAAAACGTAACATCGATATGTGCTAGTTTTTGAGTTTGAATAGTATTGTATCTTAGATCGAGTCTCTTCTTTAGAAATTTAGAACGTACAAGGTTAGGGTTTTAATTCTATTTATTTTTATCATTTTTCTATAGTCGCACCTAGAGCAAGGCCTGCAGGGCAGGGCCAGTTGAGGACACGTTGGCCAGCATGCTCCACTTGTGAGTTAATACTATGAAATGTTTGTTATGATTTTATATATGAGATCTATTAATTATGAATATAAATATTATCATGAACATGATTTATTAGTTTGATTATTGTTGTGAATATTAATATTATGTTTTAGCTTGAGGTGCATTTTATTTTATTTTATGATATTTTATTTCATTGTATTTTAATTTATTTGATACGCATATTTTTGTAGAAAATAGTAGAACATGCTACCTGGTGGATGTCACTAGGACTGTGTATACACCAGTATAAATTTGGGTTGTTAGCCGGTTACGTTGTGAAATGTGGACCCTGGTTAAGCTTTGCTCTTTGGGCAGATGTATGATTATGGTTGAGCTCTAGTCGAGCTTGATCTTTAGGAAGAGATATATTACTACCTGGACCCTAGTCGAGCATACTCTCTAGGTGCCAGTAAACATTTGGAATAAGAGACTGACTGTGGCCAGACCCTGGTTGAGCTTGCTCTCTAGACTGATAGTCAATTAGACTAAGTGAGCCAAGTGGAAATTAGATCTTGAGGTTTAGGGTTCTACCATGATTTCCCTTAAAGGTTTATTTTATATGAGTTTTAATGAGAAGTTTTACATAAAGAGATTTATGAATATTTGAAAGAATATTTTATAAAGCTAATATTTTAAAATAAAATAAATGATTTCTAAGCTATTATTTATTCCCTAAAATTATTAGTTTTTAAATAAAATTATTAAAACCAACATGCATTTTATAGCATTAATTCACTCAGTGAGGTCTGACTCCCCTTAACTATTTTTTAGGATCTCGGAGTCTACAGTTAGTTCTTTTACCTTGTGTCGAACTCATTCCTCGTTGGCTGCTTTATGTATATTTATTTTTTTTAAAGTAGTGTGCATTTGAATTCTAGATACTGTAATAGTTAGTTGAATGACTTACATAATTTGTATTTAGATTTGGTATTTTAATATTATCTTGTATTAGGGATTTTATCATATTGAACATATATATTATATGTATTTATGTATTAGGTATGGACTATTATAGTTTTGTGAATGGTGATAGTTAAGAAAAAATTTTCAAGGCTTACTACAAGTTTCAGATGCATTATGCATTTCCTATTCCCTAGTGTTGGTCACGTGCCTTTGGGTTTAGGTTGTGACAAGATACAACATAGCTCCTGACCAACTTCATCCTAATAGTTACCAGATCTTGATCGGGTTTATAAAGTTGATGCATAAGGAGTGTAGAGAGTAGGATCTAAATGTTCTTCAGTACATGTAAAGTCTGAATAAGAAAAAAGGAGAGCTGATGCTTGCTTTATCAACTGTTCAGCTATTCCAAATCATAGTTTCTTTGTTAATCTTATAAATCTTCATAAGAAATGGAGGCATATATTTTTTATAGTGGAGCATCCATCATATTTGATCAATATCCGGTGGATGTGGGCTCACGATTGCCACAAGGGGAAGCATCTTCCAAGGTTATCTGAAGAGGATACTAAGTTAGTGTTGAGGCTTCATATCCAAAGTGTAGCTGATGCAACATTTATTGAGAATCTATCTCAGAGATACGTCTAGAGAATCTGCTCTGAGCGTATAGACGTTAGTGGTAAGTTCTGAGATTTCGAAGGTATATTCTGACCTTAGTTTGTTTTTATTTATAGATGGTTGACTATTTCACTTTTATGGGCAAAATCTTTTTAGATGAGGAGCTATATGAGCAGGCAACACATATGACTAAACAACCTCCCGAGATGCAAAAATTTTAGAGGCTTATGTTGATCCATGCCCAATTGACAAAGGTAAAACCATGCTCGACGATACTCAAATGGAAGCTTTTGAACTTTTTAAGAAGCTCCTAGAGTGTGGAGTTGGGTGATGAGGAACAACTAGGGGAGGAGGTGTTTATCAAGCATCCTAAGCTTGTCGGATTCCCGAATCTAAAAAAATGGATGTTATCAAAGGTGAAGCCCCTAATGTATCCATAAGTTAGAGATCACTATGCCAAGTCTCTACGGTTATCGGATGACATCTAAAGGTGGCAGAAGGAGGGAAGGAATGAGCTGTACAACTCATTGATTACATATGCCTTAGAGGTAACTTATTCGATCTTCTACTGCTATAATTATTTTTATAGATGTTTTTATTTTTTGATTTTCTATACTTGTCTATTAGATGGCTTAAGGGCTGCTGCTGGTGAAGGATAATTACTTCATCCTTCAGAGTGAGTTCAACATCAAGGAGGCTAAGGTCGGTACCATCACGATTGATTATGAGAATAAGCTAGATGCCACTAAATGTGCCCTGGAACTCATTGAGACTAATAGCACGAAGTTCAAGTTAGAAACTAAAGTGAGCTTGAAGAAGGTCCAAGAGTTCAAGCATTCACAAGCTTAGCTCACATTAAGGATTGAGATGCAGGACATCGAGCTCGAGACTCTGAGAAAAGAGTTAACTGATGAAAGCAAATCCCAGGGCGATGACCTGAGAACTTATCAGAAGATGGTAAAGGGATTTCTTAAGGCCTACAAGTCTGAGTGTCAAAGTTTACTGTCGGCTCAGCATCCAAACTTAGATTTTTCTAATATGGATAAGATAACTCCCAATGATCTGGCACAGCTGGTTGTTGCTGAAGATGATGTTGCTAAGTCTACTTCTAAGGATCTTCTAGTCATTAAAGAAAAATTTGTTTCCGGAGCTACTTCTTCTGGCGCCAAATCTACTTCGCTCCCTGAATCTTAGCCTTTAGAAGATGTTGAATCCATCCCAATGTCAGGATTGTGCCTCCCGGACCTGAGGCTAATTTGTAAAATACTTTAAAATTTTTATCCTTGTAGTGTAATATTTTCAATAATAAATGAAGTATATATTTTTTTATTTCTCAAACTTGGTATACTCCAAATACATTTAATTGATAATATTTCTTGAGGCTGTCTGAGTTCCAATGTTGAGGTAGCTCTTTTCCTCATTCATCCTTGATCTTATAGGCCCCCTTAGTCATCTTCTCAATGACTTGGGAAGGACATTCCCAATTAAGTCTAAGCTTTCCTGTGCCAAAGTTTCCTTTTCCAATGTCAGCCCTTCTGAGTACCCAATCTTTGACCTTAAACTGCTTTGGCCGGACATGTCTGTTATGATACTCTATGATTCTCTATTTTTGGGCTTTTGCCATAATGGATTCTCATTCTCTCCTTTCTTTAAGTAGGTCCAGGTGTTGAGTGTAGTTTTACACTTATTTTAGAGTTGAATTTTAATGAATTTTGAAATAATAGTTAGTAATAATTGGGAAAAATTTAGGTTTAGTTAGGCATTTGCTTAATTTGGACCTTCATTCTAGTTTCCTATTTATTTTTAGTTTATTTAGGAGTTTTTAATTGATATTAATAAGAGTTTCCTCTTTTTGTAGGAAAGATTGAAAAGGAAGCCTAAATAGTCAAAGAGTGCTAAACATGGCCATCATATAGGCGTGCTTGTGCCCATGTCACATTCTGGAAGAAAATCAAGGCTGTATAGCTTAAGCACGACCATGTTGGAAGCCATGTCAACCATTGAAATTGACGGAGTTGTGACATGAGATGGAGCATGGGCATGCTCAAAACCGTGCCCTTTTCTGTGCGAATTAAAGAATCTACAAAGGACCACATGGCTTAAGCACAACCATGCTTGAAGCCATGACCGCTTCTATTCAAGTTAAAGAAAATGTGAAAGCTCAATATGACTTAAGCATGACCATGCTTGAAGCCATGCTATAAAAGTAAGGACGTGACACGACCATGCTTATGCCATGCTTAAGCCATGTCGAGTAGAAAAACATTCCTTTTTGGAGGAAACTCAGAAATTCAAGTCAAATTAGGTTTCCATTGAATTTGCAATATAAAAGGGGGATAAAAAGGGGTTTTTATTCATTCTTGATCATTGAAAATCATTCTTATTTAGAGAAAAACTTTTGAAGACACATTGAAAGGAGATTAAAGAAGGAGTTGTGCAAAATTCAAGAACCAAAATAATTAGTTCTATTTCATTTTTAATTCTCTTTATTTTGTTTATGTTCATCACTGCAATTATGCACGACTAATTCTCTTTAGGGTTTAGAATTATGTAGCTAGTCTATTACTTGTTTGGATTCTTATTCCTTTCAATGAATTAACTTCTAGTTAATTTTACAAGTTGTGCTTAATGTCTTGTATTTGATTTTAGTCCTGATTGAATGCATGTTTTTGGGTAGATTAGAGACAATGAGAGTTGCATGATCTATTAGCTCATAGACTTGTACGACTTATGAACCTCAATCATGAAAGTAGACGAATCCTTCAAGGAATAATAAATCACTAAGGAAATTAATGAACCCTAGTTAATTGATGTGACCATGAAAATAGGCTGTAATTAACTTTGGTATTCTTAGATGAACTTAAAAAAGACTTTATGCAATTTGAGTGGTTTACCCTTAACTGAGTCAATGAATTGAATTATGCAAAGATCCTGTAATCTAAGTAATAGCTAGTGAAACAAATTCGGACTCTAACTTATTAATTATTGAATTTTATTATTTCAGCTTTAAGTTTTCTTTTCTCGTTAATTGATTTATCATTATAATTATTCTATTTTGTTAGATTGTGGAAGTAGAATTAGGGCTAGTACTTAGTATCAATCTCCTTATGGGAATGATACTCATATTCACCACTTTACTACTTATTACAAACCGTGCACTTACAAAATTTGCCTAACACCAAGTATATCCGAGTGTTAATATTGTTGCATTCCTGATACAGATTCTCGGTTACTTGGTAAATTACTGATCCAATCTTTACTTGGATTCTGCATCCATCCCATAAGTTAGTCTA
The DNA here is from genome assembly GCA_947683625.1 of Mallotus nudiflorus. NCBI lineage: Eukaryota > Viridiplantae > Streptophyta > Magnoliopsida > Malpighiales > Euphorbiaceae > Mallotus > Mallotus nudiflorus. The sequence continues at coordinate 967,700 of CANTUR010000277.1, read as the reverse complement.
AAAGGTATTTCTCATGTAGAAGTTCTCAATGTTGTTATATAAGCCCATATGACATTGTTGAGTTCTTTAACCCAGTTTCCCTTCTTTCAGTCTAATCTCTTCTTTAAACCTTGCATGATCCTGTTGGTGACTTCTGCTTGGCCATTTATTTATGGATGAGCTATTGAAGTAAATCAGAGCTTTATATTAAGATCATATTAGAACTTTATGAATTTCCCATTATTGAATTGCTTCCCATTGTCTATTATCAAAGTGTGCAATATTTCGAATCTATAAATGATTTCTTTCCAAAAAAGTGTTAAATTCGGGACTCAGTAATGGTTAGGATAGCCTTAACTTCTATCCACTTAGTGAAGTGATCTATAGCCATAATCAAGAGCTTCTCCTGGGAGGTTGAAATAGGAAATGAGCCTAAGATTTCCATTCCCCATATTGCGAAAGGTCAAGGACTCCTAATCGGATGTTGAGTATTAAAAGGTTTATGGCTAAGGTGAGCAAATTGTTAACATTTGCGACATTCTTGAACCAATTTATGAGCATCTCAGGACATGGTGGGCCAATAGTAACCCTGGAGTAAATCTTTTCTGATTAATGAATGATGGGATTCATGAGCTCCATATATCCCTTCATGAATTTCCATAAGCACGTAATTTCCTTTCTATAGTGATACACATTTAGACCATGGATGTGAGAGAGACCTTCTGTAAAGTTCCCTATTGTGCATGGAGTAGTGCACATCTTTTAACTTTAACTTTTGAGCCTTCAACTTATCCTATGGGAATACACCATGTTCGAGATACTGAATGATTTAATTCATCCATTCTGCTACTTCTTGGATATCCATGATCTCTGCCCCCTCAGTGCTTAGCTTTATTAATTCCTCAGTAAGCTAGAGTTCTTTAAATGTTTGATTGTATTCTATTGCTAATTTGGCTAGTGAGTCTGCTTCTGAGTTTTCACTTTTGGGAATTTGGATGATTTCCCATTATCCCTCATCCTACTTGAGCTTCTTCAAGAGTTGTCTGACTTTCTCAATGTACTTAGCAATGCTTAGATCTTCGGTATGGTATGTTCCTCTGACTTGGTTTACCACCAGTTGTGAATCATAGTATATCTTAAGATGCTTGGCTCTAACCTCTATAGCTAACTTCAATCCTATGAGGAGTGCTTCATACTCGGCTACATTATTAGTGGCTTTGTACTTTATTTGAACTGCATATTTGACAATGACTTTGTATGGCCCTTTGAGAATGATCCCTACACTGGATCCTTGAATGGATGAGGCTCTGTCTATGTATAACTTCCACTTCGGGCATTCAGAAGGGGCAAAGTCTTCCACTGTCATCTCTTATATGAGGTCTGCCAAGGTCTAGGCTTTGATATGTTGTAAAGGTTCATAGCTGATGTCAAATTCTTCAAGCAATATTGACCATTAAACTAATCTACTCAATGTCACAGGTCTTTGTAAGATCTTCCTTAGTGGGAAGCTGGATCTTACAATGATTGAGTGAGAATGAAAATAATGCCTGAATTTTCAGGATGTGTGTACGACAACCATAGCTAACTTATCCAGTTTAGGATACCAAATTTATGATCCTCTAAGTATTTTTTTAATGTAGTATAATGGATTTTACTAGCTTTCTTCCTCCTTAACCAGTACCAATGCAATTGACTCTTAACCAATAGAGAGATACAAGTACAAAACTTCTCCAGGGATTGGCCTGTTGAGTAGGGGTGGTGAGGATAAGAACCTTTTAATGTCTTCAAAAGCAGCTTGACATTCTTTATTCCATACAAACTTTTTGGAATTTTTTAAGGCTCAGAATAGTAGTAGACATTGTTTGGTTGAACAGGAGATGAAACGCCCCAAAGTTGTTATTCTACAGTTTAGCTTCTAGGGCTCATTTAATGATGTCAGATCTTTCATCTTAAGTATGACCTCCATCTTTTTTGAACTAGCCTCAATTTCTCAATGGGATATCATGAATCCTAAGAATTTTCTTGCCTTCACCCTATGAACACACTTCTCTAAATTGAGCTTGTTATGGTATTGGTCCAGTCTTCAAAGGATTTAATCAAGATTATTGGAGTGTTGTTCTACATGTTGGCTCTTGACAATGATGTCATCCATATATACTTCTATGTTTTTCCTAATTTGATCCTAGAACACATGATTCATCAACCATTGGTATATTGCTCCAGTATTTTTCAATCCAAAGGGCATAACTTTGTAGCAATAAAGACCTTCATGAGTGATAAACAACGTCGTCTCTTAATCTTCTTTCTTCATCGGTATCTAATGGTACCCCTAAGCAGCATCCATAAAGCTATATAAGTTGTGACATATAGTTGAGTCTATTAGCTAATCTATTATTGACAACAGATAGTTGTCTTTGAGTTATGCCTTATTGAGATCAGTATAGTCTACACACATTATGTACTTTCCATTTGACTTTTTCACTAGGACCATGTTAACTACACATTCCGGGAGTCTTGCTTCTTTAATGAATCTGGCTTTTAGCAATTTCTTTATTTCTTTAGCAATCACCTTCTGTCTCTCATATGTGAAGTTCCTCTTTTTCTGAACAATGGGTTTAACTCCTGGCTTGATGTTTAAACTATGCAAGGCAATATGAGGATCTACTCAAATGATCTCAGATACTTTAGAGGCAAAACTGCCTGAATACTTGATGAGGACCTTGCTTATTCCACACTTGACTTCATCATTAATCTCATTATCGATTCTAACTATCTTCCCTTCAGCAATTTGTAAGGTCTAGACTTGGTCAACCGGCTCAAGATTGGCTTCTTGTTTCTTAGTGTCCAATGATTCTAGAGGGAAGGGGCTTGATTGCCTGTTGATAGTATTGTTTGGCCATATATTGATCTTTATGGATTGTTATGACTCGACCTTCAAGAGGGATCTTCATAGTCAGATGCCTGAAACTTGTGGCTGTATCAATTTCATAGAGGATTGGTTGGCCTATAATGCCATTATATGTGAGAGGAAGATCTACCACATTGAATAGGGCTTTGACAACTTTCACCTCTCCAGTATTTGGGTTACTGAATTCTAACATTAACTTTACTAGTCCCATTGGTTGTGTGGTTTCACCATAAAAGCTTGTAATGGGATTTTGAATAGCTTTCAAATTAATAATAGAACCTCTCATCGCATTATAAGCCTTCCAAGAGAGTGTGTTGACATCACTTCCATCATTAATCGGTAATCTCTTTACTAAGTAATTTTTTTATTAAAGTACTCACCACCAAGGCATCATTGTGAGGATGCTGAATGTGTTTCCCATCTTCTGGACCAAATGTGATAGTCTGCTTCTTTTCAAAGGTAGGGCCTTCCTCCTTTCGAGTTCTTTTAGACTTTCTTTCAGTCGCTTCTCCTCCTATAATCATGTTGATAACTCTGGCTACTTCATTTTGAGCTTTCTTTTGCTCTGGCTTATCTTTGTCTTGGTCATCTAGCTCTTGATTTCTGCTAGTTGTGTCAGTGAAGTTATCGAGTTTCCTATTCTGTATTAATATTTCTATAGCATTCTTCAATTCTCAACATGCCTCAGTGTTGTACCTATAATCCTGATGATATTGACAGTAGTACCTCTTATATTGCATGGCCCTCCTGGTTGGACTCAGCCTTCTAATGAGACTTATGTCTAAGCCACTTTGTCTAATCCATATGAGGATTTTGGATCTGGAGGTGTTTAGTAGTGTGTACTTCTCCACCTCTTTTCTGAATCCTTCCACCAGGTTTTTGAAGTTTGTTCACTAGAATTTGGGCCTTCTTGGTTCTAACCTTTCATCTTTTCTGATAGGTGCTTTCTCGTCATCCTGGCACATCCTCCTATCTTCGTCCATTTTTATCTTCTTTATCGCTATAGCCATTACCTCAGTAAAGGTACTAGGCTCTTTGGTCATGATCTTGTCTTTGAGTTTCCCTAATCAGGTTCCATTCTTTAAGGTAACTATGGCTACTTCATCAATTAAGTTTTTTATTTACATAGCTACATTATTGAATCTATCCAAATAACTTTGTAATGACTTTGTAGCCTTTTGTTTGCACATCTAAAGATCATTGTTGTTTTTGGTAGGAGGAACATTGGTGATGAACCAAGTCTAGAATTTCTTAGCTAATTCTTTAAAGGATGAGATAGAATTCTCAGGAAGCTAGTAGAATCACTTATGAGCATTCTTGGTGAGTGTACTAGGAAAGACTTTGCTCATGATTCCATAATTTACATTCTGAAGCAGCATCATAGTCCTAAATGAGGATATGTGGTTGATCGGATCCTCGGTTCTATCAAACTGATCTCACTGAGACATTATGAACTTGGTTGGGATCTCTATCCTGATTATTTTGCTTACAAAGGGTGTCTTTCCTTCCATAACACATTTATCTTCTTTCCTTGATCCAATACTATCTTTATGCATGAATTCTTCAACTTTCTGAGCTATCTTTGAATTATCTAAGGTTGGCATTGTTGAGCTAGATTCTCCTTTCAGAGCTTTATGACTTTCTCTGTTTCCACCAGACACATTAAGAGCTACTGCTAGTATTGTTACATTATTCTCTAAATGAGTTATTCCGGGATTATTACCTTGAATTAAGGCATTCAGTTGTTATTGCACCAGGAGCATCTAGGTTTGAATGTTTTGAATAATTGCTTCTTTACTTAATGGAGGTAGGTTGAGTGTCTAGGTTACTGTGTTTAGGTTTGGTACATTTATGGCGAGGGTTTCAAGCAAGCTTGGAAAAGGTATGGAAGTTATGAGTTTATTGTTATGTTGTAGAGGACCATAATAAGGGAAGTCGTTGCTTAGTGTTGGCCATCCTTGGGTATAACCAGTTGGAGTGCATGCTCTAGGTGGAGCTTGTGATGAGAGTCCAACATGTTGAAAGGGTGCTGACAAATTAATTGGAGGAATAAGGGCTGATGGGTTAATTTGCGCATATGGGTTTGAGATTGGTGGTGGACTGAAAGTCATAATGCCAATATCTTATTTGGTAGATGCTTAATGACTTTTAACTCAAGAGATTCCCATAGACAGTGCCACTTGATAATTTGGTTATGGAACCTCCGAGTCTAAACCCTGCAAGGAATCAATGAATGACAAGGTGAGAGGTGAGGATGATCCCCGCAAACCCTTCGATGCATAAGTCAGAGAATGTAGAGAGAGAGGTTAAAGAGATCGAGAGAGCAAAGGGTATGAGAGAATAAAATGAATGAGAATAAGAGATAAGAGATCCTATTTATAGGGATATTGATGTTCAAACTTAAGAGGAATATGATTCTTTTTTTATGAAAGTCCTTTGTCTATTTATAAAGTATTTCTTCCTGTCCGAGAGTTTTCATAATTGGAAATTCTTCTCCTATTTGGTTTGGACATCTTTCATTTGCAAGTCACCCCTATATAGGAAAATAAACCTTTAATAGAATAGGAATATGTATATGGGGTATTAACGGTGAAGCTGGGTTGTTAAACTACTCAAGGCTTTGATACCATGAAGTAATTATGTGAAACTTAGTTGTATTGTGCTTTGAGAAGATTACACTTTATACAGAGTACATGAGTATCAGATGAGTACAACTATAACAGATACAACAATGTGATGAGCAAGTAGAACTGAATAAACAACTTAGAAGATATTACAGCTGACGTTGTTATCTTATCAAGGACATCTCCTTTACGGGCATAATTGAGCAAGTCGCTGGATCTCAGCTTTTCCACCAGAATCTGAAAGACGAGAGAGAGAAGAGCACCTCCAATAGCAAGGCCGATTTCCATCCTGCAATGAATCAACAGCTGCTGTGGTGATTGAAACAATGATCTACTTCAATGGGGCATGAGATAGAGAGCAGAAAGACAAAGCAAGTAAACAAATGGTAAACTCTAAGCTTATCATCAACAATAATCAATAGGCACTTCATTATTATCTATGAAATTATCGTCTAATTGTAACATCAAAAGGAAGAAAAAGGTCAATTTCGAGATGCAATTTTAAATGATAGTTTAAAGCTAACAAGAAAGGAATATGCTTGGTTTTAACATGCACACACCTAATGTTTTGGTCCTGACACTTGCATTGGAGTTCAAAGACAAAGCGCGATGCCCAGAAAACAAACAAAACCTCGCCTGCATTGACAGATCTTTTCTGTACAGATATAACAACATTGTACAATGAAGGTTATAGCTAGAATTTAGTTAATACTTTATGTTTATGTCTTTCTATACAAGATATTACAACACTGTACAAGTTTAAAAGAAAATTTAATCTTTTAATGTAATATCTTAACATCAAAATTATACCTTGACATTGTTCCTATAATATATATTGGAGCTATATATTAATGGAAATTAGCATCATGAAGGCGTTATTCTGTGCCTATTTAGATCGGTGAACCTAACAAACTTCTGCAGGAACTCTAGCCTGCGGATGGGGTAGAGTAACCCAGTTGCAGATCCAATAACAAATCCAAAACACAGCCCTGCAATGAATCCAAAAACAAGCGTGTTGTCCGAAGAATGGTTGGCTCCTGCTGGTTGATAAGTACAAGGGCGTAGTAGAATTGAACCACACAGTCCTGGGTTGCCTGTAAAGCTGGAAACAGGAAAAGTGTCAAACTGTCCACCTGAAGGTATTTGTCCTTGAAGATTGTTATCTGCAATACTGAAGAAAGACAAAAAATGCAGATCCCTCAATGATGCAGGGATTTCACCAGTTAAATGATTTCCTGAGAGATCCAATCTCTCTAAGTTGTGTAGTTTAGATAGTTCTCCAGGAATGTTTCCGGAGAATCTGTTGTTACTTAAATCCAGCACATGAAGGAACTTTAACCTGCCAAGCTCTTCAGGAACGTTGCCACTGATTCTGTTGTTGCCAAGGTATATTGCCGGTGGGAGGTTGGAGAGTTTATAATATTGTAAATAATTAGTACTTCTGCTTACAAGGACTGGCATCGCTAGATAAGGCCTGTCAACTAAATAGTTGGCCCCTTTTGCCAATGCCGGAAGGAAGTTAAGTTCCCTTGGAAATTCACCTGATATGAGATTATCATCCAAATCCATGTAGAAAAGGCTAGGCAGACTAACCAACCAACTAGGAATTGAACCTGTGATCTTATTTTGGGATAGGTCCAAAATCTCTAGCTTCTGGAGCTTGCCTAACCAAGCTGGTATCTGACCAGTAAGTTGGCAACCACCTAAACCCAAAATTTGGAGATTTTGAAATCCACCTGACTGCCATATTTCATCATCATATGGCATTGATTCATCCAAAAAACTCTTCCCCATGAGGAGGGTATGGAGGTCCTCCATCTTCATCAATATCTTGATTGCACCAGTGACATTAGTTAGCTTGTTGTAAGAAAGTGAGAGGAAAGATAGAGATTTCAGGGCAATTATATCTGGCAAAATTTGTCCCTCAAACTGGTTAAAGCTCAGTCTTACTGCTGTCAATAATCGGCATGAGAACAGGGTTATTGGCAAGGTACCAGTAAAGTTGTTGTTGCCCAAGTCAAGGACTTGAAGGTTGGGAAGTTTCGAGAAATTAAACGATGCAAGATCACCTTCGAAGTAGTTAAATCTCAAATTCAGAGTCACAAGATTGATGCAGTTGGTAAGAGAAGGAGGCAGAGTACCCGTCAGATTGTTCATATGTAACAACAATTGTCTTAAGTTCGAAAGCTTACCAATATCTTGAGGGATTGAACCTGTCAACTCATTAGCATGGATCTCAAGAATTTTGAGGTTGCTGAGATTGGTGATGCCATTGCTAATGGGTCCAGAAAGGACATTAGAATGTAAAGAGATCTCTTGAAGCATGGCAGCATTGAACATATCTTGAGGAAGTGATCCTGCGAGATTGTTGTAACTTGCTCGAAAAACCTGAAGCTGAGAACAGCCACCAAGTCTGTTGGGTAAATGGCCGTTAAAATGGTTATAGGAGAAATCAAGGATCTTGACAGAAAGAGAAGAATTGAAGCAGATTGAGGAAGGAAAATATCCTGTGAAGCTATTGTTGCTGACATTAAAAGTTCTCAAGTTTTCAGCTTGTTGGAATATCGCAGAAGGTATTTCTCCATACAAAAAGTTGCTGGATAAGTCTACAAACTTAAGATTCCTGGATGGAAGGAAGTCAGTCAATTTACCATGGAGAAAATTATAACTCAAGTCAAGAGTCTCAAGAGTAACCAAAGATGAAAAGAATTCAACAGTAAGGCGGCCACAGAATTGATTGTGGGATAAGTTGAGCTGAGATAGATGCGTTAGGTTCTGAATAGATGGGGAGAAAACACCAGATAGACCTCTCGAAGGTAACCATAAACTGGCTACTCTGCCATCAGGATTACAACTAATCCCTTCCCATTTGCAACAGTCAATAGATGATGACCAATTCAGAGGTGGGGAAGAAGAGAAGTTGAGTGAGAGTAACACAAGAGATTCATGATCAAACTGGTTACAAGCATAGTGAAAAGAGGCAAGACAAGAAAGCAATACTGATCCAAAGGTTAAGACCAAGTTTAGCATGGCTAATACAACTTGATGAATAGACTTCAAGTTTCTCTTCAATCTGTTATGAAGTAGAAGAACATCTGAAACAAGAAGTAAACGAGCAGGAAATCAAGGGTATGATCTCAGATTAGCTGGATCAAAATTGCAGAACAATTTAAGATGCCAATGGAAACGTTGACATTGATGTAGCCAGCAAGATGGATCAAAAAAAGTATTACAATTTTTGAATCCACCTATAGTTTCCAAGCACATGTTGGTTGACCACCACAGTTAGTTGACAACAAATAGAAAATAAACATTTTAATTTTTTTTAACTGTAGTATTCTTTTCAGAGAATATTAAATATTAGAAAAAAATTACAATTTTTCTTCTCAGAATTTGACTTAATTCATATACTTCTCCCTTTCATTTAAAAATCAAATATTTACATTGTTTTAATTCTGTTAATGTTTTAGTTATTCCATTAAATTTTTTGTTAGTATCTTAATATCTTAATAAATAAGACACTATACTCCATATTTTATAAATTCTTGCATTTTAATTCTTTAATTTTAATAAGATAAAATTATTTTAATTTAATTTGATAATAATTTTAACTAAAAATTTGATTTTCAAACTGGAAAGATGAGAGTATTAATTAGATTATATTTTAAAAAGAAAAATATAAATTACTAAAAAAAATACGATGTGATTTCATATTTTATTAATTTTTATTCTGCTTTTTCTTTGGTGACAAATTGATACATGTTTTACGCCATTAATTAGCAAAAGAAAACTAATCTATCTTGTAATTTTTCAAATGACCTTAGAATTTTTTTTTTTGGATAAATTGTAAGAAAAGTATTTTTGTGGTTTCATTTCTGATTTTTGGTTTATTTTAATTGTAAAAAGTTAATGCGATGTATTGTATGATACCAATATAAGATGATAATTAATTCATTTATTAAAAAAAAATTAAAAATTACAGTAATTATTTAATATTATTTTTAGAGATTTTTATTTTCAAAAATAGATTAAAAAAAATATTATCAAAAGCTACAATAACTAAAAATATTTTTAAAAACTAATTTTTCCTAACTTTTTTCTTTCAAATATGAGCTACTTTTCTTTTCTCCCTAATTTTTAGGTTATTGTTTTTTTTTTCTCAATATTTTTTTATCAACATTTTTTTCTATTTTCTTCATTTTTTCCCCAACATTTTTTTCATTTTTAAGGTACTATCACCATCTTTTTTTTTTCCTCAACATTTTTTTTCTCTTCAAAACTTTTTTAGGGTACTATCTTTTTTCTTTCTCAATTTTTTCTCAATATTTTCGCAACTTTTTTCTCAACTTTTTTCTCAATTTCTTTCTCAATATTTTTTCTCAATTCTTTCTCAACTTTTTTAGGGTACTGTTTTCATATTTTTTTCTCAACATTTTCTCAATATTTTCGATTCACTCACTCTCTTATTTCAACCTAATAAGCTCATGATTACATTTGCTTCTCTTCTTTCAGCAAACACCCTCCCGATTCCCCAGTTATAAACAACAATTAAAGGAAATAAAAAAAAATCAATGAATTGCTACATTAGGATCCTTCGTTCTTTGTCAAAACTGGGTCCAACATGTTTCAACCATTTTGACTTTGATGTTGTCCAAACATCTTTTTTTTTTTAATCATCCCAACACCTATGATGTGCCTAACATAACATTCTTTTTGGCTATGCAAAATCTATTCCACTATGACTATCCATCTAGGTTGAACTTGCTTTTGCTAAGTTCTTGATTGATTGGACCCTCATTGCTGGCACAATGTTATAGTACCCCAAAACTTGACTTGCAATATCCATTACCATAGGCCATAGCTTTTGGTCCTAAAAAATAGAGTTTCACCCCAAATCGATCCTGACAAAATTTAGAAATATTTACCCATGTTAATCACTAAAAACATAACCAACAAAAAGGCAACAACACTGAAAAAAAGCAACAATATTGAAAAATAGGAGCAATAAAAAGTAACAACACTGAAAAATAAAAGCAACAAAAAGCAACAACATTGAAAAAAACAACATTGAAAAACAAAAGCAATAGAAAGCAACAACATTAAAAAAAAATAGCAACACTAAAAAAAGAAGCAAGAACATTGAAAAAATAGAAGTAACAAAAAACAGCAACACTGAAAAACAAAAGCAACAACATTGAAAAAAAGAAGTAACAAAAAGTAATAATACTTAAAAATAGAAGCAACAAAAAGCAATAATTAGAAAGCAACAAAAAAACAAGAACAAACAAACAAAAAATAACAAAAATAACAATTGAAAGTCATAAGACAAGAAATTGATCCTTTATGACCTCCAGAATATCTACGAATAAGCTGCAAGAAAGAAATATTAGTAAAAAAACATGGCAATAGTCATAGCAACATAAGTGCAATATTTATTGGCAAAACACAAACCCTTTATGTCATCATTGAAAGAACTCTAATGATACCATTTGATCCCCAATAGTAGATCTACAAAGAAATTCCATACCATAGGAAAGAAAATGGATACTACCAATTTAGATTACAAACATAAACATGATAAGGGCACATAAAACTTAACAAGAAAATCATATATTAAAGCTTTGATTTTCAATTGACAGACTAACGTGCACTGAAAACTATTAGAAATAAGAGCTATTAGCATATAATATATGGAACTTGCCATAAGAGTGACTTATTGTCAAGCTCTTGCTTAAGTACATCACGACCACGCATTATAACCAAGTCCAAAAAAATAGCTTTATTTTCACAACAAATGACAAGAAAGTGCCTCCCTTTAGTTCACAGAGCAGGAGAAAAGTGGAAGTAGCATTATTGACAGCAGAGGAGCTTCAGTAGCTGTAGAACAATTTCGCTAAAGTTGTCAAAATCGTACATTATCATCATAAAAATCCCATGCTTAACACTTTTCCCAAGAAAATGAAAACCAAAGACATACTAACAGATATAAATCTTAGCCTTTTTCAAATTTCATTTTTCTTTTTTAAAGTAGCCTATTACCTCCCTCCCCTCATTGCTTCTATAGGTTTCCCTTTAGTGTCTACCAAATAATAAAATTAAATTTAAGGAAATACATAAGCATTTGGATGACAATAATAATTTCAACCATTTGATTTCATTTCATTTCATAAATTAAAGATTACAACAAATGCAAAAACATCAAAACTTTTGCTGCCTATAAAAAAATAAAAAAAAATAAGAATTCACATGATGTTTAGAAAGTCTCTAAAAATGCAAGAAGAATTCAATTCAATTAAAATATACTTTTAAACAATTCTTATATAGAAAAAAAAGGCAATAGTTTGAAAGAAATGAAATCATAACATGATTAACATACTGTAGACACCTGATCTGATCTATCCATGATTCGGGAACAAACCGTAGGTGCTCGGTTTGATCGGCCCACACCAAAGCCTAATGATGAGAATACGAAGCTTGAATACAAGTATGAAATCCAAATCTTTAATTAGAAATGGACCTGAGAGCTTGAGAACCCCAAAAAATGTAGCCCAAATTATCAAAAACCTAACCTAAATCATCCAAACCTAGCATTGGCCTAACGCAGAGCATGGTCAAAAAGGTGCCGCCTCTGTGCAAAGAGGCTATAGTAGCAGTTGCAGAGGTGATTGCCTCATCACAGTGGCATTGCCTTTATGGCAGACCACTTATAGCTGCATTTAATAAAGTTACAATCATTGTGGTCAAATGGGATGGGGCCCATACCCTCCAGACCTGATTTTTACACGAGAAAGAGATTTTAGGGGGAAGAAAAAGGTTATTGAGGCTCATGATGGTCTAGGAACCTAGAGGCATAGGTGAGATTTAAAATAAAAATGGAAAAAAGAAGGGAAAAGGGGGGGTTTTTACTAACATTAAGTAGGGTATGAAAGAAATTTTTTAAAGCAAAAAAGGGAGAACTAAGAATAAGAGAGAGGAGGCTCTGAAACTAGGAGGGGACGTTCTTAAGAAGAAGAGGAGGAGTTCAAGCTAAAAGGTCCATTTCCTTAAAAAAAAAAAGATGAAATAAGCTTGTCTTCAAGTGTAGCTTACATCCAAGTAGATTTCAACATCCAAAGCAACCTCTTAGGGCCAACTAGATTGTTAAAAGCTCATACTTAATTAAATCCTATTTATCTCCTTAGCACTTTGATATTAGACTTACATATTACTTACTTAGTTTGTTTGTTTATTTAGTGTATATTTTGAGTTTATACCACTTATTATACCATGTTATTAATACGATCTACTAGGGTGTTGAATATAGTTGTACAATAGCAAGTTTTGGATTGTGTTATTTGCATATCATTTGCTTAGAATAGAAGTTTAGCCATTTTTTAGAGCAGAGGCGTCGCCTCTTTGCCATAAGGTGATCACCTCTTCATAAAGGTGAACACCACTCAGATAGGGAGACCTATGCCTTTGTCTCGAGACTTTTGTACTAAATATGTGCTTGATTTTGATTCCCTAGCATGTTTAGGTTCTTATATTTCTTTTATTTGCATATGAATGCCTAAACCATGTCTTCAAAGTTAATTTGTTTAGTTCCTGACCTCTATTTGTATGAATTGGTTTTGTAAATTGGTTCAAATGCTTTCTTTTGAGAGATTTTTATATTTCAGAACTAATCTTTGGCATTTGCAAGATCCTTGGGACCGATCCCATGAATCGTTAAGAATTTATCCCTTAATTAGTTATTGAGAGATTTTCATGGGTTTAAGAACTAGTTTAGTGTTAGTTTATCTTTAGCATATTTTTAGTATATTTTGGTTTATTATACTTTTATTTATGTAAAAATGTTATAATCCTTAATCCCTTCCCCTTTTGAATTCTAATGTATTATTTTAATTTATTATTTTGATGAATTTCAGGACTTTAAGACATGAAATTGAGCAAATGTGCAAACTCGGACTTAAGCATAAAATTGAATAATTGACTGAAGACAATCTCAAATTACATGTAAATAAAGGAATAACTAGATAATTGAAGGTAATAAAATACAAAACACAAACAGAGGCCGATCGTAAGGTCGGGTGGGCATCCAAAAGCCCATACCCAGTTTTTGAACCCGTTCTCTAATGTTGGCTTATGGGAACCTCCATGGGATCCAATTGCTATATAGTGTATCTCAGCTATTATCCGGGTGGCAACTCTATCTCCATTTACTCTTCAAAGACCTAACATGTATTTCTTAGTGGGCCTTGAGCACATACAGTGTCGTGGTCACTAACACGTGGGTGTATGCTAAACCCCACCGCTTGTAGTGGTAACTCCACTAGCGATAAAGAAACTGATTCCCATGTTTTGTAATTTATTATCTTTAATTATTCCTTTTGCATTCCTATTTGCATTTACTACACTTTTTGCACATAATGAGCACCCCAAGTCCCTACTTAACCCGATGATAATCATTATTTTGCTACCTATGTTTTACTCAAACCTGGTGGTAGAATATTTGGTTATTATCACTCACGACACGTATTAATCCACATTGTTTGACCTTGAGTGAGGAGACATATATGGATGTATATCGTTATGGGAGCCAAAGGTTAAATACTCAAAACTCAAGCCCATGTAATGGCCTAGCAATTTTCCTTAGGAATTCTCCTAAATGTGTATGTTTTTTGCCATATAATGGATCCTTGAAATAAATCCTAAGCCCATTAACAAATGACCCAAGGTAAAATGGGCCCTCATGCCCAATCCAGACCTATTATAAATAAACTATGTCAAGATGGGCCTTTCATGTCTATTCATAACCCATTTCAAATGGGCCTTGACAAAGGAAGCTTATGATGCTAGGGACCTTGGCCTATTAAATATCGACTTGGGCTTTATTAAAAGGACCTATTACTTGTTTGAATCATTTTGAGGGATATCTTGTATACGTCAATTTTATTATCCCTCGTTAATAATTAAAAACCAAACCAAAAATCATAGGATGAGAGACTCACCAATGAACACGCGTGTGGAAGCAATAAGGGTGGAGGTTATCATTTTTAAGGTTTCACATTTTGTTTTAGTGATGTGTGTAAATTAAGTGTGTTTATATTTTTTTTCTTGAACACTTATTTTCCTTATTTCTTGCTTTAAATAATAAAACACACCTGCATATTATGCATACACGTCATTCATATTTCTAACCTATAGTCTTGTAGTTATAGATCCTTTGAGCTCATCTGCTTGGATTCACTCTGCCTTCAGTCAACTAATCAGACATCTAGAAATAGAAATGGCAAGGAGATTTGATCCTAAGGCATTCATATGAAGTAAAGACCTACTGAATCGGACCAATTGGTAATAGCGATAGAAGGATATGTTCTAGTATTGTTTAAAAAGTTTAAAGACCTTGGGATCTAAAATTTTAAAGAGCTACATAGGTTTGGGGTCCAGAAAGAATCAGATTTGGCCCAAGAAAATAGATTCTTTAACAGAAGGTCTAGGGGCAAAAATGAAGCTGGTTCAAGCAACAATGTATAGATAAATGCTATTAGACAACCAAGCAGTAATATGCAAGCTAGTGCTTTTTGACAACCTCAACGATTATTTAACCTTGAGAGGCCTATGTCAAAAGTCCTTGAGAAGCTAATTAAAAAGAACCTTCTATGACCATTACCCAAAATATCACCCATACCAAATTCCACCAAAACATTAAACATCATACTAACAAATGCACACGATTGAGAAATGAGATCTAAGACCTGATTAATGTAGGAAAAATCACTGACCTGATAGTCAAAACCTAAACACTCAAAATAATCCTTTGTCTAATTATCACAATGTACCACCACCGAACCCAACTATCCTCATGATCAGCACGGGACTGATAGAATAGCAAGTCCTAAACTTTTTCATCAATGCCACCCCTAGCTCACCAAAATCTGAACCTAATGACTTGCACCAAAATGAATAACCTACAGAACTTCCTGTGAACATAGTAGACATCTAGAGTTTTGATGATAAAGATGGGAGTGCAATTGATTTATGGAATAATGAGGAGAATGAGGGGAACCAATCAGTTGAGAAAGCTGAGGAAAAAGGGAAAAAGGTTAAGACTGTATAACCTAGATTAGTAAAGGAAGGGATCTAGAAAAAGAAGAGAGAATGGAAGAAGTAAAGAATGAAGGGTTTATTGCTAGTGTCTGGGAATTGTTAATGCATTCAAGAGATCATCAATAAGCATTATTCTTAGCTTTGGATCAGAAGAGGATTTCCACCAACTGTACTCCTAAATAAATTATGAGCTCGCTAATGGAAACCCCTCAAGGAACCATTGTATTCTCTGATGATGATCCGCCTTTAGAAGGAAGGGATCATCACAAGGCTTTATTTATCAAGGCCAAGGTAAAAGGAAAAATGACTTATTGTATGATGGTAGACAGCAGTTCTATTATTCATATGTGCCCACTGAAGATTCTGCCAAAGTTGGGACTAAGTGTAACAAACTTGAAGCTCTCTGAGGTAATCATCAAGGCCTATAATGACAAAAAAAGGCTAGTCGAAGGGACATTAATGGTGTTAGTCAAAATCGGGCTTATTGAGACTTGGGTCAATATGCTTGTGATTGACATCCTTATAAATTTTGCAATCTTATTAGGAAGGCCATGGTTCCATCCCCAAGGTGGTGTACCATCCATAGTCCATCAAAAAATCAAGTTCCCGTATGAGGGTAAAGTTGTTACTATTTTGATAAAAACTAAAGCCATTGTAGCTGCATTGAAACTAGCCCCCAAAGAAATCCCTATCAGCCCTAGTTTTGAGGTCTGTGTAATCTACGAAGATGAGATGGATAAGAAGGTCCCATGCATGATGCAAAATAAGAAATTCATGCCTGGTATGGGATTAAGAAAAAAACCAGAGTGGATCGTCATGCTTTATGGAGTGCAAATTGCTAATTTTGAAGTACATAGTAGGGTATGAAGGAGAAGATGATTTTAAAGGAGAATTGGATATTTGGGAATAACTTGACAATTTAGAAAAGGAAGCTGCAGTAGAGAAGAAAGATTTATGGAAGACTTTTATGAGAGAGGGTACTAGTTATCCATATGATGGAACTTCTAAACCTATGCTAATGGCTGGAGAAGTAATTTTGAGTTTCAGATTCTTCTTTGAATTTATGAACAGGGTAGAGAAAGCTATTGTTGATGAAACTCTTATGGAAGAACTTATGCTAACCAAGGAAGAGGGACCTGAAGAGAACATTGCTACTCCACAAACAAAGGATATTGTTGATTAAGACAAGGCACTGGATTTCAAAACCTACATCCTCAACTCCATTATGGATTTATTTTATGATGATGATTTTAATGTTTCACATTCTTCTTTGTTTGAGACTAATGACCTTTTCTCTACTAAAGTGAATGCAATAAAGTCTAAATTTGCTTATTTATGTGATGTGTTTCTTAACGGTTATTCTAATTGTGATGATCATTTCATGCATATGTTTGACATTAATTCCATGCAAACTGAATCATTTAATCTAGGCACAAATGAAAAACCTAAGAATATACTGCTTACTTTTGATTTAACTCATGATGAGAGAGAAAAAATGAAAAAGATATTGATAAAAGATAGAAAGGATTTGCTTGGGGTTATAAGGATATACATGGTATCGATAGGGAGATCACAGAACATAGAATCCCCATATATCCTTACAAATCACCAATTAAGCAAAAATAAAGAAGACAGAGGTCAGAATGGGCTATTTTTATCAAGGAAGAAGTCAAGAAGCAGCTGAAGGCAAAGTTTATTGAAGTGGTAGAGGATACCCAATGGTTGGCAAACATCGTACCTATACCGAAGAAGGATGGAAGGGTTAGAATGTGTGTGGATTATAGAGACTTGAACAAAGCTCACCCAAAGGATGACTTTCCATTAACACATATCAACACCCTAGTCGATATCGTAGCTTTTAGTGCAACGTATTCCTTTATGGATGGATTATCAAGATACAACCAAATCATAGTGGTGGTAATTGATAAGCTGAAAACATCCTTCACTACAGAATGGGGTATCTACTATTACACAGTCATGCCATTTGAGCTTAAGAATGCAGGAGCTACTTACTAAAGAATGGCCACCACTTTTTTGCATGACATGATTCATAAGGAGATAGAAGTGTATGTTGATGACTTAATGGTAAAGTCTAAAACTAGAGAGGGACATTTTGAGGCACTGGACAAGTTCCTGGCAAGGGCAAAGAACTACAATCTAAGGTTGAACCTGAAGAAGTGTGTTTTTGGGGTGACATCTGGTAAATTACTAGAGCACATTATCAGCTAAAAAGGGATAGAAGTGGACCTAAATAAAGTCAAAGCGATCAAGGAAATGCCCGTGCCAAAGAATGAGAAAGAACTTAGAGGGTTTATCAAACAGTTATAATACATCAGTAGATTCATGGCTAAGTTGACTACAATATGCAAACCAATTTTTAAGCTACTGAGAAAGAATTAGCTAGTGATCTGGGATGATAAATGTCAATGAGCTTTTGAAGCTATCAAGAATTATCTGATGAATCCTCTAGTCCTATAGCTGCCAAAGCTGGGAAAGCCCTTGATCCTTTATCTGGGCATCGAGAAAGATGCAATAGGTGCGATGTTAGCTCAAGAAAGCAAAGGGAAGATAGAGCAAGTTATGTACTATTTGAGTAAGAAGCTTCTGTAATATGAAATAAGTTATAATCTTATAGAGAAGACATGTTTGGCCATGATTTAGGCAACAAAGAAGCTCCAGTACTACTTCCAGTCTTATAGAGTACAAGTAGTCTTTAAACACTATCCCCTCATATACCTCCAGCAAACCCCATCCCTTATAGGAAAGTTATCTAGATGACTAGTTTTGCTCATGGAATTTGACATAGACTATGTAGCAAGGAAATTAGTAAAAGGAAGAGTAATAGCATATTTTCTCGCTCAGAACCTAGTAGATGATGAACAAGAGTGGGAATTGGAGTTTCATAATGAACATTTAGGGGTAATAGAGGTAAAAAGGCTAGAAAATGTACTTTGATAGAGCCATAAATAGCAAAGGAGCTAGTATCAATGTAATCTTTATCACATTAGAGGGAGAAATGATCCTAATGGCAAAAAGACTCAAATTTGAAGTGATGAATAACCAAGATGAGTATCAAGCATGCATTTTTGGATTAAAGGCATTACGTAGTGTGGGGGTAGAAAATGTCACTATATATGGAGATTATATGTTAGTGGTAAAACAAGCTTCTAAAGAATGAGAGGTGAAAGAAGATAGACTACGATTGTACTAGGATTACTTGACTACTATCTTGCTATCCTTTATTCAATCCAAATTCATCCACTTACTAAAAGAAGAGAATTAGATGGCAGATGCTCTAGCTATATTAGCTTCTATGTAAGAGAGTGGAAAGTGAACAATAATTAAGCCTTTGATTTTAGTTAAATCTCAAACTCCTTACTATGAAGAGATAAGGGTAATGCCAGTTAATCCTATCATTAAGAAGCCTTGGTTTTATGAATTGCAAAAGTATTTAGAAATGAGAAAGTTTCCAAAGGATGTCAAAAAGAAAGAGAGGATGTCCCTATGAATGATATCTTAGTAATGTATCAGTTATAATGGCATGTTGTCTAAAATAATGCTTATTGGGGTTCACTTGAGATATGTTAACGAAGATGAAGCTCTAAGATTGGTAGAAGCAATGCATGAAAGAGTCTATGGGTCATATAAGAATGGGTAATCTTGGCAAAGAAGATAGCTTGTCAGGGTTACTTTTGGCTGACTATGGAGATGAATTATGTCAAGTTTATGAAGAAGTGCCATAACTATCAAACTTATAAGGATGTCAATCATCTTCCTTTTATGGAACTTCAAGGAATGACTTCTCCATAGCCGTTTTCCATTTGGGGAATCAATATTATAGGAGAGACAAGGCCGAGAGCATCAAATGGTCATCGATACATTATGGTAGCAATCAATTATTTCTCCAAACAATGGGTTGAAGCTGAGTCCTATATCGTTATTAGCTCAAAACAAATGGCAAGGTTCATCAAGAAGAATATAATTTGTAGATATTGGTTGCCCCATCATGTCGTCATTAACAATGGTGTTCAGTTTTAGGCAAAGACGATTGCCTTGTTAAAGGAATATAAGATCAAACATCACCAATCATCCCTGTAAATGGCGGGGTTTAGCGCATGTCCAAGATTTTAGCAACCGCGACACTGTTTAGGCTCAGGGCCTTAGAGAATACACTAACCACTGTCATAAAGACATGGCATGGAGATGAGGAGTCACCGCCCAGGGTAATAACTAGGACAATTTGATTGGTGGTACTTGATTCTCTAAAAGAAAATTAGCACCATAACCAGGAGATTCTGAATACGGAATACTAACTTCTCTTAGTCTCGTGTTCATTTAGAATAATTTTATAAATGATTATTTCATCCTCTAATTACATGCAATTTTATTAAACCCTAATTAACATCCATCTACCCAAAAAGGCAACAAGTCAATAAAATTACGAGTAAAAAATGCACTCAAGATTGTGTTGTCCTTAAGTCTAAACTATGCTAATTTTATTAAAAAGTTAGCTAAATCTACATTTTATTTACAAGTGAAATGGAATAAAAGTGGGCCTACATTAATTAATGAGCCTAAATCTATTTTTTAGTCTTTCTAAGATATGGGCTTAAGTCCATTTAATTTTAAAGGAAAATCAAATTAATGGGCCTAAGTCTAATATAGTTTTATTTAAATAAAATATGGGCCTAGATCTATTTATTTTAAAAGAAATGCAATTAAATGGGCTAAGCCAAGTCTAAACAAGTTTTAATTAACTAAGTGGGCCCAAAATCTAATTAATCTAATGGGTCTAAGTTGATTTTAATTATTTAAAAAAAAACTGAATCATTTTTTAAGCCTATTTATTAAATGGGTTAGACCTAAATGTGGGCTTGGGGCCCAAAACAAACATAAAAACATAAAAAACCCAAAAAACATTAAAAAAATATATAAAAAAACACAGCCCAAAATAAATAAAACACAAAAATAGATCAAACAAACATTACAATGATTTTTCTAAAAAAAGAACCCTAAATTAATTACATGCAAACCCTAATTTAAGCTACTGCCACCATTGATTTTAATTGATTTTTTACCCAATTGAACCTAATTACTAATCAATTTTAAAATACAGAAAATGAAAATTTACTATTCCCACTACTAGGGCTATTACAAACTACGTACAAAATTAAAATTATACACCCAAAAATTAAAATAACTATACAAAACACCAAAAAATGGAAAAAATAATAAATAAAATAAAAAAATCCTAAGAACTATTGAAGAAATAATACCGGTTCATCTGTGGCATTCCATGGACCTTCTATTCAATTCAAATATAGGCGGTATCCTCCTCAATCCACATGCACACATCAAAATATAAAAAAACAAGTAATCAGATTAGTAATGAAATTAAACAATCAAAAAGAATAACAGAATAAAAGAAAAATCACAAAAAGAAAACAATAGAAAAGAGTGAAAATGAAATAGAAAAATATCACTGGAGATTTAGATGTTGTGTAGATGCTCTTTTTTGGCCCCTCAAATTAGGATTTTCACCGTTGAAATTAAATTGTTTGTTGATTTTGGACTCGGACTTGATTGCATTTAAGGACACTAGCAGTATCCAAAATTGGGGTTTTTTAGGGTTTCTGCGTTTTTTTTTTAGTGTAAAAGCTCTCCAAAAAGAAAAAATCCTTTTGAAAACTAGAAGAAAAAAAAAGAAGCTCCCTCCTAGCAAAACCTCTCCCCCTCTCGCACGCATGCAGACTCACCTTTTAAATGCAGAGTCTGCACGTACTGAACTTCCTCCAAAGGAGGAACGGACTGATGATCAGATAGCATTTATTTTGATTTCAAAAAAATGCCTTCTGCGTTTAA
The DNA here is from genome assembly GCA_947683625.1 of Mallotus nudiflorus. Taxonomy (NCBI): domain Eukaryota; kingdom Viridiplantae; phylum Streptophyta; class Magnoliopsida; order Malpighiales; family Euphorbiaceae; genus Mallotus; species Mallotus nudiflorus. Next base: position 946,238 of record CANTUR010000277.1, on the reverse strand, counting down.
AAAAAAACTTTATCAAATAATCATAAGGATAAAATTTTATTTTTTAACCAATTAAAACACTAAAAAAATTGATAAAAATAAGGAAAAATACGCGACAAAATTAAAAAATGAAATTATTACGCATCGGTACTATGCAATGCCGATCGGCATTGTGTAATGCTGGTAGGCATTAAACCAATACCGATCCTAATATATATATATATATATATATATATATATATATTAACTTTTAATTATCAAAAGACCCCTAAAAAAATGATTTTTTACAATCAAAGCCTAAAAAACGTTGCAATTTAGTCCTTAAAGTCCAGAAAATCAACAACCAAGTTTAATTTTTGAATAAATTTCATCATAGGGGCTTACATCGCAATTGTGCACAATTGCATCCCGAAATTGGGTGCTTACAATCCCTATATAGGCCATAAGCAAATGGGGCAATGGAGGTTGCAAATAAAAAAGTGAAGACAATCTTGGCCAAGATGTAAGAGAATTATCGAGATTGGGTTAATTATCTACAATTCACATTGTGGGGGTACAGGACTACTACAAGGATGTCAACTTATGTCACTCCATACTCCTTAGTATATGGGTATGAGGTAGTATTGATGGCAGAAGTGGAGATTCGATCATTAAGGGTTCTTTTAGAGTCTAAAATCTTAGAATATTAGTGGGTAGAGAGCCGATTAATGTAGTTAACACTACTGGATGAGAAAAGACTAAAAGCAATGTATCACTCCTAGTTGTGTTAGAAAAGGATGGCTTGGGCTTATAATAAGAAGATCAAGCCTAAAAAGAAAAAAAAAGGATTTGGTGCTAAAACTTATGAAGCCGATTATAATCGATCCATGAGGCAAGTTCAAACCAAATTAGGAAGGGCCATATTTGGTGAAGAAATTGTTCTCTAAGGGTGCCGCTATCCTATCAGACTTGGAAGGAAATGAATTTAGAGAGCCCATTAAGCTAGGCAAGCTCAAGAAATACTTTCTATGAAGGTCTCACTAAGGAAAAAATCATAAAGAGGCTGCCTAGGTAAAATATTGGAGAAAAAAATGAAAAAAATTAAAAGGTCCCACTAGGTTGAAAACCTCGCAAAGAGATGATCTAAGCAAAAGTTAGGGACATGTAAAAGGAGAGAGAGGGCAGGAAAATAGTTGTTTAGAAAAACTTGCAAGGGCAAGCTAACCAACAACATGAGCTATATCATAAGCAAAATGTATATGCATATTGTGCTTAAGTTAAATGAAATAAGATTATTGAAATTACTATTAAACATTGAATTAAATGTCTATTACAAATTGTCTAACTACCATAAAAGGAAACTTTATCAAACAAAAGTGAAATAACAACTTAATTCATAAGGTAATTTTATTTCCTTTTCTTTTTCTAACCCCTGATACTGAATGCTTATAACTCTATCACTCTTTTATTTCTAATAAACTCATCTTTTTCTGTCTATTGTAATTGTATCCACGCCTTGTATTGATCATCAATAGATAAATCTCTGTTGTAGTTAATGTTTCTCTAAATGCTTCTTTATGGCCAAGTATAGCTAAGTTATCTAGGAAGTTTTAAGAAAGAGGTCCTGGTTCAAATGCATGGACTAATGCTACAATCAGCTATTTTTTACCATACTAACGACAGAAAAGAGTAGGGTAATAAAATATGGTGAAATAAAGGCCAGCTATTGGAACACAGTGGGTATATGATCTGATAGTCATGAATTGTAATCTCTACCATGGAAACATCCAGTGAATCAGAGTATCGGGGAATATTGACAACCAACTCTAGACATCTTTAGGGATTGGGTATAACTTTATGGTTCGAAAATGTTTAGCCCTGTAATGTACAATGTTTTAAGGAGACTCAAGTAGCCCTAGCTTCTTATGAAACCACATCTGTGAAAGCAATGAATAAATGAAAAATGCTAAGAAAATAGAAGGTGACAATGAGAAAGAAATAATTACCTCTAGTAAGAACGGGCTTCCCGAGGATCACCTATTTAATGAAAGGTTATCCAAGCCGATAATGGTTTCTACCAAGATGAGAGGGAAGGGGTTCAATCCATTTTCCACTTGATCTAGGATATAGAGGATTTTAGATCACAATTTCTAGAAGTAGAGACGAGCAAGAATTGAGCATATAAGTAGAGAGCCATCATTTGAGGCTAATAGACCTCACCTTTGTTTACACCCGCAGTGATGTTAAGAAATGACTCCAATTCAACCTCTGAACTGAGGACATATTATGATGAAAGTTGACATAAAAGGTTAAACATCTGAGCCATTTGATACTGAATGGAATGTAGATCCAAGACTTTAAGGATAGGAATTGCGAGTTGACAAAAGGAGTAAAAGGTATAACCAAGGATAGCTTCGAATTCTTTAAATAGGGGGTAGATTTCTACTATGCTAAACTAGAAGACGTGTTTGCAAGGATCCCAAAATTGAGATACAACATAAAGAAATGAGAAGTTGATTTTCTTTGCTTGAAGAGATTTGAAAGAGGATAAGTGAAAGGGCTCCAATCTTTCCCACGAGTTGCCATCCAATCTCTTTAGGATAGTTTACAAGTGTTTGAGGCATCTTTCAGTCATAGTTCAAGTTTTAGGTGATATTCAAAATCTATTTTGGGGTGTTTCAGGAGGAGAAGGAGTTCTTAAATTGGATTTGAAAAGTTAAGTCGATCAAAGATTGTCATTGAGGCAATGCCTCTTCATAGAGGCGGTGCCTCATTGCTAAGAGGCAATCGCCTCTTCAATAGATGGCACAGTGACGATTGCCTCTTCAGTAGAAAAATAGACATGTATTTAATGCAAAGTTACATAATTCCAATTGGAAATGTGAGTCTAAGTAGCTCAAATGTATTCATGTGGATGCAAATGAATGAATTAAATAGCAAAGGGAATGTAATCATCCAAATATTAAACCAAAACAGAGAAGTGAAATGTCAAAAGTTCTAAAATTCCAAAGTAACAAACTATCAATTGTGTTTAGGGCCTATCTCAGCTATCCTTAACCTAAGCATCAAATTTGGTGCCCTTGGTGTCTCCTTTAGAGTTGCCACCTCCTCTAATCTCCTCATTACTACTCTCCTCGTCAATTTAGAGCACCTTGATCTACTGCTTGAGAGTAGCTATCCTCGCCTGACTAGCTTCAACATTATCCTATTTAAAACAACCTTTAAGTTAGTAAATCATATAGGTATGCAGGTATGCATACATATAAATGTAAGGGAGATCTTTACCCTCCATTGCTGAGTGACAGCCATCATATGATCCCTTTGAGCCTTGATTATGTGATATATATATAACCCTTAGCTTAAGGAAATTTGCATTATTAGTAGGATGTTAGAGACTAACAAATACAATTGAGAATGATTTAAAATCCAGGTTAAAAGAAAACTTATGTGAGTAGTGCCCTCTGGGATGTAAGCAGGTGTGAGCTCATTATCCAAAGTTAGGAACTTATGGGATAGCTCTCTTGGAGGAACCCAGTAATAAATAAGCGGATCATGAGTGTGAGCAAATCTGCTAGTAATGATCTCAGAGGCAGAAATAGTGGGAGGTCTTATCTACTCAGCTGCAGCTAAGGTCCCCTCTCTATGTGGATCTCTGCTTGATCTCTAGGTCTCTCTCTTGTGCATAGGAGGCCTAACATGAATCACCAGTATAGTGGGTGTAGCCTAAGAATGAGGAATTATATTAGAACAACATTACTGCAAGATATGAGTGAGCACTGAATGCTTATCTAAGAAGTAGAGGCATTGGATAGAGGTACTATTTTCAAGAGATGGGTCCGAACAAAATCCATATACTGGCTTTGATTCACATAGTGTGATCCATAGTCGGTGAACCAATAATAGCCTAGGTAAGATCATCACCCTCTAACTCATGCATCTATAGCATGCTATTGGGAGGAGACTTGGGTATGTGCCTGGCCCTGGTGCCCCTATTCCAATTAAGGACTCACTCACCAAGATACCAAACTCAATAGCCTAGCCCGCACAAAAGGACCCTCTTCTAGGACAACGGCTTGGAATGGGTTATCTTCATATTCCACCTATCTTTATGACCCCACAAGTAATTTTGAATTTGCAAAAATACCAAAAGGTAAGCAATTTAAATTTGTGAAAATTAATAACATAGTTAATTAATTATTTTAGGTACCGCATCCTATGTCAATGAGTTTAAGTGCAATCGATGGATATGAACTCGAGTCAGGTTCTTCTTTAGGACATGGCTAGCACCCCATCTTTAAATGGCCAGAAGCTTATCCGTTACATGAGTTACCCTAATGAGCAACTCTAACTGCATTGCCCAGACCTATAAAAGAAGCATCATTAATAAGATGTTTAGTAAACAATAATAAAAATGAATCAATTAAGAAAGAGGATGAAGCTTACCAAAACGATGTGCCAAAAGCTATAAAATCTCTTGGCTCGACACATCAGATCATCCATGCTCTTGTACAAATAAGCTAAGGCACAACTACCCCAATCATAGGAGGCCACCAGATCCAAGTCCTGTAAGGGTGGTAGGAATATTAAGTAAACTGAACTGGTGGTGTCAACGAAGAGAGTGGTGCAAAGTAGATAGACCAAGAAAGCCTGCACCACTTAATCCACCTGATGTGGAGTGACCATCTCTACGATCCTCTCCTAGGTGTATAAGCTCCAGATCGAATCAAGCTTGATGGTGTGCAATCCTTTCATGTTCAGGACCATGCCAAGAAGTCACTATATGAAAGTGGCCTTCAAAAGGGACGAGATTCCCAGCACATGCTATCCCAATGATGGTTACAAAGGAAATGGGATCCAGAGTGAGCTCTCTAAATGGGAAGTGAAAGGTATAAGTCATCTCGAACCACCACTCCATCAGCATATAGAGGGGTTGATAGTCGGTCTGACCTTACTCCGCAAGAAGTGTGATAATAAAATTATCAAACCTGGTCTCCTAGAGCCGGTCCTTTTAGCCTTCCATCAAGTCATTGAAAAAGACATAGGCCCTATAAAAGTTCCCCGTGCCCTTAAACGTATGAGCATCAACCTATAAGAAGATCAGGGAAGTTAAAATAAATTAAAGTTGAATTTGTGTTGTTTTTTGAAGAAAAAGTAAAAATTTGAAAAGAAAAGAAGCTAGTCACCCTACCATAGAGGCGTAGCGCCTTAGCAATGACGAGATCGCCTCATGGCTATGGCTATCACCTGTGTGAAAGAGTTGATAATTTCTTCCTTCTCAAAGGCAAATCGCCTTTAGGCAATACTGAGCCAATTGCCTCATTGCATAGGCAAACACATTTGCACAATGAAGAACAGTAAGGTAGTTTCAAGTTTTGATTAATTTCATAAAATTCAATCATAATTTATCTATTTTTAATCCTAGATGGTAAACTTTCATAAATAAGTGCTAACCTAGTATAAATTATAGGAAAAATGAGAGGATTCAAATACTAACCTCTCTAGTCACAAGGGAGCAAATGTGGGTTTTCAAATCCTCTAGGAGAGGAATTTGATTTCCCTAAATCAATATGAAATTGCAAGGCACACTAGAGGAAGGCAAAATACGATCCCATCCAGGCATAGGAGGAGTCCTCTCATCGTCCATTTTCAAATGTGTGTGAGCATTGGAAAGAGAAGAAAAAGAAAAAGAAAAAGAGAAGGAGGAATGAAAAAAGGGAAATGGGGGAGAAGAGATCCTTTTATAGGTAAAAAAAATTAATTAGGAATTAAAGAGAGATGAATGAATGATAATGATGAGTGAAGATAATGAAAATGACGCATAATAATAATGGATTAATTTTTCATTTTGAATGAACCTGAAGTGGTTAACAGATCAATAATTTTGATTCTGGTCGAAGTACCAGTCAAACTATGAATAGGAACCTAAAGGGGTTAGCAAAGTTAAGTTTTTTTGGTTATAGTCAAAGTACCAGTCAGCAACACCTAGTTTGGCTGACCTGTGCATCGGGGGCAAACTGAGCATTTAGTTTAATCAACCTACATTCAGGGACAAGTTATGGAATTAACAACACTTAGTTTGGCTCTCCTATGCATCAAGGGCAAATCACACATTTGGTTTGATCGGCCGACATCTGAGGACAAGCTGTGGAATCAATAACACCTAGTTTGGCCAACTTATGCATTAAGGGACAAGCTATGAATTTTCTCTGATCAATGCATCAGTAATAAAGGCGACTGACCATGTAATGAATTCTTGGAGTCTGTAATAAAATAGACTGATTGGGCAATGAATTCTTGAAGTCTATAATTTACCAAGTGATTGATCGAGCTAGGGAAACCAGTGAATCACATTTCAGATGAGAGACTAACCAGGTAGTGAATTCTCATAGTCTTCAATGAAGAAAAGACTAACCAGACAATGAATTCCTAGAGTTTGAAATACATAAGTGAATAATCAAGACAAGAAAACATATGAATCACATTTCAGATGAGTGACTGATCAAGCTAGGAAAACTCATGAATCACATTTTAGATGAGTGACTGATTGGGCTAGGAAAACCTAAGGTTCATGCCAAAGCTATAATGAGTGGCTGATCGAGCCAGGAAAACATAAAGAACACGATCACGTTTTAAGTCAAAGCACTCACCTCTCGAGTGAAACTTGAGATTCAGGTATGTCACCTATCTTTTACTTTTGTTTGCATTGTGCATGTGATTTTCTTGAAAAATTGCTTTGTATGTGTTTGGTTTTTTAAAAAATCAAGGGGAAAACTATAGACATCCGGTCCAATTGGCCTATGATTCAAGAACGGACCGTAGGTGCTCGATTTGATCGGTGCATATGAAAGCCTAATCATGAGAATGTGAAGCTTGAGTACAAGTATGAACCCCGAATCTTTGATTGGAAATGGACCTAAAAGCTTGAGGACCCAAAAAAACCTAGCCCAAATCATCCACACCTAGCCTAAAATTGTTTAAACAGGCTTAAGTTTACCTTGGCCCACTTGGCCTAACACAGAGCAGGGTTAAAGTGGTGATCACCTCTATAACAGCAGCCACAGAGGCGATTGCCTCATTGTAATGGTGCCACCTCTATGGCAGACCACTTGCAACTATATTTAATACAACTGTAGCCATAGTGGTTAAGTGGGATGGGCCCCACACCCTCTAGACCTAATTTTTGCATGAGGAAGAGATTTTTAGGGGAAGAAAAGAGGCTTATGATAGTCTAAGAACCTAAGGGCATGAGTGAGATTTAAAATAAAAATGGATAAAAAAAGAGAAAAGAAGGGGTTTTTACCAATAATGAGTAGGGCATGAAGGAGACTTTTTGGAGTAAAAAAAGGAGAACTATGAACAAGAGAGAGGAGGCTTGAAACTAGAAGGGGACATTCTTGAGAAGAAGAGGAGGAGTTCAAGCTAAAAGGTCCATTTCCTTGAGAAGAAGAAGGTGAAAGAAGCTTGTCTTCAAGTATAGCTCACATCCAAGTAGAGTTCAACATCCAAAGCAACCTCTGAGGGTCAACTACTTTGTGAAAAGCTCATACATAAGTAAATCCTATTTATCTCCTTAACACTTTGATATTAAATTTGCATATGACTTAGTTTATTTATTTATTTAGTGTATATTTTGAGTTCATACCACTTGTTATGCCATCTTATTAATATGATCTACTAGCGTGTTGAATGTAGTTGTACAATACCAAGTTTCTGATTGTATTATTTGTATATCATTTGCTTAAAATTGAAGTTTAGCCATTTTTGAGAGTTGGGTTGCCTATTGATTAAAGAGGCATTGCCTCTTTACCATTAGGTGATTGCCACTCAGACATGGCAACCCACACCTTTGTCTCGAGATTTTGTAATAAATATATGCTTAATTTTGATTCCTTGCCATGTTTAGGTTCTTATATTTCTTTTGTTTGCATATGAATGCCTAAACCATGTCTTCAAAGTTAATTTGTTTAGTTCCTGACCTCTATTTACATAAACTTATTTTATAAATTGGTTTAAATGCTTTCTTTTGAGAGATTGTGTATATTTTAGAACTAATCTTTGGCATTTATAGGATCCTTGAGACCGATCCCCTGAATCGTTAAAGATTTATCCCTTAATTAGTTCTTGAGAGGTTTTTATGGGTCTAAAAACTAGTTTAGTCTTATTTTATCTTTGGTATATTTTTAGTATATTTTTTGTTTATTATACTTTTATTTATGTAAAAATATTGTAATCCTTAATCCCTTCCCCCTTCGAATTCCAATGTATTGTTTTGATTTATTATTTTGATGAATTTTGGGACTTTAAGACATGAAATTGAGCTAATATACAAACTCAAACTTAAGTGTAAAATTGAATAATTGACTGAAGGCAATCCTAAATTGTATGTAAATAAAGGAATAACCAGTAATTAAAGGTAATAAAATACAAAACACAAACAGAAGCCGATTGTAAGATCAGGTGGGCATCCAAAAGTCCATACCCAGTTTCTGAACCCGTTCTCTAATAACAGCTTCTGGGAACCTTCGTGGGATTCAGTTGTTGTACAATGTATCCTAGATTTTATCCAGGTGGTGACTCCATGTAATATCCCGTGTTTTTTTTTTAAATATTTTTACACTGTACCGGGATATACAGTGTCAATAATTTTTATGCATTGTACGATATTTTTATGAGTTGATATGTATTTTAAACCTATTTTAATTACTGTCTATTATTTTCAGTATTTTACGTAAAATTTTCCCGGGACTTGCATTTTCGGGGAAATTTCCACGTAAACAATGTATTATTAATTATTTTAAATGTATTTACGGGTTTGCATGAACTCATACATATTTTTAAATTATTAAATAAAGCCTGTGTGTGTATATTTATTTAATTAGGGTTTATTATTACCCTAATATTTTATTATTTATTTATTATTATTTGATTATTTTATTTATTATTATATTATTAAAATTTATTATTTTATTATTATTTATTTATTAATATTTAATTATTTTAATTTATTTTATTTTTTTTCTTTTTTCTTTTTTCTTTTTCTTTTCCTTTTTCTTTCTTTTTCTTTTTCTTTCTCTTTCCTTTTTCTTTCTTTTTCTTTTTCTTCTTCTTCTTCTTCTTCTCCCGCGCGCCGACCACCACATTCTTCTCACCGCCGTTTCTCCCTCCTCCGGCCACCGTTTTCGACACCGCCGGTCTCTATCTTCTCCTTGAGCTCCGGTGAGTGTTATTCTAGCTTTGGTTTGAGCTAAAATGGTCTAGAATTGCTTAGGTTTCGATTTGAAGATTTCGGCCTCTTTTGGTTTTTGATTTTTTTGAGCTTCGATTTGGATGATTCATGGAAACTTCCTTCACAAATGTTGTTCCTGGTAGCTTAATCTACATGTATGAATTTTTACAGAATTTTTGGAGGTTGTTTGGATTTTTGGGTATTTTTGAATATTTTAATATTATTTTCTAATTTTCGGAAATTAATTATTTAAATTATGAAATTGGAGTTTATGGTTGAATTAGGTGTTGAAATGAATTATAGAAATTTATTTGGAATTTTTATGAATTTCTAAGTATTTATTTTTAATTATTGAAGTTTATGTGATTTTGTAAAATTAAGTTAATTGTGTTTTAAATTGAATTTAATTGGTTAATTGAGTTTAATTATTGATATTATTGATAAATATGTTGAGAAAATTAATTTTGGATAATTGTATGATTTTTGGTGAATTTTTGAAGTAATTTAGGTATATATATATATATAGGGGTATTTTGGTAATTTTACCCTAAATTGTCTAAAAATGTAATTTAATTGGTTTTAATATTTATTTAAGGTATAAAAATGATTTCTACAAAATATTTAGTATTTTTAACTAATTAAAACTATTTTCCGGGAATTATTTTCAATTATGTATATAATATACGGTTTTTCTAATAAAATGAGTTTTAATCGGTTTTTACAGTGTTTCAAGATTTATTATGTAATTTCTACGTATGAAATGTATTTTTATGATTTAAGGATATTTTTGGTATATTTGAATATATATTCTGTGTTTGTGGACCCCGGTCGACAGATTGTAGTCTGGAGTCCGACCGAGGGGTTGTGATTGATTGTGGTGTTTATTTTTGAAGTGTATTTTCTTTGCAGGGTCGGCTCTACTCTTTTGAGTAGAGAGATGTCCGTTTTACAGGGGAGGTTCTACCGGATTTCCGGTAGAATTCTCGTAAAACGTGATATCCAGTCGAACCCTAATTTCCGATTCTGTGTTGAATACTCTAGATTGAATTCTAGGATTTCTGTTAGGGTTATTCTGATGTCGATTAATTATTTCTTGTTTAGTTGCGCCGAGACCGAGGGTTAGTGGACCAGGCCCGTCGGACCCGTCTCGTGGAGCGCATTAGGTGAGTTACTATATTATATATATATGCTTAGGATGCATGATTTAAAAAATGCATGTTTTATTTTGACTAAATATGCATAAATAACATGATTTATATTCAAGTATATTTTTGGTATATAATAAATTATATACATGTTTTATTAATAAAATATATTTAAAATGTTTTTAAATATATTTTTAGTTTAATTCATGATTTGATTGGATTTATTTGACATATATATACTCAAAATATACCTGGTTTACGTTTGGTATATTTTCGGTATATATATGGTTTATATTGTTATTTCATTTATATTCATGCATCATTTATATTTGTGAATGAATGTTTTATTATTTAAGAATGAAGGATATCAATAGAACGTGCTACCTAGTGGGCAGCACTAGGACCGAGTACGTACCGGTACGCCTATAGCTTTAGGCTATATTACTAACTATTTGTGGATATTGATTTGATTATGATTATCGATATGTGAGATGTGGTTTGTGGGTGTGATTGATGGAGCTCGGTTGACCAAGTGTCTCGGGGCCAATCACACTGGCAGTCAGACTGCTGGAGCTCGGTTGACTTAGTGTCTCGGGGCCAGTCTACTGTCCATATGGATTAAGTGGATATATTTGGAATCAGTGAGCCTGTATGGCTAGAGTGTTGTTTAACACTATTTTTCTGAGGTTGCGATATTCTAGGGTTCTATGTGATCCTTCATAAAAGTTGATTTTCAGACAAAATATATAAAAATGATTTTTCTGCATCTGTATGAACTTGCCTGTATATATACATATTACTCATATACTGTTGACTGTATGCATTATCACTTAGAGTGTATGTATATATATTATAGTAATTCACTCAGTGAGGTCTGACTCCCCTCCGTTGACTATTTTTCAGGAGAGTCAACTTCCTCAGACCTCAGTAGCAGGTCGATACGCCGGATTTCTTCCGCCCCGGCTTCTTTATGTAAATTGTCTACTTGAGTCTTATTTATTTTATCTAGACACTGCAGTAGTTGTGATTTTCAGTAGTGGTGAATTAAAGTATTTTTTTAAAGAGATGTATTATAGTAAAACTGGATTTGTATAAAGATTATACATTTATGAGATTATATATGTGATGTGATGAGTTTTGAATTAAATCCAGTTGATATGGATGATACTGTAATATTTATGATTTTTATTTTCCGCTGCATATTATATTTTTATGGTTATTATTGCATATTTATTTTATTTTTAGGCTTGCTACGGGTTCCGGATTCGAAAGAATTCCCGTTCCCTAGCGCCGGTCATGGCCCCTGTTTTGGGTCGTGACAAAGTTGGTATCAGAGCGAAGTTCGTATCAGAGTGGAGTTCTGTGTCAGGGCTTAGTTATCTGAGTTGTGGCCCTAGTTTTAAAGTTGTGTTTTCTGTTGGACTACTGCAGTGTATTAGGTTCGAGTATGTCTTGATGAGTATTCCTTGCTGTAGTTTTCAGCGTTATTCCTCCGTTGTCTGTTTTGTCTGAATCTTTCCGTTTGTCTTTTCAGAATGAGGAGGCGAGCGCGTGTCGCTCCACCGGTCGTTGAGGCCGAGGATGATGAGTCTTTTCAGGACGAGGTTTTACCTCCTGAGCAGCCAGTTAGGCGTAGAGGTCGCGGCAGAGGTAGACCTCGAGGAGCGGCAGGTCGCCGTAGGCAGAGAGAGTTACAGGACGAGGAGCCTGTTGAGCCTGAGTTTGATGTTCCTGTTCCTCCAGTTGTTCAGCCTGCCTATCAGCAGGGTATGTCTGACCCTGAGGCAGCTTTGTTCTATGCCAGAGTTGGCAGGATTGCTTTTGATGGTACTTCTGATCCTTTAGATTTTCTGCATGCGATTGAGACTAGGACTCGGACTGCTCATACCGAGTACCAGCGGATCATGATTGTTGAGTTGTCTGTCGAGGGACCAGCCTTGGATTGGTTTATTCAGATGATCCAGCCTTATATGATGACGATGACATGGGCTCAGTTTCGAGAGCGGTTTATGAGGAGATTTTGTCCAGAGCCTCTTCGTTTGAGTTATCGTCTTCGATTGACTAGTATTTCTCGTGGAGATCGATTAGTAGAGGAGTATACCCGAGAGTTCCTTCGTCTGGGTAGATATGCTGAGGATCTGATGCGAGATCAGTATTTCGCTGTTACTACGTATGTTACTGGTTTGGGTTCAGCTTTTGCTGGTATGCCCACAGCAGGTCTTACTCTCGAGTCGGTGATTGAGCTAGCTAAGGAGATTGAGCTGAGATTAGTTAGGCAGGGAGCGATGCCTGATTATTACCAGTTGGGAGTTCAGTCGAGTGGATTGCAGGCTACTCCGTATTCGAGTTTTCATGTTGGTTCGAGTAGTCAGCAGCGAGGTTCGACTCAGCAGAGTCAGAGACAGCAGCAGCGAGTGCATCAGAGCAGTAGACATGGCCGTGGAGGTCAGCGTAGATCATTCAGATTTGGGTCAGGTGCTTCGAGCAGCAGCAGTGGTTGTAGTTCTGGATCAGCGGCCAGTGTTTGTCAGACTTGTGGTAGAGTCCATCAGGGACCGTGTTATCTGACACCGCTGACATGTTTCAGATGTGGGCAGACAGGACATTTTGCCAGATCGTGTCCTTACCCTGGGTATCAGCAGCAGCAGATTCCGCGATTCCCACAGCAGTCGATTGCTAGTGCAGCACCCGTGCCATTTCAGTTACCACCAGCTCAGCATCAGAGTTCTACTCAGTTTGTTCCACAGCAGAGTCATGGTAGAGGTACTAGAGGAGGTGCCAGAGGTGTTGACCAGGCTTCTACCAGTCAGCAGGGAGGTCGAGGCCAGGCCAGAGTTTTTCATCTGACTCAGCAAGATGCTCAGGCATCTAATGCAGTCGTGGCAGGTATTCTTTCTGTTTGTTACCTGGATGCTTTGGTTTTGTTTGATCCAGGTGCCACGCATTCGTTTGTTTCTCCCATTTTTGCTTCTAAATCTTGTTGGCAAGCTTCGAGGATGGCTTTTCCTTTGTCTGTTGCCACTCCTCTGAGCGATTCTTTGGACACCGGTATTGTTCTTTCTGGTTGTCCAGTTCTCGTGGGAGATAGAGAATTACCCGTTGATTTGATTTTGTTGGATGTGATGGAGTTTGATGTTATTTTGGGAATGGATTGGTTATCCCAACATTATGCCGTGGTTGATTGCAGGAATAAGGAGGTGATTTTCAGAATTCATGGTGAAGTAGAATTTAAGTTTGTTGGTGACAGGAGTTCAGCACCTCAGAATCTTATTTCTGTTATTTCAGCTAGGAAGTTGTTGAGGAAAGGTTGTCAGGGGTTTTTGGCATTGGTTAGGGATACGTCAGTGGAGAAGCTGTCACTCACAGATGTTCCTGTTGCTTGTGAGTTTCCTGATGTTTTTCCCGAGGAGTTGCCAGGTTTACCACCTCACAGAGAGATTGAGTTCTGTATAGATGTGGTTCCAGGTATTACTCCTATATCTATGCCACCCTATCGTATGGCTCCTGCAGAGTTGAGAGAGTTGAAGGAGCAGTTGCAAGAGTTGTTGGATAAGGGTTTTATCAGACCTAGTGTTTCTCCTTGGGGTGCACCAGTCTTGTTTGTGAAGAAGAAGGATGGTACCCTGAGACTATGCATTGACTACAGAGAGTTGAACAAGGTGACAGTGAAGAACAAGTATCCTCTCCCGAGGATAGATGATTTATTTGATCAGCTCCAGGGTGCACAGTTCTTTTCTAAGGTTGACTTGAGGTCGGGTTATCATCAACTGCGGATCAGTGAAGCTAATATTCCTAAGACAGCGTTCCGCACTCGATATGGTCATTATGAGTTTCTGGTGATGTCTTTTGGTTTGACTAATGCACCAGTAGCTTTTATGGACCTGATGAACAGAGTATTCCGACCGTATGTGGATCAGTTTGTGGTAGTCTTCATTGATGATATACTAGTATATTCGAGGAGTATGGAAGAGCACGTATATCACTTGAGGATTGTACTACAGACACTGAGAGATCATCAGCTTTATGCTAAATTCTCGAAGTGTGATTTCTGGATGGAGAGTGTTTCTTTTCTTGGACACGTAGTGTCTAAAGAAGGTATTCAGGTTGATCCACAGAAGGTTGAAGCAGTATCTGAGTGGCCTAGACCTACTTCAGTTACTGAGATTCGGAGTTTTCTGGGTTTAGCCGGGTATTATAGGCGGTTTGTGCAGGATTTTTCCAGGATAGCAGCCCCTATGACTCGCTTGACTCAGAAGAATGTTAGATTCGAGTGGTCAGAAGCTTGTGAGAATAGTTTTAAGTTGTTGAAGGAGAAGTTGACCACAACGCCAGTATTAGCTTTGCCTAATAATGTGGATAAGTTCACAGTTTACTGTGATGCCTCTAGAATTGGTCTTGGTTGTGTGTTGATGCAGAATGGAAGGGTGATAGCCTATGCTTCGAGGCAGTTGAAGAAGCATGAGCAGAATTATCCTACACATGATCTGGAGATGGCTGCAGTGATCTTTGCTTTGAAGATTTGGAGACATTATCTGTACGGGGTGACTTGTGAGATATTTACTGATCACAAGAGCCTTAAGTACATTTTCCAGCAGCGAGATTTGAATCTGAGGCAGAGAAGATGGTTGGAACTGTTGAAGGATTATGATTGCGAGATTCTTTACCATCCGGGTAAAGCTAATGTGGTAGTAGATGCCTTGAGTAGGAAGTCCTCAGGTAGTCTTGCTCACATCAGTGTTGAGAGGAGACCATTGATCCAGGAATTGCATCTGATGGTGGATCAAGGTCTGATGATGAAGATCAGTAGATCAGGTGGACTATTAGCTCAGTTTAAAGTATGATCTGTACTAAGGGATAGGATTAAAGCAGCTCAGAGCCGAGATCCTATTCTAGAAGAGCTTGCAGAGAATGTCAGAGCAGGGAAGTTCACTGATTTCACACTCGATGATGATGGTGTGTTGTGGATCAGTGGTAGATTGTGTGTTCCTGATGTGGATGATTTGAGAGAGGAGATTTTAGAGGAAGCACATTCTACAGCCTACAGCGTTCATCCTGGTGTTACTAAGATGTACCACAGTATCAGAGATCTATACTGGTGGGATGGATTGAAGAAGGATGTTGCCGATTATGTTGCTAAGTGCTTGACGTGTCAGCAAGTGAAAGCCGAACATCAGAAGCCTTCTGGGAAGCTTCAGCCTCTTCCTATTCCCGAGTGGAAATGGGAAAGGATAGCTATGGATTTTGTGGTCGGTTTACCTCGTTCGAAGGATGGATACGATTCCATCTGGGTGATTGTAGACAGATTGACGAAGTCTGCACATTTCTTGCCTGTGAAAGCCACATATTCAGTTGCTAGATTGGCGAAGTTGTACGTGAAGCATATTGTATGCCTTCATGGAGTACCTGTGTCCATTGTGTCAGACAGAGGTTCGGTGTTTACTTCTCGTTTTTGGCAGAAGTTGCAAGAAGCGATGGGCACTAGGTTGGATTTCAGTACTGCTTTTCATCCTCAGACAGATGGTCAGTCTGAGAGGACGATCCAGACACTGGAAGATATGTTGAGGATGTGTGTCTTGGATTTGAGAGGTAGCTGGGATGATCATTTGTCGCTTGTTGAGTTTGCATATAATAACAGCTACCATAGCAGTATTGGCATGGCACCGTATGAGGCGTTGTATGGAAGGAAGTGTAGATCCCCGTTGTGTTGGGATGAGATTGGTGAGAGAGCTTTGACTGGACCAGAGATGGTTCAGGATGCTGCAGAGAAAGTCGTCGTGATCAAGCGCAGGTTAGAGACCGCAGTTAGTAGACAGAAGAGTTATGCGGATCCTAGGCGCAGAGATGTGGAGTTTCAGGTTGGAGATTTCATTTTTCTGAAAGTATCTCCGATGAAGGGTGTGATGAGATTTGGCAGGAAGGGTAAGTTAGCACCGAGATATATTGGACCGTTTGAGATTCTGGAGAGAATTGGCACTGTTGCATATCGGTTGGATTTGCCTCCGAGTATGTCACAGGTGCATCCAGTATTTCATATCTCGATGTTGAGGAAGTATATCTCAGACCCTTCGCACGTGTTGCAACCTGACAGTGTAAAAGTGAGTGAAGATTTGACGTTTGTGGAAGAACCTGTGGCGATCGTTGATTTTCAAGTTCGACAGTTGCGATCGAAGCAGATTCTGATGGTCAAGGTTTTGTTGCATAGCGACAGAGTTGAAGAGCATACGTGGGAGACTGAAGCTGAGATGCGAGCTTCTTACCCGTATCTCTTTCCTTCCTGATTCTGTAATCTTCTTTTTGGAATTCGGGGACGAATTCTTGTAAGGGGGGAAGACTGTAATATCCCGTGTTTTTTTTTTAAATATTTTTACACTGTACCGGGATATACAGTGTCAATAATTTTTATGCATTGTACGATATTTTTATGAGTTGATATGTATTTTAAACCTATTTTAATTACTGTCTATTATTTTCAGTATTTTACGTAAAATTTTCCCGGGACTTGCATTTTCGGGGAAATTTCCACGTAAACAATGTATTATTAATTATTTTAAATGTATTTACGGGTTTGCATGAACTCATACATATTTTTAAATTATTAAATAAAGCCTGTGTGTGTATATTTATTTAATTAGGGTTTATTATTACCCTAATATTTTATTATTTATTTATTATTATTTGATTATTTTATTTATTATTATATTATTAAAATTTATTATTTTATTATTATTTATTTATTAATATTTAATTATTTTAATTTATTTTATTTTTTTTCTTTTTTCTTTTTTCTTTTTCTTTTCCTTTTTCTTTCTTTTTCTTTTTCTTTCTCTTTCCTTTTTCTTTCTTTTTCTTTTTCTTCTTCTTCTTCTTCTTCTCCCGCGCGCCGACCACCACATTCTTCTCACCGCCGTTTCTCCCTCCTCCGGCCACCGTTTTCGACACCGCCGGTCTCTATCTTCTCCTTGAGCTCCGGTGAGTGTTATTCTAGCTTTGGTTTGAGCTAAAATGGTCTAGAATTGCTTAGGTTTCGATTTGAAGATTTCGGCCTCTTTTGGTTTTTGATTTTTTTGAGCTTCGATTTGGATGATTCATGGAAACTTCCTTCACAAATGTTGTTCCTGGTAGCTTAATCTACATGTATGAATTTTTACAGAATTTTTGGAGGTTGTTTGGATTTTTGGGTATTTTTGAATATTTTAATATTATTTTCTAATTTTCGGAAATTAATTATTTAAATTATGAAATTGGAGTTTATGGTTGAATTAGGTGTTGAAATGAATTATAGAAATTTATTTGGAATTTTTATGAATTTCTAAGTATTTATTTTTAATTATTGAAGTTTATGTGATTTTGTAAAATTAAGTTAATTGTGTTTTAAATTGAATTTAATTGGTTAATTGAGTTTAATTATTGATATTATTGATAAATATGTTGAGAAAATTAATTTTGGATAATTGTATGATTTTTGGTGAATTTTTGAAGTAATTTAGGTATATATATATATATAGGGGTATTTTGGTAATTTTACCCTAAATTGTCTAAAAATGTAATTTAATTGGTTTTAATATTTATTTAAGGTATAAAAATGATTTCTACAAAATATTTAGTATTTTTAACTAATTAAAACTATTTTCCGGGAATTATTTTCAATTATGTATATAATATACGGTTTTTCTAATAAAATGAGTTTTAATCGGTTTTTACAGTGTTTCAAGATTTATTATGTAATTTCTACGTATGAAATGTATTTTTATGATTTAAGGATATTTTTGGTATATTTGAATATATATTCTGTGTTTGTGGACCCCGGTCGACAGATTGTAGTCTGGAGTCCGACCGAGGGGTTGTGATTGATTGTGGTGTTTATTTTTGAAGTGTATTTTCTTTGCAGGGTCGGCTCTACTCTTTTGAGTAGAGAGATGTCCGTTTTACAGGGGAGGTTCTACCGGATTTCCGGTAGAATTCTCGTAAAACGTGATATCCAGTCGAACCCTAATTTCCGATTCTGTGTTGAATACTCTAGATTGAATTCTAGGATTTCTGTTAGGGTTATTCTGATGTCGATTAATTATTTCTTGTTTAGTTGCGCCGAGACCGAGGGTTAGTGGACCAGGCCCGTCGGACCCGTCTCGTGGAGCGCATTAGGTGAGTTACTATATTATATATATATGCTTAGGATGCATGATTTAAAAAATGCATGTTTTATTTTGACTAAATATGCATAAATAACATGATTTATATTCAAGTATATTTTTGGTATATAATAAATTATATACATGTTTTATTAATAAAATATATTTAAAATGTTTTTAAATATATTTTTAGTTTAATTCATGATTTGATTGGATTTATTTGACATATATATACTCAAAATATACCTGGTTTACGTTTGGTATATTTTCGGTATATATATGGTTTATATTGTTATTTCATTTATATTCATGCATCATTTATATTTGTGAATGAATGTTTTATTATTTAAGAATGAAGGATATCAATAGAACGTGCTACCTAGTGGGCAGCACTAGGACCGAGTACGTACCGGTACGCCTATAGCTTTAGGCTATATTACTAACTATTTGTGGATATTGATTTGATTATGATTATCGATATGTGAGATGTGGTTTGTGGGTGTGATTGATGGAGCTCGGTTGACCAAGTGTCTCGGGGCCAATCACACTGGCAGTCAGACTGCTGGAGCTCGGTTGACTTAGTGTCTCGGGGCCAGTCTACTGTCCATATGGATTAAGTGGATATATTTGGAATCAGTGAGCCTGTATGGCTAGAGTGTTGTTTAACACTATTTTTCTGAGGTTGCGATATTCTAGGGTTCTATGTGATCCTTCATAAAAGTTGATTTTCAGACAAAATATATAAAAATGATTTTTCTGCATCTGTATGAACTTGCCTGTATATATACATATTACTCATATACTGTTGACTGTATGCATTATCACTTAGAGTGTATGTATATATATTATAGTAATTCACTCAGTGAGGTCTGACTCCCCTCCGTTGACTATTTTTCAGGAGAGTCAACTTCCTCAGACCTCAGTAGCAGGTCGATACGCCGGATTTCTTCCGCCCCGGCTTCTTTATGTAAATTGTCTACTTGAGTCTTATTTATTTTATCTAGACACTGCAGTAGTTGTGATTTTCAGTAGTGGTGAATTAAAGTATTTTTTTTAAAGAGATGTATTATAGTAAAACTGGATTTGTATAAAGATTATACATTTATGAGATTATATATGTGATGTGATGAGTTTTGAATTAAATCCAGTTGATATGGATGATACTGTAATATTTATGATTTTTATTTTCCGCTGCATATTATATTTTTATGGTTATTATTGCATATTTATTTTATTTTTAGGCTTGCTACGGGTTCCGGATTCGAAAGAATTCCCGTTCCCTAGCGCCGGTCATGGCCCCTGTTTTGGGTCGTGACACTCCATCTCTGTTTAGGCTTTAAAGGCCTAACATATATTTCCTAATAGGTCTTGAGCCCACACTGTGCCGTGGTTACCAACACTTGGGCATGCAGTAAACCCCACCGCCTACACATACATTCTATAAGGATAAAATTCCAAACAATGTCTACAAATCTAAATTTAAAAAAAAATCTATAAATGAATGAACTTAAGTAGAAAATAAACCTTGTTCACCCTGAGCAAGCTTCTCCAATTTAACACCAACCAAATGTCTCTCATCAACACCACTAGCTTTTAGCTCATAAATTACCTTTTAATTTCCAATAAAAAGAAAAATTAACAAAACATAAAAAAAAAAGAATAGAGAAAGATTTTTCAAAGTAAAAAATAAGGAACGTGGCAATGCTCCCAATTCCAAATAGAAATGCGATCTGATACATCCGCAGACACTAGCCATGGAGGTGTTACATGCAATTAAATGTTCACTATCTTTTCATTGCTTAGTTTAAATGCTCTCAATCACATAATTTGTTTTCTTCTTCTTTTTCTTCATTTAAATTATTTTAACTTATGGATTCTTGGATCTAACTCTATACATTTAACATGGGAAAGTTTAAGCATACAACTGTGAGTTTCTTCATTGCATTTCGATTTCCAATATCCCACTATCTCTCCACTATCATTGTGATGATTTGGTCTCTAAAAAAAGAGCAATTTTTATTTATAAAAGAGTAGCTTGCTCTTTCCTCTTCTTCCTTGCTTTAGAGGAGAGTGTGAAAGGTGAAGTAGAAGGGTTTAACATTGAAGAACAATGGCTAAAGAACATCAATAACATAAAGAAAATGTTGAGAAGTCATTTTTGAAATATAAAAGAAAGGAAAGCCAAAAGAGAAAATGCAAAATCCAATTTTGAAAAAATAAAAAGGGTTAGACCATAAAACAAAGAAGCTTGGTCAAACATGCAATTTTTTGAAATTTTCTCTATTTTTTAACTAAAACACTATTATATCTACTTCAATACTAATCTAATAAATCTAAAAACAAATCTTATTATAACTAAAAAATTATGGCAATAAAAATTAAAGAAAATAAATGCTTCATATATATATATTTGAGTATTCACTTGAAAAGCTAATATGTCAAACTATTAAAAATCCTAATTTTTTATTAGATATAAAGTATTTTTAATAGTTATTTAGTATATTTTTTAATTAAAACACTTATATATATATTTCAATACTATTCAAATTCTAAAATTATTTATGTATTCTACCTTCAATCACTCAAAATATTTTTCTAAACCATTAGAAAAATTACAATAATAACTTAATATTATTTTTTAACTAAAACACTATTATACATACTTCAATACTAATATAATAATAATTCTTAAAATAAATCTTATTATAACTAAAAAATTATGGCAATAAAATTTGAAGAAAATAAAATTAATGTGATTTATTTTATTTTATTTTTAATTTTTTAGTTATTATTCCATTCAAATTATTTATATAATCATTTTATTTTATAATCTGCACAATACGCAAAATCACGACTAGTTTTTTTTAAACTTGTGATATATAGTAAATAAACTATTATTATTATTATTATTATTATTATTATTATTATTATTATTATTATTATTATTATTATTATTATTATTATTATTATTATTATTATTATTATTAAATACAAGTTTAAAAATAATAAAAGTATTATTTTGTATTTATATAAATTTTTATTACAATTTTGTTAAATTTTTTATTAAATAATTATAGAATATTCTTTCAATATTTTTTATAATTAATTTTAATTTGATATAAAAAAATATCATGATGATAATTAATCATAAGATAATAAAAAATTATTAGTTATTTTTAATAAAAAAGTTTAAAACAATAAAAATTATATTTTCTTTATATAACAAGTTAAATATTACAACCTGTAAGCATCCAATTTCGGGATGCAATTGTGCACAATTGCGACGTAAGCCCCTATGATGAAATTTATTCAAAAATTGAACTTGGTTGTCGATTTTCTGGACTTTAGGGACTAAATTGCAATGTTTTTTAGGATTTGATTACAAAGAAATCAATTTTTCAGGGGTCTTTTGGCAATTAAAAAAATTTAGGGATCTTCATTGCATAATGCCGATGCATTAAAAAGTCCCTTTTTTGTGTTTTTTTATTTTCTATCAATTTTTTAGTGTTTCGATTGGTTGAAAATTGAATTTTATTATAATTTTTATCTGAAAAAGGTTTTGACACATTCAAAATGTGTAAATAACTTTCAAAAATTAAAATTCTTATTAGTTTATTTTGGAAGAGATGAGCATTCCTGCAAATTTGGGAAGTCAGTACGCGTAGACTCTGTTTTAAAAAGCAGAGAGTTTGCATGTGTGCAAGAGGGGGACGGACGAACAGAGAGGCTAAAAAAAACATAGAGACACACAGCGAGAGAAAAAAAAAAGAGATAAAACATCTAGAGAACTGTGCAATAAAATCCTACTGTGCAAAAAAATCTTGATTTCTTCCGTCTTATCTAAAACTCTAATTTCTTGACATTGTTCTTTAAAGCTTTGAAAATAACGTTATGTGTTTGGAATGCAATTGAGGAGGATATTGCTTGTGTTTAGACGAACAGAAGGCCCATGGAATACCATGGAAGAACCTGTGTTGTTTTCCAGTAGAACTTAGGATTTTTATCTTTATTTTGCATTTTGGTATCTTGTGTAGTTATTTTAATTCATAGGTGTATAATTGTTTCATTTTAATTCTTGTACGTAGTTTGTAATAGCCCCAGTAGTGGAAATAATGAAAGATTTAATTTTCTGCGTTTAAAATCAATTAGTAAGTATGTTCAATTGGGTAAAAATCAATTAAAATCAATGGTGGTAATAGCTTAATTTAGGGTTTGCATGTAATTGATTTAGGGTTTCTAGAAAATTACTAAAATGTTTGTTTGATCCTTTTTTATGTTTTTATTTGTTTTTGGTTGTGTTTTTTGGTTTTTATATTATTTTGGGCCCCAAGCCCACGCTTAGGTCCAACTCACTTTAAATAGGCTTAAAAAATGGTTTAGGACTTTAAATGATTAAAATCAATTTAGGCCCATTAGGTTAATTAGATTTTAAACCCACTTAGTTAATTAGAACTTGTTTAGACTTAGCTCAGCCCACTTAATTTCATTTTTTTAAAAACAAATAGACCTAAACCCACATTTCACTTAAAATAAAACCAAGTTATACTTAGGCCCATTAATTTAACTTTCCTTTAAAATTGAATAAACTTAAGCCCATTTTTTAGACAAAGTAAAAAAAAAAATCTAGGCTCACTAATTAATAAAAATGTAGGCTCACTTTTAGTCCATTTCTCACTTGTAAATAAAAAATGTAAATTTAGTTAACTTTTTTAATAAAATTAACATAGTTTAGATTTAGGGACGATGCGATTTTGAATGCCTTTTTTTATGTGTAATTTTATTGACTAGATGCCTTAGGGTTAGATGAATGTCAAAATAGGGTTTAAATAAAATTGCATGTAATTAGAGAGTGAAATAATCATTTATAAAATTATTCTAAATGAACACGATACTAAGAGAAGTTAGTATTCTGTTCCCAGAATCTCTTGGTTGTGGTGCTAACTTTCTTTTAGAGAATCGAGTACCATCAATCAAATTGTCTCAGTTATTACCTTGGGTGGAGACTCCTCTTCTTCATACTATGACTTTGTGACATAATAGTGTGTTCCCTAAGGCTCTGTGTCTAAACAGTGTCGCGGTTGCTAAAATCTTGGACGTGCACTAAACTCCACCGTCTACACAACCCCATTAAACTTATAATTTATTACAATTTTAGTAAAATTTTTATTTAAGGTATGACATTTTATTTCTTCAATATTTTTAATATTAATACTTTTATGTACTCAAAAATTAATTTAATGCAATTTTTTAAAGTTAAACTAATAATATTAAATGATAAATTTTAATTAATTTAATTTAAACTCTTTTTTGTTAAATTTTATAAAACTATCTAAAAATGATAATTATACTATTTTTCTTACATAAAATGTACTTTTCAAATAAATTCTATGTTCTATTTTTAAATATAAATATAGATGCAAGACAATAAAAATTTTAAATAATTATAATTATAATTGTTTACTTATTTCATAATTAATCTTTCAACATTTTCACATTAATATTTTCATAATTAATTATTTCATAAAATTTATTAATTTTAATTTTAATGTTTTTAACAAAATTACTACTAAATTTTAATTAATTTAATTTTGTTAGAAATAAAATAGAAATTAACATAATTTCAATTAAATTAGCATTATATGTTAATTAATTTCATTTTTATTAGAGATAAAATATAAGTTAACCTAATTAGAATAGAAAATATATTTTCAATTAAATTAGAATTACATTTTAATTAATTTAATTTTGTTAGTAAAAAAAGAAAAAATTAACCTAAATAAAATAGGAAACGTAATTTTAATTAAATAAGAATTATATTTTAATTAATTTATTTTTATTAGAGATAATATAAAAATTAACTTAATTAAAATAAAAAATATATTTTCAATTAAATTAAAATTATATTTTAATAATTATATTTTATTTTTATTAATAAATAATTAAATTATCTAATTTTTATATAATAATAAGTGGAAATTTTTTTTTTATCCAATTCAGTTTTCAGCCTAAAGTTGAGGGTTCAAACATATTATAATCATCAGAGTTCAATTAGAAACAAAATCCCAATCCCAAAGTTAAAGGTGAATTTTTTAGGCACACTGTTGAAAAACATGAATTTTCCAAATCTTCATTACAGATTTCAACTTACTATCTAATTTAAAAAGGGAAACTCAATTTCTTTCTGGCACTCCCTCTAACTAAAGTATTATTCGTTATATCTGTATTTAATTTTCTTTTCATTAAATTACAAAAAATCTTTATGCAGATTATACAAAATTTTTACTACTAGTTATTTTTATTTTTATTTTTATTTTTGTATAATTATAAGTGTAGATATAAATTTTATATTTTTCATATTTTCACATCCAAAAATAAACAGTAATAATTAAAATTCTTTTATTTTAATATAATAATATTTTACTTATTATGCAAAGTAATAATATGGAATCTAAGTTAAAAATTAATATCAATATTTTATGTATAGAAAATAACAATCCCTGTAAAATGAAATGTTTAAAAATTTTCGTTTATTAATTTTATAATAAAAAATATATTATGAAATTTGCTTTTTTTGTTAATATGTAAAACCAAAAAATATAGAATTGAATACGGTAGGAAAATTATATTGCTTTCAACATTAAAAAAAAAAACATTAATAGAATGTAATTTTATTAATTAAAGAAAAATCAAACGCTACAATAATTTTTGAAATAATTATATTATAAGAACTTCTATCTATTACTTTTTACAAAGAAAAATTTTAAGTATTCTATTTTGAAAATTTTTTATAATACAATATTTAACTTTAAATATGAAAATATGAAATATTTTTAAAATACGTATTTGGTCTCTATATTTATAATATTCAAAATAAATAAAAATTCATAACTCACACCAAAAGGAATTCAGAGTATTCTGAAAAATATTCAGTAAAGTCAGGATAATGACCTTTCAAGCAACGGCAGGATAGTGATACTAGCAAAGAGATCCTTGCACCATCGTTCATACTCTAAGAAGAAATTTTGGTCATCGCTAAAAATCAAGAAATTTATTTGGAGGAGTGCTACTAATTGTCTGGCAACCAGACCCCATTCAGGAAAGGATGTGTTATTCACTCCATTTGCAATAAACAAATAGAGGTTGGTTTAATTTGCTATTCCTTTAAATTGTGTTCCAGCAATTCAAGGTTTCCAATCTGTTTTCCAATGGTGGACAACAGTAAGTGAACTACTAGAATAGACAGGGCAAGTGGAATACATAGATCTGGTAGCTATTATCTGTTGGCAGCTTCGGAAATCAAGGAACGAAGAAATTTTCCAAAACCAGGTTTATAATCCACAAAAAGTAGTTCAAAAAATTCTCAACAGGCAGCACCGGCTCAAGCTTATTTGTAGCCCGAGGTAAAAATTATTTTTTATTTTTTTTGGATTTAAAATCGTCAGTTAACTATTATTTTTTAGATAGGGAAAATTTTTAATTTTTTTTTCAACTGAAAAATTATACATATATTTAATTTATTGCATTGAAAGTAGGGATCTTTACATAAATGTAACAAGGACCAAAAAAATTATAAAAAAAATCATTGACTATGAAATCTTTCAAAAATATTTTTATAAAATGAATTTTTTTTAAAAAATAGACCTTCCTTTATTTTCCTGCTCTATTATTATAACCCGAATTTTAATAAATTTATGAAATTGAATTTTTGAAGTTATGATGTTAATATTCATTTTTTTATTTCATGATATTATGATTTAATCATGAAATTTAATTTTATAAAGTAAAATATTATTTATTTTATTTATTCTTGAGATTAAATTTGGATTTTGGTGTTGAATATTGTTGTAACATATTTTAATATTAATAATTAGTAAATTATGTTAATGTAGTGTATTTTAATATATTTAAATATTGTGGTTAGAATAATTGAGTAGGGGATATTTAATTTGAAATAATTGAATTTTTAGTACCAATTGTACTTTTATACAATTGTTTTAATAAAATAAATAAAATAAAATATATATACAAAAACACGTTTTTTTTTCTTTTCTTTCCTCTCTGTCCCCTTTCTTTCTTTTTCTTTCCCCTCTCCTTTCCCTCCTTCTCCCTCATGTAGCAGCCCCTCCTTGCTCCCAGACACCAAGCCAATGCCACCATCAATGCCGCCTCTGCTCGCCGTAACCACCACCTGCTCTTCCCTTCCACTCCTTCCACTGGCGACTGCTACTCCTTTCTCTCTCTTCTTCCTCCTCGGCACCGACAGCTTCAGGAGACTATCAGTGTCATCTATGGCAATGCCATGGGTCAAGATTGGTATGGATTGAAAGCTTGTTTTATGGGCCTCAATTCCCCTAAGGTGATTTCTCTAAACAATTTCGAATTCAACTCCAATTTTGATTATTTGATTCTAGGGTTTTGCGATTTATTTATTGAATTTGAGTTTAAATAGTTTGATTCATGTTAAATTGATCTTGGATTAGTTAAATTGAAGTTGTAAGCTTTCCAAAAATGTATTTAGATATGATTTTGGAGATAGTTGCGACTTGGGCACTATTTTGAGCTCAATTATTATTCATGAGTAATGTTCCCGGCTTGGAAATATGTTTTTTTTTTTAATTCTACTAATTATTTGGAGCATATTTCATAAAAAAGGTTTATTGAAATTATGTTCTGAATTGTTTTATGAATTTTTGAATGTTTATGTGGAAATAGATTTTTGGAAAAATTAGTGTAAATTAGTAAATTTTATATTCTATTTGAAATTATTGTTAATTATTATGTTTTGGATAATTTTTGAGTAACAAGTAGTATTAAAATAAATTTTATGAATTAATTACTATTTTTAGCTAATTAATAATAATTTCAAGAAAAATATTCGAATAATAGTTTTATTTATTATTTTTAAGATTTATTGAATTTTTAGTAATTTTTATTTTATATTTGAGCAAGTTAAATAATTATTGGTATTTTATGATTTTTATGAGTTTTGGTAAATTATTAGTATTTATTATTATTTTATTGATTTTGATTATGCCGGTTCTCAGTTGGGCATTGGAATGTAGTTCAGGGGCCCAACCCAAGAAGTTGAGCCTTGTGATTTTTTGAAGTTTGTTTGCGTGCAGGATCCGCTCTACTTTTAGTAGAGAGACGTTCATTTTACAAAGGAGACTCTGCTAAATTTTATATAGAATTTTCATAAAATGTGATATCGGGTCGGTCTTAAATTATAAATTTTTGTCGAGTCATGTTCTAGATTGAGATGTTCTCTAGAAATTCTAGAAGTATAAAATTAAGGAATTATTTCTAATAATAATAATTTTTTTCCTTAGCTGCTTCGCGAGTTAGGCTTGTCGGATCAAGCCAGTCGAGTTAGGACAGAGGAGTGCAATAGAATAGTGAGTTATTATTATATATCTACATTGCATGTAAAAAATATATTGTGAGCATCCATATTTTGAGTAAATATGAATTTTATTATGCTTTAATTCATTAATTGTTATTATTTTGATTATTTCAAATATATATATATATATATATATATATATATATATATATATATATATATATATATATATATATATATATATATATATATATATATATATATATATATATATATTTTCATATATATTTTCATGTGATTATTGTGAAAATGGATGTTGTTCATATGTTATTGTGAATTTCATTATTTTAAATAATGAAACAACGTTTTGGAGGATAGTTGTATAACGTGTCATCTAGTGAGTCACACTAGAACTGTTGCACAACAACACGCTAGATATTAAGCTTTGAACTTTGATTGATTTTGGATATAGAAATAATAATTATGGTGAATGATGGATAAAAGGGATGTGATTATGGATCCTTGGTTGACCTGCAAGGTACTTGAGGCCAGTTAGCATCGGTAGTGGGATTGCGGATCTTCAGTTAACTCTTTGTGTTATCGGGGCTAGTCCACTGGAAAAAAAAAAAAGAAAGTTGGATAAAGAATTCTTTTGGAGTTATGGAAAGCCTATTGGCTAATGAATTGCAATGATCGAGGTTGCAGAAAAATTTAGGGATTCCGCTCCGATCCTCCACAAAAAATTCTTCTACATTTATTATTATAATAAAAATGGATTTCGAGCATCTGTATGAAATGCATATATATATTAAATAAATATAAATATATTATTTAACTAATGCTTGAGTGTCTATATCTTTAGGTTGCGTGTATATATATAATAATAATTCACTCAATGAGGTCTGACCTCCCTCAAATATTTTTTCAGGATCTTCTACTTCATACATCTATATTTGATCTCTTCGCCGGATTCTTTCCTCTCTAGCCGACTTATATAAATATTGAATTATTACTTTTCTTCTATTTTAGTAAACGTTGCATTAGCATTGCTTCTTGTTGTAGTACCTGATATTGTTTTAAACAATGATTCTGTATTTGAAGAGTTGTATCAATATATTTTATTATGTTATGATATGAGGATTTCTTTTATATAATTTAAAGTTTTTAATTATGTGGTATGTTTTATATGTGTTTTTATTTTAAGAGCTTCAATTTTCATGTAACCCACACCACCCCATTTATAACCCAAGTTTCTTCGATTTTTTTTTCCTTTGTATTCACTATTTTAACTAAGCTGGATCCTTTTTGTTTTTTCCTTTTCTGAAAAGTTGAATTGAGAAAGTAGATCTCGTGTTCCTTACAACTGTTAAATAAGAATGAGAATTATTTTGCTTTCAAAGTATTATTTTCACTATAATTAATCTTTGTGACTTTCAACTTTCTTCCATTTATTTTCATGAAAATTTAATTTGGCCTTTCGTGGGTTTCCTTGGGCTCTCTGTGAGTTTCCCTGTAGTGGTGGTTTTGGCCATTACCGGCCAAAGACCACCTATTTTCTTGTCCTTTATGTTTCTTTTTTCTTGTCTTTGCTCTATATATACTTGGTTTTGATTTGATATGCTATTAACTCCTTTCATGTATTATGTTTTTGCTGATATTAATCAAAAGTAATAGATCTTGTGATCTTTTATTTTGAAGCAAGTAAGGAGAAGAAGATGATTATGATACTGAAATCATATACAGAAGGAAAAGGCGCAGAGCTATAGTTTCTTCGGCTGCCCTTCATTCTATTTTGTGTTGGTTGGCCTTCAAAATTCTTTTTTTGAGTCCCTGAAGAGTTTGAGATTGCTGGTCCAAGAGGATCACTACCTTCCTCATAGTGTGAAGCTAACATGATAGGAGGAACAAAACTCATGTTGGGGATGGATCAGTTTGCTAGCCAATAGTTAGATTTGTAGGTTTGGAAGGCTTAGCTTATTATTTGTAGGAAGAAAATTCTTGATTTGTAATGCAAGGACAAGTTTTTACTTCAGAGTGTAATTGCAAGTCCTAGAGCTACTACTTAGGATGTCAATATTATATGTTAATAATTTTTATTGTTGGTTTTTATATTTTGTATTAAATTACTTTATTATATTTTATTATGAAAAATATTATATGTTAATAATTTTTATTCTTGACATATATGCATGAAATTTTTATTTTTGAGACAAAAAAAAAAACCTCAAAACAACAAGTGACATAACAAAAGCAGCAAAAATCAACAAAATTTTACAGTTGTTTATTTTTGTTGATTTTTTTTATTTTTTATTATTAATAATAAAAATAAGGTGATAAATAAAATGTTTACTTTTATTAATATTAATGATAAAAATAATAATTTTTTGATATATTTCATAACTTTTTGTTGTTTTTTTTTATTTTCAACAAAAATTAACAAATAAAGACCAAAAATATAATTGAAACAACAAAACAAAAAAAAATCAACAAAACTGTAACATCAACCAAAAGAAGCTGAAAAAAATAAAAAAAAAATCAACAAATCAAAACAAAAAAAATAAAAAATAAAAACAACAACTGAAACAACAAAACAACAAAATTCTATATTGTTGATTGTTGTTTATTTTTATTATTTTTAAATTATTTTTTATTGTTAATGACAAAATTAAGACTATAAATAAAATTTTTTACTTTTATTAGTATTAATGAAAAAATAATAATTTTTATATATATCTCATAATTTTATTTTTTTTATTATTTTTTTATTTAACAAAAATCAACAAAGAAAAACAATAAAAAAAAATTGAAAGCTACAACTAAAATAACAAAATCAACAAAAATCAACAAAAGCAACAAAAAATTGTAGTTGTTGATTTGTGTTGATTTTATGTTGTTGTTTGTTGTTTTTTTTAGTTTTTCATCATTTATAATAAAATTAAACCATAAAAAATATCAAAAATCTACAAACCAAAACAAAAAAAAAATAAATAAAAACAACAACTAAAACAACAAATCAACAAAATTCTATGTTGTTATTTTTTTATTGTTGTTTATTTTTATTTTTTTATTTTTTCATTATTAATGACAAAATTAAGGCTATAAATAAAATTTTCAAAATTAAGGCTATAAATAAAATTTTTACTTTTATTAGTATCAATGATAAAAATAATAATTTTTTAATATATCTCATAATTTTTATTTTTTTATTTTAAAAAATATATAAAAAAAAAAGAGAAACAACAAGAAATTTAAAAACTACAACTAAAATAACAAAAATCAACAAAAGTGATAAAAAAATTCCAGTTGTTTATTTTTATTGATATATTAATTTTTGTTGTTGTTTGTTTTTTTTTTTCAGTTTTTTCATTATTTATAATAAAATTAAACTATAAATATAATTTTTCTTTTTATTAATATCAATAATAAAAATAATAATTTAGTAAGTCCTAGTCACTAATAAATATAATAATTTACTTTTGTTAGGTATAGGAACATAAGTCCTAGTCACGAAAGACAAATATTGTTTATTATTTTATTTTATTTTATTTTATTTTATTTTTTTGAGAAATGAAATCTTTCGTTAAAGCAACAAAAAATCATACAGTGCTTGTTCCATGACCTCTCCTGGAAATGAAGAAGTCCACATAGAGCCAGAACCAGGAAAAATAAACGCTAACTGGGCTAAAGAGTGTGCAACTCTATTAGCTGCGCTAGGATTGAACTAAAAGGAAAACGAAACAAAACCATGACATAGGTTTAAGATATCAGATGTGATTAAACCCATTGTAGTAAAATAAGGTTTGTCAGCTTGCAGACATTGAATAAGAGGAAGATAATCTGACTCAAACAAGACTTGTTCCAAGTGCATCGAATTGGCTAGTTGGACGGCAACTGAGAGTGCTTTTGCTTCAGCCATTTCCGGGTCCATGTCTGTCTCGTCATGGATAGTTTTTGCAACTAGAATTTGGCTGTGATTGATTAGCTTAGAAATTGAAATATGAGAAACCCATGAAAAATTTAGTTGTGCCGAACGGTTAGAGGCCCCCGCCTCCTTCACCAGCCCCGCCAGTTATGAAAAGAGAATGTAAAAAGAGAAATGCAACTAAGGAAATAAAATGGCTCTGATTCATTTTACAATCAGAGTTAAAAAAGAAAAAAAGAAGAACAAGAAACAGAGAATAAGAAACTATACAATGATCATACACTTCATTTTTCGTCAACCGAATTCATTCATTTTCTACAAGAACACCATTGCCTCTTCCTCTCTCTACTTCTTCTTCTCTTTTATTTCCCTTCTTTTACTTTCTTTCTCTCATGCGAAAATATTAAAAGTGGCTAGCAGGCTAAAACTAAAAAGAAGAAAGAAAGAAGAATAAAAATGAAAAGTGAAAAGATAAAATTTAAAAAAATATATGGGCTAAATCGCTAACAAAATTAAATTGGTTAAAGGGGTTATGGGATGAAATTTCCTCTTGAAAGGACGTAGTGGCCTCCCTTATCCCATTTCCCTTTAATTTCAGCTTCGATTAGTGCATAATAATTAAATTACCTAGCAAATGATTTAATTGAAAAATAATAAAATAAAACATAAAAAAGTGATGAATAAATTAAAACTATAAATTTATTTAATGTGAATGAGGCAACATTGAAATTTATGGATGAATTTGACAAAGTGGGCATGCACACTTGGGCTTTAAAATGGACGGTCTTAGCGACATCGATTGACCCACGGGACCCATAATATATCAAATCAAAGCTGACTCAGAGAGTTATAACAAGCGCTACACACTTTGTTTGTAGAAATCCACCTTCGGGCGCAAATTCCTTTGTTTAGGCCCCTAAATTTGACATTAAAGTTTATGTTCTTTTTTTGGAGTTTTTTTTTTTCTTTTTTTTTTTCTGGTTTTAGGGTTTTTTCCCTAAACACTATTTATTTGCCTCTTTGAGTTGTTTTGGGACAATTTTTAATTAATTAAAAATAAATTACAAACATAATTCTTCTAATTCCTATGGTATTATTTGAATCAACAGGGTTTTGATTTATTGTTTTTAGGTATTCTTAGAATCAACTAATTCAATTCTCTCTTAAGGGTTTCACTACATCAAGTGGTATTAGAGCATCGATCCTGACAACATGCCGCTAAAAAGACGAGTGCAAGAGGTATATGAACGAGACTTGGAGCAAAGGGTACATGAGATGATTGATGAGCGAATGAATCGAGTGGTGGATCAATTGACAAATAGATTGGCCATGATATTGGGTAATTAGAATAGAGGCCAAGGAAATAATCATCCAGAATAGTTTGGTGATGATGAGGAGGTGGGGAACGAGTATGAAGATGAGGCTCCTCTTAGACACAATCGCCCTATCATAGATGATAATAATAGGCACTGGGAAATGGGCATGCGAATTAAGATTCCAGAATTTCATGGCAGCCTTTAAGCTGAAGAATTTCTAGATTGGCTGTCGACGGTCGAGGAGATTATGGAATTTAAAAGGGTGCCAGAAGATAAGCGTGTTCCTTTGGTTGCCATGAGATTAAGGGGTAGGGCTACTGCGTGGTGGTAGTAATCAAAACTGACTCGCACCAAATTGGGAAAGAGTAAAATCACTACTTTTGATAAGATTAAGAAGCATATGCGATATGCCTTTCTTTTATATAATTTTCAGCGGTTGATGTACCAATATTTGCAAAATTTGAGACAAGGTATGAGATCGGTGGATGATTACAGTATTGAATTTTATTAATTAATTGCAAGGAATAAAATCCAAGAAACAGAGGATCAGCTAGTAGCAAGGTATATTAGGGGTTTGAGACCACAGTTACAGGACATAGTGAATTTGTTTAATCCTATTTTAGTGTCTGCAACTCATCATAGGGCTTTAGTGGTTGCGAGATAGACACGAAAAGCTACCAATCCAAACACTTGGGACAGTGGGGCTAGCAGTAGTAGTGTTGCTATTAATAATAGTCGTGTTAATAGAGCAGCAAGTGGTTGTGGTGGCAGTGGTGTCGCCGATAATAACAGAGGCATGGTGCAATTCAATAGACTAGCAGGGGGTATAAAATGTTTTGGCTGTGGAGAGGTTAGTCATAGGCTATTTGAATGTAAAAAAAGGCAGGGAAAAAGACCCTCTTCTTTGAGGCAGATGATTACATTGAGGAGGATTGGGAAATTGAGGGTGATCTTATGTATGATAAGGATAAAATAGTTAAGGAAATGCTTTTGGATGGAGATGCAGGGACTGCCCTTATTGTTAGGCATTCTTGCTTGACCCCTAATGCAAGTTTGGAGGAGGATTAGCTAAGGAGTAATATCTTTCAGTCTACTTGCACTATTAAAGACAAGGTATGCCGCTTTGCCATTAATGGAGGGAGTTATGAGAATATAGTGTCTGTTGAGGCTATCCAAAAACTAGATATAATGACTGAAAGTCATCCTAAACCTTATAAACTGGCTTGGTTAAAGAAGTGTAGGGAAGTTGTAGTGTCTAAGAGAGCTATAGTGTCATTCTCTATTATCAAGAAATATAAAGATGTTGTATGGTGTGATATGGTGGCTATGGATGCCTTTCATTTATTATTAAGAAGGCCGTGGCAGTATGACAGGGACGTGATGCATATTGGGAGAACTAATACTTATACCTTCGTCTTTGATGGGGTTAAAATTGTGTTGCTACCTAAACAATAAGTGGATATATATAAAACAACCAGTGGAACTAGTACTCTATTGTCTTTGGCTCATTTTTATGAGGAACTGGAAGAGTTAGACATAAGGTATATGTTGTTAGGAAAGGAGGTGGCTGAGCCCATTACAGTCCCAGAAGTTATGTTTCCCTTGGTTACATAATTAAATGACTAATTTCCTAATGAAATTTTTCACAGTTTGCCTTCACTCTTTGACATTCGACATCATATTAACTTGGTGCTTGAAGTGGCATTGCCAAACATAACATATTATAGGATGAGTCCCAGTGAGCATGAGGAGTTGTTTCAACAAGTGAAACAACTACTTATTAAAGGTCATGTTAGGGAGAGCATAAGCCCTTGTGTTATTCCTACCCTTTTGACGCCTAAGAAGGATGGGTCTTAGTGCATGTGTGTGGATAGTCAAGCCATCAATAAGATCACCATAAGGTATAGATTTCCTATCCGACATCTAGATTATTTGCTTAATTAGATTAGTGGTGCAATTGTTTTTACTAAACTTGATTTAAAGAGTGGATATTATCAAATATTTGTTCAGCCTGGGGATGAGTGGAAAACAACATTTAAGACAAAGGAAGGGCTGTATGAGTGGCTTATGATGCACTTCAAATTGTCGAATGCCCTTAGTACCTTTATGCGTGTTATGAACTAATTGTTAAGGCCTTTCATTGGTAGGTTTGTTGTGGTCTACTTTAATGATATCTTGATTTATAGTGCTAACCATGAGAAGCACTTATAGCATGTTTGGGAGATTTTTAGTGTATTGCACAGGGAATAGTTCTATGTTGCCTTAAAAAAATGTGTCTTTATGTCCCCCAAGGTACTATTTTTAGGGTATGTGATTTCTGCAGCAAGTTTAGAAGTGGATGAAGCTAAGGTGGCGGTGATGAGAGAATGGCCCAAACCAACTACTTTAACAAAAGTGAGGATTTTTCATTGTTTAGTATCATTTTATCGGCATTTCATTGCAAATTTTAGCACCATGATGGATCCCATTACAAATTGCTTAAAGGGTAGTCGGTTTGAATGGACGGAGGCAGTAGAGGTAGCCTTCAATGTCATTAAGGAATGCCTTACAATAGCCCTAATCTTGGTGTTGCCAGATTTCTCATAAGCTTTTAAGCTCCATACTGATGCCTCTAAGGTTGGGACTGGTGTAGTCCTGAGTCAAAATAACCACCCTGTGGCTTTTATAGTGAGAAGTTATCTGGTTCCCAACTCAATTACAGTACGTATGACATTGAGTTTTATGCAGTAGTGCAATCAGTACGACATTAGCGACATTTCCTGTTTTACAGAGAATTTATCTTTTATACTGACCATGATTCTTTGAAGCATTTACACCAGCAGGATAAAGTTTCACCCTGCCATGCTAGGTGGGTTGCCTATCTTGAGCATTTCACTTTTGTGGTGAAGCATAAATATGGCATTAAAAACACAGTAGCTGATGCTTTGAGCCAATGAAATAGTTTGTTCGTGATTGTGCGAGTTGAGGTGCTCGACTTTGATTCTTTTAAGGATTTACTTGCTATTGATCCTTACTTTTCTGTAATGTTACAAGATGTACAGGTTGGAAGAGGACATAATTTATGCTACAATATGGGTTCTTATTTCAAAGAACTTAATTGTGCATTCCAGATTGTAGCCTATACCCATAAATCATTAAAGAATTACATTTTGAGGGACATGTGGGTAAAGACAGAACATTGCATCCGATTTAGGCTTTATATTTCTAACCTTCAATTTGCAAGGAGGTTCATAAATACATTCAGAGATGCATAAACAACAACAAATGCAGGGTTGTACATGCCTCTCCTAGTTCCTTCTCAACCCTGGACTAACAATAATGATTCTATCTTTGTTGTTGTTGATAGATTTTCTAAGATGATTCATTTTATTATTTGCAAGAAGACTACAGATGCAATAACTATGGTACAATTATTCGTTCAGGATGTGTATCATCTGTACGGGTTGCCTACATCCATTGTCTTAGATAGAGATACTCGTTTCCTCAGTCATTTTTGGCGCAGCCTGTGGAAGATGATCAATACTCAACTGAATTTCAATAGTACCTATCATCCTCAAACAAATGGGCAAACTGAAGTGGTGAACAGGTCATTGGGCAATTTGTTGTGTTGTCTAGTAGGGGATCATGTGAAGGGTTGGGATCAGAAATTATGTCAAGCAGAATTTTTCCATAACCACGTTGTTAATCAAAGCACAAGATTTAGTCCTTTTCAGGTTCTATACTCCATTCAGCCAAGGGGTTCTCTTGACTTAATGCCCTTGCCTAGCAAGACAAGGGTCCAAGGGAAAGCAATAAATTTTGTTTCGAGTTTGTAGGATGTACACAATACAATATTTGATAATCTGTCTACTACCAATTCTCATTACAAATAACTTACATACTAGAAATGTAGACCTTTGGAGTTCGAGGTAAGTGATTTTGTGTGGGCAGTCTTGAAAAAAGATCGCTTTCCAGTAAGGGAATATAACAAGCTATCTACCAAGAAGATTGGTCTAGTTAAGGTAGTAGAGAAGATTAATTCCAATGGTTATCGTCTGAAGCTGCCTAGCCATGTCCGCACTGCATATGTGTTTAATGTTAAGCATTTAATTCCCTTCTCTAGCGATTATTCTAATAATGATTATATGTTCAATTTGAGGCCGAATTTTCTATCACTTGAGGGGAATGATGTGGATGAGGCAGCATTGAAATTTATGGATGGATTTAACAAAGTGGGCATGTGCACTTGGGCTTCAAATGAACCATCATAGTGACACCAATTGACCTATGAGGCCCATAACATATCAAATCAAAGCTGACTCAGAGGGCTATAATGGGTGCTACACAATTTTTTTGTAACAATCTACCTTCAAGTCCAAATTCCTTTGTTTAGGCCCTTAAATTTGACATTAAAGTTTATGTTCCTTTTTTGGAGTTTTTTTTGTCTTTTCCTTTTTTGGTTTTAGGGTTTTTTCGTAAACACTATTTATTTTCCTCTTTGAGTTGTTTTGGGATAGTTTTTTATTAATTAAAAATAAATTACAGACATAATTCTTCCAATTCCTCTTGTATTCTTTGAATTAACTAGGTTTTCATTTATTGTTTTTGGGTATTCTTAGAATTAACGAATTCAATTCTCTCTTAAGGCTTCCACTACATCATTATTTATATTTAGTTTTAATACCATTCAATAAAATTTATTTTACATATGTCATAACCCAAACTGGGGAGTCATGACTGGCACTAGGGAACGAGAATTCTTTTGAATCTGGAACTTGTAATTAGCCTTAAAAATAAAAACACATGCAAATATAATACAAAAATATGCCAAAATTAAAAATGTAATCAATATAAAAATAAATCTTTATATCATACATAATAAAAATATTTCATATAAGATTCGGGTACAAAATCTCTAACCAATACAACACACTTCTATCACAATAACATTACTACTACAATTTCTAAAATACAATAAGAGTTCATATACTAAATTTACATAATTTAGTTAGGGCTGAAGTAGACCAATGAAGAGGTCTACTACTAAAGTTGGAAGAAGAAGACTCTTTTGAAAAAAATATTGAGGGGGATCAAACCTCACTGAGTGAATTATTATATTATATATACATACAACCTAAGTCATATGCAATCAACCATTAGTATAGAAAAATATATATATATATATATATATATAGGCAATTCATACAGATGTTGGAATCCATTTTTATATAATAATAACAGATGCATAAAATGTTTTGATTGAAGGATCAGAGCAGAACCTTAAATAGTTCACAACCTCAGTCATAAAATCTCACTAGCCATACAAGCTTACTTAAATCTAAATATTTCTCTTTTTCATTTTTAGATAGTAGACTGGTTCCGAGACACTAAGTCAACTGAGCTCCTGTAGTCTCATTGTTAGTGTGATTTGCCCCGAGACACTAGGTCAACCGAGCTCTTACAATCACATTACTCACTCACTGCGATTCTCATTAATCAATCAAGTCTCACATCAATGAATTCTTACAGTATCAACCCTAACATTCTAACGTACCAGTGCACATACAGTCCTAATGGAGCCTACCAAGTACCATTCTTAATATTATTAAAAATAATAAAATCCATAATTCAAATGTGATAGCATCCATTCATAGAGAAATATATCAAATATAAACAAAAAATATACTAAATGTATACCAAAATGTATATCACATATTTGTTGAGTGTATGTAATAAATATACCAAACATATATATCACATTTAATGAAATAAATTATATTTAAATACATTATGAAGATTATGGAAGCTCATCATTATGCTTTCTATATGCAATGCATATATAAGATAATAACTCACAGTTTTGCACTCCTTTAAACAAACCCGAATGGCTTGGTTCAATAGGCCTCGGTCTCGACACAATTATAGAAAATAAATAATAATAACAATCAGAATAAATCCCTAACCTTATGCTTCTAGAAATTCTAAAGAAGACTCGATCTAAAACATAACTCGATCAAAATTCAAAACTCATGATTAATCTGATTGTCACATTTTACGAGAATTTTATCAAAAATTCAACTGAATTTCCTTAATAAAATGGACGTCTTTCTACTAAAAATAGAGCTGATCTTGCAAGCAAACACACTTCAATAATACTCAATTGCACAACATTTCGAGTTGCGACCCCGAACTACGCAATTCCCAATCGAGAATCAAAATTCACAATAATAAATAATTTAATAATAATGTAATAAAAATCAATAAAATCCATAAAAATAAAGAAAATTCCTCAATACACTTTATTTAAATAACAAAAACATTAAATATAATTACTTTCACATTAACTAAATAAAATCTCAAATAAATTATATAATATTAATAAAAATCCATTTTTCAAATATTTAAAGTCAAATAGTAAAATTTATAATAAATTATCTAAATTGTTTAAATAAGTAATAAAAATAGTTAAAAACTCATTTAATCACAAAAATAATAAATAAAACTATTATTTGAATATATTTCTGGAAATTATTAGTAATTAATTAAAAATAGTAAATAATTTGTAAAAATTATTTTAATACCATTTATTATTCCCAAATCATCTAAAATATACTAATTAACAATAATTTCAATAAAAATACAAGGTTTACCCATTAATCCAAAATTACATAATACTCAATATTTTCCAAAAATTAATCAAAATTACTAAAAATTATTTTCACACTTCCAAAACTAATTATTTAAATTAACTATACTAATTAACATAATCTTTCAATAACAAACATATAAACATATAATTAATAAAAATTCATTTTAATTATTAAAAATACAATAATTATACATAATTCAAATAAATTTAGAAAATAAACTAAAAATATATTTGAATAGCTGAAGATGTATATAACAACATTTCTTATAGAATTTATCATGAATCATTCAAACTCAAGCTAACAAAAAAGAAAAACCCTAATAGGCATAAACTAAAACTTGAAGATAACTAACTAATCGGACATCCTAGATTTGAAACTACTTGAGAATTGTCTAGCCCGTGTTGAGAAGAGTTGAACGAGCCTGGAAACGTGATCTAAAACCACTGGAATCTCGTTTATGACACTGTAGTACTCCCATGGTTTTTGACAAAAACAAAGGTCTACGCAGTGGTGGAAGGAAAAGGGGAGGGAGGGGAGGTGGTGGCGAGCTTGGTGGTGGTGGCTCAGGCAGCGCTGGTGGAACTCGGGTGGTGCTTTGCAAGCTAGAAATAGAGGAAAGAAGAAGAAGAAGAAGAAAGAAAAAAATGAAGGAAGGGAAGGGAGTTGACCGAAAAAAGATTTTTGACCCTCTTATATATATATATATATATATATATATATATATATATATATCAATAATAATTAAATTTAGATTAAATAAAAGTATACCATAATATTAAAATAAAATAAACATACTAAACTTATAATATTCACAATTTAATGAAAATAATAGTATTATTAAAAAAATAAATAATACTTAACAATAAACTACCTTTTAAATAACGCAAAATAATCATCATAATGTATATAAATTTAACATATTATTAACACTGCATATCTCAAAATAATTTTTTAATAACTTAAAATATTGGGTCATTACAATCTTCCCCGCTTACAAAAATTCATTCTCGAATTTTCAAATAAAAGAACAAAATACAAAAATCATCGAGAAAAGAGGTAAAGGTAAGCCACTCACATCTCAGTTTTTATCTCCCAAGTGTGCTCCTCCACGTTGTTAATCTGCCACAACACCTTAACCATTAGGATTTGCTTCGAATACAACTAACGAACTTGATAATCTACTATTGCAACTAGTTCTTCCTCATACGTCAGGTCTTTATTACTTTCTTGCTGAACCTCATCACACCCTTCATCGAAGACACCTTCAGAAATATATAATCTCTAACCTGAAACTCCACATCCTTACAATTTGAATCCGCATAGGTCTTCTACTTACTAGCTGTGGTCTTTAATCTCCTTCTGATCATAACAACATTCTCAGCTGCATCCTGAACAATCTCAGGTCCAGTTAATGCTCTCTCTCCAATGTCATCCCAACACAAAGGAGATCTACACTTCCTTTCATACAAAGCCTCATACGGTGCCATCTCAATACTACTATGGTAGCTATTATTAGAAGCAAACTCTACCAATGGTAGATGATCATCCCAACTACCTCCAAGATCCAATACACACATTCTCAACATATCCTCAAGTGTCTGGATCGTCCTCCCAGATTGACCATCTATCTAAGGGTGAAAAAAAGTACTGAAATCAAGCCTTGTGCCTATTGCTTCCTGTAATTTCTGCTAAAATTGAAAGGTAAATGTTGAACCTCTATCAGATATAATGGAAACAAGCACTTCATGAAGGCACACATTATGCTTAACATACAACTTAACCAACTTAGCTATAGAATAAGTGGCTTTAACTAGTAAGAAGTGAGCTGATTTGGTTAACCCGTCCATAATCACACAAATAGAATCGTATCCATCCTTTGAATGAGGTAACCCTACTACAAAATCCATAGCAATTCTCTCTAATTTTTACTCAGGAATAGGAAGAGGATGAACCTTCCCAGAAGGCTTCTGATGCTCAGCTTTCACCTGTTGACATGTTAAGCACTTAGAGACATAATCAGTTACATCCTTCTTCAATCCATCCCACTAGTACAGATATAGATGCTGCAGTACATCTTAATAACATGTGGATGTACACTATAAGTTGTAGAATGCGCTTCCTCAAGAATCTCTTCTCTCAAATTATCCACATCAGGAATGCATAATCTATCATTGATCCATAAAACACCTTCATCATCAAGTGTGAAATCAATGAACTTCCCTTCACGAACATTCTCCTCAAGCTCTGTTAGAATAGAATTTTGGCCCTAAGTTGCCTTAATCTTATCTCTCAACACTGATCTAACTCTGAACTGAGCTAGCAGTCCTCCTAATATGCTAATCTTCATCATCAACCTCAATCCACTAACTCATGCAACTCTTGGATCAAAGGTCTCCTCTTCCTACTAATGTGAGCAAGACTGCTCGAGGACTTCCTACTCAAAGCATTTGCTACCATATTAGCTTTGCCTAGATGATAAATGATATCACAATCATAATCCTTTGATAATTCCAACCATCTCCTATGCCTCAAGTTCATATCTCTCTGTTGGAAAATGTACTTCAAACTCTTATGATCTGTGAAAATCTCATATGT
Organism: Mallotus nudiflorus; assembly: GCA_947683625.1. Classification (NCBI taxonomy): domain Eukaryota; kingdom Viridiplantae; phylum Streptophyta; class Magnoliopsida; order Malpighiales; family Euphorbiaceae; genus Mallotus; species Mallotus nudiflorus. The sequence continues at coordinate 903,975 of CANTUR010000277.1, read as the reverse complement.
CACTCTATACAAATAATGTCTCCAAATCTTGAGTGCAAAGATCATTGCAGCCATCTCTAGGTCTTGAGTAGGATAATTCTATTCATTCTTCTTTAACTACCTTGAAGCATAAGCTATCACCCTACCATTCTAAATCAACACATAACCTAGGCCAACTCTAGAGGCATCACAATAAACAGTGAATTTATCTTCTCCATTTGGCAAGGTCAGAACTAAAGCTGTGGTTAACTTCTCCTTTAGTAATTGAAAACTATTCTCATAAGCATCTGACCACATGAACTTCACATTCTTCTGAATTAGGTGAATTATAGGAGCTGCAATTCTAGAGAAATCATGCATAAATCTCCTATAATACCCATCCAAACCTAGAAAACTCTGCATCTCAATGACTATCGTCAGTCTAGGCCACTTAGATACTGCCTCAATCTTTTGTGAATCAACCTGAATACCATCTTTAGACACCACGTGTCCAAGGAATGAAAAACTCTCCAATAAGAAATCATACTTTGAGAATTTAGCATAAAGCTGATATTCTCTCAGTGTTTGCAGTGTTATCCTCAAGTGATATACATGCTCCTCCATACTATTCAAATACACTAGTATATCATTAATGAAGACTACTACAATCTGATCCATAAATGATATGAACACCTTATTCATCAGGTCCATGAAAGCAGCTGGTGCATTAGTTAACCTGAAGGACATCACCAGAAACTCATAACGACCATATCCAATGCGAAATTCCATTTTAGGAACATCGGCTTCATTGATCCATAACTGATGATAGTACAACCTCAAGTCAATCTTAGAAAAGAACTATGCACCCTAAAGTTGATCAAACAGATCATCTATCCTTGAAAGAGGATACTTATTCTTCACTGTCACCTTATTCAACTTTTTGTAATCTATGCACAGTCTCAGTGTACCATCCTTATTCTTCACAAACAAGACTGGTGCACCCCAAGGAGAAACATTAGGTTTAATGAAACTCTTATCTAGTAAATCCTATAATTGCTCCTTCAACTCCTTTAACTTTGCAGGAGCCATTTTGTAAGGCGACATCAAAATAGGAGTTGTGCCTGGAACTACATCTATACAGAATTCAATCTCTTTATGAGGTGGTAAACCTGGCAACTCATCAAGAAAAGCATAAGGAAACTCACAGGCAATAGGAACATTTATAAGAGACAACTTCTCCACTGAAGTATATCTGACTAGTGCCAAGTATCCCAAACAACATTTCTTCAACATCTTCCTAGCCTTGATAGTGGAGATAAGATTTTAAGGTACAGAAATTTTGTCACCCATGAACTTAAACTCTTTCTCATCATAAATTCTAAAAATCACCTCTTTACTCCGACAATCCATAATGGCATAGTATTGAGACAACCAATCCATACGAAGGATAATATCAAATTCCATCACATCCGATAATGCCAATTCCATTGATAATTCTCTATCTCCCACTAATACCAGATATCTAGAAAGAACAACATCGGTGTCTAATGAATCACTTAGAGGAGTGGCGATAGAAAAAGGAAATGCTCTCCTCGAAGCTTGCCAATATAAATTCAAAGCAAAAATAGGGGACATAAAAGAATGTGTGGCACCCGAATCAATTAAAACTCTAGCATCCAAATAATAGATTGGTAGTGTACCTACAACAATGACATTGGATGCTTGAGCATCCTACTAAGTGAGAGTGAACACTCTGGCTTGACCTTAGCTTCCCTGCAAGCTGGTGGAAGCCTGACCAAAGCCTCTTGCACTACCTCTTCTACCTCTGCCATATCCCTACTGAACTATAAATTACGACATGCTTAGATATTGATATAGAGGCAACTGATAAAGAGCTAGAGTTGTACTAGCACTCGACTACTACGGATACTACTATTGATAACAGAGTAAGGACACACTCTGGCAAAATGTCCTATTTGTCCACATTTAAAACATACTCCAGGATCCATGTACCATGGTCCCTGATGGACTCTCCCATACATCTGACAAGCATTGGTTGCTAATCCTATGCTACCGTAACTAGAACTTTGGCCACTGCTACTGCTGGTAGCACCTGAACCAAATCTGATAGGTCTGCACAGTCCTCCTCGGCCATGTTTGTCATTCATGTGGATTTTCTGGCTCTACTGATAAAATCCTCTTTCACGACTGCTAAAGCTAATTTTAAACATTTAGAATAGTATGTTATAAAATCCTCCTGGTTGATACCTCCCAACTGATAGAAATCAGACATAACTCCCTGCCTGATCAATTTGAGCTCTATCTCCTTGGCTAACTCTATCACCGACTCAAAAGTAAGGCCTACAACAGAAATCCCAGTGAATGCAGAACCCAATGCAGTCACGTACATCGTAACGGTAAAATATTAATCTCTTATCATGCCCTTAGCATATTAACCAAGTCGAAGGAACTCTCTGGCATAGTCCTCAACAGATTTGTCTCCTCTGGTGATGCTAGTCAACCTAAGTCTATAGCTCATCTATAGTGGCTTTGGATAAAATCTCCTCATGAATCTCTCTCAAAATTATGCCTAGGTCATTGTCGTCATCAATGGATGTATGACCTAAACGAACCAATCCAGGACTGGTCCCTCTATTGACAGCTCAATAATTATAATCCTTTGATACTTAGTATGAGCAGTCCAAGTCCTTGTCTCTATGGCATGCAGAAAATCTAGAGGGTCTAAAGTCTCATCAAAAGCTAACTATGGCATAGAACAATGCTGCCTCAGGGTCCAACATACCATGCTGATAGACAGGCTACATCTATGGTGCAACTGGAGGTATACCAACTTCTTTGAACTCCTGCCCTACAAGTTCCTCATCCTATAGCTCTCTCTATCTATGGCAACTTGTTACTCTTTAAGGTCCACCTCTACCTCTACCTCTACCTCTATGCCTGAGTGGTGGCTTTAGAGGTAAAACCTTATCCTAAAAGGACTCATCATCCTCTACCAATGATCAGTGGAGCGACAAGTGCTCATCTCCTCATTCTGAAAATACAAAAGCAATGAAATTCAAACAAATGGATAACAACCAAACAATAAATAAACAACCTAACAATTATATGGAAAACTATATCAAGGAAAACTTATCGAAGACATAATCGAACCTAATTTAGCTGCAGTAGTTCAAAGAAAACATGACTTTGATAACCTAGGTCCACAACACTAATAACCTAGGGCTGTGACACCAACTTTGTCACGACCCAAACCAAGGAGTCATGATTGGCGCTAGGGAATGGGAATTCTTTCAAATCCGGAACCTATAACAAGCCTTAAAAATAAAAACACATGCAAATATAATAAAAAATATGCTAGAATTAAAACATTAATCAATATAAAAATAAATCTTTATATCATACAAAATAAAAATATTTCATACAAGATTCAAGTATAAAATCTCTAACCAATACAACACACTTTTATCACAATGACACTACTACTGCAGTTTCTAAAATACAATAAGAGTTCAGATAATAAATTTACATAATCTAGCCGGGGCTGAAGCAGATTGACGAAGAGGTCTACTACTAAGGTCTGAAGAGGAAGACTCTCTTGAAAAAAATATTGAGGGGGATCAGACCTCACAAAGTGAATTATTATATTATATATACATACAACCTAAGTCATATGAAGTCAAGCATATGTATAGAATATATATATATATATATATATATATATATATATATATATATATATATATATATACATACACACAGGCAATTCATACAAATGATGAAATCCATTTTAATATAATAATAATAGATGCATAAAATGTTTTATTTAAAGGATCAGAGCAGAACCTTAAACAGTTTGTAACCTCGATTATAAAATCTCACTAGTCATACAAGCTTACTTAATTGTAAATATTTCTCTTTTCCATTTTTAAACAGTAGACTAGCCTCGTGACATTAAGTTAACCGAGCTCCCGCAGTCTCATTATCAGTGTGTTTGGCCCCGAGACAATAGGTTAATCGAGCTCTCGCAATCACACTACTCACTCATTGTAATTCTCATTAATCAATCAAGTCTCATATCAATGAATTCTCACCGTATCACATAGTCCTAGTAGAGCCCACTAGGTAGCATGTTCTACTGTTATCATTCAAATAAATCTTTAATATTATTGAAAATAATAAAATGCATAATTCAAATGTGATAGCATCAATTTATAGAGAAATATACCAAATGTATACAAAAAATATACTAAATGTACGTCAAAACATATATCACATATATGTTGAGTATATGTCATAAATATACCGAAAATATACTAAACATATATGTCATATTAATGAAATAAATCATATTTAAATACATTATGAAGATTATGGATGCTCATCATTATGCTTTCTATATGCAATGCATATATAAAATAATAACTCATAGTTTTGCGCTCCTCTAAACAGATCTGACTGGCCTATTCCAATATGCTTCAGTCTCAGTGCAACTATAGAAAATAAATAATAATAACAATCATAATAAATCCTTAACCTTAAACTTCTAGAAATTCTAAAGAAGACTCGATCTAAAACACGACTTGATCAAAATTCAAAACTCAGGATCGACCCGACTCTCACATTTTACTTGAATTCTATCAAAAATTCGACAGAATCTCCTCAGTAAAATGGACATCTCTCTACTAAAAATAGAGCTGATCTTGTAAGCAAGCACACTTTAATAATACTCAACTGCACAACATCTTAGGTTGGGACCCTGAACTATCCCAATCGAGAACCAAAATTCACAATAATAAATAATTTAATAATAATGTAATAAAAAGCAAGAAAATACCTCAATACACTTTATTTAAATAAGAAAAACATTAAATATAATTACTTTCGCATTAACAAAATAAAATCTCAAATAAATTATATAATATTAATAAAAATCCATTTTTCAAATATTTAAAGTCAAATAGTAAAATTTATAAATAAATTATCTAAATTGTTCAAATTAGTAATAAAAATAGTTAAAAACTCATTCAATCACAAAAATATTAAATAAAACTATTATTTGAATATACTTCCGGAAATTATTATTAATGAGTTCAAAATTGTAAATAATTTGTAAAAATTATTTTAATACATTTATTATTCCCAAATCATCTAAAATATACTAATTAACAATAATTTCAATAAAAATACAAAGTTTACCCATTAATCCAAAATTACATAATACTCAATATTTTTCAAAAATTAATCAAAATTACTAAAAATTATTTTCTCACTTCTAAAACTAATAATTTAAATTAACTATACTAATTAACGTAATTTTTCAATAACAAACATATAAACATATAATTAATAAAAATTCATATTAATTATTAAAAATACTATAATTATACATAATTCAAATAAATTCAAGAAAATAAATGAAAAATATATTTGAATAGCTAAAGATGTATATAACAACAAATCTTAAAGAATTTATCATGAATCATTCAAACTCAAGCTAAAATAAAAAAATAAAAACCCTAATAGGCATAAACTAAAACTTGAAGATAACTAACTAACCAGACGTCCTAGACTTGAAATGACTTGAGAATTGTCTAGCCCGTGTTGAGTAGAGTCGAATGAGCCCAAAAATGTGAGCTAAAACCATCGAAATCTCGCCAGTGACACTATAGCACTCACACAGTTTTTGGTAAAAAAAAAAGGTCTAGGCAATGGTAGAAGAAAGTGTGGAGGGAGGGGAGGTGGTGGCGAGCTTGGTAGTGGTTTGGTGGTGGCTTAGGTAGCGTTGGTGGAGCTCGGGTGGTGCTCTTCAAACCAGCAATAGAGGAAAGAAAAAGAAGAAGAAGAAGAAGAAGAAGAAGAAAGAAAAAAAAAAGGAAGGGAAAAGAGTTGACTAAAAAAAGACTTTTGACTATATATATATATATATATATATATATATATATATATATATATATATATATAAACTCACTATAATATATAATATATATACATATATACATATTAACTCACTATAATATGTATACATATATACATTTAACTACACACTAACACAATATACACACATATATATATCAATAACAATTAAATTTAGACTAAATAAAAGTATACCACAATATTAAAATAAAATAAATATACTAGACTTACACTATTCATAATTTAATAAAAATAATAGTATTATTAAACAAATAAATAATACTTAACAATAAACTAACTTTTAAATCACACAAAATAATCATCATATATATAAATTTAAAATATTATTAACACTGCATATCTCAAAATAATTTTTTAATAATTTAAATATTGGGTCATTACAATCTTTTCCTCTTACAAAAATTCATCCTCGAATTTTCAAATAAAAGAATAGAATATAAAAATCATCGAGGAAAGAGGTAAGGGTAAGCCACTCACATCTCAGCTTTTATCTCCCAAGTGTGCTCCTGCACGTTGTTACTCTGCCATAACACCTTGACCATTAGGATATGCTTCAAACGTAACTGATGGACTTGATAATCTACTATTGCAACTCGCTCTTCCTCATACTTTAAGTCTTTGTTCACTTCCACACTCTGGGGCTAAAACACATGCAAAGGGTTTGAAATATACTTCCTCAACATTGAGATATGGAAGACTTGATGCACCTGAGACTAATTCGGAGGCAAAGCCAATCGATATGCAACCATGCTCACTCTCTCCAAAATCTTAAACAATCCAATATATCTCAGTGCTAAATTTCCTTTCTTACCGAACCTCATCACACCCTTTATCAGAGACACCTTCAGAAACACATAATCTCCAACCTGAAACTCCACATCCTTACAGTTCAGATCCGCATAGCTCTTCTGCCTGCTAGCTGTGATCTCTAATCTCCTTCTGATCACAACAACCTTCTCAACCGCATCCTAAAAAATCTCAGGTCCAGTTAATGGTCTCTCTCCAATCTCATCCCAACATAAGGGAGATCTACACTTCCTTCCATACAAAGCCTCATATGACACCATCTTAATGCTGCCATGGTAGCTGTTATTAGAAGTAAACTCTACAAATGGTAGAGGATCATCCCAACTACCTCTAAGATCCAATACACACATTCTTAATATATCCTTAAGTGTTTGGATCATCCTCTCAGATTGACCATCTATCTGAGGGTGAAAACTAGTATAGAAATCAAGCTTGGTGCCCATTGCTTCCTACAACTTTTGCCAAAATCGAGAGGTAAACATTGAACCTCTATCAGATACAATGGAAACAGGCACTTCATGAAGGCATACAATATGCTTAACATATAGCTTAGCCAACTTAGCTACAGAATAAGTGGCTTTAATTGGTAAGAAGTGAGCTAATTTGGTTAACCTGTCTTTAATCACCCAAATGGAATCGTATGCATCCTTTGAACGAGGTAACCCTATTAAAAAAATCTATAGTAATTCTCTTCCATTTCCACTCATGAATAGGAAGAGGCTGAAGCTTCCTAGAAGGCTTTTGATGCTCAGCTTTCACCTGCTAACATATTAAGCATTTAGAGACATAATTAGCTACATCCTTCTTCAATCCATCTCACTAGTACAATCTCGGATGTTGTGGTACATCTTAGTAACACCTAAATGTACACTATAAGCTGTAGAATGCGCTTCCTCAAGGATCTCTTCTCTCAAATTATCCAGATAAGGAATGCACAATCTACCACTGATCCAAAAAACACCTTTATCATCAAGTGTGAAATCAATGAACTTTCCTTCATGAATATTCTCCTCAAGCTCTACTAGAATAAGATCTCAGCCCTGAATTGCCTTAATCCTATCTCTCAACACTAATCTAACTCTGAACTGAGCTAGCAATCCTCTTGATATGCTAATCTTCATTATCAAACCCTGATCTACTAACTCATGCAACTCTTAGATCAAAGGTCTCCTCTCCATACTAATGTAAGCAAGATTGCCCGAGGACTTCATACTAAAGCATCTGGTACCACATTAGCTTTGTAAGAATGATAAAGGATATCACAATCATAATCCTTTGACAATTCCAACCATCTCCTTTACCTAAAGTTTAGATCTCTCTGCTGGAAAATGTACTTCAAACTCTTATAATCTATGAAAATGTCACAAGTCACTCCGTAAAAATAATCTCTCCAAATCTTGAGATCAAAGATCACTACAACCATCTTCAGGTCATGAGTAGGATAATTATATTCATGCTTCTTTAACTGCCTTGAAGCATATGCTATCACCCTACCATTCTGCATCCACACACAACCTAGGCCGACTTTAAAGGCATCACAATACATAGTGAATTTATCTTTTTTATTTGGCAAGGTCAGAAATAGAGCTGTGGTCAACTTCTCCTTCGGTAATTGAAAACTATTCTCATAAGCATCTAACCACTTGAACTTCATATTCTTCTAAGTTAGGTGAGTTATAGGAGCTACATTTCTAGAGAAATCTTACATAAATCTCCTATAATACCTCGCCAAACCTAGAAAACTCTAAATCTCATTGATTATTGTCAGTCTAGGCCACTTAGATACTACCTCAATCTTCTGTAGATAAACCTGAATACCATCTTTAGACACCATATGTCCAAGGAATGCAACACTCTCCAACCATAAATCATACTTCAAGAATTTAGCATAAAGTTGATGTTCTCTTAGTGTCTATAATACTATCCTCAAGTGATATACATGCTCCTCCATACTCTTCGAATACACTAGTATATCATCAATGAAGACTACTATAAATTGATCCATAAACAGTCTAAACACCTTGTTCATCAGGTCCATGAAAGCAGCTGGTGCATTAGTTAACCCTAAGGACATTACAAGAAACTTATAACGACTATATCGAGTGTGGAATGCCATTTTAAGAACATTAGCTTCATTGATCCACAAATGATGATAGCCCGACCTCAAGTCAATCCTAGAAAAGAATTATGCACCCTGAAGTTGATTAAATAGATCATCTACCCTCATAAGAGGATACTCATTCTTCACTATCACCTTATTTAGCTCTCTATAATCTATGCATAGTCTCAATGTACCATCCTTCTTCTTCATAAATAGGATTGGTGCACCCCAAGGACAAACACTGGGTTTAATAAAACCCTTATCCAGAAAATCCTGTAACTGCTCCTTTAACTCTGTAGGAGCCATTCTGTAAGGCGGCATCGAAATAGGAGCTGTGTCTGGAACCATATCTATATAGAATTTAATCTCTTTATGAGGTGGTAAACCTGGCAACTCATCAAGAAAAACATAAGGAAATTCATAGGCAATAAGAACATTTATGAGAGATAACTTCTCCTTTGAAGTATCTCTGACTAGTGCTAAGTATCCCAAATAATATTTCTTCAACATCTTCTTAGCTGTGATAGTGGAGATAAAACTTTGAGGTTCAGAACTCTTGTTACCCACAAACTTAAACTCTTCCTCATCAAGAATTTTAAAAATCACCTCTTTACTTTGATAATCCACAATGGCATAATGTTGAGACAACCAATCCATACCAAGGATAACATCAAATTCCATCACATCCAATAACACTAATTCCACTGACAATTCTCTATCTCCTACTAACACCGGAAATCTATAAAGAACAACATTGGTGTCTAATGAATTGCTCAGAGGAGTGGCAACAAATAAAGGAAATGACATCCTCGAAGCTTGCCAACATGAATTTGAAGAAAAAATAGGGGACATAAAAGAATGTATGGCACCCGAATTAATCAAAACTTTAGCATCCAAATAATAGATTGGTAGTGTACCTGTAATAATGGCATTGGATGCCTGAGCATCTTGCTGAGTGAGAGTGAACACTTTTGCCTGACCTCAGCCTCCCTACTGGCTAGTGAAAGCCTAACCAAAGCCTCTCACACTATCTCTACTACCCCTACCAATCCTTGCTCAACTATAAACTGTGACATGCTCGGATATTGAGCTGGAGGCAATTGATAAAGAGCTGGAGGCAATTGTGTCACGACCCAAAACAGGGGCCATGACCGGCGCTAGGGAACGGGAATTCTTTTGAATTCGAAACCCGTAGCAAGCCTAAAAATAAAATAAATCATGCAATAATAACAATAACCATATAATATGCAGCGAAAAATAAAAAAAATCATAATATCATAATATCATTTTCCTATCAACTGGATTTAATTCAAAACTCATCTCATAGATACATAATCTCTATAGTACAAATCCAGTTTCAATATAATACATCTCTTTAAAATAAAGTACATGAAATCCAATACTTTAATTCACAACTACTGCAGTGTCTAGATAAAATAAATAAGACTCAAGTAGACAGTTTACATAAAGAAGCCGAGGCGGAAGAAATCCGGCGTATCGACCTACTACTGAGGTCTGAGGAAGTTGACTCTCCTGAAAAATAGTCAACGGAGGGGAGTCAGACCTCACTGAGTGAATTACTATAATATATATACATACACACTAAGTGATAATGCATACAGTCAACAGTATATATATAATATGTATATATACAGGCAATTACACACAGATGCAATAAAATCATTTTTATATATATATATTGAAAATCACAGTTTATGAAGGATCACATAGAACCCTAGAATATCGCAACCTCAGAATAATAGTGTTAAACAACACTCTGACCATACAGGCTCACTTATTCCAAATATATCCACTTAATCCATTTGGACAGTAGACTGGCCCCGAGACACTAAGTCAACCGAGCTCCAGCAGTCTGACTGCCAGTGTGATTGGCCCCGAGACACTTGGTCAACCGAGCTCCAGCAATCACACCCAAACCACATCTCACATATCAATAATCATAATCAAATCAATATCCACAAATAATTTAATAATATAGCCTAAAGCTATAGGCGTACTGGTACGTACTCGGTCCTAGTGCTGCCCACTAGGTAGCACGTTCTATTGATATCCTTCATTCTTAAATATAAAACATTCATTCACAAAAATAAATGATGCATGAATATAAATGAAATAACAATATAAACCATATATATACCGGAAATATACCAAAAGTAAACCAGGTATATTTCGAGTATATATATATCAAATACATCTAATCAAATCATAAATTAAATAAAAAAAAATATATTTAAAAACATTTTAAATATATTTTATTAATAAAACATGTATATAGTTTATTATATACCAAAAATAAACCAAAAATATACTTAAATACAAATCACATTATTTATGCATTTTAATCAAAATAAAACATATATTTCTAAATCATGCATCCTAAGCATATATATATAGTATAGTAACTCACCTAATGCGCTCCACGAGACAGGTCCGACGGGCCTGGTCCACTAGCCCTCAGTCTCGGTGCAACTAAACAAGAAATAAATAACCGATATCAGAGTAACCCTAATAGAAATCCTAGAATTCAATCTAGAGTATTAAAATACGGAAACAGAATTAGGGTTCGACTGGATATCACGTCTTACGAGAATTCTACCGAAAATTCGGCAGAACCTCCCCTGTAAAACGGACATCTCTCTACTCAAAAGAGTAGAGCCGACCCTGCACAGAAAATACACTTCAAAATACAAGCTCAACACAATCAAAATCCCACGGTCGGACTCCAAACTACAGTCCACCGACCGGGGTCCACAAACACAGAATGATTCCAGATATACCAAAAATATCCTTAAATCACAGAAATACATTTTATAGATCAAAATTACATAATTGATCTTTAAACACCGTAAAAACCAAATAAAACTCATTTTATTTGAAAAACCGTATATTATATATATAATTGAAAATAATTTACGAAAAATAGTTTTAATTAGTTAAAAATACCAAATATTTTGTAGAAATCATTTTTATACCTTAAATAAATATTAAAACCAATTAAATTACATTTTTAGACAATTTAGGGTAAAATTACCAAAATACCCCTATATATATAAATATACTTAAATTACTTCAAAAATTCACCAAAAATCATACAATTATCCAAAATTAATTTTCTCAACATATTTATCCATAATATCAATATTTAAACTCAATTAACCAATTAAATTCAAATAAAAACACATTTAACCTAATTTTTCCAAAATTCCATAAACTTCAATAATTCAAAATAAATACTTAGAAATTCATAAAAATTCCAAATAAATTCCTATAATTCATTTCAACACCTAATTCAACCATAAACTCCAATTTCATAATTTAAATAATTAATTTCCGAAAATTAGAAAATAATATTAAAATATTCAAAAATACCCAAAAATGAAAAAAACCTCCAAAAATTCTACAAAAATTCATACATGAAGATTAAGCTACTAGGAACAACATTTGTGAAGGGAGTTTCCATGAATCATCCAATTCAAAGCTCAAAAAAATCGAAAACCCTAATATGACCGAATTGGAAAAATCGAAACCTAAGCAAATCTAAACCATTTTAGCTCAAACCAAAGCTAGAATCACACTCACCGGAGCTCAAGGAGAAGAAAGAGACCGGCGGTGTCGAAAACGGTGGCCGGAGGAGGGAGAAACGGCGAAGGGAAGATTTCGGCCAAAAGAGGAAGAAATCAAGCTGCCGGCGCCGGGGAAAGGGGCTGGAGGCGGCGGAGGGCGGCTGGGAACGGCGGTGGCAAGCCGGGAGGCACACCGACGGTAGGTGGCCGGAGTTGTAGACGGTGAGGGATGGTGGTCGGGCGTCGGGCGCGGGAGAGAAGGGAAGAAGAAGAAGAAAAAGAAAAAGAAAGAAAAAGGAAAGAAAAAGAAAAAGAAAAAGAAAGAAAAAGGAAAAAAAAAGAAAAAAAAAAGAAAAAATAAAATAAATTAAAATAATTAAATATTAATAAATAAATAATAATAAAATAATGAATTTTAATAATTTAATAATAAATAAAATAATTAAATAATAATAAATAAATAATAAAATATTAGGGTAATAATAAACCCTAATTAAATAAATATACACACACAGGCTTTATTTAATAATTTAAAAATATGTATGAGTTCATGCAAGTCCGTAAATACATTTAAAATAATTAATAATACATTGTTTACGTGAAAATTTCCCCGAAAATGCAAGTCCCGGGAAAATTTTACGTAAAATACTGAAAATAATAGACAGTAATTAAAATAGGTTTAAAATACATATCAACTCATAAAAATATCGTAATGCATATACAAAAATTATTGACACTGTATATCCCGGTACAGTGTAAAAATATTTTAAAAACACGGGATATTACAAATTGATAAAGAGCTAGAGTTGTATTAGCAATCGGCTGCTGCAGATACTACTACTGATAACTAAAGTAAGGACATGCTTTGGAAAAATGTCTAGTTTGTCTGCATCTAAACATGCTCTAGGATCCACGTAACACGGTCCTTGATGGACTCTCCCACACATCTGACAAGCACTGGCTACAGATCTTATATTGTCATAACTAGAACTTTGGCCGCTGCTACTGCTGGTAGCACAAGAACCAAATCTAATAAGTCTGTGCAGTCCTCCTCAGCCATTTCTGCCACTCTTATGGACTCTTTACTGAGGTCTCTGGCTCTGCTGATAAGATCCTTTCTAACAACTACTAGAGCCAATATGAAATATTTAGAACGGTGTGCACTAAAATCCTCCTGGCTGAACACCTCCTAACTGATAGAAATTAGGCATAATTCCCTACCTAACTAATTTGAGCTCTATCTCCTTAGCCAACTCTATCACTGATTCAAGAGTAAGGCTTGCAGTAGGCATCCCAGTGAATGCAGAACCCAGTCTAATAACGTATGTCATAACGGTGAAATACTAATCTCTCATTAGGTCCTCAGCATATCGACCAAGTTAAAGGAACTCTCTGGTATATTCTCAATAGATCTATCTCCTTTAGTGATGTTGGTCAACCTGAGTCTGTAGCTTATTCGTAGTGGCGCTGGATAAAATCTCCTCATTAATCTCTCTCAAAACTATGCCTAAGTCATCATCATCATCAGTGGTTGTACAACCTGAATGAACCAATCAAGGGTTGGTCCCTCTAATGACAGCTTGACTATCATAATCTTCTGATACTCAGTGTGAGCAGTCTGAGTCCTCATCTCTATAGCGTACAGAAAATCTTAAGGGTCTAAAGTCCTGTCAAAAGCTATACGGCCAACTCTGGCATTGAACAATGCTGCCTTAGGGTCCAACAAACCCTGTTGATAGACAGGCTACATCTACGGTGCAACTAGAGGTATATTAGCTTCCTTAAATTCTTGCTCTACAAGTTCCTTATCTTGTAGCTCTCTTAGTCTATGGTGACCTATCGCCCCTTGAGGTCTACCTCTACCTCTACCTCTGTGCCTGACTGGCAGCTCTGGATGTAAAACCTTATCTTGAAAGGACTCATCATCCTTGGCCTTAACGACCGACAGAGCAACATGTGCTCATCTCCTTATTCTGAAAAAATAAAAGCAATGAAATTTAGACAAACGGACAATAACCAAACAATAAACAAAAAACCTAATGATTACACAGAAAATTATATCATGGAAAACTTATTAAAGACATAATTGAACCTAATTTAGCTGCAGTAGTTTAAAGAAAACACGACTTTGATAACCTAGGTCCACAACACTAATAACCTAGGGCTCTGATACTAACTTTGTCATGACCCAAACCGAGGAGTCATGACCAGTGCTAGGGAACGGGAATTCTTTTGAATTTGAAACCCGTAACAAGCCTTAAAAATAAAAACACATGCAAATATAATAGAAAAATATGCCAAAATTAAAAATTTAATCAATATAAAAATAAATCTTTATATCATACATAATAAAAATAATTCATACAAGATTCAGATACAAAATCTCTAACTAATACAACACACTTTTATCACAATAATACTACTATTGTAGTTTCTAGAATACAATAAGAGTTCAAATAATAAATTTACATAATCTAGCCAGGGTTGAAGTAGATAGGCGAAGAGGTCTATTATTGAGGTCTAAAGAAGAAGACTCTCCTGAAAAAAATATTAAGGGGGATCAGACCTCACAGAGTGAATTATTATATTATATATACATGCAACCTAAGTCATATGTAGTCAAGCATCAGTATAGAATATATATATATATATATATATATATACTACAATTCATACAGATGATGACATCCATTTTTATATAATAATAACAGGTGCATAAAATGTTTTGATTGAAGGATCGGAGCAAAACCCTAAACAATTCGTTACCTCGATCATAAAATCTGACTAGCCATACAGCCTTACTTAATTCCAAATATTTCTCATTTCCATTTTTAGATAATAAACTGGCCCCAAGACACTAAGTCAACCGAGCTCTCATAGTCTTACTGTCAGTGTGGTTGGCCCTGAGACATTAGGTCAACCGAGCTCCTGTAATCACACTACTATCTCACTGCAATTCTTATTAATCAATCAAGTCTCATATCAATGAATTCTCATAGTATAAACCCTAACATTCTAATGTACTGGTGCGCACATAGTCTTAGTGGAGCCCATTGGATAGCATGTTCTATTGTTATCCTTCAAAGAAACCTTTAATATTATTGAAAATAATAAAATGCATAATTCAAACATGATAGCATCCATTTATAGAGAAATATACCAAATGTATACAACAAAAACACTAAATGTATACCAAAACCTATATCACATATATATTGAGTATATGTCATAAATATACCGAAAATATACCAAACATATATATCACATTTAATGAAATAAATAATATTTAAATACATTATGAAGATTATGGAAGCTCATCATTATGCTTTCTACATGCAATGCATATATAAAATAATAACTCACAGTTTTGCGCTCCTCTAAACAGACTCGACTAGCCTGGTCTGATAGGCCTCGGTCTTAGTGCAACTATAGAAAATAAACAATAATAACAATCAGAATAAATCCCTAACTTTACGCTTCTAGAAATTCTAAAGAAGACTCGATCTAAAACACGACTCGATCAAAATTCAAAACTCAAGAAAGACCCGATTGTCACGTTTTATGAGAATTCAACTGAAAAGTCAATAGAATCTCCTCAGTAAAACAAACATTTCTCTATTAAAAGTAGAGTCGATCCTACAAGCAAACACACTTCAATAATACTCAACTGCATAATATCTCAGGTTGGAACCTCAAACTACACAATTCCTAGCCGAGAACCAAAATTCACAATAATAAATAATTTAATAATAATGTAATAAAAATCAATAAAATCCATAAAAAATAAAGAAAATACCTCAATACACTTTATTTAAATAAGAAAAACATTAAATATAATTACTTTCATGTTAATTAAATAAAATCTCAAATAAATTGTATAATATTAATAAAAATTCAATTTTCAATATTTAAAGTCAAATAGTAAAATTTATAAATAATTTATCTAAATTGTTTAAATTAGTAATAAAAATAGTTAAAAATTCATTTAATCACAAAAATAATAAATAAAACTATTATTTGAATATATTTCTAGAAATTATTATTAATTAGTTAAAAATAGTAAATAATTTGTAAAAATTATTTTAATACCAT
Organism: Mallotus nudiflorus; assembly: GCA_947683625.1. NCBI lineage: Eukaryota > Viridiplantae > Streptophyta > Magnoliopsida > Malpighiales > Euphorbiaceae > Mallotus > Mallotus nudiflorus. The sequence goes on along the minus strand of CANTUR010000277.1, from coordinate 887,478 downwards.
TTATTATTCCAAAATCATCTAAAATATACTAATTAACAATAATTTCAATAAAAATACAAAGTTTACCCATTAATCCAAAATTACATAATACTCAATATTTTCCAAAAATTAATCAAAATTACTAAAAATTATTTTCTACAAACATATAATTAATAAAAATTCATTTTAATTATTAAATATACTATAATTATACATAATTCAAATAAATTCAAGAAAATAAACTAAAAATATATTTGAATAGCTAAATATGTATATAACAACTTTTCTTAAAGAATTTATCTTGAATCATTCAAACTCAAGTAAAAAAAATAAAAATAAAAATCCTAATAGACATAAATTAAAACTTGAAGATAACTAACTAACTGGATGTCTTAGACTTTAAACGACTTAAGAATCATCTAGCTCGTGTCGAGAAGAGTTGAATGAGCCCGGAAACACGAGCTAAAACCACCAGAATCTTGCTGGCGACATTGTAGCACTCCCATGATTTCCGACAAAAACAAAGGTCTTGGTGGCAGCGGCGGAAGGAAGAGGGGAGGGAAGGGAGGTGGTGGTAAGCTTGGTGGTGGCTTAGGCAACGCTAGTGGAGCTCGAGTGGTGCTTTGCAAACTGACAATTGAGGGAAGAAAAAGAAGAAGAAGAAGAAAAAAAAAAAAAAAGGAAAGGGAGTTGACCAAAAAAAGACTTTTGACCCTTATATATATATATATATATATATATATATATATATATATATATATATATATATATATATATATATATATATCAATACCAATTAAATTTTGACTAAATAAAAGTATACCACAATATTAAAAAAATATATATATACTAAACTTATACTATTCACAATTTAATAAAAAATAATAGTATTATTAAACAAATAAATAATACTTAACAATAAACTAACTTTTAAATCACACAAAATAATCATAATATATATAAATTTAAAATATTATTAACAATGCATATTTTAAAATAATTTTTTAATAATTTAAAATATTGGGTCATTATAATATATTTAATAGTAATTATTTTAAAAATAAATTTTATTTTGTAAATAACATAGAGTCTATTTCTAAAAAAAATTATAATAGAATAAAAATTTATTTAAGATATATTTTTTACTATATAGCCCCATATTTGGAGGGGCCCTAGATGTAGGCGTCAGAGGCCTATGCCTAAAGCTGGTCGTAGCAACAGGTGCAATGAATTACAGGAAATAGAAAAGAACCACCGGGAGATTACAACAAGAGCACCCTCGAATCCTTGTTGGCAGCCTCCATGTCCTGGAAGACTCAACCTTAATTGTGATTTGTGATGCCTCTTTCCATAAAAATATAAGCCAAGCTTAATTACTCTTTCTTCGATGGGTTTGCATCTGGGAACGTTAGCTGCTCCATTTGATGTTGTTCCTTCGAATTTGGTCAAATAAAAAACACCAAAACATAACCAAAGAAAGAAATGGCGCAAATCAACTATACAACTCATCCCAGTTTCTCCATTCCCATCTACATAATCAGAAAAAATAGGAGCCATACAAAAGCCAGAAAATAACGCAGGTGAGATGGATATTCCTTTAAAGTTGCCAAAGGCTATGCTATCAGCCGCATCTAGCACCACAAAGTCAGAAAACAATAGTGCAAACGAAGCAGGTGTGTGCGCCTTCGAGGTTACCAAGGGCCACGCTCAGCTGCATCAAATAGCAGTATTATGTTAAGAGAGCAGAACGTTGATCAATTTTATTTTATTATTTTTTAATTCTGATAAGAGATGAAAGAACCCTGAAATTTCAAGATAATAATCCTTTTCCAGAGTGCAATAGTTTAGAGATGTATACAAGGAAGGAACTGGGTGTATATATATATAGGTGAACAAAAAAATTTATTAGACTCGTGATATATAGTAAATAATAATAATAATAATAATAATAATAATAATAATAATAATATTATTATTATTATTAAATAAAATTTTAAAAATAATAACAATGTTATTTATTTATATAAAAATTTAATATTAACTTAATATAGTTATAATTCATTACAACTTTTATAAATTCTTTTATTTAAATAATTATATGATGTTTGTTCAATATTTTTTATAAAAAAAAATTGAAAATAATAAAAGTTATATTTTTTTTCATATGGCAATTTAAATAGTACAACCCATTAAACTTATAATTTATTCTAATTTTAGTAAATTTTTTATTTGAGCTATGACACTTTATTTCTTTAATATTTTTTAATATTAATACTTTTATTTACTCAAAATTAATTTAATGTATTTTTTAAGTTTAGCTAATAATTAAATGATAAATAGTAATTAATTTAATTTTAACTCTTTTTTGTTAAATTTTATAAAAATATCTAAAAATGACAATTATACTACTTTTCTTATAGAAACATATACTTTCAAATAAATTATGTGATCTATTTTTTATTTATTAAATTTTAATTTGTAAAAATATAATAAGACTTATAAAATTATGTTATCTAATTTTATTTTATAGTATATAAAATATAAATAGACCTAATTAAAATAGCAAAGAATATAGTTTTAAAAAAATTATCACTAAAACTTTAATTAATTTAATTTTGTTAGAGATAAAATAGAAATTAACAAAATTAAAATAAAAAAACATACTTTCAATTAAATTAGAATTATATGTTAATTAATTTCATTTTTATTAGAGATAAAATATAAGTTAACATAATTAGAATATAAAATATACTTTCAATTTAATTAGAATTTAATTTTAATTAATTTTATTTAATTAGAGATAAGATAGAAGTTAATCTAATTAAAATAGAAAATATACTTTCAATTATATTAGAATTATATTTTAATTAAATTAATTTTTATTAGATATAAAATAGAAATTAACCTAATTGGAATAGAAAATATACTTTCAATTGAATTAAAATTTTTTGAAAGATAAGATAAAAGTTAACCTAATTAAAATAGGAAACATACTTCCAATTAAATTCGAATTATATTTTAGTTAATTTAATTGTTATTAAAGAAAAAATTGAAGTTAATCTAATTAAAATAGAAAATAGACTTTCAATCAAATTAAAATGATATTTTAATTAATTTAACTTAAATTTTATTAGTAAATAACTGAATTATCCAAATTTGTTATAATAATTAGTGAAAAATTTTATGTAATTTTGCCCCCCCCCCCCAACATTTATATATATTATAGATATAGACATTGATATATATAATTTGACATATTATTTGTAATTTTAGCACCATTGTAATTTGACCATGCATTAAGAAATAAAATACAGATGTGGTGTTTGGGGTGAATTAGGTAACATCTATTATTATAGCCTCACATTCATATGAAAACCTGAAATAGTGACTTGAAATAGGTTAAAAAAAATGAATATATTTTTTATGAAGGGAAACATGTGAAATTGCAAAAAAAGTTTTTACTCATTATTATATAAAAATTGGATAATTTAGTCATTTACTAATAAAGTAAAAATAAATTAATTAAAATATAATTTTAATTTGATTGAAAGTTTATTTTCTATTTTAATTAGGTTAACTTCTATTTGATCTCAAATAAAAATTAAATTAATTAAAATATAATTCTAATTTAATTGAAAGAATGTTTCTTATTTTAATTAGGTTAATTTCTATCTTATCTCTAACAAAAATTCTGATTTAATTAAAAATCTATCTTCTATTCTTATTAGATTAGCTTCTATTTTATCTGAAATAAAAATTAAATTAATTAAGATATAATTCTAATATAATTGAAAATATGTTTCTTATTTTAATTAGGGTAACTTTTATTTTATCTCTAAAAAAATTAAACTAATTGAAATATAATTCTAATGTAATTGAAAGTATATTTCATATTCTAATTAGGTTAAAGTTTATTTTATTTCTAATAAAAAGGAAATTAATTAACATATAAGTCTAATTTAATTGAAATTATGTTTAAAATTTAACAAAAAAGAGTGAAATTTATATTAGTTAATATTTATCATTTAATTATTAGTTTGAACTTAAAAAAATTACATTAAATTTATTTAAGCAAAAATTAAGTATTAATACTAAAAATATTGAAAAAATAAAGTGTCATAGCTCAAATAAAAAATTCTGCTAAAATTATAACAAATTGTAAGTTTAATGGGTTGGAATAAATAAATTGGTATATAAAGAAAATACAACTTTTATTATTTTTGAAATTTTTACTAAAAAATAACTAATAAATTTTTATTATCTTATGATTAATCATGACTTATAATGTTTTTTATATGAAATAAGTTCTATAGTTGAGAAAAAATAATTATAAAAAAATTGAAGAAATATCATATAATTATTTAAATAAAAGATTTATCAAAATTATAATGAATAATAACTATATTAAGTTAATAACAAATTGTTATAAATAAATAACATTGTTATTATTTTTATAATAATAATAATAATAATAATAATAATAATAATAATAATAATAATCATCATCATCATCATAAGTTTAATAATTTATTTGCTATATATCACGAATCTAAAATTTTTTTATTCACATGTAAAATACGTAATTGTTTACTAATATATATAAATATATAAGGGGAGACATGTAAGATTATAAAAAAATTTTCATCCACTATTATATAAAAATTGAATAATTTAATCATTTATTAATAAAAATTAAATTAAACTAATTAAAATTTAATTCTATTTTAATGAAAATTATATTTCCTATTTTAGATTAATGTATTTTGAATTTTGTGAGTTTAAAATTTAAAATGAGGGTCAAAGTGAGGTAAAAAGCTAACAACCATTATGGAGACTAATATAATTAATTTTTTTTAATTATAATGTTTAGAATTTAATTAACTCTAATTAATTAGCATATAAAAACAACAAATTATGGAATGGTTCCTGTTTGTCTCCAAGTCTGACAGTTACTCATGGTCTTCGTTTCTTCAATGATTGGAAGGATGCGCAGGATGTGTTGAAACAGTTCCATATTCCATCCAACAGATGTCATAGTTCTCAAATCTGGTCAAAACCTCCATCGGGTTTGCTTAAGTGTAATGTTGATGTAGCACTGTCAAGAAATAAAAAGTCGTTTGGTGTTGGTATGCTTCTTCGGGATGAGACGGGTTGTTGGAAGGGTGGCAAGATGGTTAATGTTAAGGGTTATAATTATGTGAAGGAAGCAGAGGCGGCTGGGTTACATCTTGCTCTTTCATGGTGTGCTGATTTGAGGCTGCGCAAAGTGTTGTTTGAGACAGATGCCAAACTATATCCGATGCCTTTTCTTCTACTGATGAAGATATTTCTGATTTTGGTTCAATCATTAAAGATTGCCAAGTTTTATGCCAACAAGGTTCTGATTTCTTTGTTTGCCATGTTAGGCGTCAAGCAAACGGGTGTGCCCACTTTCTAGCTAAGGCTGCCTGTATTCATGCTGGTGCTGTTGTCTTTTATCAACCTCCTTTATACACAATACAATTCAAGTCTAAAACATCATTCAAACAAAAACAACCCTTCTTTTATGATTTCAGTTGTTATTAATTGGACCAATACATTTTTATGGTTACGGCACCGATGACTTATATTCAATAATTAATAAATTTATATATTTCAAAACAGGCATTAGTATTAGGAATTTTTTTTTATAGAAATTTAAGTCATGTATAAATAGAAAATAACCTTACGAATATTTTAAAAAAATATTTTCATTGTGATTGGTTGCATCACAAAGTATTGGTAACTAATGTTGGTTATTAACAAAAAAAAAGAATTAAATTTAATATTTGAACTAAATGTTATCGTTTATTTTTATCTAAACCATTTATATAGAAAAAATTCATTAAATTCAGACTAATTTTCATTAAAATAAAAATAAAATTTAATATATTTGTTTACTCCACCAATAGTGCGAATAGAATTCTAATACATACAAAGGACTGAATTATTATCTTAGTTAAATACAATTAGCTAATCCATTTCCCAAAGGAATATTAATTTTGTTTTTAACCTGATACAATTCAAACAGCATTATTATCTTAATTAAAAAGAATTAGCCAATCCATTTCCTAAAAAGAATATCAATTTTGTTTTTAACTTGATACTAATAATTGTAGAACAGGACTTCTCTATAAATACACTATATCATCAATCACAATATTCACAAATCTCACTACAAAGCATACATTATGGTTAATCTAAGTTTCGGTTCAAGATTGTTTGGTTGTCTTCTCTTCTTCCTCCTCTTTTCCTTTATTTCTGTTGAGGCGAAGGATGGACGAGCAGTTCGATGGGGTTTTCGTCCACGATATGGTCCTGTGCAAGATTATTATCAGATTAATCTAACAGGTGGCGTTCGTGGTCCTGAAAGTCTTGCTTTCGACTGCAAGGGTGATGGTCCTTACGTGGGCGTTTCAGATGGTAGGGTTCTTCGATGGCAAGGACCTGATCACGGTTGGGTTGAATTTGCTGTCACCACACCCAATAGGTAAGCGCTTGTTATATTATATTAGGGGTGATAAGTAATGGAACGTTAAATTAATTTTTTTTTTATTGTACGATTTAATTAGGAGTAGGGAGCTATGTGATGGATCATCAGACACAAGCAAAGAGCCAATTTGTGGGAGACCATTAGGTCTGCGTTTCCATCCTAAAACCTGTGAGCTGTACATAGCAGATGCATATTTTGGACTGTTAAAAGTAGGAGCAGATGGAGGGGTTGCTACTCAACTTGTTGCTTCAGCTGAAGGCGTTACCCTCAAATTCACCAATGATTTAGATATTGATCCCAATACTGGAGTTGTCTACTTCACAGATAGCAGCATTTACCACCAAAGGAGGTATATCTTTTCTATTGTCTTTTTTTTATATTTATATTTTTATTTTTATTTTTTAACATCAATATCCATAAAAATTCGGATTAATTTGATAACATTTTGAGGGGTAAAAAATTCTCAATGCCCAGAGATTTGGAAACTTACTCAAAGGAATTCATAAAACATCAATTTTTTTATTAACTTGTTAATGTGTTTATTACGATTCTATTGTGGACTGTAACTATTTCTTAAAATTATTTTTAATGTCTATTGTGATAAGAATTCTCATTAATTCAAATGGACCTTTTGAGGGGCAAAAAAATTTCTGATATCATTTGAATTTGAAAATTTGTTTAATGAATTTTAAATTTTTTAATATTTGAACCAATAAAAGGTTACTTTTTTTTTTTGTTAGTTTTTTTATATGCTAGTTTATTTATAGTCCTCGTGTCAGTCAGGAGTACCTCTACGTAACAATTTACCCTTTAAATGGCTTGACTTCCTAAATCTACTATCGATTTTAGTCTTAAATGAAAATAATTTAATATCATATCATGCAGATTTTTTACCGAAGCAATTGCAAATGGGGATGCCACTGGGAGATTGTTAAGATATGATCCAAGTACAAACAGTGTCAAAGTACTCGATCAAAATTTAGCATTTGCAAATGGCGTGACCTTATCTGAAGACAATTCCTATCTCCTCCTAATTGAGTCAACAAGATATCGGATACTAAAATATCCCGTTACTAGTTCTGGTGTTGGATCTCCGATAGTTTTCGCTAATGTTTATAGATTTGCAGATAATATCAGAAAAAACAGTAATGGAGAATATTGGGTAGCCTTCAATACTGCCAGGAATATTGAAGCTGGTGAGCTGGATATAGTTGGCGTGAAGTACAATGCATATGGAAGGGTGGTGCGGATGGTGGATGGGAATGGGGGTAACACGTTGTCTTCCGTTAGTGACATTGAAGAGCACAATGGAAGATTGTGGTTTGGGTCTCCTGTCCAATCTTATGTTGCTACCCTCACATTAGTTTAGTTTAATTATTTACTTTAGTCTTTAAGTATTGTCAGCTTACTAACGAAAAAAAAAAGGTCTTAATTTAGTCAAAATTTAGTTTTGGTCTTCAGGTATTTTTTTTCTAAACAGTCTTATGTTGAATTAGAAATCTTATCTTTATATAATTTAAAAAATCATAATACTATTTGCATTATATATGTATTCTTTTTCCAATATCATTTTATTCACTATTTCTTTTACTATTTTTGTTAAAATTATCATTAATTAACCATAAAAAAATTGTACAAATAAATTATTTAAAAGTAATTGCTGTTTGTCTCATCTTATGCCTACTTACTCCTAAAATTTTAAAATTTTATTATAAAAATATATTATGAAATTTGCTTTTTTTTTTTCTTAATAAAGGAAAACAAAAAATATAGAATTGAATACGGTAAGAAAATTATATTGCTTTCAACGTAAAAAAAAAAAACTAATAGATTGTAATTTTAATAATTAAAGAAAAATAAAATGCTATAATTATTTTTTAAATAATTATATTGTAAAAGTATTTTTGTGGTTTATTTACTTAAAGTACTTTTGTGCTTCTTTTTCTTTTTTTTTTTTTTTTTGCCCTATGATATAAGGGGCCGAATCAATTAGAGAGGGGCATTTTCGTAAACATTGTCAACCTTTTTCCTTAAAAATTATATATACAGTTAGTTTTTAATCTCCATTGCCCTATCCTACCTTGAAACGGATTGTCCCATCCTACCAACTTGGACATATCTATATACATATCTATTCCGATTCTTGACTACAGTAACCCTTGATAACTTTCACCGAATATTGGCTATTAAGCGAAGACTTTGCTATGTATCATCAGATGATGATGAACAAGAATATTGCATACAAAATACCAAGAGAGTCAAGAATCCACAAGAAGGATTTTCTGAAGAAGAGGTGCTTCAACCTGGAAGCAAATATCACGATCAAGAACTTGACCCTGACGAAGTAATGATTGAATTTGAGCCCCCAGAAGAAGAAATTGAAGAATTAGATGAAGATGATAGCCTAGGATATAGATCATTGAGTTCCAATGCCAAGCAACACAATCTTGAAGTTCCTATGAAACCTGACATGGGGTTTAGTGAAGGATTAAAGAAAGGGACTAATAAGAGGTTTTGGCATGAGGATGATGAGATTACGATCATGAAAGGGATGATTGATTTTAATCAGATAAAATAGAATTATCCCGTCGATAATTTGGATGACTTTTATGGGTATATCAAGAACATGCTCCATATTTTTTTCTCTAGGAAACATTTACAGTACAAAATCAGGAACTTGAAGAGACAGTATAAGAAAACTAAAGAGAAAGCTGAGGATGAGAAGGAAATAATGTTTTCTAAAAAGCCTTATGAACAGGAGTTGTTTATGCTTTCTAAGAAGATGTGGGGAGGGCATGAGGACAACAATTATGATCAAGAAGAAGAAGAAATAAAAAATAATGATGATGATGAAGCTGTTAATGATTGCGGCATGAGTGCTAATAATGCACAGAAAGAAAAGGCAGAAGAAGAAGAAGAAAACCAAGAAGATGATGAAGCTCTTAACGATTGCGGGATGAGTACTAATTGTGCAGAGAGAGAAAACGCAGAAGAAAAGAGAGGATTTTTGGTCTATGTATCCGAGGCTTAATGAGTCGTTGAAGCTGGAACAATTTTCTGAGTACAAATTGTCAAGTTTTGTGAAGCAAAGATTAAGTTCAATTGGGAATTCAAAGGCAAAGGACTTGGAGGAGAAGTGGAGGAAGTTGCAGGTGGCTGAAGCTGAGGTGAAACTTATGCGAGCTGAACTGATTAAAGAGCAGACAGAATTTTTAATGCAAGCTATCAGTTAATAATTAATGTTTGCCAAAATTCCTGATTGATACAAATAAAGATAGTAATAGTTCTTGATGTAACGTTGGCTTGATTTGATAAACTGAATCCAGATTTTATCAATGATTTATTGGAAATTTATCCAGATAATATCAATTATTAATTTCATTAGAAGTCTTATGTTCATATATTATGTCTTAGAGTTGCATTCCTGTACACCAATTTGTTGTTAATTAATGCTTCAAGAATTTGTTTAACTTGAGAATCGTTTGATCTGATTAGAAAATCTGATTAGTCATTCAACATATGATGGTAGTTATATGTGTTTTGATTTTCATTTTTTGTCATTGTGTTCAAACCAAGAACCTAGTTTGGTCAGCTTGCTTGTTTAGGTGTGGAAACAGTCGAGCCAAGTTTCAACTATTTTAGACTTAGTTTGTTTATAATTGAATCAAACTCGAGCCGAATATGATATGACACTTAATATTCCCAAACTAAAATGAGTATAAATGAACTTAAAGAGATTTTCAAAAATACAAATTGTAAATGAAAATTATTTATTAAAAAATTTAAAATAAATTATTTACTATATAAGTTATCATAAAATTATGATTTTATTGTAATTATATATTTTAAAGTATCTTTTACATTTATTGTGAATAAAATTTATATATTATATATTGACAATTAAATTCCTAATACATAAAAATTATACCTCAACTTACAAGCTTTTATTCGATTTTATTTGCAAGTTTTATAAGTTGAGTTTTATATAATTTAAATTCAACTTGTTTATTAAATAAGTTCTAATATTTGAACTTTTATTGAATTGAGTTTCAAACAGTTCATGAATTGCTTGACTCGTTTACCGTCATACTTTTTTTAAATATATATATATATATATATATAAAGTAAACTTTCATTAAAATTCACGATACAACATATATAAGAGAAACAAAAGTGGACGTTCTTCCCAAATATTGAAGCCTGACATACATACAGCAGCTCTTGCAAGACGTTCGTACTTAAATATATGCTGATAACTGAATGTTTAGATTCTCACGTTTTGTCATTTTGTAGTGTGTATCAGATCATGTAACACTTTGTTCAAAATCAGAACCTAGTTCGGCCAGCTTTTACTTGTTTATGATATGCTGATAATTGAGTTTCTTCCTACAAAGATGTTCATATAAAGTTTGATCCAATCTTCTACTTCTTCGCCCTCGATGTCTATCTAATCATAAAAGTTAACACGTCGCTTAAGATGGTTGCTTGATATGAAATCTTGTTAATTAGAGCTGGACCTTTATTATCTTAACTAATTTTTTTCTACTTAATTAAAAAAAAAAACTCAGAACTTGATTTTGTATCCAGAAATAAATATAATTGTACTCGTGCTATTTCAATGTTTATTTTCAATTTTGTAGAGTTTATAAAAATAATTAAGTTAATTTGAAAAATTAAAAGAGTCAAAATCCCTTACGAAAACCATTATAAAATCCTAATAGGATAAAGTTTTATACCTAATATATAGATTATTCTAAATAAATATTTTTATAAGGAAAATCATAAACCTAAATTCTCTCGGCTGATTGAGTGGACGGTGATTCTGTCAATAGAAGAGTGAAGTACATGGAAGAAAACAACTCTTTTGACCAAGAACAGGTTTCTAAAGACGCTGTGCGCGAAGATCAAGAAGTGGAACATGCAGATGATCAAGAAATTCTCTCTCAATTAACTGATGATCAGAAGGACAAAGGTGGAGCTGTTATGGGCGATGATCAAGAACGGGAGCTTGGAGATGAAGAAATTAGCAATGAGAATCTTTTAGAAGTAGAAGATGACAAAGAAGAAGATGATGAGGACTACTACTACATTGGTGAAGCTGTTGTTAGAGATTATCAAGCCGTAGAACAACTTGCAGAAATTCAAGAACTTGGAGATGAAAATCAAGAACTCATAGAAATCATAGAAATTGTTGATTTAGAAGAAGGATATCAGGAATTCCAAGAAATTAATTTGGAGGGTCTTTTGGAGGAAGAAGAAGAAGAAGATGATGATGATTTCTCGATAATAACTACTGTTGGGGGCATAGAAGAAGTTGCTGAAGCTTTTCAAGATGAAGAACTTATATTCCCAGAAATAATCAATGAAGATGACGAAGAAGAAGAAGATGTCTCAGTAATAACTACTGTTGAGGGTGTAGATGGAGGAGCTGAAGCTTTTCAAGAAGTTGAAGAACTTATATACCCAGAAATAATTAATGAAGATGACGACGAAGAAGATGATGTCTCAGTAATAACTACTGTTAAGGAAGAAGATTTTCAAGGAGTTGAACTTATATTCCCAGAAATTATTAATGAAAAAGACGATGATGCATCTTCTGTGATAACCCAATTATGCAATGCTCGAATATTATCCTAAGGATTTGTCGATGAAATTGTGGAAGAACCTGATATTATAGAAGAAGAAGATCCAGCGGAGAACAACAGACTATTAAATGGATCAACAAGAATTTCTCTTGTGCATATAGAAACCAAACTTGTATTATTAGTTCTAGATAGCAAGAAATCATAGGTTAATAGTAGTCATCAAACTTTACATTTATTACAATTTGGGTGGTAAACTTTAATTTATTTCTTTTTTATCACCAAATTTGATTTTGTTCCAAAAAGGGTATTGTAAAAAAATTTTAGTTCACTAAATTTCTCATAAAAACTTTTTATCTTTTCAATTTAGTCCATAAATTATAAAAAGTTTAAAAGTTTACTTTTGCTAGATTCTGATATTGATGTGGATGAGGCTGTATCGTCATTTATAGATGGATTTGACAAAGTGGGTGTGCGCACTTGAGCTTTAAATTGACAATTGTGACAACCTCGATTGAACCACATGATTCATAATATATCAAATCGAAACTGACTCAGAATCATATAACAAGTGCTACAACTATGTTTGTAGCAACCCATTTTTGGGCCCAAATTCCTATGTTTAGACCCTTAAATTTGGCTTAAAAATTTATGTTCATTTTTAGAAATTTTTAGTCTTTTCTAAATTTTTAGTCTTTTCTTCCTTTTTTGTTTTTAGGGATTTTCCCTAAACTCTATTTATTTATCTCTTTGGGGTTGTTTGAGGACAGTTTTTGTTGAACTAATAAACCAAATTTATATTTTTCCATTATTTGGTATTCTTTTGTGTGAATAAACGATTATTGATGCTTATTTCTTGACATTTGTGCACAAATCAACAGGTTATAGAACATTGTTAGACGGTAATCGTGCACAATTCAACGTCGAGCAGTATTTATCCAACTTTTTAGGCTTCTGCTACATCAAATGCCACTTAGGATGAATCAACTCTTACTAGATGGAATCAAAATAACTTTCAAAATTTTCCTTATTTCTTATAAATGTATAGAAAATAGGGGTTTATTTGCCAAAAAACATTAATTCTAGAATAAAAGAGTAATTATGGATTATTCAAGTGCTAAAAAAGTTTTTGCGTGACTACTATAAAATTAAATAGAAGTTTGAAATCTAAAAAGATACAAATCAAAGTTTGATAACTAAATTGAAACAAAGTTAAAGTTCAATACCCTCCGATATGTTGCAACATGATAAAAATTAAAAATGGATGTGGGAATAATATCCCACATTGAAAAGAAGAGAAGAAAGGAGGGGGTTAGTTGGTTATAAAGTAAACTCCTTACTTCTTTTGTTAAGTCCATCAATTACCATTAATATTTAGTATGCCAGCTATTAATTATACTAGTAGAGAATTTAAGAGAAATTATCTTGGGTGTACTTGAGCTTTTAAGTGTGTGTGTGAGTTAAATATTTTATAGTGTGGTTGTAATAATTTTCCATATAGTGAATATCTTTTCTCTTGGTTGTCATTTGACAAACACCTATGGTTTTTCTCAATTTTGGAGTTTTTCACGTTAAATTATTATGTATTTCTCTCTTTTATTTTTCAAGTATTTTTAATTCAAGTTGTGTTCTAAAGGAGTAAAGATATTTGTCGGATTATAAGGGGCCAAATTTCCCTAACATGATGTATTTGACCCAAAAAATCACACTAATGAACATTTTCTAGTGCCCATAGCCTACTTGTTGAGAAAAATAAAATACAATAGAGAGACCTTATTCTTTCTTGTGCGCATATATATGGGATAATTTGAACAGATGGTCACTAAACTTTATTCATGATATCAATTTGGTTATAAAACTTTTATTTGTGACTTTTTGGTTACTAAACTTTGATTTTTGTTTCGAACATAGTCTCTGTCTAAGATTTTAAGTCTTAAAGTTATATAATATTACCATTTTAGTCCAAAAGAGTATTTCCTTGCAAATAAGTCCATAGATTTTAAAAATAACAAATAAAATAAAAATATATATTTTTATTTTCTTCATGTCTTGCATTGTAGAAATTCTTGTCCATTATTTGTGTTTATTTAACCGGTCTAATACTAACAGTTTGAGAGTTTTAAGGCAATAATTATTCGACACAAGACAATAAGAGGTTAATATTCACCAAGAATATCATAATCAATATATCGTGACTTTGTTGAATATAATAAATTAAAATATTTGATACAAACTGTACAATAAATTAAAATTTAATAAGTTTTTTTTGTGCAAAACATAGTATTTTTAGAAAATTTTTGAACATGGAGAAAGAGAGTAAGAATTAAATAGACTATTGTAACTAAAATATTTAACCTTTATCACCGTATTTTATAAAAAAAATTAGATTTTTATAATTTTTTATAAGTTTAATTTATAATTTTAATTTTAAATGACTATTTATTAATAAAAAAAATTTATTGTACATTTCGTATTAAATTTTTTTTAAAAAAGTTCAATTGTTGTAATCTTGATGGATTATTGAAATTTGAACTCTTTTTTCGATTTCTCATTTATCTAGCAATTATTTTAAACTAAACCAAACAAATTATCTAAAAAATATAGTAATAATATTAATAATACACAACTTCCTATTGTATTCAACACAATCACAATACTGATTATGATATTTCTTGGTGAATACTAACATTTTCATATCTTGCGTTGAATAATTATTGTCTTAAAACTCTCAAACTATTAGTATTAGATCAGTCAAATATACTCAAATAATAGACAAGACTCTCTACAATGGAAGACATGGAGAAAACAAAAATATATTTTTTATCTTTAGAACCTATGGACTTATTTGCAAGGAAATAATCTTTTGGACTAAAATGGTAATATTATATAAATTTAAGGCTTAAAACCTTAGACAGAGACTACATTTGAAACAAAAAATTAAAGTTTAATGACCAAAAAGTTACAAATTGAAGTTTAATTGAAATCGTGAATAAAATTTAGTAACCATTCGAATAATTTACCCCATATATATATATATATATATATATATATATATATATATATATATATATATATATATATATATATATATATATATATATGTTAACATTAGAATTTTATTATTCCCTCTCAAAGTTCCCTCAAGAGGTAATTGCAAATAATAGTTATCATTCATCTTTTCTACCATGTAATCTAATTAATAATTTATTAAAATAAATTTGATATTAACAAATGAATTTGAGTTTGTTCATATTCAAAGTATATATATATATATATATATATATATATATGTGTGTGTGTGTGTGTATGTGTGTGTGCGTGCACACATAATCATCATGTATGTTATTATAATTTGATTTCAAAATTTCAATAAATTTTTATAGTTGTTTCTTTATTTGAATAAAATATTGTTACTATTCAAATTTTACAATGTTTATTTAAGTTATAATTGTTCTGCAGGTGGTAATTAGAGTCAAATGAACAGAAGCATACCAAAATTTAGCTTCATTTCAGTTTGGTTACTAAACTTCTATTTAATTTCGCAATTGTTACGACTCAAATCGGGGAGTCATGACTTGTGCTAGGGAACGAGAATTCTTTTGAATTGGAAACCTATAGTAAGCCTTAAAATAAAAATACATGCAATAAATAAATAAAAATACACCAGAATTAGAACTTTAATTAATATAAAAATAAAACTTATATCATATCATAATAAGAATATGTTCATACATGGTTTAAATACAAGATCTTTGATAAAAACAACACAACTACTGCAGTTTCTAGTATACTACAAGCGTTTAGATATAAAATTTACATAATCTAGCCAGAGCTGAAGAAAACCGGCAAAGAAATATAAAAATACATTATAAAAAATATGAATGCTCGTACTTATACATTCTACATACAATGCTTATATAAGATAATAACTTATAATTTTTCGCTCCTCTGAATAGACTCGACTGGTCTTGTAATATAGACTTCGGTCTCAGTGCAACTATAGAAAATAAATAATAATAACAATATCAAAATAAATCCTAACTTTACACTTCTAGGAATTCTAAAGAAAGACTCGATCTAAGACACGACTCGATCAAAAATCAAAAACTCAAGATCGATCTAATGTCACGTTTTACGAGAATTCTATCAAAAATTTGATAGAGTCTCGTCTGTAAAACGGACGTCTCTTTACTAAAAATAGAGCTGATTATACAAATAAACACACTTCAAAAATACACAAAAGCACAACACCTCGGGTTCGGATCCCGAACTACGCAATTTTCCAACCGAGAATCACAATTCACAATAATAAATCATTTAATAATAATATATTAAAAATCAATAAAATACCTCAATTCAAGTTATTTAAATAATAAAAACATTAAAGCTACTTATTTTTAAATTAGTTAATAAAATCCCAAATAAATTATATAATATTAATAAAAATCCATTTTTTCAAATACTTAAAGTCAAATAGTAAAATTTACAAATAATTATTTAAATTGTTCAAATATGTAATGAAAATAGTTAAAAACTCATTTTTTTCACAAAAATAATAAATAAAATTATTATTTGAATATATTTATGGACATTATTATTAATTAGTTAAAAATAGTAAATAATTCATAAAAATTATTTTAATACTATTTATTATTCTAAAATTATTCAAAATGTACAATTTAACTATAATTTCAATAAAAATACAAAGTTTACCCATTTATCCAAAAATCACATAATACTAAATATTTACCAAAAATTACTCAAAATTACTATAAATTAGTAAAAATTTATTTTTCTCATTTCTAAAGCTAATTATTTCAATTAACTATACAAATTAACATAATTTCAATAAAAAACACATAAAACATATAAGTAAATAAAAATTCATTTTATTTATCAAAAATACAATATTTATACATAAATCAAATAAATTCATAAAAATAAAATAAAAATATGTATGAATACCTAAGATGCATACAAAAACATTTCCAAAAGAAATTAACATGAATCAAACACAATCAAGCTAAAAAAAAACCATAGATAGACATAAACTAAAACTTAAAGATAACACACTAACCGGACGTCCTAAACTTGAAATGACTAGCCCGTGTCAATAGGAGTTGAACGAGCCCTGGATCGCGAGCTAAAATTATCAGAATCTCACCGGTGCTACTGTAGCAACTGTTACAAACTCACGGATTCCAGCGACTTGGAGACATTCTGGCGGTGATGGAAGGAAGAGGGAAGAGGGAGGAGGCGATGGTGAACTTTAGTGGTGGTTGATGGTCGCTGGTGGCTGATTGGCGGAGCTCAGGTGGTTGTTGGTAGAGACTGAAAATGGAAGAAAAGAAGAAGAAGAAGAAGAAGAAGAAAAAAAAAAAAAAAAGGAAGGGAGAATTGACCTCGAAAAAAAAAAAGACTTTTGACCCTTTATATATATATATATATATATATATATATATATATATATTAAATTACTTTAATATATATATACATATACATTAATTTAACAACACACTAACACATATATATAACAATAACAACAATAATAATAATACTACTAACAATAATATTTTAAAATGAATAATCACCTTTAAATAATTCCTCTATGATATTTTAAAATATTTAAATAAAGTGAATTAATACTATTATAAAATAAAATAAACACTAACACTAGAGTTCAATTAAATCACATAAAATAATCACAATATACATAAATTTAAAATATTATTAACACTACATATCTTCAAAATAAATTTTAATAATTTAAAATATCGAGTCATCATAGTAATGCTCATGTAATAACCTGAATATTTTTTAAAATTATTTATAGATATATATCTAGATTTTAGCGATATTAATTATTTTATTTTTATATTGTTATTATTACATGCATGTACATTATTTTATTTTAATTGTCAATATTTTTTTAATGGCATTATTATTATTATTATTATTATTATTATTATTATTATTATTATTATTATTATTATTATTATTATTATTATTATTTTGGACAAAAGCCGTGTTAAAGCCAAATTTCAGACCACTGCTTCTCCTCTTCATTTCTGTCCTGTTTTTCCTTTTACTCTGTCCATCTCTGTTATGTTCTCAGCCTCACCACCATTACCACCATTACCTCACACCATCACAACCATCAGTTTCTTTTTCTCTTCCTTGATGTCCTTGCCGATCTAACCTTCTTCTTCATCTTATGCCAGAGACAACAACTCCCAGCTGCTGTCGTACGATACCCTACAACCACTGCCACCTACAACCATCGGTGACAGCAACAGCTCCAGCTCTAGTGACAGCAATTCCTTTGGCAGCCCCTCCCCTGTACATGGTTTCCATCTTTGGTTAAGTTTTTGAGTTAGTGGTTAGTTAGTTTTTAGGTTGGTTTTTAGTTGATTTAGGTTGTTTGTTAGTTGTTTTGTTAGTTATTTGAGTTTATTTTAATTTTTGGTTAATTAATATAATATTTGCTTAATTACTCAAAATTTATTTTTAATGTTTAATTAATTTTTGGGTTGATCTATGTATATATTTAGTTGATTTTAATTATGGGGACATAAAAATGATTTATGTTAATTAATTATTTCGTTTGAAAAAATTGGTGTAATTGGAGTTAGTAATTTTAGTATTAATAAGATGATTAGTAAATTTATATAATTTTTGAGAAATTGTTATTTTTATGTGAATATTGGAATTGTGGGATAAATTGTGTGATTTTGTTGAAAATATAGTTAAATATTATGTTTTAAATGATTTTAGAAATTTATAGGGTATCAAAATCATTTTTTATAAATTATTTACTATTTTTAGTTAATTAATTCTAATTTTTGAAAATTATATTCAAAAAATATGTTATTTACCATTTTGGTGATTAAATGGATTTTAAATTACTTTTATTATATAATTAAGCTATTTGAATAATTAAATGTGAAAGTGACTATTTTATCTTGAATATTTGGAAAAATTGGAATTTTATATAATTATAATAATTATTTGAGATTTTTATTATTTGTTGTGAAAAATACTTATATTTAGTGTTTTGATGATTCAATAAATTATTTTGTGATTTATTATTGAAGTTATGGATATTTAGTGATTTTAATATATTATTATTTAATAATTATTTTATTGTGTATTGTGAACCTCGATTGGGAATTGTGTAATTCGAGGTCCCAACCTAAGGTGTTGAGCTTGTGTGAAGTTTAGAAGTGTGTTTGCTTATAAGGATGACTCTACTTCGGTAGAGGGATGTCCGTTTTACAGAGGATTCTCTATCGAATTTTTGATAAATTTCTTGTAAAACGTGACATCAGGTCGATCCTAATTTTTGAATTATGAGCTGAGTCTTCCTTAGAAATTCTAAAAGTTAGGGTTTCTATTTTATGATAGTCATTTTATTTTCTATCTTATAGCCACCCCTCTGGTTGTGTCTACCAGTCGAGGTTGGACACAACGTAGCAGAGGAGCGCATCCATCTTGTAAGTTAATATTCGATTTCTATGTTGGGTTTTTCAAATTAAAATATATTAAATTATGATGAATTTAATTTTACAAGATTCTAGTTGGTCTTCTTTAAATAATGTTGCATAATTTGATTTATAGTTGGTTTATTTTATTATATTTATTGTAATTTTCATTATTTTATTTATTTTAAATAAACTATAGTAAATCGGGCTACCTGATGGATTTCATCAGAATCGTGTGTGCACTAGTAAAATATTTGGTTGTATTGATTGTATTACTGGGGCCGAAGGTTTGGTGATACTTTGCTCTCAGACACCATCAATAATATGATATTTGATTATATTGATTAAATACTGGGGTTGAAGGTCTGGTGATGCTTTGCTCTTGGACACTGCCAGTATAGTTGGATTAATATTTATTAAATTACTGGGGCTGATGGTCTAGTGATGCTTTGCTCTCAGACACCACTAGTGATATTGGATTAAGTGATATGACTGTGGCTGTGCATCCTAGTGATACTTTGCTCTCGAGATCCAGCTGTTTTGAATATAAGTGAGTCGAGTGGCTGTTAGAATTGAGAACTAGGGTTCTACCTAGTTTGTATACTATAATGTATTAAAAGCATTTACAAATTTATTTATTCCCTTTTGAAAAATGAATTTCTTAAATGTATATCAAATGAATTGAATAAAATTATAAATATATTATATTTTCATAAAAACCTATTTTAAAGGAGATTTTCAAACTGCATTCATTTTTTTATTAGCTTACTTAGTGAGGTCTGACTCCCCTCAACTTATTTTTTTATGAGTTTGAGAGTCTTCTATTAGGCATACTTCCCTATACGGAGTAGCTTCTTTACCAGTTATCTTATGTAAGTCTATATAATTTATGTTTGTATTAGTATCCGTGTACTGCAGTAGAGAAATTGTATAACTACATACTTTAATTTGAATATTATATATCTATGAGTAATGTACTGAGATATTATTTTGTATAACTGATGATGTATATTTATATATGACGATGACATGGTTTGTTTAAATTGAGAAAAATTAGTTTGATAATGTGCATCATGATTAAATTATTTTATTATAAATTTTTAAAGTTGAAATGTTTCGCATTTTTCTTTTAAGTCTTACTACGGGTTTCGGTAGCTTTAAGCTTTCCCATTCCCTATTGTTGATCACATGCCCCAGGGTTCGGGTCATGACAAAGTTGGTATTAGAGCTTTGGCTCATTTTTCATACTTTTGACTATCGATGTCTGTCTTTTCTCATATTATTGTGGTACTTAGGTTATTATCTGTTAGTTGTTGATTTCTTATCCTTAGGATTCTGCGTCTGTGTCTGTGCTCTTATTTGGTTTTAAATTTGGTTTTTCTTACCTTTTCAGAATGAGGCGTGCTCGGAATGCCCCTGCTGCTGATGCAGAGCATGATGATGGTAAACAGTCATTTTAAGATGAGATTCTTCCTCCTGCCCCTAGACTTGGAGGTAGGGGTAAAGGTAGAGGTACGGGCAGAGCCAGAGTAGTAGTAGTTTGAGGTAGGATCAGCCTCAGGTAAAGCCTTAGATTCTAGTAGAGGATCCTGTTGCTTTTGCAACTAGCATGGAGGGTATTAGTTAGGGCTTAACAACTCTTAATCAAGCGATGCCCATAGTACAACAGATGCTTCAGCAATAGAATTAGGGATGTTAGATGTAGATGCTACATTATTATACTATAGAGTGGGACGAGTTTATTTTGATGGTACTGGAGACGCATTGCATTTTATTAACACCATTGAGTCCAAGGCCAGATATGGGTATTCTGATTATCAGAGGAATATGATTATGGAGTTATCCATCTCAGTGGTAGCTCAGGATTGGTTTATGCAGTCTATTTGGCCCTTCATGACCATGATGGCTTGGTTGGGTTTTAAGGAGCAGTTATAAGATTCTTCTGTCCTTTATCTATGAGAGATAGCTATAGATGGCAGCTGCTTAATATTGATAAGAGAGATCGATCAGTTGAGGACTACACTCAGGAGTTCTACAGATTGATGAGACATGTCGAGGATGTAAGATAGGATGTTGCTAGAGTAGTTGAGCTTTATGTGATTGGGTTAGGCCCAACTTATATTGGCATTCAACTAGAGGGTTGTAGTTTGGCGAGTTTTGTGGAGGAGGCGAGACAGCTAAAGCGGAGACATATCTGACACGGCACCATATTTGATCTTTATGATAGTGGCATTGTCAAACTTATTTAGAGGGTATAGCAGCCAGTATTTTAGATAAGCAGCATGAGTGCTCAGTAAGTAGGTCCTTCTCAGCAGAGTAAACAGTTTAGAGCACATCGGACTAGTAGGCACCATCTTGCTCAGGATTGTAGGAGTAGTAGGGTTGCTAGATTTTATGGTACTACTAACAGCAGTAGTGGACAGAGCTCTGGTCATGGCAATCTGGGTCTGGAGCTAGTATATGTGCCACGTATCAAGGTCCTTGTCACTTGATGCCATGAGCGTGTTTCAGGTATGGGCAGTTTGGACATTTTGTTAAAGCTTGTTCGAACTATATATTCCAGCCATCCTTAGCTTAGGGATCTTCACCTTTTGTTGTCCAGCCTTTGCAGCATGTGCCTTAGCAGTATTAGACACCCATGTACCCTTAACAATGATCGATTGAGTTTGCAGGTTAATAGGGCCGAGGTAGAGGACATATTTAGTCGTTCACTTCACAATAGCCAGGACATGGATAGGCTAGGGTCTTTACCTTAACTCCTTAGGATGCACAGACATCCAATGCAGTGGTAGCAGGTATTATTCCAGTCTGTTGCTCTGAGGCTAGAGTCTTATTTGATCCGAGTGCTACGTATTTATTTATATCTCATTTGTTTGCTTCCAAAGTGGCTTGTCTTCCTTTTAAGATGAGTTTTCCTTTGTCTGTTTTGACTTCGCTTAGTGCTGAATTAGAGACAGAAATCTTCTTTCCATTTTGTCCTGTGTTGGTTGAAGGTAGAGAGTTATTGACAGACTTGGTCCTTCTAGATGTGATTGAGTTTGATGTGATTCTAGGAATGAATTGGTTGTCCTAGTATTATGCTTTTGTGGACTGTTGAGCGAAAGAGGTAATTTTTAGAATTCCAGGTGAAGAGGAATTCAGATTCAGAGGTAGTGAGTTCTATGCCTCATAACATTATTTATGCTATTATAGCTAGGAAGATGCTTAGTAGAGGGTGTCAGGGCTTTCTAGTTGTAATTAGAGATGTTCAAATAGAAATGGGATCAGTGGAAAGGGTATTAGTGGTACGTGAAGTCTCAGATGTTTTTCCAAAGGAGTTACCTGGATTGCCGCCTTATAGGGGGATATAATTTTATATTAATGTTATGCCTGATATATATCCTATCTCTATGCCACCTTATAGGATGGCACCTGTAGAGCTGAAGGAGCTAAAAGAGCAATTATAGGAATTATTGGATAAGGGGTTTATTCGGCCTAACACATCTCCTTGGGGTGCTCTAATTCTTTTTATGAAGAAGAAGGATGGTAGTCTTTGACTTTGTATTGACTACATACAATTGAATAAGGTTACCATCAAGAACAAGTATCCACTCCCCAGGATTGATGATTTGTTTGATCAGTTGTAAGTAGCTTGGTATTTCTCCAAGATTGACTTGAGATCTGGGTATCATTAGCTAAGGATTAGAAGTGAGGATGTACCCAAGTCAGCATTTTAGACTAGGTATGGCAATTATGAATTCCTAGTAATGTCCTTTGGGTTGACTAATGCCCTAATAGCCTTTATGGACTTGATGAACAGGGTGTTTAGGCCATTCTTGGACCAATTTATGATCGTGTTTATTGATGAAATTTTAGTCTATTACAAGAATAAGGCAGAGCATGCGATACATTTAAGATTGGTGTTGCAGACTTTGAGAGAGCATTAGCTGTATGCCAAGTTTTCAAAATGTGAATTCTGGTTAGACCAAGTGGCATTCTTAGGCCATGTGGTATCCAAAGATGAAATTCAGGTAGATCCCAAAAAGATAAAGGCGATCACTGAGTGGCCAAGACCCATAATAGTTACAGAAGTGAGAAGTTTTCTAGGTTTAACAGGCTATTACAGGAGATTTATGAAGGATTTCTTTAAGATTTCCGCGTCTTTGACCAAACTAACCCATAAGAATGTTAAGTTCGTGTGGACTGATAGATGTGAGGAACATTTTCAATTGCTTAAGGATTTATTGACTTCGGCTCTAATGATGACTTTGCCTTCTAGTGACGATGGATACACGGTGTATTATGATCTTTCCCGTGTAGGATTGGGCTGTGTGCTAATGGAGAATGGTAGAGTGGTTGCTTATGCTTCAAGGTAGTTGAAGAAGTATGAGCAGAATTATCCCACTCATGATCTAAAGATGGTAGTAGTTATGTTCGCACTAAAGATTTTGAGGAATTACCTGTACGGTGCCACTTGTGAAATGTACATCGACCATAAGAGCTTGAAGTATATCTTCAAGTAGAGAGATTAGAACCTAAGGCAGAGAAGATGGATGGAACTTCTGAAGGACTATGATTGTTCAATTCTTTACCATCCAGGCAAGGCGAACGTAGTAGTAAATGTGTTGAGCAGAAAATCAGCAGGCAGTCTTGCCCATATCAGTATTGAGAGGAGGCCAATTATTCAAGAGTTTCATGAGCTTATTAATTAGGGTTTATAGTGGAAAATGACTAAGAAATGCCTTTTAGCTTAGTTCAAAGTACGATCAGTGTATTTGGACAAAGTTAAGGCAGCTCAAAGAAGGGACCTATAGCTACAGAGAATCTTGTTTGAAGTGCAACAGGGTCAATCTAGAGAGATTGTGATTGACAATGAGGGTGTTCTACGCTTGGGTACTCAGTTGTGTGTGCCATATGTTGATGATATGAGGAAAGAGATTTTGGAAGAGACACATTTTTCTGCTTATAGTATTCATCCAAGTTCCAGCAAGATGTATCATAATTTAAAAGATACATACTGGTGGAATGGAATAAAGAAGGATGTTGCAAAGTTTATATCCAGGTGTCTCACATGTCAGCAAGTGAAACTAGAGCATCAGAGGTCCTCGGGATTATTACAGCCCATGCCTATCCTAGAGTGGAAGTGGGATATGATTGCCATGGATTTTGTGACTGGTTTGCCTTAAACGATGGGTGGATTTGATGCAATTAGGGTGATAGTTGACAGGTTAACCAACTCAGCTCACTTTCTAACAAAAAAAGGACATACTCCACTGACAGGTTGGCACAATTATATGTTAGTAGAATTTTTTGTCTTAATGGAGTTCCTATGAGCATAATATCTAACAGAGGAGCCACTTTTACATCAATTTTCTAGTAAGAGTTACATAAAGCCTTAGGTACAAGGTTAGACTTCAGCACAACATTCCATCCTTAAACTGATGGTCAGTCTGAAAGGACCATTCAGACTTTAGAGGATATGCTCAGAATGTGTGTGATGGATTTTAAAGGTCAATGGGATAACTACTTTCCACTAATTGAATTTGCATATAATAATAGTTATCATGTAAGATTGAAATAGCTCCGTATGAGGCACTGTATGGTAGGAAGTGTAGATCACCTTTGTGTTGGGAAATTGGTGAGAGACAACTATCAGGTCCAGAGCTGGTATAGATTACTTCTGAGAAAGTCGCTATCATTAAGCAGAGGTTGAGGATAACTTTCAGCAGGCAGAAGAGTTATGCTGATCCTAGAAGGAAAGATGTTTCCTTTCTAGTTAGAGATATGTTATTTTTAAAGGTATCTCCAATGAAAGAAGTTATGAGGTTTGGTAAGAAGGGTAAGTTTGCTCCTAGGTACATTAGACCTTTCGAGATACGGTCATGAGTTGGATAAGTGGCCTATAGACTAGTGTTGCCACTTGAGTTATCTTGAATCCACCTAGTGTTCCATGTGTCTATGATGAGAAAATATATTCCTGATCCTTCTCATATACTTCAGCCTCAAGCAATAGAGCTTAGCAAAGATCTATCTTACGAGGAGTATCCAGTGGCGATTGCAGATCGCCAGATTTGTTAGCTTCGCTCCTAGGAGATTCCGATGGTAAAAGTGCTTTGGAGTAATCACATAGCAGAAGACTGTATGTGGGAGATAGAATCCGAGATGCAAGCCGCCTATCCCTATCTTTTGTATTTCTTTTTGCTTTTCTTTGAAATTCAAGGATGAATTTTTGAAAAAGGGAAAGACTGCAATAACCTGAATATTTTTTAAAATTATTGTCACGACCCAAAACAGGGGCCATGACCGGCGCTAGGGAACGGGAATTCTTTCGAATCCGGAACCCGTAGCAAGCCTAAAAATAAAATAAATATGCAATAATAACCATAAAAATATAATATGCAGCGGAAAATAAAATCATAAATATTACAATATCATCCATATCAACTGGATTCAATTCAAAACTCATCACATCACATATATAATCTCATAAATGTATAATTTTTATACAAATCCAGTTTTAACATAATACATCTCTTTAAAACAAATACATAAAATCCAATACTTTAATTTACAACTACTGAAAATCACAACTACTGCAGTGTCTAGATAAAATAAATAAGACTCAAGTATACAATTTACATAAAGAAGCCGGGGCGGAAGAAATCCGGCGTATCGACCTGCTACTGAGGTCTGAGGAAGTTGACTCTCCTGAAAAATAGTCAACGGAGGGGAGTCAGACCTCACTGAGTGAATTACTATAATATATATACATACACTCTAAGCGATAATGCATACAGTCAACAGTATATGAGTAATATGTATATATACAGGCAATTTCATACAGATGCAGAAAAATCATTTTATATATTTTGTCTGAAAATCAACTTTTATGAAGGATCACATAGAACCTTAGAATATCGCAACCTCAGACAATAGTGTTAAACAACACTCTAGCCATACAGGCTCACTGATTCCAAATATATCCACTTAATCCATATGGACAGTAGACTGGCCCCGAGACACTAAGTCAACCGAGCTCCAGCAGTCTGACTGCCAGTGTGATTGGCCCCGAGACACTTGGTCAACCGAGCTCCAGCAATCACACCCCAAACCATATCTCACACATATCGATAATCATATCAAATCAATATCCACAAATAATTTAATAATATAGCCTAAAGCTATAGGCGTACCGGTACGTACTCAGTCCTAGTGCTGCCCACTAGGTAGCACGTTCTATTGATATCCTTCATTAGTAAATAATAAAACATTCATTCACAAATACATGATGCATGAATTTAAATAAATCAACAATATAAACCATATATATACTGGAAATATACCAAACATAAACCAGGTATATTTTGAGTATATATATGTTAAATAAATCCAATCAAATCATGAATTAAACTAAAAATATATTTAAAAACATTTTAAATATATTTTATTAATAAAACATGTATATAATTTATTATATACCAAAAATATACCAAAAATATACTTGAATATAAATCATGTTATTTATGCATATTTAGTCAAAATAAAACATGCATTTTCTAAATCATGCATCCTAAGCATATATATATAATATAGTAACTCACCTAATGCGCTCCACGAGACAGGTCCGACGGGCCTGGTCCACTAACCCTCGGTCTCGGCGCAACTAAATAAGAAATAATTAATCGACATCAGAATAACCCTAACAGAAATCCTAGAATTCAATCTAGAGTATTCAACACAGAATCGGAAAGTAGGGTTCGACTGGATATCACGTTTTACGAGAATTCTACCGAAAATTCGGCAGAACCTCCCCTGTAAAACGGACATCTCTCTACTCAAAAGAGTAGAGCCAACCCTGCAAAGAAAATACACTTCAAAAATAAACACCACAATCAATCACAACCCCTCGGTCGGACTCCAGACTACAATCTGTCGACCGGGGTCCACAAACACAGAATATATATTCAAATATACCAAAAATATCCTTAAATCATAAAAATACATTTCATACGTAGAAATTATAAAATAAATCTTGAAACACTATAAAAACCGATTAAAACTCATTTTATTAGAAAAACCGTATATTATATATATAATTGAAAATAATTCCCGGAAAATAGTTTTAATTAGTTAAAAATACTAAATATTTTGTAGAAATCATTTGTATACCTTAAATAAATATTAAAACCAATTAAATTACATTTTTAGACAATTTAGGGTAAAATTACCAAAATACCCCTATATATATATATATATACCTAAATTACTTCAAAAATTCACCAAAAATCATACAATTATCCAAAATTAATTTTCTCAACATATTTATCAATAATATCAATAATTAAACTCAATTAACCAATTAAATTCAATTTAAAACACAATTAACTTAATTTTCCAAAATCACCTAAACTTCAATAATTAAAAATAAATACTTGGAAATTCATAAAAATTCCAAATAAATTTCTATAATTCATTTCAACACCTAATTCAACCATAAACTCCAATTTCATAATTTAAATAATTAATTTCCGAAAATTAGAAAATAATATTAAAATATTCAAAAATACCCAAAAATCCAAAAAACCTCCAAAAATTCTGTAAAAATTCATACATGAAGATTAAACTACCAGGAACAACATTTGTGAAGGAAGTTTCCATGAATCATCCAAATCGAAGCTCAAAAAAATCAAAAACCAAAAGAGGCCGAAATATTCAAATCGAAACCTAAGCAATTCTAGACCATTTTAGCTCAAACCAAAGCTAGAATAACACTCACCGGAGCTCAAGGAGAAGATAGAGATCGGCGGTGTCAAAAACGGTGGCCGGAGGAGGGAGAAACGGCGGTGAGAAGAATGGTGGTCGGCGCCCGCGGGAAGAAGAAGAAGAAGAAGAAGAAAAAGAAAAAGAAAGAAAAAGGAAAGAGAAAGAAAAAGAAAAAGAAAGAAAAAGGAAAAGAAAAAAAAAAGAAAAAAAATAAAATAAATTAAAATAATTAAATATTAATAAATAATTAATAATAAAATAATAAATTTTAATAATTTAATAATAAATAAAATAATCAAATAATAATAAATAAATAATAAAATATTAGGGTAATAATAAACCCTAATTAAATAAATATACACACACAGGCTTAATTTAATAATTTAAAAATATGTATGAGTTCATGCAAACCCGTAAATACATTTAAAATAATTAATAATACATTGTTTACGTGGAAATTTCCCCGAAAATGAAAGTCCCGGGAAAATTTTACGTAAAATACTGAAAATAATAGACAGTAATTAAAATAGGTTTAAAATACATATCAACTCATAAAAATATCGCATAATGCATAAAAATTATTGACACTGTATATCCCGGTACAGTGTAAAAATATTTTTAAAAAAACACGGGATATTACAGTCTTCCCCCCTTACAAGAATTCGTCCCCGAATTCCAAAAAGAAGATTACAGAATCAGGAAGGAAAGAGATACGGGTAAGAAGCTCGCATCTCAGCTTCAGTCTCCCACGTATGCTCTTCAACTCTGTCGCTACGCCACAAAACCTTGACCATCGGAATCTGCTTCGATCGCAACTGTCGAACTTGAAAATCTACGATCGCCACAGGTTCTTCCACAAACGTCAAATCTTCACTCACTTCTACACTGTCAGGTTGCAACACATGTGAAGGATCTGAGATATATTTCCTCAACATCGAGATATGAAATACTGGATGCACTTGTGACATACTCGGAGGCAAATCCAACCGATATGCAACAGTGCCAACTCCCTCCAGAATCTCAAACGGTCCAATATATCTCGGTGCTAACTTACCCTTCCTGCCAAATCTCATCACACCCTTCATCGGAGATACTTTCAGAAAAACGAAATCTCCAACCTGAAACTCCACATCTCTGCGCCTAGGATCCGCATAACTCTTCTGTCTACTAACTGCGGTCTCTAACCTACGCTTGATCACGGCGACTTTCTCTGCAGCATCTTGAACCATCTCTGGTCCAGTCAAAGCTCTCTCACCAATCTCATCCCAACTCAACAGGGATCTACACTTCCTTCCATACAACGCCTCATATGGTGCCATGCCAATACTGCTATGGTAGCTATTATTATATGCAAACTCAACAAGCGACAAATGATCATCCCAGCTACCTCCCAAATCCAAGACACACATCCTCAACATATCTTCCAGTGTCTGGATCGTCCTCTCAGACTGACCATCTGTCTGAGGATGAAAAGCAGTACTGAAATCCAACCTAGTGCCCATCGCTTCCTGCAACTTCTGCCAAAAACGAGAAGTGAACACTGAACCTCTATCTGACACAATGGACACAGGTACTCCATGAAGGCACACAATATGCTTCACATACAACTTCGCCAATCTAGCAACTGAATATGTGGCTTTCACAGGCAAGAAATGTGCAGACTTCGTCAATCTGTCTACAATCACCCAGATGGAATCGTATCCATCCTTCGAACGAGGTAAACCGATCACAAAATCCATAGCTATCCTTTCCCACTTCCACTCGGGAATAGGAAGAGGCTGAAGCTTCCCAGAAGGCTTCTGATGTTCGGCTTTCACTTGCTGACACGTCAAGCACTTAGCAACATAATCAGCAACATCCTTCTTCAATCCATCCCACCAGTATAAATCTCTGATACTGTGGTACATCTTAGTAACACCTGGATGAACGCTGTAAGCTGTAGAATGTGCTTCCTCTAGGATCTCTTCTCTCAAATCATCCACATCAGGAACACACAATCTACCACTGATCCACAACACACCATCATCATCGAGTGTGAAATCAGTGAACTTCCCTGCTCTGACATTCTCTGCAAGCTCTTCCAGAATAGGATCTCGGCTCTGAGCTGCTTTAATCCTATCCCTTAGTACAGATCATACTTTAAACTGAGCTAACAGTCCACCTGATCTACTGATCTTCATCATCAGACCTTGATCCACCATCAGATGCAACTCCTGGATCAATGGTCTCCTCTCCACACCGATGTGAGCAAGACTACCTGAGGACTTCCTACTCAAGACATCTGCTACCACATTAGCTTTACCCGGATGGTAAAGAATCTCGCAATCATAATCCTTCAACAGTTCCAACCATCTTCTCTGCCTCAGATTCAAATCTCGCTGCTGGAAAATGTACTTAAGGCTCTTGTGATCAGTAAATATCTCACAAGTCACCCCGTACAAATAATGTCTCCAAATCTTCAAAGCAAAGATCACTGCAGCCATCTCTAGATCATGTGTAGGATAGTTCTGCTCATGCTTCTTCAACTGCCTCGAAGCATAGGCTATCACCCTTCCATTCTGCATCAACACACAACCAAAACCAATTCTAGAGGCATCACAGTAAACTGTGAACTTATCCACACTATTAGGCAAAGCTAATACTGGCGCTGTGGTCAACTTCTCCTTCAACAACTGAAAACTATTCTCACAAGCTTCTGACCACTCGAA
This sequence comes from Mallotus nudiflorus, assembly GCA_947683625.1. Taxonomy (NCBI): domain Eukaryota; kingdom Viridiplantae; phylum Streptophyta; class Magnoliopsida; order Malpighiales; family Euphorbiaceae; genus Mallotus; species Mallotus nudiflorus. The sequence continues at coordinate 856,475 of CANTUR010000277.1, read as the reverse complement.
TCTAACATTCTTCTGAGTCAAGCGAGTCATAGGGGCTGCTATCCTGGAAAAATCCTGCACAAACCGCCTATAATACCCGGCTAAACCCAGAAAACTCCGAATCTCAGTAACTGAAGTAGGTCTAGGCCACTCAGATACTGCCTCAACCTTCTGTGGATCAACCTGAATACCTTCTTTAAACACTACGTGTCCAAGAAAAGAAACACTCTCCATCCAGAAATCACACTTCGAGAATTTAGCATAAAGCTGATGATCTCTCAGTGTCTGTAGTACAATCCTCAAGTGATATACATGCTCTTCCATACTCCTCGAATATACCAGTATATCATCAATGAAGACTACTACAAACTGATCCACATACGGTCTGAATACTCTGTTCATCAGGTCCATAAAAGCTGTTGGTGCATTAGTCAAACCAAAAGACATCACCAGAAACTCATAATGGCCATATCGAGTGCGGAAAGCTGTCTTAGGAATATCAGCTTCACTGATCCGCAGCTGATGATAACCCGACCTCAAGTCAACCTTAGAAAAGAACTGTGCACCTTGTAACTGATCAAATAAATCATCAATCCTCGGGAGAGGATACTTGTTCTTCACTGTCACCTTATTCAACTCTCTATAGTCAATGCACAGTCTCAGGGTACCATCCTTCTTCTTCACAAACAAGACTGGTGCACCCCAAGGGGAAACACTAGGTCTGATAAAACCTTTATCCAACAACTCTTGCAATTGCTCCTTTAACTCTCTCAACTCTGCAGGAGCCATACGATAGGGTGGCATAGATATAGGAGTAATACCTGGAACCACATCTATACAGAACTCAATCTCTCTATGAGGTGGTAAACCTGGCAACTCCTCGGGAAAAACATCAGGAAACTCACAAGCAACAGGAACATCTGTGAGTGACAACTTCTCCACTGACGTATCCCTAACCAATGCCAAAAACCCCTGACAACCTTTCCTCAACAACTTCCTAGCTGAAATAACAGAAATAAGATTCTGAGGTGCTGAACTCCTGTCACCAACAAACTTAAATTCTACTTCACCAGGAATTCTGAAAATCACCTCCTTATTCCTGCAATCAACCACGGCATAATGCTGGGATAACCAATCCATTCCCAAAATAACATCGAACTCCACCACATCCAACAAAATCAAATCGGCGGGTAATTCTCTATCTCCCACGAGAACTGGACAACCAGAAAGAACAATATCGGCGTCCAAAGAATCACTCAGAGGAGTGGCAACAGACAAAGGAAAAGCCATCCTCGAAGCTTGCCAACAAGATTTAGAAGCAAAAATGGGAGAAACAAACGAATGCGTGGCACCCGGATCAAACAAAACCAAAGCATCCAGGTAACAAACAGAAAGAATACCTGCCACGACTGCATTAGATGCCTGAGCATCCTGCTGAGTCAGATGAAAAACTCTGGCCTGGCCTCGACCTCCCTGCTGACTGGTAGAAGCCTGGCCAACGCCTCGGGTACCTCCTCTAGTACCTCTACCATGACTCTGCTGTGGAACAAACTGAGTAGAACTCTGATGCTGAGCTGGCGGCAACTGAAATGGCACGGGTGCTGCACTAGCAATCGACTGCTGTGGGAATCGCGAAATCTGCTGCTGCTGATACCTAGAATAAGGACACGATCTGGCAAAATGTCCTGTCTGCCCGCATCTGAAACATGTCAACGGTGTCAGATAACACGGTCCCTGATGGACTCTACCACAAGTCTGACAGACACTGGCCGCTGATCCAGAACTACGACCATTGCTGCTGCTCGAAGCACCTGACCCAAATCTGAATGATCTACGCTGACCTCCACAACCATGTCTACTGCTCCGATGCACTCGCTGCTGCTGTCTCTGACTCTACTGAGTCGAACCTCGCTGCTGACTACTCGAACCAACATGAAAACTCGAATATGGAGTAGCCTGCAATCCACTCGACTGAACTCCCAACTGGTAATGATCAGGCATCGCTCCCTGCCTAACTAACCTCAGCTCAATCTCCTTAGCTAGCTCAATCACCGACTCGAGAGTAAGACCTGTTGTAGGCATACCAGCAAAAGCTGAACCCAAACCAGTAACATAGGTAGTAACCGCGAAATACTGATCTCGCATCAGATCCTCAGCATATCTACCCAGACGAAGGAACTCTCGGGTATACTCCTCTACTGATCGATCTCCACGAGAAATACTGGTCAAACGAAGACGATAACTCAAACGAAGAGGCTCTGGACAAAATCTCCTCATGAATCGCTCTCGAAACTGAGCCCATGTCATCGTCATCATATAGGGCTGGATCATCTGAATAAACCAATCCAAGGCTGGTCCCTCGACAGACAACTCAACAATCATGATCCTCTGGTACTCGGTATGAGCAGTCCGAGTCCTAGTCTCAATCGCATGCAGAAAATCTAAAGGATCAGAAGTACCATCAAACGCAATCCTGCCAACTCTGGCATAGAACAAAGCTGCCTCAGGGTCAGACATACCTTGCTGATAGGCAGGCTGAACAGGCTGAACAACTGGAGGAACAGGAACATCAAACTCAGGCTCAACAGGCTCCTCGTCCTGTAACTCTCTCTGCCTACGGCGACCTGCCGCTCCTCGAGGTCTACCCCTGCCACGACCTCTACGTCTAACTGGCTGCTCAGGAGGTAAAACCTCGTCCTGAAAAGACTCATCATCCTCGGCCTCAACGACCGGTGGAGCGACACGCGCTCGCCTCCTCATTCTGAAAAGACAAACGGAAAGATTCAGACAAAATAGACAACGGAGGAATAACGCTGAAAACTACAGCAAGGAATACTCATCAAGACATACTCGAACCTAATACACTGCAGTAGTCCAACAGAAAACACAACTTTAAAACTAGGGCCACAACTCACATAACTAAGCCCTGACACAGAACTCCACTCTGAAACGAACTTCGCTCTGATACCAACTTTGTCACGACCCAAAACAGGGGCCATGACCGGCGCTAGGGAACGGGAATTCTTTCGAATCCGGAACCCGTAGCAAGCCTAAAAATAAAATAAATATGCAATAATAACCATAAAAATATAATATGCAGCGGAAAATAAAATCATAAATATTACAATATCATCCATATCAACTGGATTCAATTCAAAACTCATCACATCACATATATAATCTCATAAATGTATAATTTTTATACAAATCCAGTTTTAACATAATACATCTCTTTAAAACAAATACATAAAATCCAATACTTTAATTTACAACTACTGAAAATCACAACTACTGCAGTGTCTAGATAAAATAAATAAGACTCAAGTATACAATTTACATAAAGAAGCCGGGGCGGAAGAAATCCGGCGTATCGACCTGCTACTGAGGTCTGAGGAAGTTGACTCTCCTGAAAAATAGTCAACGGAGGGGAGTCAGACCTCACTGAGTGAATTACTATAATATATATACATACACTCTAAGTGATAATGCATACAGTCAACAGTATATGAGTAATATGTATATATACAGGCAATTTCATACAGATGCAGAAAAATCATTTTATATATTTTGTCTGAAAATCAACTTTTATGAAGGATCACATAGAACCCTAGAATATCGCAACCTCAGACAATAGTGTTAAACAACACTCTAGCCATACAGGCTCACTGATTCCAAATATATCCACTTAATCCATATGGACAGTAGACTGGCCCCGAGACACTAAGTCAACCGAGCTCCAGCAGTCTGACTGCCAGTGTGATTGGCCCCGAGACACTTGGTCAACCGAGCTCCAGCAATCACACCCCAAACCATATCTCACACATATCGATAATCATATCAAATCAATATCCACAAATAATTTAATAATATAGCCTAAAGCTATAGGCGTACCGGTACGTACTCGGTCCTAGTGCTGCCCACTAGGTAGCACGTTCTATTGATATCCTTCATTAATAAATAATAAAACATTCATTCACAAATACATGATGCATGAATTTAAATAAATCAACAATATAAACCATATATATACTGGAAATATACCAAACATAAACCAGGTATATTTTGAGTATATATATGTTAAATAAATCCAATCAAATCATGAATTAAACTAAAAATATATTTAAAAACATTTTAAATATATTTTATTAATAAAACATGTATATAATTTATTATATACCAAAAATATACCAAAAATATACTTGAATATAAATCATGTTATTTATGCATATTTAGTCAAAATAAAACATGCATTTTCTAAATCATGCATCCTAAGCATATATATATAATATAGTAACTCACCTAATGCGCTCCACGAGACAGGTCCGACGGGCCTGGTCCACTAACCCTCGGTCTCGGCGCAACTAAACAAGAAATAATTAATCGACATCAGAATAACCCTAACAGAAATCCTAGAATTCAATCTAGAGTATTCAACACAGAATCGGAAAGTAGGGTTCGACTGGATATCATGTTTTACGAGAATTCTACCGAAAATCCGGCAGAACCTCCCCTGTAAAACGGACATCTCTCTACTCAAAAGAGTAGAGCCGACCCTGCAAAGAAAATACACTTCAAAAATAAACACCACAATCAATCACAACCCCTCGGTCGGACTCCAGACTACAATCTGTCGACCGGGGTCCACAAACACAGAATATATATTCAAATATACCAAAAATATCCTTAAATCATAAAAATACATTTCATACGTAGAAATTACAAAATAAATCTTGAAACACTATAAAAACCGATTAAAACTCATTTTATTAGAAAAACCGTATATTATATATATAATTGAAAATAATTCCCGGAAAATAGTTTTAATTAGTTAAAAATACTAAATATTTTGTAGAAATCATTTTTATACCTTAAATAAATATTAAAACCAATTAAATTACATTTTTAGACAATTTAGGGTAAAATTACCAAAATACCCCTATATATATATATATATATACCTAAATTACTTCAAAAATTCACCAAAAATCATACAATTATCCAAAATTAATTTTCTCAACATATTTATCAATAATATCAATAATTAAACTCAATTAACCAATTAAATTCAATTTAAAACACAATTAACTTAATATTCCAAAATCACCTAAACTTCAATAATTAAAAATAAATACTTGGAAATTCATAAAAATTCCAAATAAATTTCTATAATTCATTTCAACACCTAATTCAACCATAAACTCCAATTTCATAATTTAAATAATTAATTTCCGAAAATTAGAAAATAATATTAAAATATTCAAAAATACCTAAAAATCCAAACAACCTCCAAAAATTCTGGAAAAATTCATAAATGAAGATTAAACTACCAGGAACAACATTTGTGAAGGAAGTTTCCATGAATCATCCAAATCGAAGCTCAAAAAAATCAAAAACCAAAAGAGGCCGAAATATTCAAATCGAAACCTAAGCAATTCTAGACCATTTTAGCTCAAACCAAAGCTAGAATAACACTCACCGGAGCTCAAGGAGAAGATAGAGACCGGCAGTGTCGAAAACGGTGGCCGGAGGAGGGAGAAACGACGGTGAGAAGAATGGTGGTCGGCGCCCGTGGGAAGAAGAAGAAGAAGAAGAAGAAAAAGAAAAAGAAAGAAAAAGGAAAGAGAAAGAAAAAGAAAAAGAAAGAAAAAGGAAAAGAAAAAAAAAAGAAAAAAAATAAAATAAATTAAAATAATTAAATATTAATAAATAATTAATAATAAAATAATAAATTTTAATAATTTAATAATAAATAAAATAATCAAATAATAATAAATAAATAATAAAATATTAGGGTAATAATAAACCCTAATTAAATAAATATACACACACAGGCTTAATTTAATAATTTAAAAATATGTATGAGTTCATGCAAACCCGTAAATACATTTAAAATAATTAATAATACATTGTTTACGTGGAAATTTCCCTGAAAATGAAAGTCCCGGGAAAATTTTACGTAAAATACTGAAAATAATAGACAGTAATTAAAATAGGTTTAAAATACATATCAACTCATAAAAATATCGCATAATGCATAAAAATTATTGACACTGTATATCCCGGTACAGTGTAAAAATATTTTTAAAAAAACACGGGATATTACAATTATATATATATATATATATATTGAGATTTTAGCGATATTAATTATTTTATTTTTATGTTGTTATTATTACATGCATGTACATTATTTTATTTTAATTGTTAATATTTTTTAATGGCATTATTATTATTATTATTATTATTATTATTTTGGACAAAAGCTGTGTTAAAGCCAAATTTCAGACCACTTCTTCTCCTCTCCATTTCTGTCCTGTTGTTCCTTCTTCTCTCCCCATCTCTACCATTTTCTCAGCCTCACCACCATCACCTCACACCATCACCACCATCAGTTTCTTCTTCTCTTACATGTTTTCCTTGTCGATCTAACCTTCTTCTTCATCTTGCACCGGAGATAGCAACTCCCAGCTGCTGCCGTGCGATGCCCTGCAACCATCGCCACCTGTAACCACTAGTGACAACAGTAGCTCCAGCTCTGGTGACAGCAATTCCTTCGGTAGCCCCTCCCTTGTACGTAGTTTCCATCTTTGGTGAAGTTTTTGAGTTAGTGGTTAGTTAGTTTTTAGGTTGGTTTTTAGTTGATTTAGGTTGTTTGTTAGTTATTTGAGTTTATTTTAATTTTTGGTTAATTAATATAATATTTGCTTAATTACTCAAAATTTATTTTTAATGTTTGATTAATTTTTGGGTTGATCTATGTATATATTTAGTTGATTTTAAATATGGGGATATAAAAATGATTTATATTAATTAATTATTTTTTTTGGAAAAATTGGAGTAATTGGAGTTAGTAATTTTAGTATTAATAAAATGATTTTTAGTAAATTTATATAATTTTTGAGAAATTATTATTTTTATGTGAATATTGGAATTGTGGGATAAATTGTGTGATTTTGTTGAAAATATAGTTAAATATTATGTTTTAAATGATTTTAGAAATTTATAGGGTATTAAATTAATTTTTATAAATTATTTACTACTTTTAGTTAATTAAATCTAATTTTTAAAAATTATATTCACATAATATGTTATTTACCATTTTGGTGATTAAATGGATTTTAAATTACTTTTATTATATAATTAAGCTATTTGAATAATTAAATGTGAAAGTGACTATTTTATATTGAATATTTGAAAAAATTGGATTTTTATATAATTATAATAATTATTTGAGATTTTTATTATTTGTTGTGAAAAATACTTATATTTAGTGTTTTGATGATTAAATAAATTATATTGTGATTTATTATTGAATTTATGGATATTTAGTGATTTTAATATATTATTATTTAATATTTATTTTATTGTGTATTGTGAACCTCGGTTGGGAATTGTGTAGTTCAAGGTTCCAACCCGAGGTGTTGAGCTTGTGTGAAGTTTAGAAGTGTTTGCTTGTAAGGTTGACTCTACTTCGGTAGAGGTATATCCGTTTATAGAGGAGACTCTGCCGAATTTTTGGTAGATTTCTCTTAAAACGTGACATCAAGTCAATACTAAGTTTTGAATTATGAGTCGAGTCATCCTTAGAAATTTTAGAAGTTAGGGTTTCTATTTTCTGATAGTCATTTTATTTTCTGTCTTTTAGCCGCCCCTCTGGTCACGTCTACGAGTTGAGGTCGGACAAGACGTAGCAGAGGAACATATCCATCTTGTAAGTTAATGTTTGATTTGTATATTGGGTTTTTCAAATTAAAACATATTAAATTTCAAAAAATTTAATTTTATGAGATTCTAGTCAGTATTCTTTAAATAATGTTGCATGATTTAATTTATAGTTGGTTTATTTTATTTTATTTATAGTAATCTTCATTATTTTATTTATTTTAAATAAACTACAATAGAACATGCTACCTGATGGGTTTCATCAAGACTGTGTGCGCACCGGTAAAATATTTGGTTGTATTGATTGTATTACTGGGACTGAAGGTTTGGTGATGTTTTGCTCTCGGACACCACCAGTAACATGATATTTGATTATATTGATTAAATATTGGGGCTGAAGGTTTGGTGACGCTTTGCTCTCGGACACTGCCAGTATTATTGGATTAATATTTATTAAATTACTGGGGCCGATGGTCTGGTGATGCTTTGCTCTCGAACACCGCTAGTGATATTGGATTAAGTGATGTGACTGCGGCTGTTCATCCTGGTGATGCTTTGCTCTCGGGATTCGGTAGTCTCAGATATAAGTGAGCTGAGTGGCTGCTAGAATTAAGGACTAGGGTTCTACCTAGTTTTTATACTATAATGTATTAACAGCATTTAGAAATTTATTTACTCCCTTTTGAAAAATGAATTTCTTATATGTATATCAAATAAATTGAATAAAATTATAAATATATTCATAAAAACATGTTTTAAAGGAGATTTCCAAACCGCATTCATTTTTTTATTAATTTACTCAATGAGGTTTAACACCCCTCAATTTATTTTTTTAGGAGTTTAAGAGTTTTCTGTTAGGCCTACTTCCCTACGCCGAGTAGTTTCTTTATCAGCTATTTTATATAGCTTTATATAGTTGTGTTTGTATTAGTATTCGTGTACAGCAGTAGAGAAATTATATAACTGCATACTTTTAATTTGGACATGTATTTATGAGTAATGTACTGAGATATTATTTTGTATAATTGATGATGTTTATTTATATATGATGATGGCATGGTTTATTTAAATTGAGAAAAATCAGTTTGATAATGTGCATCATGATTAAATTATTTTATTGTAAAGTTTTAAAGTTGAAACGTTCCGCATTTTTCTTTTAAGGTTTACTATGGGTTTCGGTAGCTTTAAGCTTTTCCATTCCCTAGTGTCGGTCACGTGCCCCTAGGTTCGGGTCGTGATAGCTCACTCAAAAATTTTTTATACCTAAACAATTTAAATTTACTATTTTATTCCAAAATATAAGATTTTTTTTTTTTACATATAAGTTCATATTTTCTTTACATTTCTAGGAAATACAGAAAAAATTGAAAATTATTTTGATTACATCTAGTAAGGGTATATTTATTTTAAGTGATATGCCTAGGAGAAGGTAAAGAATTCCAAACTTTTTGTAGTTTTTGGATTAAATTGAAAAGATAAATAGCTTGAGTGGTTAAATGATTTTGAAGAGAAATTTGGATGATTAAAATTTTTTTGTAGTACTCTTTTTGAAATAACATCATAATTAGGTTACTAAAAATATATAAATTAAAATTTAGTAAACAAACTGCAATTAGTATGAAGTTGAGTGACTATCATTGCATTTAAATCGTGTCTTAATTACCTCACAAATAATATGCTCTATTATGATAAACATGTGTATCTATATAGATGAAATTATAACCATCAGATTAATATTTATTTAATCATAGTCATTAATCAGTATTGATATATAAGAACAATCAATGGTTGTAATTAAATAAAACTTAATCTAATGGTTCATATTCTATTTGTATAGGTACAAACGTTCGTATTGTAGTAAAAGGCTCTTGTATGATGTGTGAATATTATCATATGAAGAGTAAATTGCATTGAGGATCACCAAATTTTGTACTTAATTATAATTTGGTCATAAAATTTTAATTTGAATTTTTTTAGTTCTCAAATTTCTATTTATGTTTGTGTGCAAGTAGTTTTTATTACATTTTTTGGTCCATAAATAGTCAAATATTATCATTATAGTTCAAAATTTTAAAATAGCATACAAATAAATTCATATTTTTAATATTCATATAGAAATTTATGAAAAATCTGAAATATTTTTGAGATGAATACTTCATTTCCAAAATAATGTTATTCGATCAGGCAATAAAGCAGATATAAGTACCTTCATTTTAAATTTTTTTATAAAATAAAATATTTGTATATTATATTATATTAAATTCAAATGATTTATAAATATAATTTTATAATTTTATTGAAATATGATTTGAATGTGTACATATAATAAACTATATATTACTAATAAAATATTTGCATATTATATTATATTTGAATAATTTCTACTTATAATTTAATGATGATATATGGACTTATTTGTATACTAATTTTAAATTTTAGACTAAAATAATAATACTGAATTTTTTATGCATTAACAATTTTATAAGGATTATATGTAAAATCTAAATGGAACTTAGGCAAATAAAAAGATGCAAATTAAAATTTTATAACTAAATTATAATTAAATATAAAATCTAGTAACCATCTATATAATTTATCCATCATATGAAATATATATATATATATAAACAAATATTTTATTCAAATCCAAAAACCCTTTTTTTTTGCTACAATATTTTATTTTAGTCTTTCTTAAGTGGGTGTTAAATATATCATCTATGTTAATTTCTGGGCAGAAACTTTTGTACTCCACTACTTTATATTCTCACTCCATCATTAATATTTTTAAAATATAATTAATAGAAATAACCTCAATTTCAATGTTTATTTTCTATAATAATTTTTTTTATCACACTCCATTGCTAATATTTTTAAAAATTAAATGGCACAAATGCTCTTAATGTGAGTATTTACTTTTTATTAATAAATTTTTCTAAATTAAATATTGAATCATATTTTTAGTTATTAAATATTAAACCATATTTATGCAAAAATAAATAATAATTTTTTAAGGTTCTAGAAAGACAAATACTTAATGAATTTATTTTCTATTTTGAAAAATTAAAATTAATATATATATATATATATATATATATATATATATATATATATATATATATATATATATATATATATATATATATATATATATATATACACTATAATTTATTTTCATTTTAATAGTCAGATATAATTATTTGAGGAATTTTAAATTTCACTTATTTTTATATTTAATTAACATTCTTATTTTCATTTCTACATATAAATTAAAATGTAATTTAAAATAATTAGTTGATTTAAATTTTTATATCTCCCATAATGTCTTAAAAAAGAAAAAATATATAATTATTATAATATTTAATTAATTCTATTGCAAAATTTTTATATTTTTTAGAAATTAGGAACATACTTGTTAAAATTAAACCATATAATATAAATAACCATTAATCTATTTAAAATTAAAGTATAATTTATATATCAAATCTCTTGTAAACAAATTAAAAATTTATATGAATAAATATAAAAAATGTGTTCTATCACTTAGCATTAAAACTTGATTTATATTTATTTAATTTAAATAATGTATGAATAATATTTTTGAAAAAAATTGAATATTGTAATTTTTAAAAAATAAAAATAATTTTTTGATTTGAAAATATTTTTTAATAGTAAAAATTAAAAAATATTTAGAGTTGTAATTTATTTGGATAATGACAAAATGGACAAAGTTGAAAAATCACAGTAAAAATAAGACATTCAATTCAAGTTAAGGATATTCATGTGATTTATACTTTAAAATATTATAATGAAATGTAGTATTAGTGAGCCTTATGGAATTTTAAAACATTAATAGAAAAAAAAAATACACATACTCACATACATATTTAAATTCCATTTTTGTTTTTATTTAGGAATTGTTTTTCATTCAGGGTATCCTAATTTTTAGTTAGGTCTCAATATAATGGATGGGAATCTATCACTTTATATTTGTACTCTATTATTAATTTTCTTAAAATTTAAATGGCATAAATATCACCAATTTCAATGTCTTACTTTTTATTATGATTTTTTAAGTCTCTCTATTTTTTTTTAATTATCCAAATAAATTACAACTCTTATAAAAATAAAACCTCTAGTTATATTTAAAATAATATTTAAAAATATTTTCAGACCAAAAATTATTTTTTATTTAATTAAATTACATATTTACATTTTTCAAAAAAATGTTATTTATACAATATTTAAATGAAATTAAACTATATGTATAAATTATTTTTTTAATATGAATACATCTTTATCGTATGTTTTTATATACAATATTGAATACATCTTTATTGTATGTTTTTTTAATTTTTTACCCTTCTTTAATTTTGAATAGATTAGTTAATATCTATATTATTTATATTATATGATTTTTGTTGGATTTGTTAAGTTAAGTTGGTAGACTTTGACTGGTAACTAAGTTTATTAGTTATTCAAAGTTTGAATAATTGATTGATTTTCACTGATATTATAAATAAAATACAAACATTAAAATAATTGTAAGAAGAAAAAGATAAATGTTGGCGCAAAATTGATAAATTTGGCGAAGGAAAAACAAATCTTCTTATTTTAGTTAACGGTCTTTTTTAATGAGTAGTTAGTTTGGACAAATCTTTCCTCAAAAATTTACATTGAGTGTTTCCGATTTAAATGATAGAAAATTTAGGTGTTTCCAAAATATTATGGTTCTTGTCTAGTCGAATCCCAAATTTATAGTTTAGGATTTGATCACCAAGCTATGCAATTGAAGGTAATTATGTATATTTTCATGTTTTTTTTTTTTTTTTCTTGCATTGCTCCACTTTCACAAAAGTCAACTAATGACTAAATTAAATACATTGTTAAAGTGAGAGAGCTCTTTACAGCTCAAAACAGAAACAGAGATATGCACAGATAAACATAAGAAGAAATAGACGAATAAGCAAGAGTGTAACACCCAACAGCGATTTGATATAAACAAACACATTAAACTTCGACATCAGTTGAGTCATTATTTCTGACAATGTTCCAACCACATATGATAGTCCTACATTGTAATCAGACTTAGCAGCATCATGGCACATATAAGGGTCAAACAGATTACTTTCTATATCCATTTGGATAAATAATGAACCTAATGAACTATACCCTGTGGATGGGATGGAGTAACCCAGTTGCAAATCCAATAACAAATCCAAATGATAGTCCTGCAATGAGTCCGAAAACAAGTGTGTTACTGGAAGATTCTTCGGAATCAATGGAATGGGTGGTTCCTGCTGGTTGATAAGTACAAGGACGTTGTATAATTGAACCACACAATCCTGGATTGCCGCTAAAACTGGATGCAGGAAAGGTGTCAAATTGTCCACCTGAAGTTATAAGTCCATGAAGATTGTTATCTTCTATCCTGAAGGAAGATAAGAAATGTAGACCTATCAATGATGCAGGGATTTCACCAGTCAAATGATTTCCTGATAATTTCTCTAAGTTGGTCAATTTGGATAGTTCTTCAGGAATGTTTCCGGAGAACTCATTGTTACTTAAATCCAGCACGTGAAGGAACTTCAACTGGCCAAGCTCAGCAGGAATGTTGCCACTGATTCTGTTGTTCCCAGTGTATATGGATATTGGTAAGCTGGAGAGTTTATTGTACTGTAAAAAATTAGCAACCAAGACTGGCAGCACTAGATTTCCCCTATCCACTAAATGGTTGGCTTCTTTTGTCAATGTTGGAAGTAAGTTTATTTCCCCTGGAAATTCTATTGATATGAGATTAGAACTCATATCCATATAGGCAAGGCTTGGCAAACTAACCAACCAAGCAGGAATTGGACCTTCGAGCTTATTTAGGGATAGGTCCAAGATCTGTAGCTTCCAGAGCTTACCAAACAAAGTTGGTATCCGGCCACCAAGTAGGCAACCGCCTAAAGCCAAAAGTTGGAGATTTTGAAATCCATCTGATTGTCATAAATAGTCATCATTTGGCATTGATTCGTTCCAAAAATTTAATCAAAGGATGAGTACTTTGAGGTTCTTCAGTTTCATCAATATCTTGATTGCACTAGTGACATTGGTTAACTTCTTGTCTGCAAGTGAGAGGAAAGATAGAGATTTGAGGGCAATAGTATCGGAAAAAATTTGTCCCTCAAACTGGTTAGCGCTTAGTCTTACTGCTGTCAGTAGTTGGCATGAGTAAAGGGATACTGGCAAGGTACCAGTAAAGTTGTTACTCAAATCAAGTATGCGAAGGTTGAAAAGTTTTGAGAAATTAAATGCTTCAACATTGCCGTCTAAGTAGTTGGAGCTTAAACTTAAAGTGACAAGATTGGTGCTTATGCAGCAGCAATTTTTTTAATTTAGAAAGACCGATATATGGAAGGATGGAACCGGACAATTGATTACCAGAAAGCTCAAGAATTTCGAGTTTGGTGAGATTGTAAATGCCATTGTTGATGCTTCCAGAAAGGCTATTTAATGGTAAAGAGATTTCTTGAAGTGCGACAGCTTGGAACATGTCCTGAGGAAGTGATCTCGATAGATTGTTGTAGCCTGCTCGAAAAACATGAAGTTGGGAACAGTGACCTAGTGCGTTGGGTATGGGGCCACTAAGATCATTATGGGAGAAATCCAGGAGTTTGAGAGAATAAGAAGAATTAAAGCAGATAGAGGATGGAATAGACCCTGTAAAACTATTGTTGCTGACATTAAAGCAGCGAGCTGGAAGATAGTAGAAGGTATTTCTCCATACAAATGGGTACTGGATAGATCTACCAACTTAATGTTCCTAGATGGAAGGAAGTCTGTCAATTCATCATAGAGATAATTGTAACTCAAATCAAGAGTCTCAAGAGCCACCAAAGAGGATAAATTTTCAAGCGCGAGAGGGCCAAAGAGGTGATTGTGGGATAAGTTTAGGTGAGAGAGATGGTGAGAAAACACCAGTTAGAACTCTTGAAGGCAACCATAAACTGGTCACTCTACCAGCAGGATCACAAGCGATCCCTTCCCATTGGCAACAGTCAATGGATGATGACCAATTCAAAGGTGGGGAAGATGAGATGTTAAGCGAGAATAACACAAGACGTTCATGATCAAACTGATCACAAGCATAGTGAAGAGAGGCAAGACAACACATCAACATTGTTACAAGGGCTAAGACCAAGTTTAACATTGTTAATTTAGCTTGATGAATAGGTATCTAAGGCTCTTTTAAGTCTGCGACAAACAATAATAAAATGAGCAGAAAATCGAGGGTGTGATCTCAGGCTAATTGGATGAAGGTTGCAAAACAATTCAAGATGCCAACAGAGACTTTGGACGTATTATAGGAGGCGTTTACTTTTGAATTTGATGAACAGACTTTAAGTTTCTTTTCAGTCTATCAAATAGAATGAAATTTAAATCAAGAAATGAATGGGAAAGCAAAAAAAAAAAAAAAAAAATTCAGTAAGCCAACGGAGACATTGACACTTAATGTATTATATGAAAGCGTTTACCTTCGATTTACTGTAGCTTCCAAATACATATATTGTCACGTCCATGTCCTTATGATCCAAATCTATAAATTTCCATTTTGTAAATTGAATATTTATTTGAGTGTGAATTTGGTAAAAATAAAACCGGAAGTATCGGGTGGTAGTAAGGGAGGATTTAAACATAAAGAAATGAAGAGCAAGGGGGCCAAGAGTAATTGATGGGTGATGAGGTGTCATGGTAGACACATGCAATAAGACATTTGTATCATTTAAAAAAAAAAAGGTTCCTGTGTTAAAAACGCGAGGAAGAAAGGGAGAGAGAGAGCTATTAGTGAAATTTTTTTTTTTTTCCTTCAAGAAGTCTTGAGATCACGAAGAGAAAGACATAGGAGAAGCCATATATTGAGATAGAGCTGCAAGATTGGAGAACAAGTGAGTCATTGAGAGAAATAGAGGACTCGGGTGATTTGCAGAGATTTGTGAGTGGTCTCTTCTCTTTTTCCATCTTGTTTTGAAATCTGGAAATTCTGCTTCTTGCTCAATCAAAAGCAAATCTCATTATATTTATCAATAGTTGTATTATTGACATCTCTTTGTTACTTAATCTAAACCTTGTTTCCAGTGATGGGTTATTTATATAAATTCTTGTATTTGCTGTAATTCAATTTTACATTTGTTTCAATGGAACCTTGTTGATTATTTGTTTTAGATCAAATGGTGAACTGAACAAATAAAACACCTACCAAAAAAAAAAATAATAATAATAATAAACTTACATATGTACAAGATCATGGACTAAAATAGCAAGGTTTGACTTATATGTAGTTGTTTTACAAACTGGTAATACAGCAAACAAATTTTTGCAAATCTCAGAAATTTCAAAGCTGTAGAATCCGTGCATGAACAGTAAACTTGTGCGAGTCAAATCTTGAGTTCTATAACTCCAAATGAGATGATTTTTTATGTCAAGAGAAATATTGAAACATCATCTACAAATTTGTCAGAAATAGCATAAATTCAATTCTGCTGTTTTACTAGATTTTCGAAGTTGTAATTTTTATCTCAACCCAACCAATTGCAAACCACTGGAAAATTTTATTTAAGAATATAAACCATTGAATTTTTAATGAATTTTTTTTATTGTACTCTATAAATTTTGTCAAGTTAACAATCTATTGAATAGGCGAACTTCAAAAGACCATAACTTTAGTTCTACTAGTACAAATGAGGTGAGTTTTGATCCTATAGAAACTTTGAAAATTTCCTCCATAACGTTGATGGAAAGAGAAAATATCAAATTTTGCTATTGTGATGGCTTTTTAGAGCAATACATTCTATTGTGCAACATTAAGCACAACCTAACCATAATGAGCAAATTTTGATATAACTTCTTTTATTCGCATCTAATTTGAATAAAATCAATTGCAAATTACTTTAGACACATGAAAGTAATAATCTAAAGATAATTACTTGAAAATATACAATGTGGAATACTTGATTAAATTTTGAATGCACATACATAAACACTTGCACTCATAAGAGTGTCATATCAAACAAGAAAACTTTATATATATACATATACATATATAAGTATCTATATATATATACTTTCATGTATCAAATGCATGGAACTAAACTAGAGTTGTTTTTGAGATATATATATATATCAAGTAGTTAATTTTAAAACTCGAGTTACCTTAGGCTATAAGTGTATATTTGTATAAGTTAAAATTCAGAAGATTTTTCCCATGATTTTAAAGCAAGTGAATTTTGTGACAAACTAAAAATATATTTAAAAAATGGAAGCTACTTCCGTAATACAATTTTCAAGGAATTATTTTAGTTTTAGTAAGAACTTCTCATAATCAATAATTAATTGTGTTTATACCCATCAAATGTTTGAAAAGTCTCTCTTGTGCTTTTCTCTAAAAAATGAAGATTTTCAAATTTAAAGATGTGAGATTATATTGCTACTACTTGAACATTGATTTACCATATTTTAAGTACTATTAGTAAATAATGGTATTTACCCATTCTTAAATGTGTAAATCAAAGTCATAACATTAAATTATGAAAAATCACTATAGTCTCTGACATTGAAACTAAATTTGCTTTGATCATTCAATTGAACCAAAAATAAGAAACCAACATTGAGAAAGTTCATATGACAAAATTAAATATCGATAATATCGAAGAGTACATTTGATTCCTACCTGAGAATTGTATAATCTTTACGATCAAATATAATTATCACCTAAATGACAATTGAGAAATAGGAAGTCATGGAAACAACTGTGATAAAAGATAGATATATGACAATGTTAATGATACATAAATACATACATGAAAAATTTGAAGAATGATGTCATAATTTCTTAATCTTAAATGAGAATTAGAAGCCAAATCAAGAGCTTTTATGAAAGATAAAATGGTTGTCAATAAAAAAAATGTGATGAGAATATCAACGATAAAATAATGAGCACATGCACATATGTCACTAAGAGATTGTAAGTCCATGTAGGGGACATGGCAGGGTTTGGTGAGTTGGTATGAGGTGTCAGGGACATAGCCATCCACCATGTGAGATAAGATGTAAGACTGTGACTAGGGTATGACATTTGAGAGTAATTGACGGAAATGTAATTTAGGCTTTGAGTGAGCGATATAAGATTAAAAGGTCATGTTTGAGATATTATTATTTAGGATGTGCATGCACAACCTATGGGGCTGAGCTAGCACATTATGAATGAATAGATGTGATGACCATCAGTAAAGTTATAGTAATAGCCATACTGATATCTACTTGTGTATATGGTGTAGTGGTTTGAAATTAGTAAGAATACATTTAAATATTGTGGTGCTATAGATGAAATTAAAATATAATCTAAATGTTGATTTAAAAGTTATGATGAGCACCAAATATATGAGTTTTGGCATAAGTTCAACATAAGCTCGAGAGGCTGAGAAGGCTAGTATGCCCGGGATCATAAGGAAAATAATGTGATATGTATGAAGATGATGATAATGAGAAATTTATTGAAAAATAAATGCTTTACTCAACTGTTAAATTAAGTAAAGTATTAAGAATCTTTTGAGAAATTACAAGAATATGTATATGTAACTTGTGTTGAATAGCATCAATATTATAACAAAAAGCATTATTACAATATCAGTATTTTGTGCCATAGTTTAGAGTGTGGAATTATAAATCCCATTGAAATAACAAATTTAAATTTTACTTCAAATGTTTGAGTTATTTTAAATGTTTATCTTAGTGGCACGATAAAAGAGTTTTGATAACTATTTATTTTAAATGCAATATCATATAAAAAACTTTCTCAACTACACTACTGGTTTCATGTTTTTGCTTCTGTGATTTATTTACTAGAATTCTAATGTGATGTTATTCTTAGATAGTCCTATTTATACTATGTTCTATTTAGTAAGTATTTTTTCTCAAAAATACTCACCACACCTTTTTATAAATTTTTCCAAAGTGATGGGTTATTATGAGTAGTTGTCTGAAAGATAGCTTAGTATTTAGTAGGTGTAATGACTTGGTATTTAGTAGGTGCAGTGAAAGTAGTGGAGAGCCTAACGAGAAATGCTATGCTAGAATATTTTGTTATAGAACTGTTAAGTATTTAAGCATACTGTATTGATATTTATGTATACTTAAAAAGTAAGATTTGGAAAAAAAAAACCTTATAATGGTTATATGTAATGGTGGAGTATATATATATGTTTAAGTTGCAAGAGTTAAATAGTGGTTGGATGAGATGGAGGTGATACTTTGTCACACTAGTGCTCGAGTTACGTGGGTCCAAGTAGTGGCCATCTAGCAAGGGTATTGGTGGGGTTGGGATCATGTTTTTCTTTATGAACACATATAATTTCTTAAAGTGAGCTAACTAAAAAATCTCTAATCATAGGGCGATAATTGTGGATGATATTATAAAGTGATATGTAGATATAAATTTTTGTAGTGATTAATATATTTCATATTAGGATAATAGAATATGTATATAAGGATGTATGTAGCATTGTGAAGATATAGAAAAAAATGAACTATTCTTGTGTTCTTTCTTCATTATTCTTCTTTTTTTGCTCTATATGGTATTAAAGCAAACCATTAAATCTATATCTCCACAATACTCTACCATGATAAAAAATATATCAATTATCTCATGTGAATCTCTGGCTATCATTTAAACTCTGGAAGGCAATTCTCCTTTCCTAATCGGAATTATATTTGATTTACACAAACTTTCCATTATGGTCACAACTTATGGATATCAAAATTGGAGTCCAAAACAAATATGGTTTTCTCATTGGAGCAACTCCAAAACCTCTTATATGAGACAAAATCTTAGAGGCCTTACTTATTAATATAACAACTGTGGAGTTGGCTTATTGATTTTATGTGCCCAACTCTAGTGTGGAGATTTGTTCAGTTGCAAACAACAAAAGAAATATGAGATGTAATATCAAAAACCTACTATGATGGTTCAGATGAAACACAGCTGTTTGAATTCAATCGGAAGTCATTTACTACTCACCAGAATGGTAGGCCCTTACCATGTGAGACTTGCATTCCGATAATATACATGTATTTCATTTTCATATGCATAGTATTTTTATTTATAAATTAAATAAACTAAAAGGATTTTTATATTACATAATTATAAAAAGGGGTCAATATGAAATTTTTTATTAATTGTTGGATTAAAGTGGTAGTTTGCCATAAACATATATTTAAGGTGTTGGAACAAAAATAAAATGTAAAGTAACTAAAATAAAAAAAAAAATCAGATTGAAAATAAAAGGGAAAGTGTGAAAAGAAGAGAAATCTAAACCTAAATTCCCAACATATTAATCCTAAATCTTAACTAAAATTACAACACCCATCTTAAAATTAGTTAGGATCAACCTTTATTATCATGTAAATTAATGAGTAAAGCTTTAATTAAGAGAAGAGGGGAAGTAACATATTGGATGCGTTACTACCTAAATGTATTTGACCACTTAGGGAGAGTAACATATTGGATGGGTTACCACCTAAGTGTGTTTAATGCTTTTAGGGGACTAACATATTTGATGGGTTAGCACTAAAAAACTTAAAATGTTGATGATATCTCTATACGCGTGTATGACATGAATATTTAGGAGGAGTAAAATATTGGATGGGTTACCACCTAAATGTGTATGACCACTTAGGGGGAGTAACATTTGGATGGGTTATGACCTAAGTGTGTTTAAGGCTTTTAGGGACTAACATATTGGATGGGTACTAAGGAACCTAAAATGTTGATTATAAATTGAGTGTGTACTAAATCTCTTGATTTTGACAATGAATATTTATATAAATATGATGTCCCTTGAGAAGTATGAGATTTTCTATTTATGATTTGATCGACTAAATCTCTTGATTTTGATGATAAATATTTATATAAATAAAATGTTCCTTGATAAGTAAGAGATTTGCTATTTATGATTTGATGTACTAAATCTCTTGATTTTCATGATGAATGTTTATGTAAATTTAATGCTCCTTAAAGGGAATGATTTGTTATTTATGATTAGGTCAAACTTTATATTGAAATGGAATTGTGGCAAGATATTTGAATTTGGTATAAATGATACACACACACACACACACACACACACACACACACACACACACACACACACACACACACACACACACACATTTGTTATAAAAGGATGAGTGTGTTGTTTGGTTAATACATGTATGTTTAATACAGTAAGTTTTGTTAATAGAATGCTGAAAATGGGACTTATGAGTATATTTTCTTCTTAATGAGCTATTGAGAATTTTAGTGTTGAGTTTTATCTGGATTAGGGTGTTACATACCCACTTACTATGATCAACTAGTTAATATATTTCAAGAGATTAATGCTCGAGCAATATCTCAAAGAGAGGATGTTAATGGAGTTGTATCACTCAATAAGACCATTACTCGGCTTAGAACACATATTTTTTTTGTTAGTCTTGACTCAAAATTCAATCATTCTTAGAGTGAAATATTATTGAAGGATCCACCCCTTGACTTTGAATAATGTTATGCTTATATACGCAAAGATTATAACCAACGACACACAATGGAAGGCCAAAGGTTGTGCTAGATAATGCAATGCTTTTAGCAACTAGAACTCAACAGGCTTGTGCATTGGGTGGGTTGAAAGTATTAGGTCATGGAATAGATTGGTTTTGAAAAAATAAAATATTGGGTCGAGCGGAACCGAACTGAATTAGAAGAGAAAACTAAAATTTTGGAAGTTAGAAAATTTCAGGTTTGGTCGGTTCGGATTGGGTTGGGCCTAAAATATATATGGGCCATATATATATATATATATATATATATATATATATATATATATATATATATATATATATATATATATATATATATATATATATATGAAGTTAAAGCCTTAAATTTAAATACAAAAAAATGACATTAGTTTAATACAAAAAATAATATTAGCTTCAAACTTCATTTGATAAAATTTAGCAACATTGCAAACTCAAGAATGCTATCTACCCATTGTCCAAAAATATACAAAACATAATTGAATAAGAGATGATCAACTCAGTAGCAAAAGCATAAGACTAAGAATATTCAAAAAAGAAAACTGCATATCCATCTATATAGTTGTGATTCACCTGCACATTTAATTAAGATTAAAAGATAGATTTTGAATTAGGAAAAATTATTACCTAGTTAAACTAAAGAAAAACAAAAAAAGAAATAGCAGGTAAAGAAAAGGGCTCATAATGCTTTTATCAAATCATAATTAGAATTAAACCCTATTTCACTAGTAGCAAAGAAAACAGCTAAAAAGTGATGAAAGAGCCACTTAGTGAAATTTTGTAATAATTCTAAAATCACTTATAATGCATTCAAGGTGGAAGCATCATCACTACCCAAAAACTAAACACATAAGGCTTAAGATAAAACGGTTTTAAGCACAGCTAAAATGTAGCCACATATTTGATTGCTAAAAAAAAATAAAGCTACCAAAGAAATTTAAGCATGTATTCCTTTTACTCTTAAACTAGGGTGGAAGCTTCATCATTGCCTCAATTAACATGTACTAGAACATCAATATAGGCACCGTAACAATAATAAAAATTGAGGCTGAGGCATAACAAGTTGGTCTCAACCAATTAAATGACACATATTAATAGACACATTAGTTAAAGGATAAATGCAATATGAATAATAGAGAATTCAATTAACTATGGCAGAGAAGGGTCACCACCCATTGGTTGAAGATTTGAAAAAATAAACAACTAAAATAAAAAAAAATATTGAAAATAGAAAAGAGGCATAACCTTTTTCAAAAGACTCTAAATCGTCTAATGTTTCTTCAATAAAAGATGTCTAATTTGGCATTCTAAGCCAATCTTGAGTACATATCAAAGCCTCCACAAATTTTTAGAGTTAATGAACTCTTAAACACATTAAGAACGAGGCCACCAGTATTGAATGCTAACTCAAAAGCCAAAATGGAAACAGGAACTATAGGGTGATTGGCTCGTGGAAACTGATTCTAACACTTAAGCCTATTTTTATTTTATTTTTATTGTATTAGGATTTTTAGACCCAATGTTGTTCAGGTATGGCCTAATTCTTTTGTCAATTTTTTTCTATGTCATTCATGTGGTACTCAAACTCATCAATAATGTATGCCTTGATTGCTTGAAAAAAATGAATCTTTAATGCTTTTTGAGTTTCTTTTAAAGCTATTCTTTAGGTTGTTTAAAAGATGGTATACACAAAGACTACATGCAACTTCATTGTATGTTTATTAATTGTTTTTTCTATACTTTCATGTTTGTTAAAAATTATGAACATTCCTTGTCTACAACGGAATGCTTGTCTAATTTTTGTGAAGAACCATTCTCAAGATGCATAATTTTCAGAGTCAACCATGGAGAAAGCTAGAGGAAAGATCTTACTAGTGGTCTCTTGTATTGTTGTTAAAAGCAATGTGCCACTATAAGTTCTTTTAAAAAATATGACATCCACTACTACAACTGGTATGCAATATTTCCATCCTTTTATTGATGTGTCAAAAGTCATAAAGACATAGAGGAATGGTTGGTCATCTTTTGTCTCAAAGTGAACAACTGATATGGATTTGTTATCTTCGACATATATAGGAAACTTGGTAGAATTGTATAGGATTAATTTGGTTTATCTTTTAATATTTAAAGTATCTTTTCTCTTGATCTCTTAGCTTTTAAGTAGCTGACATTAATGCCATATTTCTTCTCTCATTTCTCTAACTATATTTGCTTGTGAGAATATGATTTTTGCAATTTGATATTTTAATTTAATGCACTCAATCACTATTCAATTTTCCATTTCTTATAGCCCTTATTATTTAGTTGTATTTTTTATCCAAGCATTTTGCAACATATATCTTTTTGTTTGCTTTAACTATTATGTATTGGAAGTGGCTATTTATAGTGCAAAAATGTTAATACTTTTTTGAAATCTTCTTTTTTATTGTATATTTTTTCTTTTTCAAGTTCTATTATTATTGTATTGCAAATTATGAATGATTCTTCACTCTCTTATTCTGGTTGTTTTTCATTACTTCTGCCTTGTTGTAGAATTATTGCAGACATTGTATTTGCATAATCTAAGAAATTTGATTATTCTCTTATATGTTTATTGAGTTGTGTTTTGAAAATGACGTTTGTGGTGGTTGAGTTGTTGAATGTTGTTGAATTAGTTGTTATTGTTGAAGCTTCTTATTTGAAATTCTTTATCAGCAACATTAATGCATAGAGGAAATTTTGTTGAATCAATCTCTTTCTTCTTTAGTTGCAAAGAACATAGTTGCATCATCTTGTATTTTTAAAGGTGGATAACCATCTCTAACTTTATATTGAATGATCATGTTTTGTACTTTTGTATTGATTTGAAGTTGATATGATAATATTTTCACTATTTCCTCAAAGCTGCAGTTTGTTTGTATGGTAATTTCATTCACTTCAAAATAAATATAATCTATTGCGTCATTCCATCTTCATTTGTGATGAATGAACACTAGTATGATTTCCAATGTACTTATTAAAAAAGAAACCAAAGAGATACAATAGAAATTTGTTCTTTTTTTTTTTTTGTTGATTTTTATTTTTTTTATTGTCTCTTGTTGTTTTTAGTTGTTGTTATTGTAATCTTTTGTTTTTTTTTTTTGTTGTTTTATGTTTTCCACTTTTTTATATTGTTTATGTTTGTTAATTTTTATTCTTTTTAGTTGCTTTTGTTGTAATATTTCTTTTTTTTATTATTATTTTTGTTGTTATTTGTTATTTTCAAGTAATATTTTTAGTTCTTCTTCATTGTTTTATTTTTTTTTTAATTCTGTTTATTTTTGTTGATTGATGTTGATTTTTGTTGTTTTGTTGTTTTTAGTTATTTTTATTCTAATCTTTTGTTTTTATTTTTTCTTTGTTTTTTTTTTGTTGTTTATATTTGTTGGTTTCTGTAGACTTTTTTTTTTTTTTTTTTTCTGTTGCTTATGTTGTAATATTTTTATTTTGTTGTTTTTTTATTATTTGTATGTTATTTGTTGGTTTTGTTGTTTTCAAGAGTTTTTTTTAGTTCTTCTTCATTGCTTTATGTTTTTTTTTCCTGTTATTGTTCATTTTTGTGTTTTGTTGTTTTCTATTATTTTTTTGTTGTTATTTACTGATTTTTTTTTCAACATTTATTTTTTGTTGTTAATGTTTGTTGCTTTTTGCTATTTTTAGTTGGTTTTGTTGTAATATTTGGATTTTTTTTCTTGTTTTATTATGTTCTTATTCGTTGTTTGTATTGTTTTCAAGTGGTTTTTAGTTCCTCTTCATTATTTTATGTTTTTTTCTTGTCAGTATTTCTGTTGATTTTTATTTTTGTGTGTTCATTGTTGTTTTTTTAGTTGCTTTTGTTCCAAACTATTTGTTTTTGTTTTTCTATGTTGTTTTATGTTTTTTTTATTGTTGTTAATTTAATGATCTATTTGTTGTTTTTTTGTTGTTGTTTTTTGTTTATTAATGTTTGTTGTTTTTATTTGTTTTATTGTTATTTTATTATTTTTGTTGTTAATTGTTGTTTTTTTTTGTTATAGTTTGATGAAGAATGTTAGATTGTTGTTTGATGACAATTTCAATTTCAAAAAATGCTACTTATGTAAATTTCATTAATAGAAGAGTTAGATCTAATTTTTGTTTGAGTTGTGTAGCTAGTTTCTTTTTTATTTGTTATTTTGTTCTTCGAATGTGATTTTTGTTGTTACTTGTTGATGTAGATCTCGTATTTGATTGTTGCAGACAAAAAAACTTGATCAAGACAAAAAAATCTTGATGAAAATGAAGAATCTTGTCTCAAACTAAGATACTTAATGAAAATGAAGAAATCTTGTTGTAGATGAAGAAACTTATTGTGGACGATTTGAGAAGAGGAACGATTTTGTTTAGGAATGTATTTTTTGAACTAAAGATTGAGAAGTTAGAGGAAGGTCTTTTTTTGAAAGAATTAGTTTTGTAAAATTAATTTTGGTACTTTTAAAAGTCAATGCTATTTTTTTTTTGGTTTTTGATTTATTTATGATAATTACCCTTTAATCAAATTAATTCTGATACTGATAAAATAAAAATTAATCTATTTAAAATAGAAAACAAACTCTTAATTAAATTAGAATTATATTTTAATTAATTTAATTTTTTAATAAATGGCTAAATTATTTAATTTTTATATAATAATAAATGAAGATATTTTTTTTTATAATTTTACTTGTCATGTATATATATATATATATATATATATATATAAGTTAACCTAATTAAAATAGGAAATAAACTTTCAAATGAAAATATAATTTTAATTAATATAATTTTATTTTTATTAATAAATAATTAAATTATCCAATTTTTATATAATAATGAGTGAAGATTTTTTCATAATTTTATCTGTGTATAAATACATGTCTACTCCCCCTATATATATATATATATATAATGAATGAAGACTTTTTTTTATAATTTTACTTGTCATGTGTGTATATGTGTGTGTGTGTATATATATATATATATAAGTTGATCTAATTAAAATAGGAAATAGACTTTCAAATTAAAATATAATTTTAATTAATTTAATTTTGTGTTTATTAGTAAATAATTAAATTATCCAATTTTTATATAATAATGAGTGAAGACTTTTTCGTAATTTTCTCTATATATATATATATATTCTATGAATCGGATTGTCCCATCCTACAAACTTGGGCATCTATAAATACATGTCTACTCCAATTTTTTTTTACGGCAACATTAATTAAGTTTTTTCAAATAAATGTCTATTAAGCGAAGGTTTTGCTACGAATCATCATCAGAAGATGATGAACAAAACTATTGCATCGAAGATACCAAAAGATTCAAGAAACCACGAGAAGGATTTTCTTAAGAAGAGGCACTTCAACCTGGAATCAAATATCAATATCAAGATCAAGAACTTGACCCTGAAGAAGTAGTGACTGAATTTGAGCTCCCAACGGAAGAAATTGAAGAATTAGATGAAGAAGATAGCCTAGGGTATAGATCATTGAGTTCCAATGCCAAGCAAAACAATCTTGAAGTTCCTGTGAAACCTGACATGGGGTTTAGTGAAGGATTAAAGAAAGGGACTAATAGAGGTTTTGGCATGAGGATGATGAGATTACAATTTTGAAAGGGATGACTGATTTTAATCAGATAAAAAAAAATTATCCCTTCAATGATTTGGGTGACTTTTATGGGTATACCAAGAACAAACTCCATATTGTTTTCTCTTGGAAACAATTGCAGTACAAAATTAGGAATTTGAAGAGAAAGTATAAGAAAACTGAAGAGAAAACTGAGGATGAGAAGGAAGTAATTTTTTTCTAAAAAGCCTCATGAACAGGAGTTGTTTACGCTTTCTAAGAAGATATGGGGAGGACACGTAGACAACAATTATGATCAATAAGAAGAAGAAGAAAAAAAATGAAGATGATGATGATGAAGCCGTTAATGATTGCGGCATGAGTACTAATAATGCAGAGGAAGAAAAGAAGAAGAAAACCAAGAAGATGATGAAGCTGTTAATGATTGCTTAATGAGTCGTTGAAGCTGGAACAATTTTCTGAGTACCCATTGTCAAGTTATGTGAAGCACAGATTAAGTTCAATTGGGAATTCAAAGGCAAAGGACTTGGAAGAGAAGTGGAAGAAGTTGCAGGTGGCTGAAGCTGAGTTGAAACTTATGCGAGCTCAATTGATCAAAGAGCAGACAGAATTATTAATGCAAGCTATCACTTAATAATTAATGTTTGCCAAAATTCCTGATACAAATAAAGATAGTAATAATTCTTGATGTGGCATTGGCTTGATTTGATAATCAGAATCCAGATTTTATCAATTATCTATTGGAAATTTAGCCAGATAATATAAATTATTAATTTCATAAGAAGTCTTATGTTCATAAATTATGGCTTCGAGTTGCATTCCTGCACACCAATTTGTTGTTAATCAATGCTTCAAGAATTTATATAACTGGAGAATCGGTTAATCTGATTAGAAATTCTGTTTAGTCATTCAACATATGATGGCAGTTATATATGTTTTGATTCTCAGGTTTTGTCATTTTTGTGTTGTGCATCAGATCATATGATTATTTTGTTCAAACCAGAATCTAGTTCGGTCAGCTTGCTTGTTTAGGGGTGTAAACAGTGAAGCCCAGTTTTAACTATTTTAGACTTAATTTGTTTATAACTGAGTCAAATTCAAGCCAAGCCTGCTATAACACTTAATATTCACTAAATTCGAGCCGAACCTGTTATGACACTTGATATTTACTAACTTAAATGATTCTAAATGAACCTGAAGAGATTTTCGAAAGTATAAATTATAAATTAAAATTATTTATTAAAAATTTAACATTTAAAATAAATTATTTACTATATAAATTATCATAAAATTATGATTTTATTGTAGTAATATATTTTTAAATATTTTTTACGTTTACCATGAATAAAATTTATTATATTATATATTATTAAGTTAAATTAAGAATACATCAATTTTATTTCGAGTTTCACAGCTGAGATTTGCATAGTTTAAATTCCACTCAATCATTAAATGAGTTTCAATATATGAGCTTCTATAAAATTGAGTTCTGAGCAATTCACGAATACTTTTACTCATTTATAGTTGTACTTTTTTTAAAAATACACATAAAGAAAACTTTTATTAAAATTCACGATACAACATATTTAAGAGAAATAAAAGTGACGTTCCTTCCAAATATTGAAGCCTAACATAGAAACAACAGCTCTTGCAAAAAAAGACAGTAATTTTCACTCATGGTACTTAGTTTTTGGT
Source organism: Mallotus nudiflorus (assembly GCA_947683625.1). NCBI lineage: Eukaryota > Viridiplantae > Streptophyta > Magnoliopsida > Malpighiales > Euphorbiaceae > Mallotus > Mallotus nudiflorus. Next base: position 827,922 of record CANTUR010000277.1, on the reverse strand, counting down.
CTTGATATCACCATGATATCCAACTTTCAAATCGTTGTATAAAACCTTCCAACCTTTAGTTTAATTATCATTAAAGTGTCTAGATTCATTTTCCGGTAGACAATGTTGAAGTGGCACCTATCTAGCTATTGATATGTGTTCAAAACTGTTTGTGTGTTGTATTAACTGAAAGACATGATGTCATATCAATTAAATAGTATAACTAATGTCACAATTATCATGTCACATGTCCTATTTTTAATATTATATTTATTTAGCTTTTAAATTTTTAATTTTTCCTTCTCTCACCTTTTAAAAAATAACAATAATGTAATTGTCCACAAAGGCTAGAGCAATTCTAACCATTCATGAAGGCTGAAACAGTAGCAACAATCAGTAACCATGACCAGCATCAACGACCCAACCTTTATGGCGATCTCTAAGGCTAGAACAGAAGATAATGACTAGCAGGAATAAAGATCGGTGATGCATCGAGAAGGAAAAATTAAAAAATAAAAATTAAATAAATATAATATTAAAAATGGGACATGTGGCATAGTGAATGTGACACTAACTGTCTTATTTAATTGATGTGACATCATGTATTTCAGTCAATGTAATAAACAAACACTTTTAAACACATATTAGTATCCACATAGGCGCCACTTCAGCATCGTTGGCTGGAAAATGAATATGGACATTTTTTTGATAATTGAACTAAAGGTTAAAAGGTTTTATGCAACGATTTGAAAGTTGGATACTATGATGATAAAAAGGCCAAAAGTTGGGTACCATGCATGAAAAATACCCTACAAAAGGTCGTACTTAAATATAAGCTGATAATTGAATGTTTTGATTCTCATGTTTTGTCATGTTGTAGTGAGCATCCGATCATATAATACTTTGCTCAAAATCAGAACCTAGTTCGGTCAACTTTTGCTTGTTTATGATATGCTGATAATTGAGTTTCTTTCGACAAAGATATTCATATAAATTTTGATCCAATCTTCTACTTCTTCGCCCTCGATGTCTATCTGATCATAAAAGTTAACACGTCGCTTAAGATGGTTGCTTTGATCTGAAATTTTGTTAATTAGAGCTGGACCTTTATTATCTCAACTAATTTTTTTACTTAATTAAAAAATATTCAGAACTTGATTTGGTATCCAGAAATAAATATAATTGTACTCGTGATATTTCAATGGTTATTTTCAATTTTATAGAGTTTATAAAATAACTAATTTAAATTTTTTTTGAAAGTAATTTGAAAAAAATAAAAGAGTCATAATCCCACAATAAAACATTATAGAATCCTAATAGCGTAAAGTTTTATGCCCAATATAATTATAGATTATTCTAAACAAATATTTTTGTAGGGAAAATCCTAACCCTAAAATCTATCGGCTGGTTGAGTGGACGGTGATTCTATTAACAAAAGAGTGAAGTACATGGAAGAAAACTCTTTCGACCAAGAGCCGGTTTCTGAGCGCGGAGATCAAGAAGCGGAACATGCAGATGATCACCAGCTGGAAGAAAGAATAATAATTGATGACCAAGAAATTGTCTCTCAAATAACTGCTGATCAGAAGGATTAAGGTGGAGCTATTATGGGGCGATGATCAAGAAAGGGAGCTTGCAGATGAAGAAATTAGCGATGAGGATCTTTTAGAAGTAGAAGATGATGAAGAAGAAGATGAGTACTACTACTACATTGGTGAACCTATTGTTAGAGATGATCAAGACATGGAACAACTTGTAGAAATTCAAGAACTTGAAGAAGAAAATCAAGAACTCATACAAATTGTTGATTTAGAAGAAGGATATCAGGAACTCCAAGAAATAAATTTGGAGGGTCTTTTGGAGGAAGAAGAAGATGATGTCTCGGTAATAAGTACTGTTGAGGGCGTAGAAGAAGTTGCTGAAGCTTTTCAAGATGAATAACTTATATTCCCAGAAATAATTAATGAAGATGACGACGAAGAAGATGATGTCTGGGTGATAACTACTGTTGAGTGTGTAAATGGAGGAGCTAAAGATTTTCAAGAAGTTGAAGAACTTATATTCCCAGAAATAATTAATGAAGATGACGATGAAGAAGATGATGCCCCAGTAATAACTACTGTTGAGGGAGAGGATTTTCAAGAAGTTGAACTTATATTCCTAGAAATAATTAATGAAGAAAAGGATGATGCATCTTCTCTGATAACCCAACAATGCAATGCTTGAATATTATTCAAAAGATTATTTAATTATAAAAATAAAAAATTACAATAAAATGGATCAACGAAGAATTTCTCTAGTCACAAATTGCATATACAATCCAAACTTGTATTATTAGTTGTAGAAAGAAATCACAGTGAAAATTTTCCTGTACCCAAAGCCTACGTTCAGAGAAAAAGAGAAAAATAAAATAGTATGGAGAGCCCTTATTCTTTCTTCTTTGCATATATTTCTTGTAACTCTTTTTTATTTGAACATTAGAATTTTGTTATCCTCTCTCAAAGTTCCTTCAAGAGGTAGTAGCAAATAACAGTTATCATTCATCTTCTCCATCATTTAATCTAATTAATATTTTATTAAAATAAATTTGATACTAACAAATGGATTCGAGTTTGTTCATATCCGAACAAGATGGTGATTGATTAATATGTATATGTGCATGATCATATGTGTGTTATTATAATTTGAGTTCAAAACTTCAATATATTTTTATAGTTTTTTTAAAGAAATATATTTTTATGGGATAACAGCTCTGTCAGTCCTAAAAAAAGTTACGTTTTTTCAATTAAGTCGTACGAGAAAAAAAAATTCAATCAAGTCCAAAAACTAATAAAAAGATCTTTGTTAATCCTAAGCTATTAAACCTAACGAAACTTAATGACGTGTTGGTGATGTAGGACATATGCTTAACATGTCAGCAACCACATAAGTTTCTCTTTTCTCCATAGTGGGAGAGCTTCCACATCATATTTCCACAAACTCAGTTAACAAACTAGGTTCTAGTTTTGTTTCTTAAGAAAAAGACATCACTTGTTGAGCTTTCATATGAGAAAGTACAAAAAAAGGAGACATAGTTAAAGAGAAAGAGAGATCGATGCAAATATAAGGAGTGGAAGAAAAAATTGACAAAGTATCAAGATGAACTATGGTTGTGATCATAGGCGTGTCATGAGAACTTCACGAATTACTAGAAATCCAAGGAGAAGATTCATAAATTATGAGAAGGCAGAGGTAATGTTATCTTCTTCAAAGCTCTTGTATATTAATTTCTTTCAATCTCTTTTGAAATAATTATCTTGACATCTCTTACAAATACACTCATTCCTTTTTTAGTGTAAGGATAGATGGGATGTCAATTTTTTGAGTGGATTGATCTACCAATGTATGGAAGAGCAATAAAAAATTATCCCAAGCTTACTTCTGAGGATCACAGTGATGGAAAACTTGAGTGAAAGGTTAAAGAGAATGAATAAGAGGCTTACTATATTATATATAATTTCATGGTTCATCATATTGATTATGTGGTGCTGTTAAATGGTATTGATTTAGGTTAAAGAGGGTAGCCATGGTAGTGATTTAGTTTAACGAGGGTAGTCATGGCAGCTATTTAGGTTAACGAGGGTAGCAATTGGGTTTTTTGTTGTAATGCTAGTGGTTGTGTAGTGGTAATGATTATGGAAGCTATGTATGAGATATGTTTAAAATCAATGGAAGTTATGATAATTTAAGGAAATGGTTAAACTTTATAGTGTGATGCAAAAATCTGAAAAAATTATAGAATACAAATAACATCAAAGATCAATTAAAGATAACAACATTAACTTAATATCATTCATAAATTATAATAATGATTAACATTGTTTAAAACCTACCTACCAACAAGAGGATTTGATTGTTTAAAACTTGCTAAGATATAATACTAAACAAAATACTTATTTTTTAGGCCAATAATTGGTTTTTGATAAATCAAAACCTTCCTATTCAAAAGAGGTAATGTCATAAATGTTGACCCATCAACCTCCAATTATGCCCAACAATGGCAACATACAAAAAAAAACTAGCAAAAAATCCTTCCTTTTCCTTTAAATATTTGTATTCTTCTCCTTAGCTTGAGACTCTTATGTTGTTTAGAATGGTTGAGACTCATGTATTGGCATATTCAGACTTACACTTGGTTGAGGAGTAGCTACATCTTATCTAAACTTGACAGATGTTGAAAACAAATATCTCGTATACCATTATCTTTCAAAATCAGGGAATAATTCGTACATTGTTGGCATCAATCCTTTCATTAATAAAAAGAAATAAAGGTTTGATCATACATCAATTAAGATGCATTATTTTGATCAAACAAAAAATAATTGACATAAAGCAAAAAAATAAGAAAAAGAATATTATACCTTTCACTGATCAGACACAAATGTCCAGCCTTCTCCTCTTCCTATACTAAGGTTCATTTGCAATCTTTCAAGGAACCACTCCCAATTATCCTTATTCTTAATTTGAAAAGTACCGCAAGCTATTGGAAATATTTGATTGTTTCCATCTCGACCAATAGCTGTCAGCACCTTACCTTTGACAACACCTTTTAAAAATGCACCACTGAATCCCACAACCCTTCTACAACTTGCTAAAAACCCTCTCCTCCATGTATCAAAGGCTATATATATATATCCTCTTGAAAGTGTTGTCCCCATTTTCTCCAATATAGTTGTGTTTCCTTCATGTGCTTTCATAATCTTTAATACATTTCTGCATAATTTTGCAAATTCATCATGGGCATTACCTTTCAGCTTCTCATAAACAATCCTTTTAGCTCTCAAACATTGCAGCAAGGTACCCTTTAACTTCATTTCCTTTTTCACTAATTGTTGAATTTCAAATAATTTTAAAATTGGCAATGTCTCAAACTTCTCCAATAAAAAATCAGCAAGCTTTATATGTATGAACTTGTCAACCTTGTTCACTCAATTGTAATTATGCTCATCAGTGTATGCTATAACCTAAAATACACCCGTTTTATTATCCCTAGCATGAGAAAATGTACAATGGACATTTAGGCTTCTTGCATCTCATCCGGACATAAACTTGTTTGCTTTTTATGAATATCAAATCTTTCCTCTCTTTAATTGAAGCTTCCTTAAACTGAATTACTCTTTCAAAAGTCATACCTGGTGTAAAAATAACCCTGTTGCATCTAAGATTGTAAGCTAGAAATTGCCTTTTCTTTCTCTTATTGGGTTATGTGATTCAAAATACAATAGAAATTTAAAAAATTTAATAAAAAACCCAAACCAAGATCCATGTAATTTGTTTGAATGATTGATTTAGCATTTCCAAAAACCTTGCCACATATGCAAGAATAGGCAAGAATGATGGAAGGACAAGAGAAGGTTCACTCCGATGACACCTTACTTCAAGCTTTTAGTTTTCTAGGTCAGATTAAGACATCTCCAAATGGAAACCTCCTCCACAAGTATCAATATAAAAAAAACCCTTGAATCAAAATGAACGTGTGTGCTAGCACCTTTTTCTTGATTGTCTTACAACTTAAGAACTAAAGAACTCTGTGTTTCTGTTTTCAGGAAAAAAAATGAATTCAGGTGGTAGAATAAAAGGTATATGAAACCCTAAAGAATATGTCATATTTATAGACCTCTATATTAGGGTTTCATTTACCAAAATGAATTTTTGGTATATTCCACTTATTTATTTATAGTTTCCTATTTATTTAATATTATATATATATATATTTATTTATTTATTTATTTAATTTATTTATTTCCATAGAGCTTTATTGGGCATGATGAACCCATATTCCTTTTGGGCCTATTCTAAGTGTGTGACCCATAGGTTCACATGACATTAACAGTGGGCATGAAATCCCTATTTAGGTCTACAAGTCATAAGTGGCCTCTAGCAAGTCATTATGACTACCCAAGTCATGTGATGGTCGATAATCTGACATAACCTAATTTACAGTGAATATTGTAATCCTTTTGTCACATAATATCTTGATTGAATGTAAAGCATAGTTTTTGTCATCCTTTTACAATTTAATTATATTATTTCTTGATTTCAAGTAAACTAAGAATGATAACTCTTTGTCAATTCTGTTTAGCATGGCCATGTATTTTCTTCAATATATCTTATCAAGGGGCCCATATATATCTTACTTAAATTAAATGAGAGAAAAATTCCTTCTCGATCACTCACACTCCTCACATAACTCATTTCATATCCAACAATAATCTATTTTATTATCCAGTTAAAGATAATGTTAGATTATGTCAAAATACAAAATAGTTATGTAGAAATCCATGGTGATTTTAAGGTCAGAGGACTAAATCAATGTTATTTTAATGAGAATTAATTATAACAATTATCTATGTAGTATTCTTATAATGGGTCAATCCAATACATTATTTCTCAAATAAGTACCTATAAGTTGACTTAATATCTCATGTTCATTATTAGTAAAACATAATCATCAGTAAACACTATACTAGCCTTCATACATTATAATGACTAAGGATAATTTGAATAGAACTCATATTTAATCTAAGGGTTTTACTATCAAGTCACATACTTGATGACTTTAGGAAGAATTGACTATTTAAGTAATTATCACAATAGAAAATGCTAATAAAAATGTCTCTTTATTAATAAAATGTTAAAGTCAAAACATGGTCATACATGATTGATCTAGTGCATATCACTAACAATCTCCTACTTGCACTTGGCCTAATCTATATTAAAACTAATACCCATAGACCTAGTATGACTCTCATGCTTAGGCTGTGGAAGAGGCTTAGTCAGTGGATTACCAACATTATCATTTGTAGGTACTCTGCATATCTTCACATATCCTCTCTCAATGATTTCTTGAATGAGATGACAATGCCTAAGTATATGTTTGGATCTCTGATATGATATAGGCTCTTTAACTTGAACTATAGCTCCATTATTGTCACAATAAAAGTTCACTAGATCTAATATATTAGGAATAACACCTAATCCAGTTATGAACTTCTTGATCCAAATAGCCTCCTTAGTTGCTTCTGAGGTAGCTATATACTCAGCTTCTATTGTAGAATCAACATCTCCATTCAAACAAAACACATAACCTGACTATGATAAAAAAATCATCCTTATTAGTTTGGAAGCTAGCATCCATTTAACCATTTACAACTAGCTTATCTTCCTTACCATTATATAGTAAAAATTCATTATTAGTTCTTCTCAAGTACTTAAGGATATTTTTAATTGCTATCCAATGACTTTTGCCTAGGTTTGACTGGTATTTGTTCATTGTGCTCAAGGCATATAAGACATCAGGTCAAGTACACAACATTGCATGCATGATAGATCTAATAGTAGAAGCATATGGAATCTTACTCATGTGGTCTTGCTCATTTTATGTCATAAAAACTGAGTCTTACTAAGACTAATGCCATGTGACATTAGCCAGAATCCTCTCTTAGAGTCTGGCATGCTAAACCTATTCAATACCTTATCAATATAAGTGCTATAACTTAGGCCAATAAGCCTTTTAGATCTATCTCTATATATCTTAATGCCTAACATATAAGCGACTTGTAAAATAGGGATATCATTTCCAATGAGTAGTATGTCTTTAAAATATAGTACTAAAAACACAATTGTGCTCCTACTAATCTTCTTATAGATACAAGGTTCATCTTCATTATTACTGAAGCCAAACTCTTTGACTACTTTATCAAAATGAAGATTCTAACTCCAAGATGTTTGCTTTAATCATAAATGGACCTTTGAAGCTTGCATCTAAAATTTTCAAGATTGACAAAACCCTCTGGCTGTGTCATGTACACATCCTCAAGTAAGTTTCCATTAAGAAATGTTGTTTTGACATTCATTTATCATATCTCATAATTAAAGTATTCAACTACAATAAGGAGAATTCAAATAGATTTCAATATAGCAATTAGTGAAAAGGTTTCATCATAATCTATACCATGTGTTTGTTATAAACTCTTTATTACCAATCTTGCCTTAAAGTTATGTATATTGCCATCCATGTTAGTTTTCTTTTTAAAGACTTAGTTGTATCTAATAGTTTTTAAGCCATTAGTTAGGTTAATTAAGGTCCATACTTAATTATCATATATGGATTACATTTATGATTTCATGGCTTTTAGCCATTTCTTAAAGTCAGGACTATTTATGGCCTCTTGATAAGATGTGGGCTCACTTTGATCCATAATCCACATCATTATCATTAGTTATAAGAAATCCATGTCTCATAGGGATTTGACATGTCCTATCAAACCTCCTTGGGCCTTCTAGTACTTGTTTAGGTTTAATAGTTACTTATTGATCCAGCTGCAATTCCATACTTGGTATAATGCTATTTTGTGGGTCTTGAATTTCTTCAAGTTGCATTATGCTCCCACTAGTTCCTTTTGAAATAAATTCACTTTTCAGAAATACACCATTTTGAGTAACAAACACTTTATTCTCATAAGCATTGTAAAAGTAATATACTTTAGTTTCTTTAGGATATCCCACAAAAAGGCATTTGTTAGATTTAGGTGCTAGTTTATTTAAGATTTAATGCTTGACATGAGCTTTACTTCCCTAAATCTTAAGAAAAAACAAAATGGGAGTTTCTCTAATCCATATCTCATATGATGTCTTTTCAACTGCCTTTGATGGAACTCTATTCAAAATGAATGCAGTAATTTCTAAAGCATATCCCTAAAAAGAGATTAGAAGATCAAATTGATTCATCATTCATTGAACCATATCCAATTAAGTCTAGTTTCTCTATTTGGACACACCATTCTATCAGGGTGTACCTAGAGGAGTTGATTGTGAAATAATCCCATAATCTCTAAGATGATCTATAAATTCTTGGCTTAAATATTCACCACCTCAATCATATCTTAGAGTTTTTCCTTTAGGATATCCCATAAAAAGGCATTTGTTAGATTTAGGAGCTAGTTTATCTAAGATTTGACGCTTGACATAAGTTTTAAATCCCCAAATCTTAAGAAAAAACAAACTGGGAGTTTTTCTAGTCCATATCTTATATGATGTCTTTTCAACTACCTTTGATGGAACTCTATTCAAAATGAATGCAATAGTTTCTAAAGCATATCCCTAAAAAGAGATTAGAAGATCAAACTGACTTATCACTGATCGAACCATATCCAATAAAGTTTGGTTTATTTGTTCGGACACACCATTCCATTTGTGTGTACCTAGAGGAGTTAATTGTGAAAAGATCCCAAAATCTCTAAGATGATCTATAAATTCTTAGCTTAAATATTCACCACCTCAATCATATCTTAGTATTTTAATATTTTTACTAAGTTGATTTTGTACTTCATTCTTAAAAACTTTGAACTTTTTAAAAGATTTAGATTTATGTTTCATTAGATAGATGTAGTCATATCTACTAAAATCATCTGTGAAAGTGATGAAGTACTAGAAACCTCCTCTAGCAGTTGAGCTTAATTATCCACATACATTTAAATGTATAAGGCCCAATAAGTCATTAGCCCTCTCACTTTGTCTAGTAAAAGGTGTTTTAGTCATTTTTCCTAGTAAACAAGATTCATATGTTTCAAATGATTCATAATTAAATGAATTCAAAAGCCCATATTGGTGAAGCTTTAAAATGCATTTCTCATTTGTGTGGCCTAAATGACAATGCCAGAGATAGGTAGTGTTTAAATCATTAGATTTAAACTTCTTTGTATCAATGTTATAGATTGACTTTTCATTAGTGTCTTTAATATATAGAACATAAAAGACCACTAGTACATGGAGCATATCCATAGAAAATGTTATAATGATAAATATTGCATTTATTATTTCTAATAATAAATTTTAAAACTTTCTTTTCCAAATAAGAAACAGAAATAATATTCTTACACATAGTAGGCATATAATAACAATTTTTTCAAATTTAAAATAAGTCCACTAGGCAAAGTTAATTTATAAGTCCCTACAGCTAAAGCAACGACTCTTGCTTTATTGCTAAGTCGTAGGTCCACTTCACCTTTAGCCAATTATCTACTCCTTTTTAGACTATGCACATTAGTACAAATATGAGATCTTGATATAGTATCTAATACCCAAGAATTAAAAGTGGAGAAATTAATTTTTATAATAAGAATACCTGAAGAGGTAGTAGCACTACCTTTATTCTTATTCAAATCATTCAAATATAGCTTGCAATTTCTTTTCCAATAACCTAGCTCATTAAAAAAAAAGCATATTCCCTTCTTTGGTGGCTTTGCTTAGGGTTAATCTTTATACTTGGGCTTGGGTTTTGGCTTTGGCTTTTGAAAGCCTTGGGGAGTCTTGCCCTTACCCTTTCCAACCTTTTTTATACCCTTTCCCTTATTAACCATTAGTACATCCTTGATGTTATTCTTAATGTTCTTTTTAGAAATTTTAAGCATCCCATTCAATTTTGAAAAAATTTTGTCCATACTATGCATATTGAAATTCATGATGAAACCATCATAAGCTTTAGGCAAAGATTGGACAATGATATCAACAACCAATTCTTATTCTATCTTGAGACCAAGTTTGTCCAAGTGTTCAAGATGACTCTTCATCTTAAGAACATAAGGACTAGCAGAGGTGCTAGTAGTCAACTTCCATGAGAGCAATGCCCTTATAGTATTAAACCTTTTAATTATGGCTTTCTCTTGGAACATTTCCTTGAGATGGCCTATCATGGTATAAGCCTCCATTTCCATTAGTTGCTTTTAGAGCTCAAATTCCATGCATCCAAGCAAGAGACAAGTGACATCAACCAAATCATTGAGATGCTTGTTATAAGCATCCTTTTGTGCTCTAGGAGTATTAGCAGCTGGTTCCTCTAAAATGGGTTGATTAAAAATATATTCCTTTCTTTCATGCCTAAAAACAATTTTAGGTTTCTATACCAATCAAGAAAGTTAGTCTCATTGAGCTTATCCTTCTCAAGGATTGATTGCAATGACATGGTAGGTGTAGTGTTTGATGTCATTATATATATATATATATATATATATATATATATATATATATATATATATATGTATGTATGTATGTATGTATGTATAGTACATTTAGTATTTATTATATATATGAATAAGGCATAAGAAAACTCCCATTAAATTTTCTTAAATTATAAACCCTCAAAATAATTTCAATAATTAAAATTTCTTAGTGGGTTGAGATCTATATTTCACCTTACTTCAAGTAAGTTTTGGCTTATCACTTAAAGTGTGGCTATTAGGTAGGTAACACTTTACCAATTACATCTTATGTAATTCTTGGATAATTATATGATATTGATATTACATATATCGAAATATCCTATCAAATGCCCTAGGTCTAAAACCATTTTGATAACCTAGTTAAGTCTAACTAACTCAAATGTATAGATATCACCATTATCCATCTTATCTTGTTTAGATGGCTTTATACGCAATGCTTTGGCATAACATATATAAATCAATCTAAATCTTGATAAGTGTTAATCAATGGGAGGCATTTTAATGACTTAATATTAAATTATGGTTTAATTAGTTTTTATTTTATTTAGTTATTTTTATATTGCATCACATACATGGCATTACATGCATAACATACTAACATAATAAGATAAGCGTGACATAGCATAGCCCATATCAAAGTTGATCTTTATAAGCCAATATGAAGATCAAACGTCAAACCTAGTTGATGATACAAATACAAGATTGAGCCTTTAATTTGGATCTCCATCTTCCCATGGACCTCATTCTTAGGCTCCCACCTTGGATCTCCATCATGGGCCTCCAACTTGAATTTTCACCTTAGGTCTTGATTTACATAACTTATTGTAATTAAGACTATTCTATTACTATATAATAAAAATAAAATAATTACAATAAATAAAAATAACTCGCATGTCGTATTTAAAAAATTACAACCCAATAAAATAATTAAATAATAAAATCCAATCATATTAGTCTAAGGGTCATGTTATGGACCAAGCATTTAACAATAAATATATATTGCATAATAATTCAATTTACACATTAATTTAATTATTATGTACAAAAATAAATTGTGTGACAAATCCATATGGGTCAAGAGGCAGCACCCTTAGCGAGGTCTAAAGAGCAGCATCCCAGGCAGGGTCTATAGGGTTCAATGGGGCAATGCCCCCTGAAGGTAAACAATTTACCTAAACTCTTTGAATGAGTTGTTGCCAAAACCCTAAAACACTAATAATTTCCGTAATCAAATTACAATCTGATTGATATGTTCAAAACATATCATTTTCTATTTAACATTTAACCAACCGCTAATAAAAACCCTAATTTACTAGTAATCATATTAGAAAATAATTAATCTATTCAAAATAGATTATTTTTGTTTAACAATTAAAAAATGTTATTTATAAAATCTGTATAATCACAAATATGTCTATTTTAACATTAAACATATATAAATATAAAAGTGATAAGGTTTTGAAAAATAGAATTATTGTTTTATTAAATCATATTAATAAAATAGAATACATATGTTATTTTTCATAAAAACAATATACAAAAATTAGAAAATCAAAATTTAGATTACTGTTTAATCATATTAAATGATTATAAGGATCATCATAAAAACAAAACTATTTTGATAAAATTTTTGAAAATATCTTTTAAAAAATGAATCATTCATACAAACATATATCACATATATACAAAATTGAATTAATCGAATTACAAGCGGGTATGATATCACTATTGGGTTATGCAATTAAAAACACAATGGAAATTTAAAAAATTTAATCACAAACTTGAACCAGGATCTATATAATTCAATTAACCGATTGATTTAGGGTTTCCAAAAACCATAACATAGATGCAAAAAGAGGCAAGAATGATGGAAGGATGAGAGGAGGTTTGCTCTGATGACACCCTACCTTGAGCTTTTAGTTTTATAGGCTAGATTAAGATGTCTCCAAATGAATACGTCCTCCACAAGTATCAACACAAACAGCCCTTGAATCAAAATGAATGTGTGTGCTAGCACCTTTTTCTTTATTGTCTCACAACTCAAGAACCAAAGAACTATATGTTTTTATTTTCTTAAAGGGAGAGAAAATGAATTAGGTGGCAAAATAAAAGGTATATGAAACCCTAAAGAATATTTCAGATTTATAGACCTCTCAATTAGGGTTTCATTTACCAAAATGAATTTTTTGGTAATTTCACATTTACCAAAACATTTTTGGTATATTCCACTTATTTATTTATGGTTTCCTATTTATTTAAGATAACCATTACCTAAATTCATTTTCTATATATATATATATATATATATATATATATATACATATATATTAGGCTTGGTGAGCCCGTATTCATTTTGGCCTAGTGGGCCTGAAATCTCTATTTAGGCCTACAAGTCATAAGTGGGCTCTAGTAAGATATTATGACTACCTAAGTCATGTGATGGTTAATAATCCGACATAATCTAATTTATAGTGAATATTGTAGTCCTTTTGTCACATGATATCTTGATTAAATATAAGGCATATTTTTTATCATCCTTATACAATTCAATTATATTATGTCATGATTCTAAGTGGATTGAGAATGATAACTCTTTATCATTTCCCTTTAGCATGGCCATGCATTTTTCTCAGTCTATCTTATCAAGGGGCCCATATATATCTTACTTAGATTAAATGAGGGACAAATTCCTTCTCAATCACTTACATTCCTCACATAACTCATTTCATATCCAATAACAATTTATTTTAATCTGGTTAAAGATAATGTTAGATTGTGTCAAAATATAAAATAGTTATGTAGAAATCCATGGTGATTTCAAGGTCAGAGGACTAAATCAATGTTATTGTGATGAAAATTACTTATGAAAATTATTTATGTAGTATTCTCATGATGAGTCAATCTAGTACATTATTTCTTAAATAAGTACCTATAATTTGACTTAATATCTCATAATCATGATTAGTAAAACATAATTATCAATCAATATGATACTAGCTTCATACATTATAATGACTAGAGATAATTTGAATATAACTCATATTTAATCTAAGTAGTTGATAACCTTATGAAGAATAGACTATTCAAGTAATTATCACAATAGAAAATGATAATAAAAATGTCTCTTTATTAATAAAATGATAAAGTCAAAACATAGTTATGCATGATTGATATAGCGCATATTAATAAAAATCTCCCACCTATTATTTCTTTTTCTTTATCAATGTCAAAATAACTATAATATGATAAGTCTATGTATTTAGTCTCATATCCTTGACTTTCAACAGCTTGATTGCCATTTACAACATTGACATTTTGATAGCCTGCTATATCCTCCTCACATGGGATATTTGTTTGCCTACTATCTTCACCATCAACTCTTGCATTTTCAATTGCATTTTCACCACCTGCATCTTCATTAATACTTTGAAATATCTTTCCTTTGTGCAGGTTCTTTAAATTACATATAGCTTCCTACAGTTTGACGTCATCCCCCTCAAACAAGTACTCTTCATTTACACAATAAACTCTTCTTCTCCATCATTTAATTCTTCCTTTAATTGAAAACTAAAATCATTTAATTCACTTACACCTACTTCACCAACCTCACAATTGTCATCTAATTCATTTAGCCTTATATCATTTAAGAAGTCTGTGAAATCCCAATGATCTTTCACACTATTAAGTAGTGACCTAAACCCATTTGCACAATATATATATCAACCTCTCTTCTTTCATTCAAAAGAGACAACAACATACAAGTTATTGCATCATCATAGATAATTTGCAAATTTAAATTATGAACATTCCTAAAATACAATTTAAAGCACCCTTTCTACTTTAGTTTTTCCTCGGCATGATCTAGTAAGCACCAGTACCCTAATGGTCAGTGTCTACTATCTGTTGAAACTCATCCCCTCCTTCATAAACATTACTAACCAATCTTCCCTTAAAATGCCAAACCAAACATGCATCCATTGATACCACCCAACTGCTATAACCATATAAAACTCATGAAACAAATGAACAAACAAAAAGATAGGATGTCAGTAACATTATCAATCATAAACAAAATAGCAAAAAAATAAAAAACTAATTTCTAAATCATGATTTTATTAAACAGATAATTTATTAACCATTATAAAATTTAAATATTCTTTTTTAATTGACATTATCACTAAACCCAATAACACAACCATTTTAATTTATTCATTTATCAATTTTTTTCATTCAAAATTAAGTTACATACCTGTTTATCAAATCACTATACAACTCAATCTACTAAAAAGTTCTTATTTAGACCACAACTCTTTCCTCTAAACAAGGAAAGTGCAATTTGTACAAGTAGAAAGTGTGATTTTATAGTAGAAAGGGACATCCTCTTTTTGATGAGAATGGAAGGTTCTATGTGAACATATTGTCAAGTGATGTCTTTTTCACAATAGGGAAAGTTAAACCTAATTTTGTTAGTTAGTGGAAATCTAATGTGGAAGCTCTTCCACTATGGAGAAAAGACAAGCTTAGATGGCTACTGACTTGTTAAGCAAATGTCATACATCATCGCCATGTCATAAAGTTCTGTTAGGTTTAACAACTTAGGACTAACAGAGATCTTTTTAATTAGTTTTTAGACTTGATTGAACATTTTTTTTTCTTGTAGGAATTAATTGAAAAATCATAACTTTCTTTAGGACTAGCAGAGCTGTTATCCCTATTTTTTAGTTTTTTCTTTACTTGACTTAAATATTGTTATTGTTAAAATTTTGCAATATTTTATGTAAGTTATAATTGCTCTGCATATGATAGCTGAAGTCAAATGAACAAAAGGATACGAAAATTTAGTTTTGTTTCAATTTGGTTACTAAAGTTCTATTTAATTTTACAATACCCACTAAAAAAGTTTTGATATCTAAATACTCCAAATTTACTTTTTTTTTTTAATTCATATTTTAATTTTTTTTACAAATAAGTTCATATTTTCTTTTCATTTATAGGAACTAATGAAAATTTTGAAAATTCAATTCCATTTAGAGTATACTCATTTTAAGTGGTATGTTTAGGTGAAGGTAAAATTCTAAACTTTTTGTAAGTTCTAGATTTAATTGAAAAGATGAAGAGCTTAAGGGCTTAAATTGAAGATGAATTTGGAGTATTAAAAATTTTTTATAGTACCTTTTTTGAAATATCATAATTATGTTACCAAAAATAAATAAATTAAAATTTAGTAAACAAACTGCAATTAGCATGAAATTGAGTGACCACCATTGCATTTAATCCTTTTTTTAAATTCCATTTAATCATGTTTTAATTATCTCACAAATATTTTGTTCTAATATGATTCGTAAGTATTATCGCATAAAAAGTAAATTGCATGGATGGTCATCAAACTTTGTACTTAATTATAATTTGGCTATAAAATTATAATTTGTATTTCTTTAGTTATCAAATTTCAATTTATGTTTCACAAGTAATCTTTATACCTGTTTTCTTCCATAAACAGTCAAGTATTACCATTTTAGTTCAAAATTTAAAGATAGCATACAAATATGCTTATATTTTTAATATTCATATAAAAATTAATGAAAACCTAAAACTTTTCTTAAGGGATGTAATTTTTAAAATAATGTGAAAACAATATTCGATTAGAGAATAAAGCAAATATTAATATTTACTTTCATTTTTAAAATTTTTTATAAACTAAACTATAAATTAATGAAATATTTGTATATTATATTATATTCAAATGATTTATAAATATAATTTTATAAGTTTATTGATATATTATTTGAATTTGAACATATAATAAATTATACATTAATAATAAAATATTTGTATACGATATTATAATTAAATAATTTATGCTTATAATTTAAGGATGATAGATGGACTTATTTGTATACTAGTTTCAAATTTTGGATTAAAATAATAATATATAATTGTTTATGTATTAAAAATTTTTATAAGGACTATATGTGAAATATAACTAGAACTTCGATAAATTAAAAAATACAAATTGAATTTTGTAACTAAATTATAATTACGGATAAAATTTTGTAACCAACTATATAATTTACCTATGATCAAAAAACAATTCAAAGATGCATATAAGCACTAGTGGGTAGCTTGACTGTCTAGGCAATGCATCCGAAAGAAAAAAATCATGATTTTATTTCGTCCATTTTCTCATATCACAAGTGGCAATTGTATAGTAACCTGAAAAGATGTATTCCCATATTTTATACAAATATGATTAACAATTTGGTAACAATAGAAGCAAAACGGCTTGCTATTTCAAATTAATGTATTGAGAACATATATTAATACATCTGATGGACTGGTTCGGTTGGCCTCTTCCTCTCGCACATTCTCTATCAATAGCCTCTATAAGGCTTTTGTGCATAATCTTAAGTTTGCATGGTTTGCCATGGTAAACCCTTTGCCACATGAGCCCGTCATTTTGCTCTTTAGGTCTGCCCTATCAACTAGAATCATTGTCCTTTTTAGCTGGACTGCCTAAAATTGCTTCTATTGATCATTAATGGACGTATACGTAACTTAGCTATAAATGGTGTATGCATGTTCAATATTTGGTGACAGTATCCCGAGTTATAAAAAAATTTTAAATTCCTTTTCAAGTCTGGTTGATATAAATGAATTTTATAAAATTTATTTATAAATTCAAATTTAATATGTTTAGTTTAAATTAAAACTTAGAGAAATTTATATGCAATTCCAACTTTTTACTGGAGTTGCTTAGAATTATTAAACCAAATCTTAACAAAATAATAAGAATTTCCAAATTAATTCTAAATAAAATTTTGAGTTCAAACATTGTGTATGAAAAAATAGATACTGAAAACATTTTGCTCCCCTTAATAGTTTATATTACTCAATTATGATTATTTGGGCTTCTTATAGCTACCAGATACTAGAGGTAATTACAAAAAGAAATATATTTCTCAATATTAACAATTATTATTGTTATCATCATCATCATCAATTGGCATTGACTCCATTATCATGAAGACAAGCATGATTATGATCTTTATAATTAGTGTAAGCATGCCTTTGTTGATATTTCAATATTAATGGAAAACAAATTGCATGCTTCAATCTTATATATATAAAACATATGATGATATATGCCTTTTTTTGTGTGTTCTTCCAGAATATTTTTCTCTATAATTTACAGTGAGCCATGAGTCAAAGAAGAGCCAATTATGATTTTATAAAGCTAGGAGCCTTGCACAATTGGCCCATTAAAAAGGAATTGATTGCTTCTAATCTGCAAGCTACATCCTTTTGGCTTCAATTACCCATAGAGTAAGTGGAAAATCATATCATTAGAAAAATGCTAGAGAACCAAAGAAAAAAACTGCTCCAGCGAAGTGGAAGTGTTTACATTGAAGCATATGACATTGACACCAAAACAATGTATAGTAATGCTAATAAAAATGAGCAATTTCTTTAAAATAATGGGGGTGAATATTGTCAAAGCATAAATGAGTTTGTTATTCTTGTTGCACTTCCATTGCTTACTGTAACACAAACTCTTGTGTAACTCTTTATATATTCATGTATATGTACTGTAATAAGAAGTTAACACAAATACAATATACAAAAAAACTTTCAACCGCTCATTAATTTTTATATGGTATCAAAGCCTCATGGCTTCTGAAACAAACACCCAAATTGTTCAAACAACCTTAATTCAAGAAATTACCTAGCATGGAAAACATAATTGCTTCCTCTTCTCAACTCACAGGACCTAACCAGATTCATTGATGGAACAACTCCAGCACCTCCACAAACAATTTTGAGTTCTGCAAATCTGGGTACTCTTATTCCTAACCCTAAATATGAAACTAGTTTAAGAAGGATCAACTCCTTCTTTCATGGATTTTATCATCACCATATAAAGAAATTTTTCCTTATATGACAAATGTGACTTCTGCCTTTTCTACTTAGCAAATTTTGGCTCATACCTTTGATACTATCTCCTAAAACTGATAAGTTCAGTTCAATATTAAACTTCAAGAATTGAAATAGAATGACTTTATCAGTTACACAATACTTGCTAAACACTAAAGTTTTAGTGGATGAACTTATTATTGTCGGTCGAACTCTCTCTGCTACAGAACTGAATGCTATTATTTTTTAAAATCTTCAATATGAATTTCAAGCCATAATCATCACTCTAAATTTATGATATGAGCCTCTCTCCTTCAATGAATTCCACAGTCAACTGGCAGCCCATGAAACTTTAATGAAAAGCCATCATAAGTAATTATTGGTTAATGTTGCTTGTCACCCTTCTCCTTCCTTGCAACCATTATTACCCACTCCACCATCATCAATTGCCTATAGTTACTATACTTATCACCCTCGAGGCTCGGCACCTTATCCTTAGCAATAATGATGATGTGATAGAGGCTCCAATACAGATTGTCAAATTTATGGTCTTTTTATTCATCAAACAAGCACATATTGTCATCGTTATTAACCATCTGGTCCATCTCTAGTTCATTCTCAGTCATAGTATTCTTTATATTCTCCTGCGCATGCCAACCTGACTCAGTATCACCCTGCTACCTCATCACCAAACCTTTAACCTTGGGTTGCTGATATAGGAGCAGCATCTCATATTACACTTGATTTAAGTGCTCTCCATGTACCTCAAACTTTTGATGGCAGTGATAAGCTCTTTATTGGAAATGGGCAAAGCTTGCCATTTTATCATACTAGTACTTCCTCTATATCTACTCCTTATCATAATTTCTTTTTACCTCATACACTTCATGTTCCTAAAATCACAAAGCCACTAGTTTTGGTTTAGAAATTTATAGTGAATAATCATTATTTTTTTGAATTTTAGCTATCATTCTTTTTAATAAAGGACCAAACAACTAGGAAGCAACTACTTCGTAGGGCTCTTGAACATGGCCTTTATCATTTTCCATTTCAAATAGCACTACTGATCGAGAAGGCTCATTTCTCTCTTTGGCATGCCCATCTTAGTCATCCATTAGGAAAAATAACTTGCCACATTATTGCATCCAATAAACTCTCTCATTCAAAGTCTTGTAATAAAGAGTTATGTTCTTCATGTTTACTTGGGAAATCTACTAAATTTCCTTTAGCACCTGTTGAGCATCATAGTTCAAAACCCTTTGAATTATTACTCTTAGATGTTTGGGTACTATCTCCCATTTTGTCTAATCTTAGGTTTCATTATTTTGTGATTTTTGTTAATGACTTTATAAGATTCACATGGATTTTCTTTCTGAAAAAAATTAGAGTGATGTTTGAGATGTCTTTATTAATTTTGTTAACTTTATTGAATTCCAATTTTCTAAGAAAGTTAAAGCTTTACAATCTAATTATAGTGGTGCATTTTAGAGTCTCAAAGCCTTTCTTGAACAAAAAGGTATTAAACTTCTATTAGTTTGTCCCCATACATATGAGCAAAACAAAGTTGTTAAATGCAAAATTCATCATGTTCTTAATACTGGGCTTACTTTGATGGCTCATAGTCCTCTTTTATTCAGCTATTGGCTTTATTCCTTTGACACTATTGTTAGTTTGATTAGTGGTTTGCCCATGCCCATCTTACATAATCAGTGTGAATTTATAAAATCTATAGCACAACTCCTTTTTATGTTCATCTCAAGGTATTCAAATGTTCAGTATTTCCATTGCTTCACTTATATAACACTCAACTGAATGTGTTTGTTTTGATCAACTGAATGCGAATTTTCTTATTGATCAACTGAATGTGTTTGTTTTGGTCCATCTACTTAGCACAAAGGGCATTGGTGTCTTATCTTAAAATCTGGCATTTACATATCACGCCATGCATGGTTTATTGAAACTATATTCCCTTGCAAAGCATTATAATCCTCATCACTAACTACCACCTCGGTTTTGGATAAATTCCTTTTGTTGCAAATTCACACTCCACCACCAACATTAGGTACGTTATCCTCATCCTCTACAACTGCTACCTCCTCTCTAACTACTTTATCTCCATCCTATTTTGTACCCTGTCAATAACCTGAACCACCTTCCACATCTCCTGCTATCTTATCTAATCCACCCACCACCTCCACTTCACCTAACCCAGCCTTATCTTTATCCTAACCTAATTTTAACTTAGTTATTGATCTAAATTAGTGCTCATCTCATCCTTTAAACCCTAACCAACCTATAATTACTCATCCATCTAACACTATTCCCTTTTATACCTCACTATCTTATACACATCCTATGTCTTTTTGCCCCTCCACATTAAATAAACTTTGAGCTCTTCTTTATACCACCAACCCTTCCACTAATACTAAACCTACCACCTTTATTAATGCTAACCGATCCCCTTATTAGTGAGTTACAATGTAATATGAGTTTGCTGCTCTTATTCAAATAAAGACATGGTAGCTAGTACCTTGTCCCCCTCACTAATATGTTATTAGCAATAAATGGGATTTTTGAATTAACAAAAATCCAATTAACACCATTGCCCATTATAAGGCCATACTTATAGCCAAAGGCTATCACCAATAAAGTGGAGTTGACTTTCATTAAGCCTTTAGTCCGGTGGTTAAACTAACTACTATTTGGCTCATTCTCTCCTTAGCCTCTATGAACAACTGGCCACTACAACAGATCGATATATCAAATGCTTTTTTATGGCTTTCTAGATGAACCTATTTACATGGATCAACCTCAGGGCTTTATTAATTGTCTTCATCTAGACTATGTATGCTTACTTCATCGCTTGCTCTATGGCTTGCACCAAGCTCCATGAGCATGGTATCATTGGTTATAGACATTTCTTTAAACTTTTGGCTTTATTAGTTCACGTGCTTATCATTCCCTTTTCATTATGCGATGAGAAAATGATGTAATTTTATTACTTGTTTATGTCGATGACATAATACTTACTAGCTTTTCACCATCATTAATTGCTCATGTTCTCTCTGCTATTAAATTAAATTTTCCATTTAAAGACATTGGTCAGGTCACTTATTTTCTTAGCATTCAAGTCCATTGTTATGAGCAAGGTCTTACTTTTCATCAATCAAAGTATATTTCTGATCTTTTGTGTTAAGCAGGTCTTTAAGAAGCCAAAGGTTCCTAAACACTAATGGCCACATCCCCTACTCTCAACTAAACTAATGGCAAGCAATTCACTCAACTTGAGCTCTATTGCCAACTTGTTGGTACTCTACAATATGTCATTTTGGCAAAACTTGATATAGCATTCTCAATAAATAAATTATGTCAATTCATGCATTGTCCATCAGATCTTCATTAGCTAGCCTTAAAATGTTACTTCGATATTTAATGCACACCATTCATCACACTCTCTTCTTTGCACACCACTTAACTATGAATCTTCATTGCTTTATTGGGTGGCTACCCCAATAATCAAAGATCCACCAATGGCTATGCCATATATCTTGGGAAGAATATTAATTCCTAGTGTGCCAAGAAGAAATCTACCATTGCTCATTCCTCATATGAAAGTAAGTATAAGCCATAGCCAGTGCTACAGCTGAGCTTCTTTGGATTCACCATCTCTTATTTAAGTTTGGTATTTTGGTTTCCTCCCCAACTGGTCTTTGGTGTGACAATGTTGGTGCAATTTACATGTCATGTTGTAATATCTCGAGTTTTTAAATAATTTTAAACTGCATTGGGATATGGAGTGTTAACAATTTATATATATATTTATGATTATTTGATGAGTTTGTTATTTAATAAAGTCATTTTTAATTATTTTTAAGTCATTTACGTAAAATTTTCTCGAGAATTTTATTTTCGGGAAAATTAAGACGTAAATAATTAAATATTAATTTTATTAAACAGTTTTATGAATTTGCATGAGCTCATGCGTGATTTTAAAATGTCAAATAAAATACATGTACGTGCATGCATTTAAAGTTAAATTAGGGTTAGTTAATTATATTATATTATATTATATTGTTTTTATATTGATTAAATAAATATGTGTATATATGTATATGTGTATATATATTATTATTAAAGTGTGTGGTGGACAATTATTATGTGTGTTAATTATATATTAAAAAATAAGTGAGATATATATATATATATATATATATATATATACACACACACATAAATATACATATATTATTATTAAGTAAAATAAAGTTTGATATATTTACCATTTTACCACTCCCTCTCCTTCTTCTTCCACAATCGGTTTCTTCCCATTTTCGGCACTGATCTCGTCATTCCTTCACTGTCACTGTGCCCTTCGGTGTGCCACCACCATTTCCAGCAGCTCAGCCACCCTCTTCCACCCTCTCTGGCGCCAGTGAACGCTGTAACAACCCAAGAAGCTGAAATTCACACTCAACGTCGATCAAGCACTTTTCGGCCACTGTTTCAAGCCCCATCAGTCTCTATCTCTTCCTTAAGCTCAGGTGAGTGCATTTCAAAGCTTTGTTTCACTTGAAATAATCTAGATTTCCCTAGGTTTCAATTTTACATTTTCATCCATTTAGGGTTTTCAATTTTTTTGAGCTTCAATTTGAATGATTCATGAAATATTCCTTCACAAACATTGATCCTAGTAGCTTAATCTAGCCTTGTGAATTTTTGTGGAATTTTTGGAAATTATTTATATTTTTGTGAATTTTTAATTATTTTTTTAATATTTTTTAAATTTCGAAAATTAATTAAGTAAATTATGAAATTGTGTTTTATGGTGTTTATAGGTGTTGAAATGAAATTTAGAAATTTATTTGTACTTTTTGTGAATTTTATATATTTATTTTGAATTTATTTAGTTTATGTAATTTTTGGAAAATTAGGTTAATTATGTGTTTTATTGAAATTAATTGGCTAATTGAGTATATTTATTCATATTATTGAATTATATGTTGAAAAATTATTTTTTGAGTAATTATGCTATTTTTGGTGAATTTTTGAACATTTATAGTGAATTTACATAACTAGTGGTATTTTGGCACTAAATTGGCTAAAAATATAATTAAATTGGTTTTAATAGTTATTTGAGGTATAAAAATGATTTTTACAAATGATTTAGTATTTTTAACTAATTAACACTATTTTTCATAAATTATTTTTAAATTATATATAATATACCATTTTTCTAACTAAATGAGTTTTTATTGATTTTTAGTAAGTTTTAGGGTTAATTATGCAATTTGGATTTATAAAATGTATTTTGGTCAATATTTATGAATTTATTGAGAATTTCTGATTTTTAATAATATTTTTTTATTAAAATTAGGATTTTTGTGTATTTATCAGTAAAATAAATATTTTTAGCATTTAAATATCTAAATTGCTATATTTTGAGTGTTGAATGGTATTTTTGGTATTTTCTGGAATTTTCGTGTGTTTTATATTATTTCGTGAATTGTGGACCTCGGTCGGTGAATTGTAGTTTGGAGTCCGACCGAGGGATTGTGTTCTACATATATTCTAAGTGTATTTCTTTACAGGATCGGCTCTACTCTTTGAGTAGAGAGATGTCCGTTTTACAGGGGAGGTTCTGCCGGATTTTTGGTAGAATTCTCGTAAAATGTGATGTTCGGTCAAATTTCTATTCTAATTATGTCTAAGATTCTAGGTCGAGTCTTTAGAACTCCGATAGATTTATTCTAATATTGTGTTGTCATTTGTTTGTTTAGTTGTGCCGAGACCGAGGCCTAGTGGACCAGGCTTGTCAAACCCGTCTCGTGGAGCACAATAATTGTGAGTTGTTATCTTATATATACGTGTTTTAGGATGCATGTTTTAGAAATATATGATTTATTTTACAAATTATGCATAAGTGGTTTAATTATTGCTTTGGTTTATTTTTGGTATATTTTAAATTATATGCATGTTTTATTAATGAATTATTCTTAAAATGTTTTTAAGTATATTTGTAGTTTATTTTATAATCAAATTGAAATTATTCGACGTATATATACTCAAAATATACTTGGTTTATTTTTGGTATATTTCTAGTATATATATGGTTTATATTGTTATTTTAATTAATGTCATGCATCATTTATTTTATGAATGTATGTTTTATATTTAAATGAAGGATATCAATAGAACGTGCTACTTAGTGGGCAGCACTATGATCGAGTACGTATCGGTACGACGATAACATTTACGCTATATTACTAACCTAATTGTGGATTATAATCGGATTGATTTATTTGATGTGTGATATGATTTGAGAGTGTGATTGCTGGAGCTCGGTTGACCAAGTGTCTCGAGGCCAATCTCACTGACAGTCAGACTGCTGGAGCTTGATTGACTTAGTGTCTCAGGGGCAATCTACTGTCCAAATGGAACAAGTGAATTTATTTAGAATAAGTGAGCCTATATGGCTAAAGTGTTGTCTAACACTGTTTGAGGTTGTGATCATTTAGGGTTCTATTTGATCCTTCATAATCGGATATTATTTTTAGTATTTATATAAATGATTTTGTTGCATCTGTGTTTGCCTGTATATATATTTATTATATATACTATTGAATGTGTGCATTGTCATTTAGCTATGCATGTATATATATTATAACAATTCACTCAGTGAGATCTGACTCCCCTCTGTTGACTATTTTTCAGGAGAGTCTACGTCTTCAGACCTCAATAGCAGACCCATACACCGGATTTCTTCCGCCCCGGCCTCACTATGTAAACTGCTTACCTGAGTTTATTTTATAATCTAGACATTGTAGTAGTTATGGTCGGTTGTGAGATTTATGTATTATGTTTGTAAGAAATATGTATTTTAAATATTTGAACTGAGATATGTATTAAAAGATTATTTATATATGAGATGGATCTGCATGGTTAAATCCATTGGCGGATTATTATTTTGTTTTATTTATGAATTTTATTTCCACTGCAAAATATTTTATTTATGTTATTATTATTATTGCATGTTTTATTTTAATTTAAGGCTTGCTACATGTTCCGGATTTGAAAGAATTCCCGTTCCATAGCGCTGGTCATGGCCCAAGTTTTGGGTTGTGACACATGTAATCCTATTTTTCATGCACGCACGAAGCATATTGAACTTGACTATCATTTCATGCATGAACAAGCACAAAATAACACTATTTAGGATCGCTACCTCTCTACCAAAGACAAACTAGTTGATGTTTTAACCAAACCAATAGCTGTTGGACCTTTTCAACACTTTGTCTCCAAGCTTCGGTTATTGCCCTCCACACAACCATTGGTTTGCGGGAGGGTGTGTAGACGGTAGGGTTTGGCGAGCACCCAAGATTTTAGCAACCACGACACTGTTTAGGCTTAAGGCCTTAGGGAACACACTACTATGCCACAAAGTCATAGCATGGAGAAGAGGAGTCACCACCCAGGGTAATAACTAGGACAATTTGATTGGTTGTACTCGATTCTCTAAAAGAAAGTTAGCACTACAACCAGGAGATTCTAGGAATATAATACTAAATTCTCTTAGTCTCATGTTCATTTAGAATTACTTTATTCTCTAATTACATGCAATTTTATTAAACCCTATTTGAACATCCATCTAACCCTAATGCATCTAGTCAATAAAAATCACATATAAAATTGCATTCAAGGGCATTGTCCCTAAGTCTAAACTAGGTTAATATTATTGAAAGTTAGCTAGATTTATAATATTTATTTATAAATGAAAATAGACTAAAGGTGGGCCTACATTGTTATTAGTTAGTGAGCTTAAGTCTATTGATTTCAATTTTCTATAAATAGGCCTAAATCTACAAATTTTTAAAGAAATTATATTTTATAAGTGAGCAGCCGAAGTCTATTTGTTTTAAAATGGGAAGTGAGCCTAAGTCTATTTATTTTTAAAAAATGAAATTAGATGGGTTGAGCTAAGTCTAAATTAATTTTAGTTAATCTAAAAATAGGCCTAAGTCTAAATTAACCTAATGGGCCTAAATTGATTTAATTAATTAACATAAACCATTTTAAGCCTATCTTATTTAGTGGATTTGAACCTATCATGGGCTTGGGGCCCAAAGAACTAAAAGATCTAAAAATAAAACCCAAACAAAAATCATAATAAAATTAGATCAAATATAAGATTTATGTGATTTTCTAAAAACCCTAAATCAATTTACATGCAACCCTAAATTAATCTACAGTCATAATTGATTTTAATTAATTTTTACCCAATCGAACCTAAATTACTAATTCATTTTAAAAGTAGAAAAGTAAAATTTTACTATTCCCATTATTGAGGTTATAACAATATTCTACGTATTGGAAATTAAAATTAATTACAAACCCAAATTAATTAATACATAAAACATAGAAAAAATAATAAACATAGAAACATCAAACCCTAAAATCTAATTACAGTTTAGAATCCATAGCATTTCATGGATCTTCTATTTGATTTATGGAAATCTGGCAGTGACCTCATCAATCCCCAATTGGATTCCAAAAGGAAAACACAAAAAAGGAAAAATCATAGAAATCACATTAGTCAAATGAGTAAAATAACAAAATAACAATTAAAATAAATTAAATTAAAAAGAAAATCAAAAGATAGGAGAAAATGGAAATAAGATGTTGTGCATATGCTTTTGGATGGCCCCTCAGATTTAGATCGTCATCATTTTTAAACTCGTTGTTTGATTCTAAACAAGGACTAATTGCATTCAAAGACACAAATCATTCTTTTCAAAGCCTTTGAAGAATAGTATTAAGAAACTAAGGTCTTGAGAAACAAAAGAAATCAAGATTTTGACTATTGTGCAGGTTTTCTTCTCAATAGCGTCTCTGGTTTTTTCATAATTTTAGGGTTTTTGCATAGTAGGGTTTTTTTTCACGTCGTCCTCCTCCCTTACACAGTCTCCACCTTTGAGAAGCAGAGACTTGCAAGCTGACCTTCCTCAATTCTAGGAAACAGACTCTATCTATTTAATTTTCAAAATTTTTTACCCATTTTGACCACGTTATCTACTAATAAAAAATAAATAATATAAAATTTTAACCAATCAAAAAAGAGAAAATTGATGAAAAAAATAGAAAAATAGGATTTTTCACGCATCAGCATTAATGATGCCGATCTTCAAATTTTTTTAAAAAACTTTTAATTACTAAAAGATCCCTAAAATTTTGATTTTTTTTTTTGCAATCAAATCTTAAAAATGTTGTAATTTAGTCCTTAAAGTCTAGAAAATTGACAACCGAGTTCAATTTTTGAATAAATTTCATCATAAGGGCTTATGTTGCAATTATGCACAATTGCATCATGAAATTGGATGCTTACAATTGTCCCCCTTTGTCACTATTTTCTTGACAAATTGCGGTAAAAAAAATAGAAGCACAAAATTTTGATAGAAAGAAATTAGGACACTTAATTGTATCCTAATTGACAGATCAATGCTCAAATTACTATGCAATTTTAAGCAAAATGTAATGTTTAACAAGTTTCACTCTATTTCCTATGGAACATCTAGTGAACTTTATGCAAGTGAGTTTTGCTGTATTCCCTGTGGGACGTCTAACGAACATATAACTTAAAAATATGTTATAGTTCTTGTGAAAAGTCTAACAATGATGAATTTCATTATATTTCCTATGGGACATCTAATGAACATATGATTTAAAAATATGCTATAGTTCTTATGGAATGTCCAGCAATGATGAATTTCATTATATTCCCTGTGGGACATCTAACGATGTACACTATATTCCTTGTAAGATGTCTAGTGAACTTGAAATTTAATTATATTCCCTATGGTATGTCTAATGAAATTTATATAATGAAGCATGCTATATTCCCTGTGGGACGTCTAGCAAAAATGATGAAAAGCATGCTATAGTTCCTGTGGAATGTCTATCAATTTTAAATATGCTATATTCCTTGTGGGATGTTTAGCAACATCACCATAACTATCCTGTAGTGTCTAGTGGTAAATGTCTGAAAAAGGTCATGTTATAACCACTTTTAAAGCATATAACATATGGAATTTGAAATTCATGTTTTGAATATTGTGCATCACATAACATGATAATTTTGAAAATTTGTGTTTCAGTTACTGTGTAATATGAAACAAATTTTGACATTTGATTGAAATGATGCATGTAGAAATGCAAAATTGAATTCTATAATTTTAATCTATATTCTATACTTGACAGAAAATTTAGAATCACAGACTGGTTGCAGATTAATAATTCAATGAATTATTAATTTAATGAAATAAATGTCATTATTTAATTAGGAATGAATTCCTAATCAGAATGCAATTATGGACCAAATTACAACAAGAAAACTTGAATCTATATGCAAACAAAAGTAATGGACGAAAGTGGATATTTTCCACTTTATATATTCCCTCCTTTTTGCATGTCTCATTTCATTCTCTCTTCTTCTTCATTTTCTTTCCTTTTTATTTCATTTCTTTGTATTGATTTTCATTTCTTGATTTTTTGATCATCTGACGTTTGATTTGCAATTTGTCAAATCCTATGGCCTCGTTGCAACACAGACAACATGGGGAGAGAAGAGATTTTAGAAAGTTAGAGGATTCTGCCTCCTTGTTTTCCTCAGAATGATCATGGAATTTAAGAGGGCTCAACTATTTTTCCTTTGACTCATTTATATACCCACAGATGTAGAGATATGGGTAATGAGGTAACATTTTACTACTTCTATTTATTTGTACAAAAATATTACCTGCACAATTAATAATCAGAGTAAGTTTCAGTGTAGAAATTAACATGCATGTTAATTAGATTAAATAAGAAAGTAATTGAAAATGCATGATAAAATTAAAATTAAATTATAAAAATGTGAAATTCAGCCTCTAGGTAGCCTGTATGACTGATCAAATGTTTGGAATTCCAGTCAGAATTCCATATTTTCAATAGGCTTAATAAAAATGCCACTTGACAATCCGATTGCTGGTCGACAATCTACATTGCCGATTAACATTTTCAATTTTCAATTTTTTTAAAAGAAAAGGATTAATTGGTCAATTTTTTAATTAACTATTCAATTCTTTAGATTCAAATTTTTGATTAATTAATTAATTATTATTTTAAAATTTAACTAGCGTCCGATGAAATTCATGGGCTGTTTTAATCTAGCTCGAGAATTATTTCATGGACTACCAGAGCAAGTGACTAATCTGATTTGGGCCTCCAGAATCAAACATTTCATTACTACACTTCCGACTGCTCGAGGCCGATCTTGTTAGTAATATGCACTAGCTCAATCATTTATGATTATGTATTAACTTTCTTATTTTATTAATAAAGAGGTATTTCATTATCATTTGATTTTATGATAATTATATGAATGGTTCATTCTTACTAAGGCCATAAAGTATGTAACTTGATAGTAAAACCCTTAGATTAAAATAAAAGTTCTATTCTAATTATCCTTAGCCATTTATTCATTATAAAAATATTAAAGTATTATGGCTAGCATGAAGTTGGTTGATGGTTATGTTTTACTAATCATGAATATGAGATATTAAGTCAACTCATAGGTACATGATGAAAGATCATGTGCTGGATTGACCCACTATGAAAATACTACATAGATTATTATCATAAGTATTTCTCATCATAGTAATTTTATTTCGATCCTTTGACCTTGAAATCATCATGGATTTCTACATAGCTATTTTATGTTTTGACACATTCTAACATTGTCTTTAACCGAATGATTAAATAAGATTTTGTTGGATATGAAATTAGTTATTTGAGGAATGTGAGTGATTTATAAGGAATTTATCCCTCATTAATATGAGAAAGATATCTATGAGCCCCTTGATGAGATAGACTGAAGGAAAATGCATGGCCATGCTGAAATGAATTGATAAAGAGTTATCATTTTCAGCCTACTTGGAATCAAGTCATAATATTGAACTATAT
Organism: Mallotus nudiflorus; assembly: GCA_947683625.1. NCBI lineage: Eukaryota > Viridiplantae > Streptophyta > Magnoliopsida > Malpighiales > Euphorbiaceae > Mallotus > Mallotus nudiflorus. The sequence goes on along the minus strand of CANTUR010000277.1, from coordinate 796,999 downwards.
AAGGATGACATTCTATGCCTTATGTTCAATTAGGATATCATGTGATAAAGGAACAATAAAATTCATTGTAATTAGGTTATGTCAGATAATGTCTTGCTAGAGGCCGCTTATGACTTGTAGGCCTAAATAGAGATTTAGTCCCATTGCCAATGTTTTGTGAACCTACAGGGTCACACACTTAGAACAAGCCCAAAATGAATTTGGGTTTAATAAGCCCAAAATAAACTCTGTGGAAATAAATAATTAAAGTGTTTTATTTATTTATTTATTTATTTGTTTATTTATTTAAGATAAATGTTATTTTAAATAAATAAATAAGATATTATTTCTTATTTGTTTTTAAACAAAATCAGAATATATTAAATGGAAATTACCATAAGGTCATTAGTAGGTGAAACCCTAATTTGGAGTCTATAAATATGTTATATTATCTACGATTTAATACACTTGTTTTTCCTGCCTTCAAATTCATTTTCTCTCTTTTTAGAAAACAAAGACAGAGTTTTTATTTTATTCTTGATTTGTGAGACAATCAAGAAGGTTGCTAGCACGCACTCCAATTTATTTTGTCAAGGGCTGTTTGTGTGGATACCTATAGAGGACGCATCCTTTTGGAGACGTATAGATCCAAACAACCAAAGCAAAAAGCTCGAGGTAAGGTGTCACTGGTGTGAACCTCCTCTCATCCTTCTAGAAAATCTTGCCTCTTCTACGTCTTGGTGAGATTCTTGAAACCTTAGATTTAATCAAGTAGTCGAATTACATGGATCCAGTTTTGGGAATGTGATAAATTTTTAATTTTTCTATTATGTTTATATCATGAAACCCAATAGGTCTTACTATTACTCTCTGTTTTTTTTATTGAGTGATGGATGGATACTACCCACACATTTTACACCCATGTAGGCAAGCTGACTATTTCGCCTATGAGTTTTTTATGATCACTAACATTGCTTTTAGAGGGACTTCCATTTCCTTTGATATCAGTTACTGCAGTCTCCTTAAGCATGCAAGGAGTCAATATATACAAGATTTAATTCGGTTTACTTTGACGTGCAATAACTGTAAGATTGTTCTTCTTTCATCGTTGGTTAAGGGATTCAAATGGCTTCGTACCACCACTCCTCGTCACATTGCTCATAAGGCAAGGTGTTTCCTTTTGATACTATTAGGTATGACCCTCTTTTATGAGACTAGTCATGAGGTCAGTATTGCTCTGCTCGGTCCTCTTCGTGACTTGGATCAAGTTGTCACACTTGACCAGGGATATGCTACACTCGCTTACCTTTACTATAGACTAGACACTATCTGTAGAGGTGTTGTCACGATATGTGGCTTTTGGCACATCTTACATGTATGTTCTCCTTTCTTTAATCTTTATTGTCTTGCTTTTGTTTACCTTTTACTGATATGTTCTCTTTCTTTCAAATCTGGAGCATAGAGATTAGGTTGATTTAAGGCTTTAGTGCTATTAGCTCTGATAGGAGCTTTCCTTTGATGATGAGATGGGGCTCTTCTTGCCTTGCTAACAACATGAACACTTTGCAAACATATCATGATCAGCTGAACACCATTGAATGGCACTTAGTAAGAAAAATAAAATCATTAGTATCTTGTAATTTAATGTGAGTTAAAATTAATTAACCTAAATTGCAGATAAACTCTGATTGGTTAGAGAGTGTCGATGACATCCAACGAAATGATTTCATGGCCACTGCTATACGCCTTGAGCCCATGAGGGTTATGCTCTTAGGACACGACTATTTGATGTGCTATTTAGGGGAGCGAGTGTATCGCTGGTCTTCTGGGCCTTCTCAACATCATATTCCATATGATATCCTTTCCTCTATGCTCCACAGCTCGCATATGATAGGTTCAGAGTTGAGAGATGCACTGCAGGGATATGCTACCTTAGATTTTATTGAGTGTTCTGGACATTATCAGCAGTTCATTCATGAGAGCCTCTTGGATCATATTCCCATTAACAATGCTGAGGTAATTTCTTATTATTTCAGCTTCTTTCTTTGGAACCTATGAATCACTTATTCTTTTTATGGTTTGAGGAGGTTCACTCTCTTGCTAATGAGGTGATAAAGGAAGAGACTGAGATTGTTTTAGAGACTGAGGTTGTTCCCGATATTGAGAGGCCTGAGCCCAGATGTAGCCCTGCACATTATACTCAGTATGATGGGACTAGTCACAATGGTGCTTTTACGAGCATTACCCTTGCTGATATCTATCTTATGGATAGGTCCATATTCTATTGGGCTCTTACTTTTTAGAATCTAGTTGAGCAGCATATGCATTTTAGTAATGCTCAACTTTCTATCTTTTCTCTAGCAGATGATTCTCATGTGAATCTTTCAAACTTATTCCCTATATAATCTATACACTTGACACTAATTTTAGTAAATTTACAAAATAGGTTCCTCAAACATAGGCAGAGTGTTTGTATGGACTCGCCTCATCTCAAAGGTTATTCACTATGCAGATCACAAATAGTTAGAGGGTAAGTATATGTACAATGAAGATGCAAATGTATGCATGCTATGTATGAAATGCACATGATGTGTTTCCTATATGTACAAAGCTACTCAAGCAGTCTGGAATGCGAGATCAAGATGCTTCGTAAATAGCTTGTAGGTTCATGCATTGACCCTTATAGTGTTAGGACTTCCTCTGTCAGACCTCCAGACACCTTTCATCGTGATGATTCTGCCAAAGGATGGAGTTCATGTCCAGATTCTGGAGCTTAGGATGACTGATCTAAGGTATTTGTATTTAGACTGTTTCTGCTATACTATCATATTCTGAACTCTATTTGTGTGTACTGTGTTGAACTATTTTATCCTTCCTTGAATGAGACTTAGATAAATGAATGAAGGGTTTTTTTAAATGCCTTAACTTTTGTATAAGCTGCCCTTTTGGGTTTTCAACTTAGCAAGCTTGCCTTAACTTTTGCCTAAGCTGCCTTTTTGGGTTTTCAACTTAGCTAGCTTTTGTTTTATTTAGTTCATTTCTCATCTAGATCTGACTATAGGAAGAGTTAAGCTTTCTTGCGAACTAATTTTTCCAGTTCATAATACCATTTTACAACCATTCCCTCTAGAGATATCACAAACAACCTAGCAACTACTGCTACTGGTGCCTTTGTAGTGCTCATGATTATTGTATAATGGTTCAAATGAATCCTTGGATCTCTTCTCCTATCAAATTTCTACAGTTGAGGCATCTTGAATTTTTCAGGTAGCTTATCTCCCTCCTTTGCAGCATGTCATCAAAGTCGAATGAGTAATCCATTCCTTGTCCTCTAATTAGCACTTCCATTTTGGACATTTTCTGAGTCAGTGCTTGCATCTACTTGGACTTATGATCTTGGACCAGTTCAAGTGATTCTCTCTTCGCTTTCTCTACTATATAGTTCTCGATGCCCTCAAGTCTCATATTAGTAGCAGGTATGTTTCTAGCAATAGGTTGCCCCCCAACATTATTAACAATAAGTGGAGCACTAACAATAGGCAGAGGAGCTGCAACAACAGGTGGAGCTCCTATAGCAAGTGTTTGTTTAACAGCAACAACAAGTGGTGGTACGATAATAGGTTGCACTAGTCTAGCTAGAGCTTGCTTCAGTTCATCTTGCATTATAGCTCTCATGTCATCCATCAAAGCTACCTTAATGTCCTCTAGGGTCCTCATCTCTGGTTGTTGTTCCATTTTTGTCTATTCAGTTGGAGTTAGTTCAGCTTCTAGGTAAAGCAAGTTGATAGGACTCTTCTCCAATTCTTGAAGGATCTCTTGAGCTATTGACTTAGGGCTTATATCGGCTCTGATTAATCTGCCACCTTTTTATCCCTAGATACGAGAAGACCTAGATGAATCTATGATGGATGAAAAATAAGGTATCAGTATGATGCGTGGAATGCATGTATGCACGATGCACGTGCTATACAACAACTAGCAAGTATCAATCAAGTGTACCACATACATCCTTCCAACCTTATTCTTGCCACACATGTGTTCAATGGAAAGTCTCTTGTCCTAGGATTTTTTTCTCGGTCTTAATATCAATGGGGGATATCAGGGACCGACGCGGATGCCAAATCTCTCTCAAAGTAGTAAAGCATAAAAATAACATTTCTATATATAAAGGTCTAGCCCAATCTTCATTACCCCAAGGGGCTTCAAAAGTATGGGCCTGAGATTTTATAGATAGAAATACCTCATGGTAATAAGCATATAAATAACATTTCTAAGTATAAAGGTCTAGCCCAATCTTTATTGGCCCAAGTGGGCTTTAAAAGTATAGGCCTGGGCTTTTATAGATAGAAATACCTCATAGCAAAAATCATACAAGCAATTTGGATATATCCTAGGGGAAGTAACTAAGCCATTATATGTGGTCGGAGTCTGGTGAAAAGGTCAAGGTTCCTTTAACAAGATGCCCTCCATTATGGACGTTGAGTCATAGGCCAAGGTCAGAGGGGCCATGTTAATTTATAAAATTTTTTATACATTTTGATCATGTTTTCTGCTAAAAAAAATAAATAAAATAAAATTTTAACCAATCAAAAAGAGAAAAAAATGATGAAAAAAATCAAAAAATAGGATTTTTCACGCATTGGCATTAATGATGCTTATCTTCAAAAATTATTTTTTAAAAATTTTAATTACTAAAAGACCTTTGAAAATTTGATTTTTTTTGCAATCAAATCATAAAAATGTTGAAATTTAGTCCCCAAAGTCTAGAAAATCGACAACCAAGTTCATTTTTTAAATAAATTTCATCATAGGGGCTTGCATTGCAATTGTGCATAATTGCATCCTAAAATTGGGTGCTTAGAGTTGCCCCCTTTTGTCGCTGTTTGCTGGACAAATTGCGACAAAATAATAGAAGCACACAATTTTGATAGAAAGACATTAGGACACTTAATTGTATCCTAATTAATAGATCGATGCTCAAATTACTATGCAATCTTATTCAAGATGTAATGTTTAACAAGTTTAACTCTATTTCCTATGGAACATCTAGTAAACTTTGTGCAAATGAGTTTCACTATATTCCTTGTGGGATGTTTAGTGATGATGAATTTTGTTATATTCCCTGTGGGACATCTAATGAACATATGACTTAAAAATATGCTATAGTTCCTATGGAACGTCTAGTAATGATGAATTTCGTTATATTCCTTGTGGGACGTATAATGAACATATGCTTTAAAAATATGCTATAGTTCATGTGGAACGTTTAGTAATGATGAATTTCATTATATTCCCCGTGGGACATCTAATGATGTACACTACACTCCCTATAGGACGTTTAGTGAACTTAAAATTTCATTAAATTCCTTGTACGATGTCTAACGAAATGTATATAATAAAGTTTGCTATATTCCCTATGGGAAATCTAGTAAAAAAGATGAAAAGCATGCTATAGTTCCTATGGAACATTTAGCAATTTTAAATCTACTATATTCCCTGTGGGATGTTTAGTGACATCACCATAACTATCATGTAGTGTCTTGTGGTAAATGTTTGAAAAGGTCATGTTATAATTACTATTAAAGCATATAACATGTGGAATTTGAAATTCATATTATGACTATTGTGCAACACATAACATGATAATTTTGAAAATTTATGTTTAAGCTATTATGTAACATAAAACGACTTTTGACATTTGATTGAAATGATGCATGTAAAAATGCAAAATTGAATCCTATAATTTTAATCTGTATTCTGTACTTGACAGAGAATTTAGACTCACAAACTAGTTGTAGATTAATAATTCATTGAATTATTAATTTGATGAAATGAATGTCATGATTTAATTAGAAATGAATTTCTAATCAGAATGCAATTATGGACCAAATTGCAATAAGAAAACTTGGATCTATATGCAAACAAAAGTAATGGACCAAAGTGGATATTTTCCACTTTATATATTCCCTCCTTTTTGCATGTCTCATTTTATTCTCTCTTCTTCTTCATTTTCTTTCCTTTTCATTTCCTTTCTTTGCATTGATTTTCATTTCTTGATTTTTTTTATCATTTGACGTTTGATTTATAATCTATTAAATCCTATGGCCTCTTTGCAACACAAACAACATGGGAGAGCAGAGATTTTAGAAAATTAGAGGATTCTACCTCCTTGTTTTCCTCAGAATGATCTTGGACTTCGAGAAGGCTCAACTATTTTACTTTTGACTCATTTATATACCCATAGGTGCAGAGATGTGGGTAATGAGGTAACATTTTACTGCTTATGTTTATTTCTACAAAAATATTACCTGCACAATTAGTAAACAGAGTAAGCTTGAGAGTAGAAATTAACACGCATGTTAATTAGATTAAATGAGAAATTAACTGAAAATGCATGATAAAGTTAAATTAAATTCTAAAAATGTGAAATTCAGCCTTTGAGTAGCCTGTATGACTAATCATATGTCTGGGATTTCAGTCAAAATTCCATAATTTTGATCGGCTCAGACAATGTTGATCAGCTCAGTGGAATGTTGCTCGACAACCTAGAATGTCGATCGACATTCTAGGTTGCTGGTCGGTAATCTACATTATTGATCAGCATTTTCAGTTTTCAAATTTTTTTTAAAGAAAAGGATTAATTGATCAATTAATTAATCAACTATTCAATTATTTTGATTCAAATTTCTGATTAATTAATTAATTTTTCAATTAATTAATTATTTTTTGAAATTTAACCAACGTTTAATGAAATTCATAGGATGTTTTAATCTAGCTCGAGAATTATTTCATGGACTACCAGAGTAGGTGACACATCTGATTTGGGGCCACCAAAATCAAACATTTCATTGCTGCACTTTCGACTACTCGAGGCAGGTCTGACCGTTACTCTCTATTTTCTTTGATTAAGCAATGGATGGATACTACCCACACATTTTACACCCGTGTAGGCAAGCTGACTATTTTGCCTATGAGTTTTTCCACGATCACTAGTATTACTTTTGGAGGGACTCCCATTTCCTTCGATATCGGTTACTGCAGTCTTCCTAAGCATGTAAGGTTCAGTATGTATGAGATTTGATAGGGTTCACTCTGATGTGGAAGAATTGGAAGAATGTTCTTCTTTTATCATTGGTTGAGGGATTCAAATGCCTTCTTACCACCACTCCTTGTTAGATTGCCCATAAGGCGAGGTGTTTCCTTCTGATACTATTGGGTATGACCCTCTTTTATGAGACTGGTCATGAGGTCAACATTGCTCTGCTCGGTCCTCTTCATGACTTGGATCGAGTTGTCACACTTGACTGGGGATCTGCTGCACTCTCTTACCTTTACTATAGACTGGACACTGTCTGTAGAGGTACTGTCATGATGTGTGGCTTTTAGCATGTCTTGCATGTATGTTCTCCTTTTTTTAATCTTTATTGTCTTGCTTTCCTTTACCTTTTACTAATATGCTCTCTTTCTTTTAGATCTGAAGCATAGAGATTAGGTTGATTCGAGGCTTCAGTGCTATTAGCTCTGATAGGAGCTTTCCTCTGATGATGAGATGGGGTTTTTCTCACCTTGCTAGCAATAGGAACACTTTGTAGATGTATAATGATCAACTGAACACCATTGAATGACACTTGGTAAGAAAAATAAAATTATTAGTATCTTGTAATTTAATGTGAGTTAAACTTAATTAACCTAAATTGTAGATAAACTTTGATTGGCTGGAAGGTGCCGATGACATTCAGTGATATGATTTTATGGCCATTGCTATACACCTTGAATCCATGAGGGTTCTACCTTCAGGATATGGCTATTTGATGTGGTATTTAGGGGAGCGAGTGTATCGCTGGTCTTCTAAGCCTTCTTAACATCGCATTCCATCTGATATCCCTTCCTCTATGCTCTGCAGCCCGTGTCTAATAGGTTTAGAGTTGAGAGATGCACTACAGGGATATGCTGCCTCACATTTTCTTAAGTGTTCTTGACATTACCAGTAGTTCATTCGTGAGAGCCTCTTAGAGCATATTCCCATTGATGATGTTGAGGTAATTTCTTATTATTTTAACTTCTTTCTTTAGAACTTATGAATCACTTATTCTTTTTACAGTTTGAGGGGGTTCGCTCTCCTGCTGATAAGGTGACAGTGGAAGAGTCTAAGATTGCTTTGGAGATTAAGGTTGTTCCTAATATTGAGAGACCTAAGCCTAGACCTAGCCCTGCACATCATACTCAGTATATTGGGACTAGTCACAACAATGCTTTTGCGAGCATTACCCTTGGTGATATCTATCTTATGGATAGGTCCATATTCTACTGGGCTCCTATTGTTCAGACTCCAGTTGAGCAACAGATGCATTTTAGTGATGCTCAACTTTTTATCTTTTCTCCAGCAGATGTTTCTCATGTGAGTCTTTCAGACTTATTCCCTGCATGATCTATACATTTGACATTAATTTTAGTAAATTTACAAAAATAGGTTTCTCGGACACAGGCAAAGTATTTGCATGGACTCGCCTCATCTCAGAGGTTATTCACTATGAAGGTCACAGATAGTTGGAGGGTAAGTATATGTACATTGAAGATGCAAATGTATGCATACTATGTATGAAATGCACATAATGTGTCTCCTATATGTACAGAGCTACTTGAGTAGTCTGGAATGCGAGATAGAGATGTTTCATCGACAACTTGCAGGTTTATGCATTAACCCTTACAGTGCTGGGACTTCCTCCGTCAGACCTCCAGATACCTTTCATCGTGATGATTTTGCTAGAGGATGGAGCTAATTGCTAGATTCTTGAGCTTATGATGACTGATATAAGCTATTTGTATTTAGACTGTTCCTATTATACTATCATTACACAATGCTAATCGACATTAATAATGTCAATTTTCAAAAATTATTTTTTGAACTTTTAATTACCAAAAGACCCTTGAAAGTTTGATTTTTTTGCAATCAAATTCTAAAAACATTGCAATTTAGTCCTTAAAGTTCAAAAAAATGATAACCGAGTTCAATTTTTGAATAAATTTCATCATAAGGGCTTACGTCGCAATTGCGCACAATTGCATCCTGAAATTGGATGCTTACAGTTGCCCCCCTTTATTGCTGTTTGCTTGACAAATTGTGACAAAGCAATAGAAAGAAATTAGGACACTTAATTGTATCCTAATTGACATATCGATGCTTAAATTACTATGCAATTTTAAGCAAGGTGTAATGTTTAACAAGTTTTACTATATTTCCTATGGAACGTCTAGTGAACTTTATGCAAATGAGTTTTGTTATATTTCATGTGGGACATTTAGCGATGATGAATTTCGTTATATTCCCCGTGGGACGTCTAACGAACATATGACTTAAAAATATGCTATAGTTCTTGTGGAACATCTAGCAATGATGAATTTTGTTATATTTCATATGAGATGTCTAATGAACATACGATTTAAAAATATGTTATAGTTCATGTGGAACGTCTAGTAATGATGAATTTCGTTATATTTCTTGTGGGACATTTAACGATGTACACTATCTTCCTTGTAGGGCATCTAGTGAACTTGAAATTTTGTTATATTTCATGTGAAACGTCTAGCAAAAATGATGAAAAGCGTACAATAATTTTTATGGAACGTCTAGTGATTTAAAATCCACTATGAGTTTGCTATTTTAATTTGTTATATAATATAATGTTTTTACCTTCATGATAGAATAAATGGTCTATTATATTAAATTATATTTTAAGTGACAAAAAGTTTAAATTCTTTTAAATAATTTATTAAATTTGAATTTTATGTATTAAAAAAATTTAAAAATATAAATGGTCATCATTGTCTATTTATTTAATTGTTTATTTAATATTATATTATATAAATGGTCATCATATATTTAATTAATATAATTGGTGGTAAAGGTAAAACATTAAAAACATATTTAATTATTTTTTATGAAAATAATAATATTTCTATATCCAAAGTATTGAATAATTCCTTTGTTTAAAAAATTAGAAAAAAATAAAAATTATATAATTTTTTATTTAAATCACCAGTATTTATATTCATTGAATTTTAACTAATTTGGTTTGATTCGAGAAAGTCCAAAAGGGTAGAAAATATCTACCAAAAACTAATTTAATGAAACAATATACAACATAACTTGAATTTGAGATATCACTCAAGTAAAGATAACATTCTATCGGATGATTTTAATGATTTTTAAAATAAAAATAAAAAAAAAACAATAATTTTTAAAAAAGTCCAACATGAGCCATACAAAAAGAACATTAATTAGCCAAATAAAAAACACAAAATGATATTATTTTTTCTTGCTTTGGAATCAAGTTTAAAGAGTCCTATAAAAATAAAAAAAATAAGTGAAAAAGGAAATATATCAGTGGCTACCGCCAATAGCCGGTTTCGGGTTTTTAGCCACAACACCACCTGTTCCTTATAACTAAGGGTCACACTACATTCACTCACTCACTCACTCTATAGCTGCATTATTTTTCACGCTATTTGTCAAAATTGTTTCTCAGTCGGTGATTGTGTTTTTCGATTCATTTTGTTTTTAGGGTTTCACTTGTTGATTGTTCATCACTCTTTAGCTACACAATTAATCACCAATGGATGGTTTTCCCAGTTACCCAACTGGGTTTAAGTTCCATCCAACAGATGAAGAGCTGGTTCGATACCATCTGAAGTATCGGGTCAATGGGGCACCCACAGACCAGTGGACTATTCAAGATTGTGACGTGTATGGCGAACAAGAGCCATGGCAGATTTGGGAGAGTCTTTGTTGAGCAACCTGTAACGATGACGGGTTTCTTTATGTCTTCAGCCTCTTGAAGAAGAAGGGTTCAGCTGGTGGTTCCAATTATAACCGGAATGTGGGTTCGAGTGGAGGTACTTGGCACGGCGTTAGCAAAGGGAAATCTTTCCGATCAGGAGAAATTTCTTGGGTCCGGAAGAGTTTTTCGTATCGGAACGAGAAAAATAGATTTAAACACGGTCGTTGGTAGATGCAAGAATACTCTCTTGATGATCCCCATGGAAGCAACAGCAATAAGATTGCTCTTTGTCGTATTAAGAATAATCATAAGAAAAGAAAATCAACTGAATTGGATGAAGAAGATGAAACCGATAGAATTGTTCTGGGTGATCAGCGAGAGATGGGATTCAAACGCTTCAAGGTTGATACAGTACCAGCGCCTGAGAGGATTGCAGAAAAGGTAGAAGATTTTTTATCTGATGGTGTCGCCACTGCGTCAACAGCCGCTTCTGCTGATGATCCTGTTTATCTTGAAGATGAAGAGCTCATGGAATACATTAATTCTTTCCTCAAAGAGGACACTCCTCTTGATTCTTTAGCCACTGGTGTTGATTTCAGTTGTCTGAGTAGGGATGATAAAGCTGTGTCTTCAACTGCTGCTGATGATCCAGTTTATCTTGAAGGAGAAAACCTCGTGGAATTCGTTAATTCAATCCTCGAAGAGTCTCATGAGGACAGTCCTCTTGTTTCTTTAGCCAGGGGTGTTGATTTCAGTTGTATGACTATGGATGATAATGCTGTATCTTCAGCTCCTGCTGCTGATGATCCCGTTTATCTTGAAAGATAAAGAGCTCATGGAACGCGTAATTCTATCTTCGAAGAAGACAAAGAGTTCGTAAAATGTTTGAACTCAGTTCTCGTAGATACTGCCCAAGATTACTGATTATACCATATTCTATTCTTTTTCATCAAAATGTATGTCCTTATTATACTTACTGATCATTGTTTTTCAGTTAGTTGTTATATATTAATTTGCGTATTTGTTTTTATTTCATTTTGTAGTTTTCTTGATTTTGCATGCAGAAATTTATTGAAGTATTATTTTCTTCAGCATAACTATGATTATTTACTGATTCTTCAGTTCAATTATGATTCAAATTTCATGTGTCCAACGAGTGCTTGCACCTCGTTATTTGATTCTTAAATGTCCATGTGACTGCATCTGTTATGATCCTAACTGTTGCTGCTTCAGTTAATTTGAGCCTTCCTGCCGTCCTCCACTCTCTGCTGAGTCTCCTACTTTTCAGGTTCTGATTCCTTTTTTGCAACTATGGCTTCTATAACTTCACCTTGCCGAATTTGTTTGTATTAAAAATGCATCTGCCTCACCAACTCATGGTATCATCCATAAGAACATTCTTTCCTTTCACACAAGCCATGAGTTGCAGGCATCTCTTCAAAGTCTGAAGCAGGAATCTCTGTTGCTGTTCAATCTCCTTGTAGCTAAGGCGATCAGCATTACTACAATATGGCATGTTGCAAGTGACACTAGCTAGGCTGAGTTGGCCGATATCATGTTGTCAAAACCTGGAATTGAATTTTATTAGGACTATGTTAAGACAGATTATATTTGCATTGCTTTAGCATGCTATCTGCTGATGAAGTTCAAAACGCTACCCAAATATAAATAGAACAGTAAAAAAAAGTGTCGAGATCCATTACAGGCATATAAGAGCCTTAATTTGAGGGTATAAAGCTCGTAAACAATAGAATCCTATATAACAAGTACAACCATGCAATGAGATCAGAATCCCAGCTGACTCCCTATTTTTGCCAAGCCGTTTTCAAGCTCGGGGTGGCTTGCGTAAAACCATTGAATTGTATCCTGGGACAGCTTTTCCTGGTAAGTGATAATAGCCACTCAGCCATGTTGTAATACTTTTGAATTTCATAGCAATGCGGAATTGTTTCAGTTACCCTCTGCAATAATTTCGTTCATAGTATGGAAAGGTATTCGTAATAAACACATCTTTGTCATCTGTTTTTGAGTTGTTGTTTTTAATATTTTAATTGTTTTATTATCAATTTATTAACCCAAAATATATTGTATGAAATATAATATGATGAAAGTGTTTAGAAAGTAATTAAAGCAGCATAGTGTGTGTGGCTTGTTATGTAGCTTGATCAAGATTATTAATGCAAAAGAACAAAGATATGATTGATTAATTAATTAATTAGCGAGGAATGCATCTTTAGTCATCTATATTAGGTGAATGACGCCAAATATATAATATGGTTGAAAACTAAATAATGTTGCACCTTTCTGATTTAATAATGTGTACCTTTTTCATGTTATATACTCAATTAATCCAAGCATTCATTAATTTACTTTTGAGTTTTTTTTTATATATTTAATATCACTAATATTTTGGAAAGGATTCTAACTAATTTAAAATTTAAATTAAATTAACTTAAAAGAAAATAAAACTTTCTCAACACCTATTTTTTTATACATAAAACTTAAATATAAAATTTATTTTAAAGAAATTCAAATTTTCAAACGGGCCTTAGTTCTAAGATATTCAACTAAACTTACCAAAAGTTTTGGAGAAAAAAAGAAGAAAAAAAAAGGCCCTTCTTAATATAGGCTTGCTTTTCGGTTGGGATTGTTATATTTATTATAATATAAACTGAAATATGCATAAACAAAAGGAATGTTGTAATTATTTTTAGAATGATAAGTGTTATACATCCTAAACCAAAGAGTCCAAAAACATATTGTAACCAAAAGTGTACAAATTGTAAATTGTAGCACAAAAAATATTGTTCTCACGAGAATTATATATTGAGTACTAATATCTCTACTTATATCCTTAGCAACCAAATTAATAAAGTAATTTAGATAATCAAAATATAAATTTAAACAATTAAAAATAAGAGAAAATCAAATGATAAAAACATAGATCTTAAGTTTAGTTTCACTTTTTCAATCAGAACATGAATACTTAATTATTAAACACCTTAATTTTAGTTAATGGAAATTGTTCTAAAATAGCTAAAGACTTTTTTGATTTAATTAAGCATGTAAAGATTAAAGTTTAACTTACTCTCATGGTTAAAAAGTTAATTTAAACTCATTAAGTTCCTTAACAATTAATTTACCATCGTAGACCCCTGCCTACTATCATGGTTCCCCCGAAGAGCTCACCTACTCTTATGATTGAGTGGTCTAAGTCTTATGAGTTTAAAGCTAATAAAATTCTCCTAACTCTTTTTGGTGAATCTACCCATAAACATGCAAACAAACTAGCCAAGAATGAAAGAATACATTAACTGAAAATCAAATAATAAAGTTTTGTGTTCAATCACACCATAGAATAGCTACTCCTAATCTAAACCCTAAAAATAGTTTAGCCACACATAATTGTGGCGACAATCAAAAGCATAATTAAAGAAGTAAAAGATGATGATGAATAAAGTATAGATAAGTCTCTTAAATCTTGTAACTTCTCCTCAATCTTTGGCTTCAAGGATTGCTCCTCCAATGTCGAATCAATCCTCAAAACACTTCTTAATGTCCCTTTATAGGAAAACTTAATAGAAGACCTCTTAACCCTTGAATTCCTCTTTCTTTTTCGCTTAGGAAAAATCTCTTTTAATCCAACACGGCCTTGATATGGCCATGTCTCTTCTTGTGTCATGGGGAAGCTCTTTGGCACGGCTTCAGCATGGCTATGCTCGTCCTCGAATCAAACTTCCAGTTGGTGTGCATGACCTAGCACATAGTCGTGTCAAGGTAGTGCCTAATTTTGCCAATTTAGATAGAAAGATGCATGGGTTGAAGCATGCCCATGTCCAATGTTCCTTTTGCTCCAAAAGTTGACATGGCTTGTAACATGCCCATGTCATACAAATCCTTGACTTTTTAGAATTCCTTTTTAATCTTTCTTACAAAAAGGGAAACTCTAATTAGTACTTAAATGTAAACTCCTAATTTGACTAAAATTAAACCAAAAATAATAAAATCCTAAATAAAACTCTAAAATAAAAATATTTCCTAATTAACTTAAAATCTACCCATTTAACATTATTTATTAATTCAAAAGTTATTAAAATTCAACTAAGAAAATATGTAAATATTATATGCATCAAATTCCCCCACACTAAATCTTTGCTTGTCCTAAAGCAAAAATCAAATTTGAAATCTAAAGTCTAGCTTAACTACAACCAAAGAATTGCAGTTTCTAAGATATGCAAGCCAATAACACCAAAACTAAAAATGTTTACTAAATAAGATAATCTGACAAAAATACATCACATATGAACAATTTACTGATCACAACCCAAGCACATAACTCTTTGAAATTCAATGAACATTACTTCAGAAAAAGAGCATTTAAGCTTATAATTGTTTCTTTGAAAATAAAAATTGGTTGTTAATGTGTTTTTAGCTCCATTTCACAACATCTTTTCTTTATTTGATGAATGCATTTTACATTCTATCTCACCATTTTTTTATTCTCTCTAATCAAATCTTCTCACTCTTAGTCATCCCCGTCGTTCTGTTATTACTAAGCATGGATACCGCCAAGTGGGTCATTTGGATACTATTACTCTAATCAGAGCATTGGAGTAGATTCAGAGCATATAAAAATTTTAATTTAAGTACGACTCTTACTAAGGAAAAGAGAGATTTTTTTTCTAGAATTACAAACCAAAATGCATTCTCTCCTAAAATCATGCTCAAATTCAATCTCCAAATTCATGCTTAGGTTATAAAAACTAGATTTTTCATACATAATGACCATGCACAACCATCTTAATTAATAAATCATTCAAAATTTCAATAATTAAATCAAGAATGCACACTTATCCACTATTGTCCTCTAATTGTAATTGAGTATTTATTTTGCACAAAACCAAAATAAAAAATTTTAAGGACAAGCATCATAATAAATGTGGAGAAACCAAGTTGAAAGTTAATGAATCTTACCATTAAAAAAATTTATTTTCTTAATTTAATTAATATGCATGGAAAAATAAATAAAACACATAAACCATGCCAAAATAAATAAAACACACAAACATAAAACATAATCCTAACATTTGGCATCCTCCCCCACACTTTTTTATTGCATTGTCCTTAATGACAAAAATATTAAAATAAGAAAAAGAAAACAAGGACTTCCCTAGTAAGTTTTTGTCTTCCTTTTATGCTCGCTCCAAATGCTTGAATGACCTATAAAATAAAATAAAATAAACTAAGAAAAATAAAAGGAAAAAACTCAAAATAAATTAAAAAAACATTGGGTTGCCTCCCAACAAGCGTTAATTTGAGGTCATTAGCTTGACCCATTGAATATGTAGCATCACATGTGCAACTAAATATGAGAAACTATTCTTGGAAGCATCTTCCTTTTCTTTCTTTTAGTAGGCTTCCTTTTGGCCATATAATAAAGTGCAGACTCCACATGCTAATTCTTTGGTTATAGAATTACTTGAAAAATGTAAGGCTCTTCATGTGGGTTATCAAATAGTCCAACACATTTCATGGATTCCTCGTATATGACTGTAATAGGACGTGGAACATATGCATTGTTACTTATTGATAACTCATCTTTATCTTCATCCCATGTAGCTTCAATAATTATTGTCATTTTCTCATCCAACTCATCTTGAAATTGAGTTAAGTGACTTTGAACCTCATCATCATTGATATCTATAAATTGATTCTTGCACATGGAGACTTCTTTGATTTTCTTAGTGGTTATCTCTTCTCGCTCATCATGGCACAATTCAAAAGTCACTTCATCATCTTGACACAAAGTGTTCTCATCATCCCATTCACTTTCTCCTTGTGCTGGTTGCATTGAACAATTAATGAGTGCACACATTTGAAGTTTTTGGAAGCAACGTTTTTTAATTTTTATAATTTAATCTGCTTGCAACTTGAGCCTCATTAGAGCTTCTTTTTGTGCAACTAAATCTTCTATTTGTGCAGCCGTTTTAGACATGAATTGCTTCATCTTAATCTTCAATAATTATTTTTTTATTCTCTTGGTCTCCTCTTATTGATAACTCAAAGTATGATCCACATAACTATTCCAAGATGGGTTGTAGTTAAGTTATGGAGGTGAATATGAATAATATAGGCAATATGTCCTATTGTGGTTGTCTCCATACCAATTACAAACTTGAAAAGAAGATGGACAATAATTAAATGGCATATATTCTACATTATATACAGGATCATATGCATTCAAACTCAAAAATTGATAAGAAAATCTACCATTATCCATGACAAATTACTTATCAATATTATAAATAAAATAAAATGCTAGTCTAAGAGAAGTAAAAATTAAATTAATATCAATATTGGCAATCCTCAACAACAATGCGAAAAACTTATTGTGTTCAAAATCCGCAAGCGCACAGATTGTAAATTGTAATACAAAAGATATTGTTCTCACAAGAATTGTATTATCACGACCCGAACCCAGGGGTACGTGACCGGCACTAGGGAATGGGAAAGCATAAAGCTACCGAAACCCATAGTAAGCCTTAAAAGAAAATCGTAGAATATTTAACTTTGAAACCTTACAATAAATAATAAAATCACAATGCACATTATCAAACTGATTTTTCTCATTATAATTTAAACCATAGTATCAATGTATAGAAATAAATAAATAAACATTTGTTATACAAATAGTATCTCAGAACATAAATTACAAATACATGAAATCCTAAATAAAGTATGCAGTTATACAATTTTCTCTATAGCGGTACGCGAAAGTAAATACAACACAACTAAATAGACCTATATAGAATAGCCGGTGACGAAGCTACCCGGCGAAAAGAGGTAGGCCTAACAGAAAACTCCCAAACTCCTGAAAAAAATAAGTTGAGGGGAGTCAGACCTCACTGAGTAAGCTAATAAAGAAATGAATGCGATTTGAAAACCTCATTAAAATAAGTTTTATAGAAATATAATTTTATTTTATTTTATTTCAACCATTGGTGTACACATAATAAATCCATTTTTTTTTCAAAAGAGAAGAAATAAATATTTAAATGTCTTTTTTTAAATCGTTTCAATATAAAAATTTGGTAGAACTCGATTTATAAATTTTTAACAATCAGATGACTCACTTGTCCAAGAATGCCGGATCCCAAGAGCAAAGCATCACCAGGATACACAGCCGCAATCATATCTCTTAATTCAATATCACCGACGGTGTCCAAGAGCAAAGCATCACCAGACCATCGGCCCCAATGATTAAATAAACATAAACTAAATTTTATACTGTTGGTGTCCGAGAGCAAAGCATCACCAGACCTTTGGCCCCAGTAATATAATTAAATAATTACATATTTTATCGATGCACACACGGTCCTGATGAAATCCATTAGGTAGCCCGTTCTACTGTGGTTTATATATAAAAAAATATAAAAGAAAATAAATAAAACAATGAAAATTATAATAAATAAAATAGATAAATAAATAAAATACAATAAAACAACTAAAAATTAAATCATGCAAGATCATATGCATAATGCTGACTAGAATCTCATAAAATTAAATTCATAAGAATTTAATATGATTTAAATTAAAAATCCAACACTCAAATCAAATATTAACTTACAAGATAAAGGTGCTCCTCTGGCACGTCGTGTCCGACCTCGACTGGCAGACGCGACTGGAGGGGCAGCTAAAAGATAGAAAAAGGAAATGACAATTAGAAAATAGAAATCTAACTTCTAGAGTTTCTAAGGAAGACTCGATTCGAACTTAGAATAAAAATTTTAGGATTGACGCGGTGTCATATTTTATGAGAAATCTTCCAAAATTTCAGCAGAGTTTTCTCTGTAAAACGGACATCCCTCTACCGAAGTAGAGTCAATCCTACAAATAAACACACTTCAAAATTCATAGTGGCACAACACCTCGGATTGGGACCCCAAACAACAAAATTCCCAACTGAGGTTCACCAAATATATACAAATTGCAAATACTAAATATTAATTTAGTAAATCACCAAAAATAATAAAATTAATAATAATAAATCATAATATAATTTATTTAATTTTTAAAACACTAAATAAAATTATTTTAATACCATATTTTGTCTCAAAAATAATCAAAACATAGTATTTAATTATAAAATCAACAAAAATACACCATTTACCTATTATATCAAAATTTACATAATATAATAATTTTCTAAAAAAAATTAGATAAATTAACAAAAATTAATTTATAACTACTAAAATTACTAACATAATATACTAACACTAATTAACTCCTATAATCAACCAAAAGTAGTTAACTAATCACATTAATAAAATGTACATAACACTTAAAATCCTTAAATAAATATACTAAAATTCCATTAAAAAAATCAATTTAATTAATCTAACTAAATTCTTGTACACTCTTAACCAAAATTTACTTCAATAACTTAGGCCAATTAATAAGCATACATTAATCAACCAAAAATCATGCCAAATAATTAAAATAATTTCTGCAAAATTAAGTAATTAACTCATGATTAACAAAAATTCCAAAACAACCTAAAACTAACTAAATTAACCAACAATCAACTAAATCCAACTGAAACTAACCTCAAGCTAAACTAATTGCTAACTCACTAACTTACTTCAAGCTCAAAATAAAGTAAGGGAGGGCTGCCACTGCAAGCCTGAGCTACAGAATTTCCAGATGATAGCAGGTTGGGGCAGTGGTTATGCTGGTTGTCACGATAGGAGGAATGGAGGCTGCTGCTCTTGCTATCGATCTACCCTGCTGGCCTGCTGCTGCTTCTGCATGATTTGCTACCTCACGCAGCTACTACTGTTGCCTTCTTCATGCGCGCTACAGAGAGGGCTCCAAAGGAAGAAGAAAAAGATGGAGAAAGGGGCGGGTGACTATTGGTTCAGGCGCATAAAGACAAGGGCAAAGGAAGTGGTGTGACAGATGAAAAAAAAAGAAAGGGAAAGGAAGATGGGGTTGGCTAAGATTTTTGTCTCCAAAAACCCTAAGCCACACACACATATATATATAAAGTAGTTTAAATAGGATACATCCATGTGTGTATATATATATATATGTGTGTGTGTGTGTGTGTGTGTGTGTGTGTGTATAGTAAATAATTTAAGTATATAATAATGTTATTAATATCCCTCTAAATAAAAAATAAAATTACGATTATAATAGTCAATAATAGTAGTGCTACAAATAATTATTTAGACAATTTAAAATAATAAACTATGTGCATAAGGATAAAAAAATAATATGAAAACAATATTAATGGTTTCCAATGGAATTTTAAATTTAGTTTTTAAATATAATAATTTAATATATCAATTATAACAATATAAAATAAAGATAATTTGTATTCTTAAAAACCTCAATATTTATATAAATAATTTAAAATATTCTGGTTATTACATGTATATTGAGTACTAATATCTCTAATTATGTTATTAGCTAGCAAATCAATAAAGTAATTTAGAAAATCAAAATATAAATCTAAACAATTAAAACTAAGAGAAAATCAAATGATAAAAACATAAGGCTTAGGTTTAGTTTCACTATTCCAATCAAATAATGAACACTTAATTATTAAGCACCTTGATTTTAGTTAAGGGTAATTATTCTAAAATACCTAAAGACTCTCTCGAGTTCAATTAAGCATATAACGATTAAATTTTAACTTACTCTTGTGGTTAAAAAGTTAATATAAACTCATTAAGTTTCTTAACAATTAATTTACCACCGTAGACTCCTGCCTACTATCATGGTTCCTCGAAGAGCTTGCCTACTCTAATGGATAAGTGGTCTAAGTCCTATAAGTCTAAAGCTAATAAATTCTCCTAACTCTCATTAGTGAATCTACCCATAAACATGCAAACGACATGGCCAAGAATGAAAGCATACATTAAGTGCAACTTACAAGATTAACTAAAAATCAAATAAAGCTTTGTGTTCAATCACATCATAAAATAGCTACTCCTAACCTAAACCCTAAAAAGAGTTTAGCCACACATAATTGTGGCAATAATCAAAAGCACAATTAAAGAAATAAAAGATCAAGGAGAAGAAAGTATAGATAAGTCTCTTGAATCTTGTGACTCCTTTTCAATCTTTAACTTCAAGGATTGCTCCCCCAATGTCAAATGAATCTCCAAAACTCTTCTCAATGTCCCTTTTATAGGAAAACTTGGTAAAATACTTCTTAACCCTTGAATTCCTCTTCCTTTTTTGCTTAGGAAAAATTTATTTTAATCCAACATGACCTCAACATGGTCATCCCTCTTCTTATGTCATGGTGAAGCTCTTCAGCATGGCTTCAATATGGCTGTGCTTGTCCTCAAATCAAACTTTTAGTTGGTGTGCACGACTTGACACATGGCCATGTCAAGGTGATGCAGGCTGCATAGAGGAACAAGCCCTAAAATTTATGCAAAAATTTGACAAATTACGGTAGTGGTCGTTTCATAATTTTAGGCAAGTTCCAAGTATTGGATTTAGGTGATTTAAAAGCCTGTTTTATACAAAAATGGGCCAATGGTTCAAAGTCATGAGCTTTGCTCATGAGATCCAGCACTTTTCAGCTAAATTCTATCATTTAGGTCCTTAAACAAACATTTTTTTTATTTCCTATTTTTAGGATTTTATTTTCCTAATTTTTATTTAGGGTTTTTTCTAAGATTTACTATTTAAGCTTTCCTTTTTATTATTGGATGACAATTTTTATGATAATTTGAATTCACTTTTATTCTTCTAATATTTCTTGAAAATTTTGATGCCTATAGTCTAAATTACTATAGAAGATCATTTATTGGTAATCGTGCGTGATTCAACAATATTTGATTATTTTAATCCACTCTTCTGCTACGTCAATTTGGTATTAGAGCTGTGCTCCTCGAACAAGATGTCTCGTAGAAGACAACAACTATAACTACAACATGTATAAGAGGTTTATGAGCATGATGATCTACATCGTATCGAGCAGTAAATGGACCAGATGGATCAACAGATTGACACTCTTGTGGAACAACTCACGACAAGGATGGAGGAGTTATTGTTTGTCAATCAAAATAGGGAGCAGGGGGAGCAGCTGAATTAGGATCTGAGACGGAACCCTAATGTTGATGACCGATGAAATCCTTTTACTGAAGGAAACGATGATGAAGATGATGATGATGATAGGTATTATGAGAATCCCCATAGATGTCAACAACAATGTGTAGAGGTTGATGACATGCGACGATAGGAAATGGGTATACAAATTGAAATACTTGAATTTCATGGTACCTTACAACCTAAAGAGTTCCTTGATTGGGTAGCCACAGTAGAGGAGGTAATGGATTTTAAAAGGCTTCCAAAAAATCATCGAGTACCATTAGTGGCAACGAGGTTCAGAGATAGAGCCATAGCTTGGTGGCAGCAAACCAAACAGACTAGAGTCAGGTTGGGGAAGTCTAAAATTATGACTTGGGAGAAGATGAAGAAACAATTGCGTGCTGCATTCCTGCCTTATAATTATTAGTGATTACTGTATCAAAGGTTATAGAATTAAGGCAAGGGGCTCATTTAATTGATGATTATACAATTGAATTTTATCAATCAATCGCTTGGAATGAGGTGCATGAGATAGAGGACCAATTGGTGGCGAGGTATATTGGGGGCCTAAGGGAGAAAATCAAGGATACAGTGAACATGTTTGATCCTGTATCTATTTTTATAGCACACCAACAGGCCTTGCAGATTGAGAGGAGGCATTTGGGTGGTTTTGTATAAAATATGGGGTAGGGAAGCACGGGAGGAGGACCTGGTGTGAGTCATCCAAATGGTGGCATGACCATCAGGGCTGCCAATAGACTAGCAATGGTACCAAGGCCAAATGATATCAAGTGTTTTTCATGTGGTAAAATAGGGCATAGGTAGACTGAGTGCAGAAACAGGGGAAAAGAGCCATGTTTGCTAATTCGGATGAACACCAGGATGAAGAGGAGGCTGTAGACTTGATAGGAGACCCAATATTTGATGCAAATGCAGGGGATAAGGAGATTATAACTGGAGATGTAGGCACAACATTGGTTGTGCGGAGGTCCTACCTAACGCTAAGGGTTGTGGATAAGGAATGGCTGCGAAATAATATCTTCCACTCTACTTGCACTATTAAAGAGAAAATTTACAGGTTTGTGATTAATGGGGGTAGTTATGAGAACATAATCTCAATAGAAGCAATTCAAAAATTGGGAATTACAACTTTCAAGCATCCTAAGCCATACAAATTGGCATGGTTAAAGAAAGGGGGCAAAGTAACAGTTTTGAAACGTGCTTTAGTGTCCTTCTCCATTAGGGTAAAGTATAAGGATGATGTTTGGTGTGATGTGATAGCCATGGATCATATATTATTAGGGCGATCGTGGTAGTTTGATAGAGGTGTGATGCATGATGGAAAGGCTAATACCTACAGCTTTATGTTTGAAGGGACAAAAATAGTGCTTGTCCCTAAAAAGGACTCTAAACAATCTACAACTGTGCAGGGTGAAAACAAGAGTTGTGTTAATTTATTAACCCTGTCCCAATTTGACAAAGTAGTGCTGCAATATGAAATTATCTATGTCCTGTTCGGGAAGATGGTGGACAGAGAGATGGTGGTTCCTGATGTATTTTTACCACTTTTAGAAGAGTTTAGTGACTTATTTCTAGAAGAATTGCCTGAAGGGTTACCTCCTATGTGAGACATCCAACATGAGATTGCCCTTGAACTAGGGGCAGCCTTGCCAAATCGACCACACTACCGGATGAGTCCAAGTGAGCATGAAGAACTGAGGAGACAAGTAGAAGAGCTGTTGGCCAAGGGATACATTCATGAGAGCTTGAGCCCTTATGTTGTACCAGCCCTCCTAACACCAAAGAAGGATGGTTCTTGGCGGATGTGCATAGACAGTCGAGCCATCAATAAAATAATGATCAGGTATCATTTTCTATTCCTAGATTGGATGACTTACTTGATCAGTTAGTGGGGCAATGATTTTTACTAAAGTTAATTTAAAGAGCGACTATCATCAAATTCCAATTTGAGCTGGTGATGAATGGAAAACAACCATCAAGACAAGAGAGGGGTTGTATGAGTGGGTAGTGATGCCATTTGGGCTATCAAATGCAATAAGCACTTTCATATATGTTATGAACCAACTTCTGAGGCCTTTCATTTGCAAGTGTGTTGTTGTGTATTTTGATGATATTCTGATTTATAGTGCTAACCCAGATGATCATTTGCAATAACTACGGGAGGTCCTAACTGTGCTACGTAAAGAGAAGTTTTACGCTGCAGTTAAAAAGTGTGCATTTTTCACTTCTAAAATGCTATTTCTTGGCTATGTTGTTTTTGAAAAGGGATTACAGGTGGACGAAACAAAGGTTAAGGCTGTGAAACATTAGCCAACACCTACTACCATAATCGAGGTGAGAAGTTTCCATGGACTGGTCTCATTTTATAGATGTTTTATTCCACATTTTAGTAATATTATAGCGCCTATCACTGATTGCATGAGGAAAGTTGGGAAGTTTATATGGACTGAGGAGGTAGAAAAGGCATTTTAGCTGATTAAAATACACCTTACCACCACCCCTATCTTAGTGCTGCCTGATTTTAATCAACCTTTTGAGCTACATTCAAATGCTTTAAAAGTGGGAATTGGGGCTGTTTTAAGCCAAAATAGCAAGCCAGTAGCGTATTTCAGTGAGAAGTTGATAGGGGCCAGGATGCACTATAGTACCTATGATGTCGAGTTTTATGATGTTGTGCAAGTTATTAAGCATTAGCGTCATTATTTGTTTTAGAAAGAATTTACTCTGTATACAAATCATGAGGCTTTTAAACATTTACATCGACAAGAAAAAGTTTCTGCTAGGCATGCGAGTTGGGTGGCTTACCTTTAGAAATTCACTTTTGTTGTGAAACATAAGTCAGGTGTTACCAATAAGGTGGCTGATGCATTGAGCAAGTGAAAGGCATTATTAACCCAAATGACCATTGAGGTACCATGCTTTGAATCCTTTATAGAATTACTTGAGACTGATCCATACTTTTATGTTATTCTAGATAAGATTAAAACAGGTGAGCGCATAGATTTCCTACTACATAATGGATTCTTGTTCAAGGGCAATCAACTATGTATCCCAGACTATAGCTTGCATTTGAAGATTCTTAAGGAATTGCATGGTAAGGGACATGTCAGTCAGAACAGAATTGTGCAATTGGTTAAGGCTCGATATTTTTGGCCTACCATTCATAAAAAAGTAGTAGAGAAGATGGTGGCAAGGTGTCAAATTTGTCAGGTTTCAAAGGGAGCAGCATCTAATGTAGGCCTTTAAATGCCTCTACTAGTTCCTTCATAACCTTTGGGGGAACTCAGCATGGATTTTGTGCTCGGATTACCACGCACACAGCAAGGTAATGATTCTATCTTTATGGTAGTTGATCGTTTCTAAAAAATGGTGCATTTTATACCATGTAAGAAGACAACATATGTTGTTTATATAGCTCAATTATTCTTTAAGGAAATATACAGGCTGCATAGTTTGCCTATGTCTATCGTGTCAAATAGAGATACTAGGTTCCTTAGTCATTTTTTGGCGTAGCTTGTGGAAGATGGTGAATACGCACTTGAATTTCAGTAGTGCCTATCATCCACAAACAGATGGACAAACAGAGGTGGTGAACCGATCTTTGGCTAACTTGCTGAGATGTCTAGTGGGTGAACATATGAAGAGTTGGGATCAGAAGCTGTGTCAGGCAGAGTACAACCATAATCATGCAGTCAATAGGAGTACTGGATTTAACCCTTTTGCAATGGTGTATTCGATTGTGCCTTGGGGACCCCTGGATTTGATTCCTTTTTTAGTAAAGATGAAACTAGATGGCAGGGTAACAAGTTTTATCAATGGGTTGCACAACGTTCATTAGTCTGTCCATGACCACTTTATGCTGCCTGCCTTTAAGAATAAACAGGTTGTTAACCAGAAAAGGCGGCATGTTGAGTTTGACATGGGGGATTTTGTGTGGGTTGTTTTGACCAAAGATAGGTTTCCTATAGGCTAATACAATAAGTTCTCTGCCAAGAAAATTGGACCAGTGGAGATCATTGAGAAGATTAATCCTAATGCCTGCAAGTTAAAGCTACCTAACCATGTTCAGACTGCTGATGTGTTTAATGTTAAGAACTTGGTTCCTTTTGTAAGTGATTCATCCAATGAGTCAGATTTGAGGGCGAATTCTATCCACCTTAGGGAGAATGATGCAAGCTGCATAGAGGAACAAGCCCTAAAATTTATGCAAAAATTTGATAAATTACGGTAGTGGCAGTTTCGTAATTTTGGGCAAGTTCCAAGTATTGGATTTGGGTGATTCAAAAGCCTATTTCATACAGAAATGGGCCAACGGTTTGAAGTCACTAGCTTTACTTGTGAGATCCATTACTTTTTGGCTAAATTCTATCATTTAGGTCCTTAAACGAGCATTCTTTGTTATTTCCTATTTTTAGGATTTTATTTTCCTTCACTCGTGAGATCCATCGCTTTTCGACCAAATTCTATCATTTAGGTCCTTAAACGAACATTTTTTATTATTTTCTATTTTTAGGATTTTATTTTCCTAATTTTTATTTAGGGTTTTTTCTAGGATTTATAACAGTTTTTATGATAATTTGAATTCTCTTTTATTCGTCCAAAATTTCTTGAAAATTTTAATGTCTATAGTCTAAAATGCTATAGAAGATCGTTTATTGGCAGTCGTGCACGATTCAACAATATTTGATTGTTTTAATCCACTCTTTCACTACGTCATAAGGTTGTGCCTAACTTTGCCAATTTAGACAGAAAGATGCAAAGGTTGAAGTATGCCTATGTCTAATGTTCCTTTAGCTCCAAAAGTTGACATGGCTTATAACATGCCCATGTTATGACCATATCCTATAAATTCTTGACTTTTTGGAATTTCTTTTTAATCTTTCCTAAAAAAAGGGAAACACTAGTCAATACTTAAATGCAAACTCCTAATTTGACTAGAATTAAACTCAAAAAAATAAAATCCTAAATAAAACTCTAAAATAAAAAAAATCTACCCATTTAATAGTATTTATTAATTCAAAAGTCATTAAAATTTAATTGAGAAATATATAAATATTACACACATCAAGAGTACGTACATGCATGAAGAAATTAACCAACAATACAACAACCTCAAAAGAAAATAATAACAAGTATACAAATTACTATAACTTTAGAATGGGAAAATAATAATAAATTTGAAAGTGACCTATCAAATAAAAACTCAATAAAAGTAAAAAATTATAAATTCTTTGAATTTGACAAAGTTATAGGGACTGGCAAGGTTGTTTCATTTTATTCTCTTCATGTATTCAGTATAACTAATAAAATAGAAAACTAAATAAAAATTTATTTTCATACAAAAATAGCTCTTTCTGAACTGATTTTTTTATGAATAGCACCAAGTATTTTATAGATATTAAGGTAAATACATTTAAAACATATTTAATTAATTTTTATGAAAATAATAATATTCCTTTATCAAAAGCATTCAACAATTCCTTTCTTTAAAAAATTATGAAAAAATGAAAATTATATAATTTTTTGGTTGATTCACCGGTATTTAGAGTCATTGAATTTTAACAAATCTGATTTATTTCAAACAGAAACAAAGGTATAAAATATCTACCAACCCTAATTTAATGAAATTACATACATTATAACTTGAATTCGAGTCATCACTCAAGCATGAAAAGTTTCTACCATTGATTCGAATGGTTTTTAAAATAAAAATAATAAATAATAAAATTTTAAAAAATTAAAAATTAGAAAGTTTTAAAATGTCCAAAATGACCCATATAAAAGAACATAAACTGATATTATTTATTATTAATAGTAATTTTTCTCAATATCTATTAAAAAAAAATTCTAAAATAGAAGAAGTATTATTGATCTTAATTTATTTTTAATAAAAACAGAGTTGCATTTTTCCTTTTTTTTCTTTGTAATCACGTTTAAACAATCCTATTAAAAATATAAAAATTCAGTCAAAAAAGGAAATATATGATAATAAGGACATACATTTTGATGGAAATTAAAAGAATACGATAAAATAATCAATAATCTTATGCAGGATCTTCGAGTATTGATTTCCAATATTTCATGAACTCTTTGTCTCCTTCGAAGATAGAATTAACGCGTTCCATGAGTTCTTCATCTTCAAGATAAATAGGATCAGCAGCAGCAGTTGAAGATATGGTATTATCACCCATAGTTATACTACTGGCTAAAGAATCGTCCACATTTTCTTCAATCTCAGGCGCAGGTACTGCATCAACCTTGGAGCGTTTAAATCCCATCTCAGGCTGATCACTTGCATACCTTCCATCTTCTTCATCTGATTCAGTTGATGTCCTTTTCTTATGATTATTTTTAATGCGACAAAGAACAATCTTGTTGCTGTAGTTTCCTCGAGGATCAGAGTATTCTTGCATCAACCAACAACCATGTTCAGCTTTATTTTTCTGGTTCCGATAAGAAAAAGTCTTTTGGGTCCATGAAATTTCGCCTGATGAAAATGTTTTTCCGCTGCTAACACCATGCCAAGTACCTCCACTCGAACCAACATTCCTGTTGTAATTGGAACTACCATCCAAACCCTTCTTCTTCTTCAAAAAGCTGAAGACGTAAAGAAACCCAACATCGTTATAGATTTCTCCACCAAGACTCTCCCAAATCTGCCATGGCTCCTTTTCTCCATAGACATCACAATCTTGAATGATCCATCGGCCTGGGAGTGGGTTTTGATTGACCCGATTCAATAGATAGTATTTGACCAGCACTTCATCGGTTGGAATGAACTTGTAACCAGCAGCTGGGTGATATACCAAGCGATCCGAATCCCCTTTTTTGTCTACCATTCTTAATTGTAACAAGTGAAACCCTAAAATCAACAAGTGAAACCCTAAAAGTTAAAACAATTGAAGAACACAATCAGGAATTGGAAGTAATTTTGACAGATAGTGTATAAAGCAAGGCAGCTACCGAGGGAGTGAGTGGGTGGGTGATAGGAGTCAACGTAGTGTGACTCTTATTTATAAGCAACAGATGTTGCAGCTAAAAGACCGAAACCGGCTATTGAGGTGTACGGTGGCTATTGATATATTTTCCTTCCTTTTTAGTGAATTTTTAATTTGATAGGATTCGTTAAACTTGATAAGAAAGAAAAAAAAATGCAACTCTAAACGAAATGCTTACATCATGATTGGTTGAATTCCACAAAATAATTCATTTAATTTTTAAATAAATTTCAAATAAAACTTATTTTTAGATAAATTTAGACTAATAAAGTGTATTTGGGGTTCAAATGAATAGTTTTATATTTATTATATTGTATTTGATATAAATTTATAATTTAATTTATTTTTTAATTTTTAATTATTTAAATTAGTTTCTTTGAATTTTGGTTGTTATTCTTTTTAATTAAGGACCAGACAACTAGGAAGCAGCTACTTCGTGGGGCTCTTGAACATGACCTCTATCAATTTCCATTTTAGACTGCACTATTGATCGAGAAGGCTCCTCTCTCTCTTTGGCATGCCCATCTTAGTCGTCCAGCAATAAAAATAACTCAACACATTGTTGCATCCAACAAACTCTCTCATTCAAAGTCTTGTAATAAAGAGTTATGTTCATGTTTCCTTGGGAAATCTACTAAATTTCCTTTAGCACCTGTTAAGCATCATAGTTCAAAACCTTTTGAATAATTATTCTCAGATGTTTGGGTACCATCTCCCATTTTTTCTAATCTTGGGTTTCATTATTTTTGTGATTTTTGTTAATGACTTTATAAGATTCACATGGATTTTCTTTCTGAAAAAAAAAAATTAGAGTGATGTTTGAGATGTCTTTATTAATTTTGTTAACTTTATTGAATGCCAATTTTCCAAGAAAGTTAAAGCTTTACAATCTGATTATAGTGGTGCATTTCATAGTCTCAAAGCCTTTCTTCAATAAAAAGGTATTAAACTTCTATTAGTTTGTCCCCATACACATGAGCAAAATATAGTTATTGAACACAAAATTCATCATGTTGTTAATACTGGACTTACTTTGATGGCTCACAGTGCTCTTTTATTCCGCTATAGGCCTTATTCCTTTAACACTAATGTTAGTTTGATTAGTGGTTTACCGACACCTATCTTACACAATCAGTGTCCACATTATAAAACTATAACACAACTCGTTCTTATGCTCATCTCAAGGTGTTTGGATGTTTAGTATTTCCATTGTTTCGCTCATATAACACTTAAAAATTTTCTTATTGATCAACTGAATGTGTATGTCTTAGTCCATCTACTTAGCACAAAGGGCATTGGCGTCTTGTCTTAAAATCTGGGCACATTTACATATCACGCCATGTATAGTTTATTGAAATTATATTCCTTTGCAAAGCATTACAATCCTCATTACCAACTACCACCTTAGTTTTGGATAAATTCCTTTTGTTGCAAATTCACACTCCACTACCAACATCAGGTACGTTATCCTCATCCTATACAACTGCTATCTCCTCTATAACTACTTTATCTCCATCCTCTCAATAGCCTGAACCACCTTCCATATCTCTTGCTATCTCATCTAATCCACCCACCACCTCCACTTCACCCAACCCAACCCAACCTTATCCTCATCGTAACCTAATTTTAACTTAGTTGTTGATTTAAATCATTACTCATCTCATCCTTTAAACCCCAACCAACCCATAACTACTTATCCCTCTAACACTATTCCCTCTTCTACCTCACCATCTCGTACACATCCCATGTCTCTTCATCCCTCCATATTAAATAAACTTCCAGCTCTTCTTCATACCACCAACCCTTCCACTAGCACTGAACCTACCACCTTCACTGATGCTAACCGATCCCTTTATTAGTGAGCTACAATGTAAGATGAGCTTGTTGCTCTTATTCAAATAAAGACATGGCAACTAGTACCTTGTCCCCCTCACCAATATGTTATTGGCATAAATGGGTTTTTTGAATTAACAAAAATCCAAATAACACTATTGCCCATTATAAGGCCATACTTATGGCCAAAGGCTATCACTAACAAAGTATAATTGACTTTTATAAAGCCTTTAGTCCAGTTGTTAAACCAACTACCATTCGGTTCATTCTTTCTTTAGCCTCTATGAACAATTGGCCACTGCAACAGATCGATATATCAAATGCTTTTCTTTATGACATTCTGGATGAAACTATTTACATGGATCAACCTCAGGACTTTATTGATTGTCTTCATCCATACTATGTATGGTTACTTCATCGCTTGCTTTAAGCGCCACGAGCATGGTATCATCGTTTACAGGCATTTCTTCAAACTTTTGGCTTTATCAGTTCACGAGCTTATAATTCCCTTTTTATTCTATGATGAGACAATGATGTAATTTTATTACTTGTTTATGTCAATGACATAATACTTACTGGCTCTTCACCATCATTAATTACTCATGCTCTCTCTGCTCTTTAAGCAAAATTTATAGTTAAAGACATTGGTCATGTCACTTGTTTTCTTAGCATTTAAGTCCACCATTAAGAGCAAGGTCTTACCCTTCATCAATCAAAGTATATTTCTAATCTTTTATGTTAAGCATGTATTCAAGTGGCCAAAGGTTCCTAAACACTGATGGCCACATCCTTACTCTCAACTAAACTAATGGCAAGTAATTCACTCAACTTGAACTCTATCGCTAACTCGTTGGTACTCTACAATATGTCATTTTGGCAAAACCTGATATAGCATTCTCAATAAATAAACTATGTGAATTCATGCATCGTCCATCATATCTTCATTAGCTAACCTTAAAATGGTTACTTCGATATTTAAAGCACACAATTGATCACACTCTCTTCTTTGCGCACCACTCAACTATGGATCTTTATTGCTTTACTAATAGTGACTAGGGTGGCTATCCCGATGATCGAAGAACCGCCAATGTCTATGCCATATATCTTGGGAAGAATATTATTTCCTAGTGTGCCAAGAAGCAACCTACCATTGCTCATTCCTCATTTGAAAGTAAGTATGAAGCCATAGCCAATGCTACAACTGAGCTTCTTCGAATTCACCATCTCTTGTTTGAGTTTGGTATTTTGGTTTCCTCCCCAACTGTTCTTTGGTGTGACAATGTTAGTGTCATATACATGTCATGCAATCTTGTTTTTCATGCATGCACGAAGCATATTGAACTTGACTATCATTTCATGCATGAATAAGTACAAAATGGCACTATTCAGGATCGCTACCACTCCACCAAAGACCAACTAGTTGATGTTTTCACTAAACCATTGGTTGTTTGACCTTTTGAACACTTTATCTCCAAGCTTTGGTTATTGCCCTCTACATAGCCATTGGTTTATGGGAGGGTGTGTACACAGCGGGGTTTAGTGCGTGCCTAAGATTTTAGAAACCTCGACACTGTTTAGGCTTAGGGCCTTAGGGAACACACTACTGTGCCACAAAGTTATAGCATGGAAAAAAGGAGTCGCCACCCAGGGTAATAACTGGGACAATTTGATTGGTGGTACTCAATTCTCTAGAAGAAAGTTAGTGCCACAACTTAGAGATTCTGGGAATGGAATACTAACTTCTCTTAGTCTTGTGTTCATTTAGAATAACTTTATAAATTGTTACTTCATTCTATAATTACATGCAATTTTATTAAACCCTATTTGAACATCCATCTAACCTTAAGTCATATAGTCAATAAAATCACACATAAAAATGCATTCAAGTGTATCGTCCCTAAGTCTAAACTAGGTTAATTTTATTGAAAGTTATCTAGATTTACAATTTTTATTTAGAAATGAAAATGGACTAAAGGTGGGCCTACATTGTCATTAGTTAGTGAGCTTAAATCTATTGATTTCAATTATCTATAAAAAGGTCTAAATCTATAAATTTTTAAAGAAATTAGATTTTATAAGTGAGCTTCAATCTATTTATTTTAAAATGGGAAGTGGGCCTAAGTCTTTTTATTTTATTTTTTTAAAAATCAAATTAGATGGACTGAGCTAAGTCTAAATTAATTTTAGTTAATCTAAAAATGGGCCTAAGTCTAAATTAACCTAATGTGCCTAAATTGATTTTAGTTAATTAACATAAACCATTTTAAGTCTATCTTATTTAGTGGGTTTGAACCTATCAAGGGCTTGCGACCCAAAGAACTAAAAGATCTAAAAACAAAACCCAAACAAAAATCATATCAAAATCATATAAAACACAATATTTATGAGATTTTCTAAAAACCCTAAATCAATTTACATGCAACCCTAAATTAATCTACACCCATAATTGAATTTACTTGATTTTTACCCAATTGAACCTAAATTACTAATTCATTTTAAAAGCAAAAAAGTAAAATTTTACTATTCCCATTATTAGGGTTATTACAATATTCTACATACTAGAAATTAAAATTAATTTAAAATCCAAATTAATTAAAACATAAAGCATAGAAAAAAATAATAACTATAGAAACATCAAACCCTAAAATCTAATCATAATTTAGAACCCATTACATTTCATGGATCTTGTATTTGATTTTTGGATATTTGGTAGTGAACTCATCAATCCCCAATTGGATTCCAAAAGGAAAACACAATAAAAGAAAAATCACAAAAATCACATTAGCCAAATGAGTAAAATAATAAAATAACAATTAAAGGAAATTAAATTAAAAAGAAAATCAAAAGACAGGAGAAAATGGAAATCAGATGTTGTGCATATACTCTTGGATGGCCCCTTAGATTAGGATCATTACTATTTTTAAACTCGTTGTTTGATTCTAGACAAGGACTAATTGCATTCAAAGACACCAATTGTTCTTTTTAAAGCCTTTGAAGAATAGTATCGAGAAACTATGGTTTTGAGAAACAAAAGAAATCAAGATTTTGAGTGTTGTGTGGGTTTTCTTTTTAGTAACGTCTCTGGTTTCTTTACAATTGTAGGGTTTTCACGTAGTAGGGTTTTTTTCTTTCACGCTATCCTCCTTTCTCACTCACGCAGTCTCTGTCTTTTAAAAGCAAAGACTTACGAGTTGATCTTCCTCAATTCCAAGAGACAGGCTCTTTTTGTTTAATTTTTAAAATTTTTTACGCATTTTGACCACGTTATATGCTAACAAAAAATAAATAAAGTAAATTTTTAACCAATGAAAAAAGAGAAAAATTGATGAAAAAATCGAAATACCGGATTTTTCATGCATCGGCATTGTGCAATTTCAGTCGGCTTTAATGATGTCAATCTTAAAAAAAAAAATTAACCTTTAATTACTAAAAGACCCCTAAAAACTTGATTTTTTTGTAATCAAATCCTCAAAATGTTACAATTTAGTCCCTAAAGTCAAGAAAACTGACAACCGAGTTCAATTTTTTAATAAATTTCATCACAGGGGCTTACGTCCAGTTGTGCACAATTGCATCCTAAAATTGGGTGCTTACAGTTGCTCTCCTTTGTCGCTGTTTGCATGAAAAATTACGACAAAGAAATAGAAGCACATAATTTTGATAGAAAGAATTAGGACACTTAATTGTATCCTAATTGACAGATCGATGCTCAAATTACTTTGCAATTTTAAGCAAGATGTAATGTTTAACAAGTTTCACTATATTTCCTGTAGAACATCTAGTGAAATTTATGCAAATGATTTTTGCTATATTCCATGTGGGACGTTTAGCGATGATGAATTTTGTTATATTCCCTATGGGACGTCTAACGAACATATGACTTAAAAATATGCCATAGTTCCTATGGAATGTCTAGCAATGATGATTTTTTTATATTCCCTGTGGGACATCTAACGAACATATGATTTAAAAATATGTTATAGTTCATGTGGAACGTCTAGCAATGATGAATTTCGTTATATTCCCTATGGGACATCTAACGATGTGTACTATATTCCCTGTAGGACGTCTAGTAAACTTGAAATTTTGTTATATTCCCTATGGGACGTCTAATGAAATGTATACAATGAAGCTTGTTATATTCCTTATGGGACGTCTAGTAAAAATGATGAAAAGCGTACTATAGTTCTTATGGAATATCTAGCAATTTAAAATCTGATATATTCACTATGGGATGTTTAGCAACGTCACCATAACTATCATGTAGTGTATGGTGGTAAAAGTATGAAAAAGGTCATGTTATAACCGCTATTGAAGCATATAACAGGTGGAATTTGAAATTTATATTATGACTATTGTGCAGCACATAACATGATAATTTTGAAAATTTGTGTTTTAGCTACTGTGTAACATGAAATGAATTTTGACATTTGATTGAAATGATGTATGTAGAAATGCAAAATTGATTTCTGTGATTTTAATCTATATTTTATACTTGACAGAGAATTCATAATCACATATTGACTGCATATTACTGATTTAGTGAATTCTTAATTTGATGAAATGAATGTCATGATTTAATTAGGAATGAATTCCTAATCAAAATGCAATTATGGACCAAATTGCAATAAGAAAACTTGGATCCATATGCAAACAAAAGTAATGGACCAAAGTGGATATTTTTCACTTTATATATATCCCTCCTTTTTGCATGTCTCATTTCATTCTCTCTTCTTCTTCATTTCTTTCCTTTTAATTTCCTTTCTTTATAGTGATTTTCATTTTTTGATTTCTTGATCATCCGACATCTGATTTGCAATCTGTTAGATCCTATAGCCTCCTTGCAATAGAAAAAACATAGGAGAGCAGAGATTTTAGAAAATCAGATGATTCTATCTCCTTGTTTTCCTTAGAATGATCTTGGACTTCGAGAGGGTTCAACTATTTTTTCTTTGACTCATTTACATACCCACAGGTGTAAAGATATGGTAACAAGGTAACATTTTGCTACTTCTATTTATTTCTATAAAAATATTACCTGCACAATTAGTAATCAGAGTTAGTTTCAACGTAGAAATTAACTTGCATGTTAATTAGATTAAATGAGAAATTAACAGAAAATGCATAATAAAATTAAAATTAAATTTTGAAAATGTGAAATTTAGCCTTTAGGTAGCCCATAAAACTGATAGGATTTCTAGAATTCTTGTCAGAATTCCATATTTTTTATCGGCTTAATGGAATGTCACTCGATAATTCAGAATGTCGATCGGCATTCTAGATTGTCAATCAGCATTCTAGATTGGCAATCTACATTGTCGATCAGCATTTTTTATTTTTAAAAATTTTTTTAAAAGAAAAGGATTAATTTATCAATTAATTAATCAACAATTCAATTCTTTCCATTCAATTTTTTATTAATTAATTAATTTTTCAATTAATTAATTTTTATTTTAAAATTGAACCATCGTCTGATGAAATTCACGGGCTATTTTATTCTAGCTCGAGAATTATTTCATGGACTGCCAAAGCAGGTGATATATTTGATTTGGTCCTCTGGGTTCAAACATTTTATTGCTGCACTTCTGACTGCTCGAGGCCGGTTTAACCGTTACTCTTTGTTTGCTTTAATCGAGTGATGGATGAATACTACCTGCACATCTTACACCTGTGTAGGCAAGCTGACTATTTCGCCTATGAGTTTTTCCATGATCACTAGGATTGCTTTTGGAGGGATTCCGATTTCCTTCGATATCGATTACTATAATCTCCCTGAGCATGCGAGGAGTCAATATGTGCGAGATTTGATAAGGTTCACTCTGACATGTAAAAATCAAAGAATGTTCTTCTTTCATCATTAGTGAAGGGATTTAAATACCTTCCTACCACCACTCCTCATTAGATTGCCCATAAGGTGAGGTGTTTCCTTCTAATACTATTAGGTATGACCCTCTTTTGGGAGACCGGTCATGAGGTCAGTATTGCTCTGCTCGGTCCTCTTCATGACTTGGATTGAGTTCTCACACTTGACTGGAGATCTGCTACACTCGCTTACCTTTACTATAGACTGGACACTGTTTGTAGAAATGTTGTCATGATGTGTGGCTTTTGGCACGTCTTGCATGTACATTCTCTTTCTTTAATCTTTATTGTCTTGCTTTCCTTTACCTTTTACTAATATGTTCTCTTTATTTTAGATCTAAAGCATAGAGATCGGGTTGATTCGAGGCTTCAGTGTTATTAGCTCTTATAGGAGCTTTCCTATGATGATGAGATGGGGTTCTTCTCACCTTGCTAGTAATAAGAACACTTTATAGATTTATCGTGATCAGCTGAACACCATTAAATGGCACTTGGTAAGAAAAATAAAAGTATTAGTATCTTGTAATTTAATGTGAGTTAAAGTTAATTAACCTAAATTGTAGATAAACTCTAATTGGTTGGAGGGTGCTAATGACATCCAGCAATATAATTTCATGGCTGCTGCTATACGCCTTGAGCCTATAAGGGCTCTGCTCTTAGGATATTGCTGATTAATGTGGTATTTAGGGGAGCGAGTGTATTGCTAGTCTTCTGGGCCTTCTCGATGTTGCATTCCATCTGATATCCCTTCCTGTATGCTCCGCAGCTCTCATCTGATAGGTTCAAAGTTGAGAGATGCACTACAAGGATATGTTGCCTTAGATTTTCTTGAGCGTTCTCGACATTATCAGCAGTTCATTCATGAGAGCCTCTTGGAGCATATTCCCATTAATGATGCTGAGGTAATTTCTTATTATTTTAGCTTCTTTATTTAGAACCTATAAATCACTTATTCTTTTTATAGTTTGAGGAGGTTCGCTTTCTTGTTGATGAGGTAACAGAGGAAGAGACTGAGATTACTCTGAAGACTGAGGTTATTCCTGATATTGAGAGGCCTGAGGCCATACCAAGCCTTGAACATCATACTAAGCATATTGGGACTAGTTGTGAGCATTACCCTTGGTGATATCTATCTTATGGATAGGTCCATATTCTACTAGGCTCCTACTATTCAAACTCTAGTTGAGCAGCAAATGCATTTTAGTGATGCTCACCTTTCTATCCTTTCTCCAGTAGATGCTTCTCATATGAGTCTTTTGGACTTATTCCCTGCATAATCTATACATTTGAAACTAATTTTAGTAAATTTACAAAATAGGATCCTCAAACATAGGTAGAGTATTTGCATGGACTCGCCTAATCTTAAAGGTTATTCACTATGTATGTCACAAATAGTTGGAGGGTAAGTATATGTATAATGAAGAAGCAAATGTATGCATGCTATGTATGAAATTCACATAATGTGTTTTATATATGCACAGAGCTACTTGAGCGGTATGGAGTGTGAGTTCGAGATGCTTCACTGACAATTTGCAGGTTCATGCATTGATCTTTATAGTGCTAGGAATTCCTCTGTCAGACCTCTGGACACCTTTCATCATGATGATTCTACTAGATGATAGAGCTCATGGATAGATTTTGGAGCTCAGGATGACTGATCTAGGATATTTGTATTCAAAATGTTCCTATTATACTATCATATTCTAAACTTTATTCATGTGTATTGTGTTGAACTATTTATCAAACTTAAATAAATGAATGGAGGGTTTTTTTTAAATGTCTTAACTTTTGCCTAAGCTGCCCTTTTGGGTTTTCAACTTAGTAGGCTTGCCCTAACTTTTGCTTAAGTCACCCTTTCAGGTTTTCAACTTAGTGGGCTTTTGTTTTATTTAGTTCGTTTCTCACATAGATTTGACTATAAAAAGAGTTAATCTTTCTTGCTATTTTTGTTAATCATGTAGGACTTGGGTTATGTCACAAATGATAGAGTCACTAGGATTTTTTAGATACAAGGGGACTCAAGCTTTACACGACGAGTCATAAAAGAAGAAACAAAGACATCACTAGGAAATGGTCTCATAAAGCTGATTTTAAGCATTAATGTTCTGTTTTCCTTTCTTGTATTTATGCATTATAAATAAGATAGAACATGCAATGCTAAAACAAAAATTCAATTTCAATATGATTCATTAATCAGGGCCAAAATCAGTACATTTATTACATCACATGATATAACTCCTGTTATCAGCTAGTCCTTTTGAATTTTATAACTGAATATTTTTCTCTCACTAATTTATTTGCCCTAATTTTTTTCTAACTAGTCCTTTGAGAGTTTTCTAGCCAGCAGGACCATTTCTCTTATTTTTATTCCCTAATTTTTGCCTAGCTGCCCTTTAGGAGTTTTCTAAACAGTGGGAATGTCCTAACTTTTGCCTGACAAGCCTATTCAGGTATTCTAATAAACGGACTTTATTTTCTTTATACTACTTTTATTTTATTTTTTATACGTAGTATTTCTTAAGGCGATATAGGTTAACAGGCTCCATGAATATTTTCCTTCAAGATCTGATATCTTCTCAACTCCTTTAGGCAAAACTGATTTAAGTAAATACAGTCCTTCTCAGTTTGGTATGAACTTTCCTCTCAGATTAAATACCACTACTCTAGACTGTTTTAACACTATGTCCCCAACTTTTATCATTTCAGGCTTAACCTTTTTGTTGAATAATTTTGCTATTCTCCTCTAATATATCTTCGTGTGAAACAAAGCATTCATCCTTTTCTCATCTAGAGATGCAAGGTGATCATATCTCTTTTATGCCCATTCACTTTTGGGTGTTCTAGCTTCCATAACTACTCTCAAGGATTTGATCTTTGTTTTTATTGGCAAGACTACTTCACAACCATATAATAAGGAGAATGGAGTTTGGCATATGGTTGTTCTAGTTGTAGTCCTATATCCCTATAAAGCGAAAGGAAGAAACTCAAACCAATCTTTGTAAGTCTTGACCATTTTAGAGAGGATTTTCTTGACATTTTTATTAGCTGCTTTTACCGCTTCATTGCCTTGAGGATGATATGGTGAAGACTTATGATGTTCGATCCTGTACTTCTGCAATAATTCTGCTATTTTTGCTTAAAATTGGAACCATTATCTATCATAATGTGATGTGGAACCCCGTACCTATAGATAAGGCTTTTCTTAATAAACCACACCATCTGTTTTGCTTTCATGGCATTGAAGGATTCAGCCTCTACCCATCTAGAGAAGTAATCTATTACCACAACTATGTACTTGTGCCCATTTGATATTATTGGCCTTATTTCTCCTATAATATCAATCCCCCAAGCTGCAAAGGCCAAGGTGACGATAAACTATTTAGCACCATAGGAGGTAAATGGTTAAGATTCCCATAATCTAATACTAATGATATTGCCTTACTATTCTAATACATTCTTTTTCCATACTCATCTAATAATACCCTTACCTGAGTATCTTCTTAGCTAGGATTATCCAGTTCATATGAGAACTAGAAGCCCATGCATGAATCTCTTTCATCACTTCTTCAGCTTCATCTCTCTTGAGACATCTACGCTGCATACCACTTAACATTCTCTTGTATAATACTCCATCATGACTTGCATAGTTGCGTGCGAGAAAACAAAGAGCAAATCTCTCTTTTGAGGTTTCGGATACTTCCTTTCTTTGATAAACCTCTGAATATCATAAAATCGTAGTTTCTTTTGAGGCCTTATTTGAACACTCATAATTTTCTCTCTCTATAACATGGAGCTCTTGATTTCATAATTACTAAAGGATTTATAGTTAATCCCATCACACTATCCCACATTGAAGAGAGTGTTGCCAATGCATCTACCATCTGATTGTCATCTTTTCACAAGTGGATAAAGAGACATTTATTGAAGTTCTTTATTAAAACTTTCAAATAGTGAATATATCATTTGAGCTTTTCCTCTTTCACTTCTCATTCCTCATTATCTTAGCTAACTACTAACATTGAATCCCAATAAACTAGTAATTCCTTTGCCCCAGCTGCTAAAGCTACTTCAATTCCATAGATGCATGCCTCAAACTCAGCTATATTGTTCGTTACCTTAAAGTCTAATTTCTTGGCCATTGGTACAGTCTCTCCTTCTAGTGTAGCAATAATTACTCCTAATCTAACTGCTATATTGTTTACAGCCCTATCGAAGTAAAGCTTCCACTCCTGATGCTCAATGACTATCAGGTTCTCATCTGAAAACTCTAAGTTCCACTGTTCATCACCTTCGACTGCATTTTGAGCTAGGAATTCTACTACTGCCCTTCACTTGATGACTTTGTGGTGATGTATTCTATATCAAACTTAGTTAGGAGTACTACCCATTGAGACATCCTTCCAGTCAAAGTAGGAGCTTGAAATAAGTACCTTAAGGGATTTATCATTGAAATAGCTTAAACCTTATAAGACTGAAAATAATGCCTCAATTTCCTTGTTTCCCAGATCATTATCAAACATGTCTTCTCTACCAAGTCATATTTTTCCTCACATGGTAGGAATTTCTTACTGAGATAATACATGGCATGCTTTATCCCCTTTAGTCCTTCTTGTGCTAACATTGCCCCCATTGCATTTTCCTCTAAGGCTAAGTACAAGATTAAAGGCTAACCTTGCCTCGGTGGCTTTAATACAAGTAGATTAGCAAGATATTCTTTAATCATGTTAAAGGCCTTCTGACAATCATCATTCCACTTTATAGGTTGGTCTTTCCTCAAGAGTTTAAAGATAGGGTCACAAATATTAGTAAGTTTTGTAATGAATCTACTAATATATTATAACCTGCCAATGAATCCTCTCACTTCTTTCTCTGTCTTCAATTTTGGCATTTCCTGAATAGCTTTCACTTTATCTGGATATACTTCAATTCCTCTGCTGCTAACTATATGCCCTAATAATTTTCCTGAAGTAACCCTAAAAATGCACATCTTCGAGTTGAGCCTCAAATTGTACCTCTTAATTCAAGCCAAGAACTTATCCAAAGCTTCAAAGTGTCCCTCTTTTATTTTTGACTTAACCATCATATTGTCCATAAATACCTCCACTTCCTTATGCATCATGTCATGGAAAAAAGCGGTGGTTGCCCTTTAATATGTTGCACCTGCATTTTTCAACCCGAAAGGTATAACCTGATAGCAATATATTCCCTATTTGGTGATGAAAGTTGTCTTGATCTTATCCACAATTGCCATTATTATCTAATTGTAGCCATAGAACCCATCCATGAAGGAGTATATCGTACTTGACACCGCACTATCCACTATTACATCGATGTGAGGTAAAGGGAAGTCATCCTTCATACATGCTTTGTTTAGATCCCTGAAATGTACACACATATATACCTTACCATCTTGCTTAGGAATTGGCACTATTTTTGCTAACCATTGAGGATAATCTACTACTTCTCAAAAGTTATCCTATATTTTTTTAGTAATTTCCTCTCTTATCATTTTAGTCTAATTTGGTCTTAGCCTGTGTACTTTTTGTTTAACAGGTTTAATTTTTGGATGAGTAGGAATATGATGCCCTGTAATTTCCCTATCTAAACCTGACATATCCTTATAAGTCCAAGCAAATACTACCTTTTTTTTATCAATATTCTCTTAAAATGTTCCCTCTCTTCAGGAGTTACCTCATCTGATATAGAAATGTTCTTTAGATTATCATTTGTGCCCATGTTAAATGAATCAAATTGAATTCAATTAATGTCAAACATGCATGAACAATTAAAGTTAAAATGCACATAACTATTAGGATGCACATCACATAAGTAAGCAAATCCAACATTCATATCATTGACCATGGAAAAATAGAGTTTTCATCCTCAAATAGACTAAACATTATTACATCGATTTCCTCATAAAAAAACATCAGTAAAGCTATCATTAATGACAGTAGTTAAATCCTGGGGTGGCTCCTCTTCAGGTGGCAGACATATCAGTTCTTCAACAGTAGCATCACCCATCCTCTTAACTACCAGCTTCATCACTTCCTCTTTATTGTCTTTCACCAAGTTCTCCATAATCTGCTCCTTGAAGATCTTAAACCCATGAACATATTTTCCAATAAAATTGACAGATTCCTTAGCTCTTAAATAGTATTTGCCTTCCCCTGGATAGATGAAATTCTCACTTATAGGCCTAATTTTATTTGAGAGCTTCCTTTATTTAGCATTAAACCTCTTCCTTACTCTTTTGCTTATCAGCTTTGATTCTTCAACATAACCCAAACCAGTTGTGTTGCCTTGACTTTTGAACTCTAGGAGACTAGGCCTTAATTGCTCATTCTTTTCCAGCCCTTGCCCAAGCTGGTAATTCATACTCTCAATCATTTTTGCTACTCTTGGATCCATTTCAGTTTCATCAAATATCCCAACAATTTGGAAATCAGGGGGTGCACACATTTGCTTCTATTTATCCAATATGGATGCCACAGCAGCATTAGTCCCAGCTTCTATAGTCACAATCTCTCCTTCATGAGGGAATTTTATCTTTTAATGTGCAGTTGAGGGTACCCCTCCTAAAGCATTGAACCATGGCCTTCCCAACAACATGGCATAAGTGACTAGAATATCCAGCATAGTAAACTCAATAGTTGATTCCACAGGTCCTATTTTAACTAGAGCTTGGAATGCCCCCTCCACATTCCTAGTGTGGTCATCATAAGCTTTGATTATGAGGTTTGAATCTGTTAAGTCTTCATCTTTCAAATCTAAGTTAGGCAGGATTTTCAAAGGACACACATTAATAGTAGAACCATCATCAACCGTAGCAAAATTGGTTCTCTTTCCCCTCACCTCAGCTAGGATAAACAACACCTTATTATGGTTTCTTCCTTCCAAAGGTAAGTCATCATCTGAGAATGTTATCAGCTTGTATTTCTTTTCTATAACCTTCGCTACCATAGCCTCAGGTGTGGCTATTGTTTCAATGTTCATGTTTGACAAAGCTTTGATAATAGCTCTTCTATGGCTGCCTGAATGCATCAGTAGTTTCCAAATCCTGACGTTTGCCTTAGACTTCTTTAACTGTTCTAGAATCAAATCCTCCTTTTGATCTTCCTTTTTTTATGTATCTTCTATTTCTTCTATTTTTACGACTCTCTCAGTTTTCTTTTTAACTACTTTATAATTCTTTCCACTTCTAGTGATATGATTCACCTTAGTATCTTGCTCCAAACATCGAGACCACCCAGACTTTCTTCATCAAAGTTATACCATATGTCAATAACTCCAATGATTCGATCTCTTTTCCTATCTTTCCATACTTTCATTGTGCATGTTTCTTTCCCATTCAACTTTTCCATATTGAGCTTGCTTAAGTGTTGGTTCAGTAGATCTTCAACTCCTTCTTTAGATTGTTCAGGAGCTAA
Organism: Mallotus nudiflorus; assembly: GCA_947683625.1. Classification (NCBI taxonomy): domain Eukaryota; kingdom Viridiplantae; phylum Streptophyta; class Magnoliopsida; order Malpighiales; family Euphorbiaceae; genus Mallotus; species Mallotus nudiflorus. The sequence continues at coordinate 752,989 of CANTUR010000277.1, read as the reverse complement.
AGGTTCATCTTCAAACTCATTACCTCATCTTGTAGGCACAATTTTTTTGATGGGTATATCAGCTGAAGTAGGCTTAGAGTAAAATACTCTGTAATCGATCTTGCCCGAAGGTTGTCCTAATAGATCTTCAACTCCTCTTGGTGGCTGCTTGGGAGTTTTAGGTTCTTTCTCTTCTTTCATTGGCTTATCATTAAACTCATCACCCTAACCTGAGGGCTCAACTGATTCAATGGGGATATCAATAAAGGGTGGTTTTAAGTAGAACACCTTGTAATCAAACTTGCTTGAGGGCTGGCCTAGTAAATCCTCCACTACTCTCTATGGTTGTCCAAGGGATTCTCCATTGGCTATAGGTTTTAGGTTTTCAAAGGAGTTTAGCACTTCTTCTTTACTAACCCCTGAATTAATTATCATGGTGGTTGGTGGTGGAACATTTCGGTAGTCTGGGAAATGGTTATTTCTGGTGTTTGGGTTAGAGTTGGACTTTTTATGGTCTATGATTTTTTGAGAATCTATAAGGTTTTGGATCTCATGTTTTAGGTAGATACAGTTGTCTATGGAATGGCCAATAGCTTGGTGGAATTTACAATAACTGTTAGGGTCAAAACTAGGGACATTTAGGTTTGGTGGCTTAGAAAAGGTTAGGGGTCGAAGTATGCCTTTTTGGATTAATCATTCTAGGAATTTGGAGAGTGGTTGGTTAATGTTAGAGAATCTTTGAGGTTACTGAACTGCGTGCACCTGACAGCTCAGTTAGTACTTCTTTGTTGTGTGCCCCCAGTTGGGTAATTTTGTGTTCTAGTGATTTTAGCATTTTTCTTTTTCTCACTCTCAATCTCTTCAGTTTACAAACCATCATCATACAAGTCTATGAATGTTTTGGGGTTCAACATCTGCAATCTCTCGACTATATTAGGTCATACATTACGGACAATCATCCTAACCTGATCCTTCTTAACCAGCTTATTCTTCATCAATCCTACCTTATTCATGAACCTGGTAAGGAAATCAGAGAAGGATTCATTGGGTTTCTACTTTGTTAATTCTAAGTCTCTGATATACACTTCCAGTCTTATGTTATAATCATATTATTTCAAAAAGGCAGTACATAATTCCTTTCAATCAGCCCAGACTGATTTTTCCAGTCCATAATACCACTTCACAAACATTTCCCTTAGAGATAGCATAAACAGCCTAGCAACTACTGCTAATGCTACCTTAGTAGTGCCCATGATTATTGTATATTGGCTCAAAAGAATCCTTGGCTCCTCTCCTATCAAATTTCTATAGCTGAGGCATCTTAAATTTTTCAGGTAGCTTATCTCCCTCCATTTGTAGCATGTCATCAAAGATGAATGAGTACCCCATTACTTGTCCTCTAATCAACTCTTCCATCTTAGAAATTTTCTAAGACAATGCTTGTATATGCTTGGACTCATGATCTTGGACCAGTTCAAGTGATTCTCTCTTCGCCTTCTCTACCATGTAGTTCTCAAAGTCCTTAAGTCTCATATTAGTAGCAGGTATATTTCTAGCAATAGGTTGTCCCCCAACATTATTAGCAATAGGTGGAGTGCCAATAATAGGCAGAGGAGCTGCAACAATAGGTGGAGCTCCTACAGCAGGTGTTTGTTCAACAGCAACAGTGGGTGGTGGTACGATAACAAGTTGCACTAGTCTTTTTAGAGCTTGCCTCAGTTCATCTTACATTATAGCTCTCATGTCAGCCATTAGAGCTCCCTTAATGTCCTCTAAGGTCCACATCTTTGGTTGTTGTTCCATTTTTATCTGTTCAATCTGAGTCAGTTTAGCTTCTAGGTAAAGTGGGTTGATATGCCTCTTCTCTAGTTCTTGAAGGATCTATTAAGCTATTGACTTAGGGGTTAGATATGCTCTGATTAATCTGCCACCTTTTTGTCCCCAAATATGAGAAGACCCAGATGAATCTATGATGGCTGCAAAACAAAGCGTCAATATGATGCATGAAATGCATGTATGCATGATGCACGTGCTATGTAGCAAGTAGTAAGTATCAATCAAGTGTACCACATACATCCTTCTAACCTTATTCTTCCCACACACATGTTCAATGGTGAGTCTCTTGTCCTAGGATTTTTTTGTCTTGGTCTTAATATCAACGGGGGATATCAGGGACCAACGCACATGCCAAATCTCCCTCAAAGTAGTAAAGCATAAAAATAACATTTCTAGGTATAAAGGTCTAACCCAACCTTTATTACCATAATGGGCTTCAAAAGTATGGGCCTAGACTTTTATAGATAGAAATACCTCATGGTAATAAGCATAGAAACATCATTTCTAAGTATAAAGGTCTAGCCCAATCTTTATTGGTCCAAGTGGGCTTCAAAAGTATGGGCTTAGGCTTTTATAAATATAAATACCTCATGGCAAAAATCATACAAGCAATTTGGGTGGATCCTAAGGGAAGTAACTAAGCCATTATATATGGTTGGAGTCTGGTGAAAAGGTCAAGGTTCCCTTAGCAAGATGCCCTCTATTATGGACATTGAGTTACAGGCTAAGGTTAGAGGGGCCTAGCATCCTTTACCAACTCGGGAGAAGATTACCCCCCTTTTAAGACTTGGGTTATAGACTCTGGTCAGATCAACCCGATAATCTCTCTTGAATCGAGTTAATGCTAAAAGTGATGGTAGGCTAATTTACAACTCCATAAAGCTAGTGGAATCATGAAATCATAAACCAATGCCATCAGTTTAATAGGGATATGCATAATAAATGCAAGAATGAAATAATAATCAATAAAATAATTCTAAAGAACACAAGTAGAATCAGTATCTCTTCTCCCTAATGGAGTCGCCATTATAAATGGTGAGGTTTAGTATACGCCAAAGATTTTAGCAACTATGACACTATTTAGGCTCAGGGCCTTAGGGAACACACTTCTATGCCATAAAGTCATAGTGTAAAGAAGAGGAGTCGCCACCTATGGTAATTAACTAGTACAATTTGATTAGTGGTACTCGATTCTCTAAAAGAAAGTTAGCACCACAACCTGGAGATTCTATGAATGGAATACTAACTTGTCTTAGTCTCGTGTTCATTTAGAATTACTTTATAAATTATTACTTTATAAATTATTACTTACGTGCAATTTTATTAAACCCTATTTTAACATCCATCTAACCCTAAGGCATCTAGTCAATAAAATCACACATAAAAATGCATTCAAGCACATCGTCCCTAAGTCAAAACTAGGTTAATTTTATTGAAAGTTAGCTAGATTTACAATTTTTATTTACAAATGAAAATGGACTAAAGGTGGGCCTACATTGTTATTACTTAGTGAGTTTAAGTCTATTGATTTCAATTATCTACAAATAGGTCTAAATCTATAAATTTTAAAAGAAATTGTATTTTATAAGTGAGCCTAAGTCTATTTGTTTTAAAATGGAAAGCGGGCCTAAGTCTATTTATTTAAAAAAAACAACATTAGATGGGTTGAGCTAAGTCTAAATTAATTTTAGTTAATCTAAAAATGAGCCTAAGTCTAAATTAACCTAATGGACCTAAATTGATTTCAATTAATTAATATAAGCCATTTTCAGCCTATCTTATTTAGTGGGTTTGAACCTATCATGGGCTTGGGGCCCAAAGAACTAAAAGATCTAAAAACAAAACCCAAACAATAATCATAACAAAATTAGATCAAACACAAGATTTATGTAATTTTCTAAAAACCTTAAATCAATTTACATGCAACCCTAAATTAATCTACACCCATCACTGAATTTAATTGATTTTTACCCAATTGAACCTAAATTAATAATTCATTTTAAAAGTGGAAAAGTAAAATTTTACTATTCCAACTGCTGGGGTTATTACAATATTCTACGTATTGGAAATTAAAATTAATTACAAACCCAAATTAATTAACACAAAAAACATTAAAAAAATAATAAACGCAGAAACATCACAGTTTAGAATCCATGGCATTTCATGGATCCTCTATTTGATTTCTAGATATTTGATAGTGACCTTATCAATCTCCAAATTGATTACAAAAGGAAAACACACAAAAATAAAAATCACAGAAATCACATTAGCCAAATGAGTAAAATAACAAAATAACAATTAAAGGAAATTAAATTAAAAAGAAAATTAAAAGACAAGAGAAAATGGAAATAAGATGTTGTGCATATGCTCTTGTATGACCCCTCAAATTGTGATCGTCACCATTTTTAAACTCGTTGTTTAATTCTGGACAAGGACTGATTGCATTCAAAGACACAAATCGTTCTTTTCAAAGCCTTTGAAGAATAGTATCAAAAAACTAGGGTTTTGAGAAATAAAAGAAATCAAGATTTTGAGTGTTGTGCAGGCTTCTTCTCAGTAGCATCTCTGGTTTTTTCACAATTCAAGGGTTTTCGTGTAGTAGGGTTTTTTTCTTTCACGCCATTTATAGACGGTAGGGTTTAGCGCGTGTCCAAGATTTTAGCAACCACGACACTGTTTAGGCTCAGGACCTTAGAGAACACACTAACCACTATCACAAAGACATGGCGTGGAGATGAGGAGTCACCACCCAAGGTAATAACTAGAACAATTTGATTGGTGGTACTCGATTCTCTAAAAGAAAATTAGTACCACAACCAAGAGATTCTAGATACAGAATACTAACTTCTCTTAGTCTCGTGTTCATTTAGAATAATTTTATAAATGATTATTTCATCCTCTAATTACATGCAATTTTATTAAACCCTAATTAACATCCATCTACCCAAAAAGGTAATAAGTTAATAAAATTACAAGTAAAAAATGCACTCAAGATTGCATTATCCCTAAGTCCAAACTATGTTAATTTTATTAAAAAGTTAGCTATATCTACATTTTATTTATAAGTGAAATAGAATAAAAGTGGGCCTACATTAATTAATGAGCATAAATCTATTTTTTAGTCTTTCTAAGATATGGGCTTAAGTCTATTCAATTTTAAAGGAAAATCAAATTAGTGAGCCTAAGTCTAATATGGTTTTATTTTAAATAAAATACGGGCCTAGATCTATTTATTTTAAAAGAAATGCAATTAAATAGGTTGAGCTAAGTCTAAATAATTTTTAATTAACTAATATGGGCCTAAAATGTAATTAACCTAATGGGCCTAAGTTGATTTTAATTATTTAAAGTTCTAAACCATTTTTAAACCTATTTATTTAGTGGGTTAGACCTAAACGTGGGCTTGGGGCCCAAAAACATAAAAAAACAAGTCCAAAATAAATAAAACGCAAAAAATATATCAAACAAACATTACAGTGATTTTCTAAAAAAACCCTAAATTAATTACATGCAAACCCTAATTTAACTAAAGCCACCATTAATTTTAATTAATTTTTACCCAATTGAACCTAATTACTAATTAATTTTAAAGTGCAGGAATTTAAATCTTTTACTATTCCCACTACTGGGGCTATTACAAACTACGTACAAAATTAAAATTAATAATTATACACCCATGAATTAAAAATAAACTACACAGGATACCAAAAATGAAGAATAAAAATTAAAATCCTAAGAACTATTATTAAAACAGTACAGGTTCATCCATGGCATTACATGGATCTTCTGTTCAATTAAACATAGGTGGTATCCTCCTCCTCAATCCACATATGGACATAAAAAAAAAAAAAGCAAATTAGTAATGAAATCAAATAATCAAAATAATAACAGAAATAAAAGAAAAATCATAAACAGAAAATTAAAAAAAAAGTAATAAAAGAAATAGAAAATTAACACTGGACATTTAGATGTTGTGCAAAAACCTCTTTTTGAGCCCCTCAGATTGAATTATCAACTTTAAAATTAAGATATTATTGATTCTGGACTATTGCCTTCGGAAATTTTAGTATCAAAAATTAGGGTTTTATGCTTGCAGTCTCTATTTTTTCTCATGGTGTCTTCTTTCTCTCAGTCTCTCCCTGTAAAAATTCCTTTCGAAAACCAGAAGAAAAAAGGCAAGAAGTCCCTCTAGCCAAAACCTCCTCCTCACGCACGCATGCAGACTCTGCTTTTAAATGCAGAGTCTGTGCGTATTGAACTTCCTCCAAAGGAGGAACAGACTGATGATTAGATAGCGTTTGTTTTGATTTAAAAAAAAAAGCCTTCTGCATTTAAAAAAAAACTTTATCAGATAATCATAAGGATAAAATTTAAATTTTTAACCAATTAAAACACTAAAAAAATAGATAAAAATAAGGAAAAATATGCAAAAAATAAAAAAAATAAAATTATTGTGCATCGGCACTGTGCAATGCTGACTGACATTGTACAATGCCGATCGGCATTATGTAATGTCAATCGGCATTGTGTAATGCTAGTCAGCATTACACCAATGTCGATCCTAAAAAATATATTTTTTTAACTTTTAATTACCAAAAGACCCTTGAAAAAATGATTTTTTGCAATCAAATCCTAAAAAACGTTGCAATTTAGTCCTTAAAGTCCAGAAAATCAACAACCAAGTTCAATTTTTGAATAAATTTCATCATAGGGGCTTACGTCGCAATTGTCCACAATTGCATCCCGAAATTGGATGCTTACACCGTCCTCCTTCCTCACTCATGTAGTCTCTGCCTTTTAAAAACAGAGACTTACGAGCTAACCTTCCTCAATTCCAAGAAACAGACTCTGTATGTTTAATTTATAAAATTTTTTACGCATTTTGACTACATTATTTGTTAACAAAAAATATATAAAATAAATTTTTAACCAATCAAAAAAGAGAAAATTTGATGAAAAAATTAAAAAATAGGATTTTTCACGCCTCGGCATTGTGCAATGTCGGTCAACATTGCATAATGATGGTTTGCATTGTGCAATGCCGGTCAGTATTACACAATGTTGATCAGCATTACACAATGTTGATCAGCATTACACAATGTTGATCAGTATTAATGATGCTGATCTTCAAAAATTATTTTTTAACTTTTAATTACCAAAAGACCCCTAAAAACTTAATTTTTTTGCAATCAAATCCTAAAAATGTTGCAATTTAGTTCCTAAAGTCCAGAAAACTAATAACCAAGTTCAATTTTTGAATAAATTTCATTATAGGGGCTTACGTCGTAATTGTACACGATTGCATCATGAAATTAGGTACTTATAGTTGCCCCCCTTTGTCATTGTTTGCTTGGAAAATTTTGGCAAAGTAATAGAAGCACACAATTTTGATAAAAAGAAATTAGGACACTTAATTGCATCTTAATTGACAAATCGATGCTCAAATTACTATGCAATTTTAAGCAAGATGTAATGTTTAACAAGTTTCACTATATTTCCTGTAGAACGTCTAGTGAACTTTATGCAAATGAGTTTCGCTATATTCCCTGTGGGATGTTTAGCAATGATAAATTTTGTTATATTTCCTGTGAGACGTCTAACGAATATATGACTTTAAAATATGCTATAGTTCCTGTGAAATGTTTAACAATAATGAATTTCGTTTTATTCCTTGTGGGATGTCTAACGAGTATATGATTTAAAAATATGCTATAGTTCATGTGGAACATTTAGCAATGATGAATTTCATTATATTCCCTATGGGACATCTAACGATGTACACTATATTCCTTATGGGATGTCTAGTGAACTTAAAATTTCATTATATTTCCTGTGGGATGTCTAACGAAATGTATAAAATAAAGTTTACTATATTTCCTATAGGACATTTAGCAAAAATGATGAAAAACGTGTTATAGTTCTTGTGGAACGTCTAGCAATTTAAAATCCACTGCGAGTTTGTCAAAATATAAATGAGTTTGTTATATAATATATGTTTTTACCTTCATGATATAATAAATGGTCGATTATATTAAATTATATTTCAAGTGATAAAAAGTTTAAATTCTTTTGAATAATATATTAAATTTGAATCTTTATGTATTAAAAAAATTAAAAAATATAAATGGTCATCATACATTTAATTAATATAATTGGTGGATAAGTTAAAACATTAAAAACATATTTAATTAATTTTTATGAAAATAATAATATTTCTTTATCAAAAGCATTGGATAATTCCTTTGTTTAAAAAATTATAAAAAAAATAAAAATTATATATATATATATATATATATATATATATATATATATATATTTATTTATTTATTTATTTATTTATTTATTTATTTATTTATTTGAATTACTGGTATTTATAGTCACTAAATTTTAAGTAATTTGGTTTTTATTCGAGGAGGTCTAAAAGGGTTAAAAATATCTACCAACAACTAATTTAATAAAATTATATATATTATAATTCAAATTCAAGACACCACTCAAGTAAAGGCAACCCTCTACCAGATGATTCTAATGGTTTTTGAAATAAAAATAAAAGAACAATAATTTTTAAAAAAGTCCAACATGAGCCATACAAAAGAACATTAATTAGCCAAATAAAAAACACAAAATGATATTATTTATTAATGATAGTAATTATTCTCAATATCTAATAAAAAAATCTAAAATAGAAGAAGTATTATTGATCTTAATATATTTTTAATAAAAAAATCAAAATAAACATTAAGATTCATTGAGTAAATTCGTTAAAATAGAAAATAAACAGTTTAGATTTTTCATTCGTTAAAATAAAAAATAAACATTCAGATTCCTTTAAAAAAAAAAAATTCTTGCTTTGTAATTAAGTTTAAAGAGTCATATAAAAATTTTAAAAAAATAGTGAAAAAGGAAATATATCAATGGCTACTGCCAATACCCAGTTTCGGGTTTTTAGCCACAACAACACCTGTTCCTTATAACTAAGGGTTACACTACATTCACTCACTCACTCATTCTATAGCTGCATTATTTTTCATGCTATTTGTCAAAATTGTTTCTCAGTCGGTGATTTTGTTTTTCGATTCATTTTGTTTTGAGGGTTTAACTTGTTGATTGTTCATCACTTTTAGCTACACAATTAATCACCAATGGATGGTTTTCTATGTTACCCAGCTGGGTTTAAGTTCCATCCAACAGATGAAGAGCTGGTTCGATACCATCTGATGAATTGGGTCAATGGAACACCCCTAGACCAGTGGACTATTCAAGATTGTGACGTGTATGGCGAACATGAGACATGGCAGATTTAGGAGAGTCTTGGTGGAGCAACCTGTAACGATTGTGAAGGTTTTGATGTATATGGATCAAAACAATCAAAGACAGCATGATTATAAGAATTGCCTAAATAAACACATTCTTTACTTCTAAAAGTAAATTTATGTTTATTTTACAAACGAAGGTTAGGAAATATGGTACACCTAAAAATTTTTGTTTCCAAATATTTTAGAGATGTATAAAATAATTTTTGAAATGGAGATTCATCATTTAACGTAGAAGTGGGTAATGCATTAAATGAATTTATGATTGTACGAAAAATATAAGTCCAAAAATGAAATGGCACATGAGAATGGGTTAATAATGTCAAATCGTTGTCAACAATATGACGAATTTTTCATTCAAATAACCCGTTTTGTTCATGTGCATATGGGAAAGCTATGTGATGAACAATGTCATTTGTTTCAAAATGCTTATGTAATTTTTGAAATTCACCAGCCCAATCTGAGTGAAAAGCTTTGATTTTGGCATTGAATTATTAATGTACATATGATTCAAAGTTAAGAAACACAAAATGAGCATCACTTTTATTTTTGAGAAAATAAATCCAAGTGAATCTAGTGAAATTATCAACAAATAAAATAAAATGAAATAACGGAAACCATGATAAGAGGTGACTGGGGAAGGACCCCAAATGTCTGAATGAACAATTTGAAAGGGAGCATCTGTAGTATGTTCGACATTAGCAAAAGGTAATTTAGCTAATTTGCCTAAACGACACGAAGAACAACTAGAATTTATTGAATTGGAAATAGGTAAATGATGATCTCTAATAATTTTAGAAATGGTGCAATGTTGTGGATGACCCAAGCAAGCATACTAGTCTGCAAAGGAGGTGGATGCAGTGAGAAATGCTTGTTTTAATGGAATGAAGGATGGTGGCATCACATACAACCCATTCTCACTATGGCCTCGTGACAGGGTTGCCTTGGTGTTCTGGTCCTTGATAGAAAAATGGTTAGGCCAAAATTCAAAAAAGCAAGAATTATCAGTAGTGAATTTTTTGACAGAGAGTAAAGATTTCTGAATATTTGGAACATGAAGCACATTTTTAAAAATGAAATCCTTATCAAAGTATGGAGAACGATGGAATGACTTACCAGTATATATATCTGACCATTGCCAATAATAATTTTATCATTACCAGCATAAGGAACCAGATTGATAAGATGAGAGGAATTCGATGTCATGTGATGGGAAGCACCAGTATCTAGGTGCCAAGGATTGGGATGAAATGCAACTGTGTAGGGAGGTAATGTAGTGTCAAAACCAAAATAGGGAATCAGACCAATGTTATTCATATAATGAGCCTGGGGAGAGGGGACTTGATTGCGAGGTTCATAGCGGTGACAACACTTATCAACTGTATGATTATGGAAGCCGCATATCTGACATTGTTGAGAGCGATTCTGGAAAAAAGAGAAGGAAGGTCTCTGATTATTAGGAAAGGGTGAAGTAGGTGATGTCATGAGAGGTCGAGGCCGAGAGGAAGAACCAAAAGTTATCGCCTTACAATATGAGCAGTGGGTGGTTCATGAATATTTTTAATGAGGATTTCATGAGCCACCAATTGGCCATGAAGTTCTTGGAATGTAACTGGTGTGGGTCACTAATTTTAAGTTGTAATAATGCTATGAAATTCATAGCCAAGGTTGCAGTAGATAATTGCATTGAATTCTGTAGGAGAAAGAGATCAACCTACTGCTCCAAGTTCATCGGATAAAGCTTTCGCTTTTTGAAAATATTGAGTGATTGATTAGTCATTTTTCTTCAATTCTTAAAGTTCAATATGGAGTTGTAATTGACAGTTTTGAGATACAGAATCGAAAACACTTTCTAGTGCATGCCAAGTCGCAAAGGATGTAGTCATGCTAATAACATAGGGAAAAACCTTCTTCAGAAAGAGAAGAGAAAATCCATGAGAGTAGAAGTTGGTCTTTTTGATGCCATTCAGTATATTCTGGATTGAGAGTAGGAGGATTAGTTGTAATTATAGTTGGTGGTGCAACAATGGAGCCATTAATAAAGCCTATAAGTTTATTGTAATTAAGGAGAGGTTGGAATTGGGTTTTCTAGGTGAGGAAATTTCTGGAGGTTAATTTAATGGACAGATTGTAATTTTTTTTAGTAGTTATAGGAATAAAAGGAGAAGGAGAAGAAGAGGTGGGAATATTTTTTTCTTGCCATTTGTTAGCAGCTCTGATACCATCTAAAGGTTTTGATGTATATTATTTTGTAAAATAAGTACAAGGTTGTGTATATAGGATGATACAAGTTAAAGAGATAAATACAACATTAACTAAACTAATAATAAGCCTAACAATGCTAAAACAAAAATACAGCTAAGGCTAATCAATGTGTTATCTCAACAACAATGACGGGTTTCTTTATGTCTTCAGCCTCTTGAAGAAGAAAGGTTCAACTGGTGGTTCCTGATAATTGGTTTTCAGAACCCTTGGGCTTGGTGTCCTGCAATCCATAAACAGAAGGCAAGGTGAGAGGTGGGGAGAGTCCCCACGAACACTCTGATGCCTAAGTTAGAGAATAGAGTAGGGAGAATACAAGATAGCTAGAGTATATGAGAATGAGATGTCCCTTTATGAGGGATGTAGGGCTCTATATATAGTAATACTCAAACCTGGGAGGAGTCAGATTCTGTATGGGATAGTGAATCATAATCTTGGTAGGAGAGTGTTCCTTCTACGCTTAGGACTCCACTTTAGGGTAGTCCCCATTCCGGACGGATATGCCTTCTTGCTAATCCAAGTGTCCCTATTTAGGGGGTAAGGAGCCCCTAATTAGGCAAGAACATACTGGATGGTATCAAGAGTCTCCCCCTGGGGTCTTCAGATATTTATGTCCGTCGTGTCTGGGTAGGATGTTGATGCTTTGTAATAAGGGGTATAATACGATGATAGAGGCGAGTGAGTTGAGGTAGCCAGCCTCAATCACAATGAGAGTAGAGCTCAATGCCGAGTATCGGGATGGTCATTACTGAATCGTAATCTGTAAAGCTTGGATATCTGCCAAGTGTGTATGACCACAATAATAGATTAACCCGTCTATTTGGAAATGATATGACAGAACCAATCATCATTAGATTTTTTATGCTCGGTGCATTGACTCAAGGCTTTACGAGCTCAAAACCTCAATACTACAAAAGCGACTTGAGGGTGCTAGCTTCAGTTGCTAGACTTAGATGCTTGGTTCATGGACGCGAGGCTTACATGCTCGGAACCTCAGTACTACAGAAGCAACCTGAGGGTGCCAGCTTTAGTCATTAGACTTAGATGTGCGAGACTTAGATGCTTGGTTCATGGATGCGAGGCTTACATGCTTGGAACCTCAGTACTACAGAAGCGACCTGAGGGTACCAGCTTCAGTCGCTGGAATTAGATGTGCGAGACTTAGATGCTCGGATACCTGGAATGTGCTAAAAATGTTGCTTAGATGCATTCTGAGTAGCTTGATGAAGCGGCCCAGTCAAAATGTGGATTACCCGACACGTGGTGGCGTCACTTCAACTCCTAGGGATTCATAGTTGAAATTGCGTGAGCGATGCATCATTTTGTATGTCAGTGAACAAAGCGTTTCTGCCGCCGTTGTCACAACTCCTCATATAATGGGCTTTTTTATCCCTAAAAGGCCCCTAATGGCCTAGGGAGGAATGCAGCAATAATGAGGGCAGTTAATAGCATGCTTCCAAATCCTTCTATGTCTTTATAAATACTGTTATGTCTGTCAAATGGCGTATTTTGCTTCTTTATTTTTTTGCTGTATTGATATCGCCTCTATTATTTTCATCTCTGCCTGTCGTAATTCTTTCTTGTGGCAACTAGGTGATCTTTTTGTTTTTCTTCTTCTTTTTCCTTATTTCTACTATTGTGTATTTCCCTTATTCACTATGGCCCCAAGGGAAGAAGTTAGTTCTGACCTTTTTGTCTCAAATGTAGATAGTGAGTTACTAGGGTGGTATCAGAGGCGGTTCTGTATCCCTGCCGATTATACCCTTCACACCGTAGATAGGAAGTTTAAGGCTCATACTCCCTAATTATGGCTAAGTAAATTAGTAGTGTATTTTGACCAGCTAGAGGGCGGTTTAAATTTTCCTCTAGATCCCTTTGTAAAGGAATTTCTGAATAGAAATAATATATCACCCGGTCAGCTTCATAAATACCTATAGGATACTGATCGGGTTCATCCAACTAATGTATGAAGAGGGGAGAGAACCTGATTTAGACATTTTTCAATATCTATACAGGTTGATTAGAAAGAAGGGAGAGTTGATGTTCTCCCTGTCAGTTGTACCTAACCATACCCTTTTTGTAAAGCTTCCGGATCTCCACAAGAAGTGGAGACACCATTTTTTTATTATAGAGCATCAGTAGAACTTCCTGGATGTCTGGAGAATGTGGTCTAACGAGTGTCATAAGGTGACCCATCCTGCGAAACTTTTCAACCATGATACAGAGATGGTTTTGTGGCTACATCTCGATAGTCTTGCCAAAGCTCGATCAATGGAGGATGCATCCCGGAGATACATATGGAGAGTCTGTCTGAGTTGCGCTCACTCCCCTGGTATGTTTGTTTTACTTTGAGCTATATTTCTGATTAGCCCTATTTTTGCGACTGTAGATGGCTGCCTTTTTTGATTTTATGGGCGGGATTTCCTTAGTTGATGAGTCGGTTGCTCCGAAGGAAGTTTGGGCCTCTCCTTCCCCTGAACCCAAAGTTCTTGTGGCACCTGAAGCAGTTGCTACCGACCCTAAGGGAAAAGCAACGATGGAAATTGCATAGCCGGAGCAGGTTGGCCGAAGAAAGAGGAGGTTGATTGATTTGGAGTCGAATGCAGAGGGGCTAGATAAGGAGATTTACGTTCAACGCCCGCAGTTATCTGGGTGTCCAGATATAAGGGGCTGGATATTGAAGTGGATGAAGCCCCCAAGTATCTCCAACAAACAAGTGTGGGATCAGTATGCCGAATCGCTAAGGCTGCCCATTGATATGCAACGTTGGTCCGATGAGGGCCTGGAGGGGTTTCTTGACTCCATAATTGCCTAGTCACTAGAGGTAAGCTAGCTTCTACCACTGATGTTGTTATCGTATGTGTTTCTTGTTGAAGCTAACTTTTTATTTTTTAACAGATGACTCAAGCCTTACTACTAGCGAAGGATCAGTACTTCTACTTGAAGGGCTAATACAACCTAAAGGAAACAAAGGTGGGAACCATAGCCATTGATTTTGAGAAGAAGTTGGATGGCACGAAGGTAGCCCTAGAGCACTGCCAGACAGAGTATGTTGAGGCCAAGTCCAATGTTGAGGCAAATTAGAAGAAAGTTTCTGAGCTGGAATATAGCCAAAGCCAGTTGACGAGGAGGATCGAAGAGCAGGATCTTCAAATTGTTGAGCTCCAAGGGAGGTTGGCGGAGCTTGCGAAATCCCAAGTGAATGATAAGAAGGCATGCCAAGGCATGGTAGGAGGGTTTCTCAAAGCTTATGGGGCTGAGTGTAAGAGGATCCTGCTCTCTCAAGACTCAGGACTAGATATGGAGGCGTTGGATCGAATAATGCCATCAGACCTTGCCAGACTTACTGCAGAGGAAGACGCCTGATGAAAGGCCAATTCTGACCCTATGAAGGAGACTATAGAGGCTACTATTGGTACTGGGTCTGTAGCGCATCTAGAGACTATTGATGAGGTTTCCCCCTCTATTTAAGTGCTTGGGGGTCTGGGTGTAAATATAGTAGAGTAGATATGTATATGTTTTATTTAACCGATTACATGTAAGGGCATTTTATTAATGAAGAGAGACTTTATTGAATCATGTGTTGAATACAATCTTATTGATAGCATTTTCTAAGAGAGTCAGAGTTCTAAAGTTGTGGTAGTTCTTTGCCTCCTCTTTGTCTTAGTTTATATGCTCCCTTGGTTATACTTACCAAGATTTGGTACGGACCTTCCCAGTTTAGACCTAACTTGCCAGTTCCTAAGCTACCTTTTCCAACATCTGCTCTCCTGAGTACCCAGTCTCCTAACTTGAATTGTTTTGGGTGATGCCATTGATGATGGTACCATGTCACCTTTTGCCAATGTGCTTCAGCTGTGGCTGCAGCTTGTTATCTCCATTCCTCTAGTAGATCTAGGCATATCTGGGTGTTAGCGTTGTTGATGGTATGATTGAGATTCTGGCTTACCCAGTAACTCAATGAACCAATTTCCACTAGTATTACTGTATCCATTCCATAATTCAGCCTAAATGGTGTCTCACCGATGGATGATCGAGGTATGGTTCTGTAAGCCCAGATGATGTTGTTGAGTTCTTCAACCCTTTTCCTCGTCAAGTCTCTTCTTTAATCCTTGCATGAGAATTTTATTGGTAACCTCCGTTTGTCTGTTTGTCTGTGGGTGGGCTACTGAGGTGAAGCGCAGCTTTACACCGAGGTCTAAGTAGAAACCTCTAAATTTATTATTGTCGAACTATTTACCGTTGTCTGTAATTAAAGTGTGGGGAATGTCAAACCTGCAAATGATCTCCTTCCAGAAGAAGTACTGTATCCGAGCTTCTGTGATGGTTGGGACTGCTTCTACTTCTACCCACTTAGTGAAATGGTTAATAGTCATAATTAAAAACTTTTTCTGCAAGGTAGAGGGAGGGAAAGGACCAAGGATGTCCATCCCCCATATAGTGAATGGCCAAGGGCTGCCAATGGTATACAGGGGCCGAGAAGATTTGATTGAGTCGGGCATAGTGCTGGCACTGGGGAGATGCTTACATTAGCTGCTGGGCATCTTTGGACATGGTGGGCTAGTAATACCCTTAGAGTAGTGCCTTTCAAGTAAGCGAATAGTGGGATTCATGCACTCCATAAATTCCTTCATGAATTTTTTGGAGTATGTAATTTCCTTCCTCTGGTGAAACGCATTTGGACCATGGGTGTGAAAGGGATTTTTGGTAGAGCTCCCCTTGATGGATGGAATAGTGGGATGCCTTAGTCTTGAGCTTTTGAGCTTGCAGCTTATTTTCTAGGAGTATTTCGTGCTCCATATATTGGATTATCGATCGCATCCATTCTGAGACTACCTGTGTCTCCAAAACTTTGAGGTCTTCTGTGCTGGGACTGGTTAGCAACTCGATGAAATTCATATCCCAAAATGTTTGACTGTTTTTAACTGCGAATTTGGCCAGGAAGTCAGCCTCACTATTTTCTTCCTTGGGAATCTAGATGATCTCCCATAGGCCTCCGTCCCATTTGATGTATTACAAAAGTCGCCTGGCTTTGTTTATGTACTTGGCAATGCAAGTGTCTTTGGCTTGGAATGTTCCATTGACTTGGTTGACTACCAATTGGGAGTCTGAGTATATGATGAGGTGTTCAGCCTTGACTTCGATGGCCAACTTCAAACCCATAATGAGTGCTTCATACTCGATTGCATTGTTGGTGGCATTGTACTCAATTCAGATCGCATATTGGATGTGAACCTTATGTGGTCCTCTGAGGATTATTCTGGTAATGAAACCTTGAGATAAGGATGCTCCATAAACATAGAGCTTCTATTCTGGTGATTTAGTCAAGGCTATGTCTTTTGGAGCCATTTATTGTATGAAATCTACTAATGCCTGGGCTTTCATTTGCTACCGGGGCTCATAGTCGATATCGAATTCATCGAGTAATACCAACCACTGTACTAGCCTGCCCGAGGTCTACGGTCTTTACAAGATTTCCAAAGTGGATAACGGGATCGAATAATGATATGGTGGGCTTGGAAGTAATGCTGAAGCTTTTAAGAGGCATGGACCACAACCATGGCTAGCTTTTCCAACATAAGATCCGAATTTCAGGTCCTCGGAGCATCTTACTGATGTAATAAATAGGTCTTTACTGGCTTCCTTCTTCTCTTACTAGTACTGAAGTGTTGCATTCTCGTCCAATAGAAAGGTACAAATACAAGGTCTCATTTAGGACAGGCCGATTGAGTAGGGGTGATGAGGTTAATAATCTTTTAATGTTTTTGAATGTTGCTTGGCAGTCAGCGGACCACTAAAACTTCCCAAAATTTTTTAGAGCTTGACATAATAGTAGACACTGCCTAGTCAAGCAAGAAATGAAATGCCCTAACACGGTGATTCTGCCATTTAACTTTTGTACCTCATGGATGTTCTTCAATGCTTCTATGTTGAGTATGGCTTCCATCTTTTTTGGATTGGCCTCAATGCCCCGATGAGATATCATGAATCCCAGGAATTTGCCTGCTTGGACTCTGAAGATGCATTTTTCAAGATTCAACTTGATTCTGGATTTGCTCAATAGCTGGAGAACCTGATCTACATCTACTGGGTGTTGTTCCAGATGTTTGCTTTTGATGATGATGTCATCCACATATACCTCTATGCTTATTCCAATCTGGTCTTAGAGGACTTAGTTCATCATTCTTTGATATATGGCCCCGATGTTTTTTAATCCGAAGGGCATCACCTTGTAACAGTACAATCCTTCATGGGTGATAAAGGACGTTTTCTCTTGATCCTCTTATTTTATTGGAATCTGGTGATAACCTTGTGCCACATCGATGAAGCTATATAATCCCTGACCAGCGGTGGAGTCGACGAGTTGGTCAATCGTAGGCAATGGGTAGCTGTCCTTAGGGCATGCTCGATTGAGGTCAGTGTAGTCAACACACATTCTGTACTTCCTATTTGCTTTTCTGACGAGTACCACATTGGCTACCCATTTCGGGTGAGTAACTTCTTTAATAAACCCAGTTGCTAATAACTTCATTGTTTCTTCAACAATATTCTTTGCCTTTCGTAGGCAAAGGTTCTTTTTTTTCTATGCTACTGGCTTAGCTCCTGTTTTGATGCTTAGGCAGTGACAGGCAACTTATAGGTCCACACCGATAATCTTGGATGCCTGTGAGGTGAAATCCTCTGAGTGTCTGGTAAGGACTTCCCTTATTCATTCTTTAATATTCCGATTAAGTGCATTACCAATTTTCACGATCTTTTCTTCCGTGATTTGTAAGGTCTCTGTGTCTTCTACTAGTTGTGGATCGATGCCTTGCTTCTTAACTTCCCATGCCTCTAAGGTAAAAGCCTCTGCATGAGGCTTCATGGCCATTTGGTAACACTGTCTAGCTATATGCTGATCTCCTTGAATGGTAAGGGTTCCATTCTTGACTGGAACTTTCATGGTTAAGTGCCGGATGCTGGTGATCGCATCTGCCTTATAGAGTGTCGACCATCCTATAATCCCCTTATAAGCCAATAGTATATCTAGTGCCCGGACAACTTTTTTCTCCTCATCATCTTGGTTTCCAAATTCTAGGTTCAGTTCGAGAATCCCCATCAGTTGTACGATTCCACCACAAAAACTCATGATGGGGTTCTGGATGGCATTCAAGTTGGTGACGGAGCCGCCCATTGCTTTGTACACATTCCAGGATTATATGTTGATAGCACTTCCATTATCCACCAATAGCCTTTTTACCCGATACTTATTTATGCATGCAGTTATTACTAGAGCATCATAGTGGGAGTGGTGTACATGCGAATCATCTGAAGAATTGAACACAATATCTCTTCTTGGTGTTTTCTCCCCCTATGATCATGTTGATCATTCCAATCGGCTCCCTCCGGGTTTTCTTTGCTTTGGACCTATCCTTCTCCTGGCTTTCGGAGGTTCCGCTTCTCCTCAGTGTGTCTATGAAATTATTGAGCTTTTCCCCCTGCACCAGTCTTTCTATGGCATTCTTTAGCTCTCTACAACCTTCCGTGTCATGCCCATATTCCCAATGGTACTTGCAGTACTATCCTTTATCCCAGGTAAATCTCTAGCTTGGGCTGATTCTCTTAGCTAGGGTGATCCCAACTCCATTTTGCCTTACCCACATAAGGATTTTGGATCGAGAGGTGTTCAAGGGTGTATATTTGTCAGCTTCCCTGTCGAATCTCTCTGTCGGATTTTTAAAACTCATTTTTAGGAAGCTTGCTCGTCTATGTTTCGGTCGTTCATCCTTGATCGATGGCCTATCTTCCTCCCATCGCATCCTTCTGTCTTTGTCCATTTTTATCATCCGGACCGCCATCGTTATTGCTTATGCAAAGGTACTCAGTTCTTTAGTCATTATCTTGTCTTTAAGCTTGCCGAGTCTGGTGCCATTTTTTAAAGTTTCTATGGCGACTTTATCAACAAGATGCTCAATTTGCATGGCTATTTTATTGAAACGGTTAAGGTAACTCCATAAAGATTTATCAACTTCTTGCCAGCACATCCAAAGATCATTGATGTTTTTAGCTGAGGGAATATTGGTAATGAATCTGATACAAAACTGTTCCACCAGATCCTCAAAAGAAGTGACAAAATTCTTCGGGAGTCGATGAAACCAATTTTGAGCATTCTTTATGAGCATGCTTGGAAAGACTCTGCACATAATTCCACCATTTATATTCTAGAGTAGCATTTTTATTCAGAACGCTGATATATGACTGATGGGGTCTCCCGTCCTATCGTACTGATCAAGTTGCGGGATTCTGAACTTACTAGGGATCTCCGTCCAAATTATTCTACTGACAAATGGAGTTATGCTATCCATAACACATTCTTATTCCTTTCTAGGTTTGGTTCGGGCTTTGCATATTGCTTCTTCAACCTTCTAAGCTAATTTTGAATCATCAAGAGCCGGAATGGTTGAACTGCACTCCCCTTTTGGCACTTTACCCTTCCCTATGCTCGTTCCTGAGGCCTGTCGGGGTGTTGTGTTATCATCGTTTTGAGCCAGCTTAGAGCGCCCACTCTATAGTATAGCATTTAGTTATTGTTGCATCAAAGCTATCTATGCCTGAATATTTTTTATCATGGCTTCCCTCCTAGTTTGATCGAGGCTGAGTGTTTGATTTACAGTTTTTAAATTTGGAGTGGTTATTACTAGTGTTTCTGGTAGACTTGGAAAAGGTATAGAAGGTATTTATCGATGGTGTTGTAGTGGAGCGTAATACGGAAAGTCTATGCCCAAGGACGGGTATCTCAGATTGTTATCAGGGAGTGAAGGTATATGTCCGGATGAGGCTCCAGCATGCTATAAGGTGGGTGAAGCACTATTGCTGGGAGATGGTCTAAGAGGTCAGTCGAAAGGATAAGTGCGGAAGGGTTGGTGCCGCCTTTAGGAGTCATGGCTGGTGGTGGGCTAGAAGTCATAGTGAAGATGTCTTTAGCTTAGCAAGTAAATGAATGGCTTTTCCTAAAGAATTCCCACATACGGCGCTACTTGATAATTGGTTTTCGGAACCCTTGGGCTTGGTGTCATGCAATCCACAAACAGAAGGCAATATGAGAGGTGGGGAGAGTCCCCACGAACACTCCAATGCTTAAGTTAGAGAATAAAAGTAGAGAGAATACAAAATAGCTAGAGTATGTGAGAATGAGAATGAGATGTCCCTTTGTGAGGGGTGTAGAGCTCTATATATAGTAATACTCAAACCTGAGAGGAGTCAGATTCTGTGTGGGATAGTGAATCATAATCTTGGTAGGAAAGTGTTCCTTCTGTGCTTAGAACTCCACTTAGGGGTAGTCCCCATTCCGGACGGATCTGCCTTCTTGTTACTTCAAGTGTTCCTATTTAGGGGGTAAGGAGTCTCTAACTAGACGGAAATATACTGGATGGTATCAGTTCCAATTATAACTGGAATGTGGGTTCGAGTGGAGGTACTTGGCATGGCGTTATCATAGGGAAATCCTTCCGATCAGGAGAAATTTCCTGGGTCTGGAAGAGTTTTTCGTATCGGAATGAGAAAAATAGATTTGAACACGGTCGTTGGTTGATGCAAGAATACTCTCTTGATGATCCCCGTGGAAGCAACAGCAACAAGATTGCTCTTTGTCGTATTAAGAATAATCATAAGAAAAGAAAATCAACTGAATTGAATGAAGAAGATGAAACCGATAGAATTGTTCTGGGTGATCAGCGAGAGATGGGATTCAAACGCTTCAAGGTTGATACAGTACCAGCGCCTGATAGGATTGCAGAAAAGGTAGAAGATTCTTTATCTGATGGTGTCGCCACTGCCTCAACAGCCGCTTCTGCTGATGATCCTGTTTATCTTGAAGACGAAGAGCTCATGGAATACATTAATTCTTTCCTCAAAGAGGACACTCCTCTTAATTCTTTAGCCACTGGTGTTGATTTCAGTTCTCTGAGTAGGGATGATAAAGTTATATCTTCCACTGCTGCTGATGATCCAGTTTATCTTGAAGGAGAAAACCTCGTGGAATTCGTTAATTCAATCCTCGAAGAGCCTCATGAGGACACTCCTCTTGTTTCTTTAGCCAGTGGTGTTGATTTCAGTTGTATGACTATGGATGATAATGCTGTATCTTCAGCAGCTGCTGCTGATGATCCTGTTTATCTTGAAAGATAAAGAGCTCATGGAACGCGTTAATTCTATCTTCGAAGAAGACAAAGAGTTCGTAAAATATTTGAACTCAGTGCTCGTAGATACTGCACAAGATTACTGATTATACCATATTCTATTCTTTTCCATCAAAATGTATGTCCTTATTATACTTACTGATCATTGTTTTTCAGTTAGTTGTTATATATTGTTATATATTAACTTGCGTATTTGTTTTTATTTCATTTTGTAGTTTTCTGGATTTTGCATGCAGAAATTTATTGAAGTATTATTTTCTTCAGCATAACTATGATTATTTACTGATTCTTCAGTTCAATTATGATTCAAATTTCATGTGTCCAATGAGTGCTTGCACCTCGTTGTTTGATTCTTAAAATGTCCATGTGACTGCATCTGTTATGATCCTAACTGTTGCTGCTTCAATTAATTTGAGCCTTCCTGTCGTCCTCCGCTCTCTGCTGAGTCTCCTGCTTTTCAGCTTTTGATTCCTTTTGTGCAACTGTGGCTTCTATATCTTCACCTTGATGAATTTGTCTGTATTAAAAATGCATCTGCCTCACCAACTCATGGCACCATTCATAAGAACATTCTTTCCTTTCACACAAGCCATGAGTTGCAGGCATCTCTTCAAAGTCTGAAGCAGGAATCTCTGTTGCTGTTCAATCTCCTTGTAGCTAAGGCGATCAGCATTGCTACAATATCGCATGTTGCAAGTGACACTAGCTAGGCTGAGTTGGCCGATATCCTGTTGTCAAAAACTGGAATTGAATTTTATTAGGACTATGTTAAGACAGATTATATTTGCATTGCTTTCGCATTCTATCTGCTGATGAAGTTCAAAACGCTAGCCAAATATAAACAGAACAGTAAAAAAAAGTGCCGCGATCCATTATAGGCATATAAGAGCCTTAATTTGAGGGTACAAAGCTCGTAAACAATATGATCAGAATCCCAGCTAACTCCCTATATTTGCCAAGCCGTTTTCAAGCTCGGGGTGGCTTGCGTAAAACCCTTGAATTGTATCCTGGGACAGCTTTTCCTGGTAAGTGATAATAAGCCACTCAGCCATGTTGCAATACTTTTGAATTTCATAGCAATGCGGAATTGTTTCAGTTACCCTTAGACATAATTTCGTTCATAGTATGGAAAGCTATTCGTAATAAACACATCTTTGTCATCTGTTGTTTTTCAGTTGCTTTTAATTTTTTAATTGTTTTGCTATCAATTTATTGACTCAAAACATAATGTATGAAATATAATATAAGGAAAGTGTTTAGAAAGTAATTAAAGCAGCATAGTGTTTGTGGCGTGTTATGTAGCTTGATCAAGATTATTAACGCAAAAGAACAAAGATAAGATTGATTAATTAATTAATTAGCGAGGAGTGCATCTTTAGTCACCTATATTAGGTGAATGACGCCTAATATATAATATGGTTGAAAACTAAATAAGGTTGCACCTTTCTGATTTAATAATGTGTACCTTTTCATGTTATATACTCAATTAATCCAAGCATTCATTAAATTTACTTTTGAGTTTTTTTTAATTAATATTACTGATATTTGATAAAGGGTTTTGACTAATTTGAAATTCGAATCGAATTAACTTAAAAGGAAACAAAACTCTCTCCATACTTATTTTTTCATACATAAAACTTAAATACAAAATTTAATTTAAAGTAATTCAAAATTTCAAACGGACCTTAGTTCTAAGATATTCAACTAAACTTACCAAAAGTTTTGGAGAAAAAAAAAAAAGCCCTTGTTAATATAGGCTTGCTTTTCGGTTGGGATTGTTATATTTATTATAATATAAACTGAAATATACATCAATAAAAGGAATATTGTAATTATTTTTAGAATGATAAATGTTATACATCCTAAACCAAAGAGTCCAAAAACATATATACAATAAGAGTTGTTGTATTCAAAATCCGCAAATGTACAAATCGTAAATTGTAGTACAAAAAATATTGTTCTCACGTGAATTGTATATTGAGTACTAATATTTCTACTTATACTCTTAGCTAGCAAATTAATAAAGTAATTTAGAAAATCAAAATATAAATTTAAACAATTAAAACTAAGAGAAAATCAAATGATAACAGCATAGAAGTTAAGTTTAGTTTCACTTTTCCAATCAGAATATGAATACTTAATTATTAAACACCTTAATTTCAGTTAGGGATAATTGTTCTAAAATAACTAGAGACTCTCTCGATTCAATTAAGCATGTAAAGATTAAATTTTAACCTACTCTCATGGTTTAAAAGTTAATTTAAACTCATTAAGTTCTTTCACAATTAATTTACCATCGTAGACCTTTGCCTACTGTTATGGTTCCCCCAAAGAGCTTGCTTACTCTCGTGGTCTAAGTCTCATGAGTCTAAAGCTAATAAATTCTCCTAACTGTCGTTGGTGAATCTACCCATAAGCATGCAAACAAACTGGCCAAGAATGAAAGCATACATTAACTGAAAATCAAATAATAAAGTTTTGTGTTCAATCACATCATAGAATAGCTACTCCTAACCTAAACCCTAAAAAGAGTTTAGCAACACATAATTGTGGCGACAATCAAAAGCATAATTAAAGAAATTAAAATTTTGAAGAAGAATAAAGTATAGATAATTCTCTTAAATCTTATGATTCCTCTTCAATCTTTGGCTTCAAGGATTGCTCCTCTAATGTCAAATCAATCCCCAAAACATTGCTTAACTTCCCTTTAATAGGAAAACTTAATAGAAGACCTCTTAACCCTTGAATTCCTCTTCCTTTGTCGCTTAGGAAAAATCTCTTTTAATCCAACACAGCCTTGACATGGCTGTGTCTATTTTTGTGTCACAAGGAAGCTCTTCGGCATGACTTCAGCATGGTTGTGCTCATCCTCGAATCAAACTTCCAGTTAGTGTGCACAACCTAGTACATAGCCATGTTAAGGTCGTGTCGAATTTTGCCAATTTAGACAGAAAGATGCACAGGTTGAAGCATGCCCATGTCCAATGTTCCTTTTGCTCCAAAAGTTGACATGGCTTGTAACATGCCCATGTCATACAAATCCTTGACTTTTTGGAATTTCTTTTTAATCTTTCTTACAAAAAGGGAAACACTAATTAGTACTTAAATATAAACTCCTAATTTGACTAAAATTAAACCAAAAATAATAAAATCCTAAATGAGAATCTAAAATAAAAATATTTCATAATTCACTTAAAATCTATCCATTTAAAATTATTTATTGATTCAAAAGTTATTAAAATTCAACTTAGAAAATATGTAAATATTATGCACATCAAATTCCCCCACACTAAATCTTTTCTTGTCCTCAAGTAAAAATCAAATTTGAAATTTAAATACCAGCTCAACTACAACCAAAGAATTGCAATTTCTAAGATCTGCAAGCCGATAACACCAAAACTGAAAAATGTTTACTAAATACGATACTTAGACAAAAACATATCACATATGAACAATTTACTAATCACAACCCAAGCACATAACTCTTTGAAATTCAATAAACATAACTCTAGAAAAAGAGCATTTAAGCCTATAATTTTTTCTTTGAAAACAAAAATTTAGTTGTTAATGCATTTTACGCTCCATTTCACAACATCTTTTCTTTATTTGATGAGTGTGCTTTACGTTCTATCTTACTATTTTTTTTTGTTCTCTCTAATCAAATCTTTTCACTCTTAGTCATCCCCCATCATTCTCGTATTACTAAGTGTGGATACCGCCAAGTGGGTCATTTGGATACTCTTACTCTAATTAGAGCATTGGAGTAGATTTAGAGCATATAAAAATTTTGATTTAAGTACTGCTCTTACTAAAGAAAAGAGAGATTTTTTTTCTAGAATTACAAACCAAAATGCATTCTCTCCTAAAATCATGCTCAAATTTAATCTCCAAATTCATGCTTAGGTTATAAAAACTAAATTTTTCATACATAATGACCATATACAACCATCTTAAATAATAAATCATTCAATATTTCAATACTTGAATCAAGAATGCACACTTATCCACTTTTGCCCTCTAATTGCAATTGAGCATCTATTTTGCACAAAACAAAAAATTTTAAGGACAAGCATCATAATAAATGTGGAGAAACCAAGTTAAAAGTTAATGAATCTTACCATTAAAAAAATTATTTTCTTAATTTAACTAATACGCATGGAAAAATAAATAAAACACACAAACCATGCCAAAATAAGTAAAACGCATAAACACAAAACATAATCCTAACATTTGCCATCCTCTCCCACACTTTTTTATTGCATTGTCCTTAATGACAAAAATATTAAAATAAGAAAAAGAAAACAAGGACTTCCCTAGTAAGTTTTTGTTTTCTTTTCATGCTCACTCCAAATGCTTGAATGACCTATAAAATAAAATAACAAAAACTAAGAAAAATAAAAGGAAAAAACTCAAAATAAAATAAAATAAAATAAATAAAACATTGGGTTGCCTCCCAACAAGCGCTAATTTTAGGTCATTAACTTGACCCATTGAATATGTAGTATCATAGGTGCAACCGAACATGAGAAAGTATTCTTGGAAGCATGTTCCTTTTCTTTCTTTTAGTAGGCTTCCTTTTGGCCATGTAATAAAGTGTAGACTCCACATGCTAATTCTTTGGTTATAGAATTACTTGAAGAATGTAAGGCTTTTCATGTGGGTTATCAGACAATCCAACACCTTTAATAGATTCTTCGTATATAACCATAATAGGACATGGAACATATGCATTACTACTTATTGATAACTCATATTTATCTTCATCCCATGTAGCTTTAATAATTATTGTGATTTTCTCACCCAACTCATCTTGAAATTGAGTTGAGTGACTTTGAACCTCATCATCATTGATATCTATAAATTGATTCTTACACATGGAGACTTCTTTGATTTTATTAGTGATCATCTCTTCTCACTCATTATGGTACAATTCAAAAGTTATTTCATCATTTTGACTCAAAGTGTTCTCATCATCACATTCACTTTCTCCTTGTGCTAGTTGCATTGAACAATTTATAGGTGCACACATTTGAAGTTCTTGGAAGCATCTTTTTTGAATTTTCGCAATTTGATCTGCTTGCAACTTGAGCCTCATTATAGCTTCTTGTTGTGTAACTAAATCTTCTATTTGTGTAGCCATTTCAAACATGAATTGCTTCATATTAATCTCCAATAATTTTTTTTATTCTCTTGGTCTCCTCCTGTTGATAACTCCAAGTATAATCCATATAACTACTCCAAGATGGGTTGTAGTTAAGTTTTGGAGGTGAATATGAATAATATAGGTAATACGCCCTATTATGGTTCTCTCCATACCAATTACAAACTTAAAAAGAAGATGAAAAATAATTAAATGGCATATGTTCTGCATTATTTACTGGATCACATGCATTCAAACTCAAAAATTGATAAGAAAATCTACCTTTATCCATGACAAATTACTTATCAATATTACAAATAAAATAAAATGTTAGTCTGTGAGAAGTAAAAATTAAATTAATATCAATATTGGCAATCCCCAGCCATAATGCCAAAAACTTGTGTTCAAAATTCGCAAGCGCACAGATCATAAATTATAGTACAAAAGATATTGTTCTCATAAGGATTGTATATTGAGTACTAATATCTCTACTTATGTTCTTAGCTAGCAAATCAATAAAGTAATTTAGAAATTCAAAATATAAATCTAAACATTTAAAACTAAGAGAAAATCAAAAGATAAAAACATAAGGCTTAGGTTTAGTTTTACTATTCCAATCATATCATAAATACATAATTATTAAACACCTTGATTTCAATTAAGGGTAATTGTTCTAAAATACCTAAAGACTCTCTCGAGTTCAATTAAGCATGTAAAGATTAAAGTTTAACCTACTATCATAGTTAAAAAGTTAATATAAACTCATTAAGTTTCTTAACAACTAATTTACCACCGTAAACTCCTGCATACTATCATGGTTCCTCAAAGAGCTTGCCTACTCTCGTGGACAAGTGGTCTAAGTTCTATGAGTCTAAAGCTAATAAATTCTCCTAATTCTCATTAGTAAATCTACCCATAAACATGCAAACAAGATGGCCAAGAATGAAAGCATACATTAAGTGCAACTCATAAGATTAATTGAAAATCAAATGATAAAGCTTTGTGTTCAATCACATCATAAAATAGCTACTCCTAACCTAAACCCTAAAAAGAGTTTAGCCAAATATAATAGTGGTGACATTCAAAAGCATAATTAAAGAAATAAAAATGAAGGAGAAGAAAGCATAGATAAGTCTCCTGAATCTCGCGACTCCTCTTCAGTCTTCAACTTCAAGGATTGCTTCCCTAATGTCAAATGAATTCCCAAAACACTTGTCAATGTCCCTTTTATAGGAATACTTGATAAAATATCTCTTAACCCTTGAATTCCTCTTCCTTTTTTTCTTAGGAAAAAATTCTTTTACTCCAACACGGCCTTGACATGGTTGTGCCTCTTCTTGTGTCATGGTAAAACTCTACGACATGGCTTCAACATGGCCGTGCTTGTCCTCGAATCAAACTTTCAATTGGTGTGCATGACATGGCACCTAGCCATGTCAAGATTGTGTCTAACTCTGCCAATTTAGACAAAAAGATGCACCGGTTGAAGTACGCCCGTGTCCAATGTTCCTTCAGCTCCAAAAGTTGACATGGCTTGTAACACGCCCATGTCATAGCCATGTCCTACATATCCTTGACTTTTTGGAATTTCTTTTTAATCTTTTCTATAAAAAGGGAAACACTAATTAGTACTTTAATGTAAACTACTAATTTGACTAGAATTAAACTAAAAATAATAAAATCCTAAATAAGACTCTAAAATAAAAAAAATCTACCCATTTAATATTAATTATTAATTCAAAAGTTATTAAAATTTAATTAAGAAATATATAAATATTACACACATCCAGAGTACGTACATGCATGAAGAAATTAACCAACAATACAACAACCTCAAAAGAAAATAATAACAAGTATACAAATTACTGTAACTTTAGAATGGGAAAATAGTAATAAACTTGAAAGCGACCTATCAAATAAAAACTCATTAAAAGTAAAAAATTAAAAATTCTTTGAATTTGACAAAGTTATAGGGACTGGCAAGGCTGTTTCACTTTATTCTCTTCATGTATTCAGTATAACTAATAAAATAGAAAACTAAATAAAAATTTATTTTCATACAAAAATAGCTCTTTCTGAACTGATTTTTTACGAATAGCACCAAGTATTTTATAGATATCAAGGTAAATACATTTAAAACATATTTAATTAATTTTTATGAAAATAATAATATTTCTTTATCAAAAGCATTCGACAATTTCTTTCTTTAAAAAATTTTGAAAAAATGAAATTTATATAATTTTTTTAATCACCAGTATCTAGAGTTACTAAATTTTAACAAATCTGATTTAATTCAAACAAAAACAAAAAGTAGAAAATATCTAACAATAACTAATTTAATGGAATTACATACATTATAACTTGAATTCGAGGTATCACTCAAGCATGAAATGTTTCTACCAATGATTCCAATGGTTTTTAAAATAAAAATAAAATACAATAAAATTTAAAAAAATAGAAAGTTTTAAAATGTCCAAAATGACCCATATAAAAGAACATAAACTGATATTATTTATTAATAATAGTAATTTTCTCAATATCTAGTAAAAAAATTCTAAAATAGAAGAAGTATTATTGATCTTAATTTATTTTAATAAAAATAGAGTTGCATTTTCCTTTTTTTTTTTTTTTTCTTTGTAATCAAGTTTAAAGAATCCTATTAAAAATATAAAAATTCAATAAAAAAAGGAAATATATGAGTTACTACAATAATAAGGACATACATTTTGATGGAAATCAAAAGAATACGATAACATAATCAATAATCTTATGCAGGATCTTCGAGTATTGATTTCCAATATTTGATGAACTCTTTGTCTCCTTCGAAGATAGAATTAACACGTTCCATGAGTTCTTCATCTTCAAGATAAAAAGGATCAGCAGCAGCAGTTGAAGATATGGCATTATCATGCATAGTTGTACTACTGGCTAAAGAATCGTCCACCTTTTCTTCAATCTCAGGCGCAGGTACAGCATCAACCTTGGAGCGTTTGAATCCCATCTCAGGCTGATCACTTGCATACCTTCCATCTTCTTCATCCGATTCAGTTGATTTCCTTTTCTTATGATTATTTTTAATGCGACAAAGAACAATCTTGTTGCTGTAGTTTCCTCGAGGATCGTTAAGAGAGTATTCTTGCTTCAACCAACAACCATGTTCAGCTTTATTTTTCTGGTTCCAATAAGAAAACGTCTTCTGGGTCCATGAAATTTCACCTGATGAAAATGTTTTTCCTCTGCTAACACCATGCCAAGTACCTCCACTCGAACCGACATTCCTCTTATAATTGGAACCACCATCTGAACCCTTCTTCTTCTTCAAAAAGCTGAAGACGTAAAGAAACCCAATATCGTTATAGATTTTTCCACCAAGACTCTCCCAAATCTGCCATGGCTCCTTTTCTCCATAGACATCACAATCTTGAATGATCCATCGGCCTGGGAGTGGGTTTTGATTGACCCGATTCGATAGATAGTATTTGACCAGCACTCCATCTGTTGGGATGAACTTGTAACCAGCAGCTGGGTGATATACCGAACGATCCGAATCCCCCTGAAACCCTAAAATTAACAAGTGAAACCCTAAAAGTTAAAACAATTGAAGAACACAATCAGGAATTGGAAGTAATTTTGACAGATAGCGTGGAAAGCAAGGCAGCTACCGAGGGAGTGAGTGGGCGGGTGATAGGAGTGACTCCTATTTATAAGCAACAGATGTTGCGGCTAAAAGACCGAAACTGGCTATTGAGGTGTACGATGGCTATTGATATATTTTCCTTCCTTTTTAGTGAATTTTTATTTTGATAGGATTCGCTAAACTTGATAAGAAAGAAAAAAAAATGCAACTCTAAACGAAATGCTTACATCATGATTGGTTGAATTTCACAAAATAATTCATTTAATTTTTAAATAAAATTCAAATAAAATTTATTTTTAGATAAATTTAGACTAATAAAGTGTGTTTGGGGTTCAAATAAATAGTTTCATATTTATTATATTGTATTTGATATAAATTTATAATTTAAATTATTTTTTAATTTTGATCAAAAAATACCCTTTTAAACAGAAAAAATATTTTGGAAAATAAAAATAACAAGAGGGTGCTTTAGTCATTTTAAAAATATAGACTTAAAAATTTTAGAATTCATTTAGAAATTACAATTATTTTGTTAAAATTTGATCTAATTATAATCAAGTTCACAAATTTAAAAATTTAAAATTGCAAAAATTCTATAATATGTTTATTTAAATCAAAGACACATCATTCAGAATTACAAATGAATTCCATCAAATTTTGTGAAATTCATTTATACCAAACACTTTTAATATTTATTTTTATTTTTCATTAAAATAAATTCCAATATAAATTAAGATCAATAATAAGAATTCTTCTAGTTTAGAATTTGAGAAAAATTACTATTACTTATATTCTAAAGTTTATATCGTAATTGTATGTAATTCTAAAATTTATAATAGTTCATAATTTTTTTTATTATTCTTTTGAGACGGTTTTTTTGAAATAATATAAAAAAAAATTAACAGTGCATGCATGATGAATAATATCAATTCATGTTCGAATGATGATACATATAGTCAAATTTGAGATTTTACTCCATGTAAAATGATATTTCACTTTATCTGTCCAGTAAAAAATATTTCACATGTAGCTTGTTATAAATCTTCTATCCTTTTTGTTCTTCTATATGACTCATTTAGACCTTTTTTTTTATCGTTCTAATTTTTATTTTAAAAATTGTATGAATTTTATTTTTTTCTTGTAAATTTTTTTCCTAATTTTTAAAACAAAGGTATTACTACTTTTCTTTTTTGAACATGGTATTACTACATTGAATAAAATGGTAATACCTCAAGATGTGTAGACGGTTTGATTAGAAGGTGCATTCCTCAAGATGAAGTTCAAAATGTTTTAAGGCATTATCATTCCTTGAATGTTGGTGGACACTTTGGTACATCTAAAATAGCATTTAAGATACTTCAATCCAATTTTTGGTGGCCTACTTTATTTAAGGATGCTAGAGATTTCGTGCTTACTTGTGATAGGTGCCAAAGAATAGGTAATATTAGATTTTCAACCAATTATTAACTTGTTCTACACGTAAGGATGCACCCTTAACCCATGGTCATGTGGTCACTATTATTACTAAAGCTATGAATATTAATCTTAATGATTACACTCATGTTGTTGAGTGTTCTTACTTTACAAAGCAAGCATTTGTATGAGGAGAAGTTGTGGACGCTGCATTTCATTTAGTTCCTGCACAAACACGATCCTGTTGGAAGGGAATTGAATAATCACCTCTGGCTGAGGAATTCCAAGAAGAATATAAAGAGGAAATGGATCCCTAGGAAGAAGATGTTGCATTTAAACAATTTCCTGCTTATCCACCACTTGGTGATGTCCCTTTACTGACTTATCCAATATAGGGTGAAACTGATGGTTCTTCAAGTGCTCCGCCCCATATTTGGCATCAAATCTTGGACAACGAAATTGTAACGCAGGGACAATTGAATGCAATGGAGATTCGCAACAAACAAATGGATCGTTGGCAATGAAAAATGGAGTACAAGTTGAATAAGTTCATTGCCTAGTCTGGATATAACATTGAGTCTCCTTCGCCCTCCCCTTAGATGATTAGGGGAGTATTTCTATCTTTTTCTTACTTTTATGTTGTCACATTAAGGTCAATGTGCATTCTAAGTATGGGGGAGGGTTTTAGTTTTTATTTTTATTAGGTACTTATTTTGTAGGAGTGTGTCAACTATGCTTAGTTTTGCTTCATTTGATATTTCTCATTTTATTTTCTCTATATTTGGTCTAAGTAGTTATCTTTTCAAGATCATTTTAATTTTTTGTTGGATTTTCCTTTTTTTTTATATATTAGTAATTATCTTTTTTATTTTTAATTGATAGAATTTTTAATTTTCATCTAGCATAAGTTTTAAGTTTTTCATTTTATCTTTTATTATTATTTTCAAAATCTAGGGAATACTTAGTCAACTTTTTAATTATGCTTAAGGCTAGATGCTTAGGAGTTAAGCTTGGGTTTTTAAGGATTGAAGTAGCTTTAGGGAAATTATAGCCCTAATACATGTTGCTAACTTTTCAATAATGGATGAGGATATATATATATATATATATATATATATATATATATATATATATATATATAATGTGTGTTGATAACAATATTAATGCTTGTATTTGAGATGCATTTTGAGTAAGTTATATGTAGTTGAGTATGCTCCTTAATTACACTTATTCGGAAAGGAATGTATGACAATATAAGTAGTTGGATTTTGAGTAAGCTATGTGTAGTTGAGTATGCTCCTTAATTACATTCATTCGGAAAGAAATGCAATTAGTTCAAAAGTGTCTAAAAATTCCATGAGAATTGTTAATAAAGGTGTGTGATTACTTCTTGTCCCATAGCTACTTTAATTTTTAAAAGTCCTAAGTTTAATGAATGAGCATTATAGTTAGAAAAGCTTAATTAGCACTTTGACTTTATTTTCTTTGATTTTGTTCTTAATAGTTTAAGATAAATTGTTAAATTTATTGATTATACTATGAAAATTGTCCTTTCTATCATTGTTGAACATTATGAGTGTAGTTATTAACTACCTTTTTCTTAAAATTTTCTTTCTTAAGTCAAGATGACTTGTTGAGATAATTACATCTATTTTGGAGAAAATAAAGTTTTATTTCTCATTTAGATCAATACTTCTTGCTTGAGGGCAAGTAAGGTCTAAGTATGAGGGAATTTGTTATAGTGCAAATAAGCATAATTCTTTAGGGTAGTAAAGATTTAATTTTATTTAATTTTATTGTGTTTGATTATGTTGATTTGGCTATGCAAGTATTATTTATATCTCTTTTGTTCATGTTGTTCTTATGTTGATTTTTTGTGTTTTATTATATTTTTAGGCTTAAATCATGTATGAAGGAGACTTGGATTTGTTTTAGAATAAAGTATGATGTGTGCAAAGTCAAAATGAGGATCCAATCAAGAGTGCGAAGTTTTCACACCGTGCTGAGTCGTCACATTATGCCAGGTCATTCTAAGGGCTTCCCGTGCTGAGTCATCACATTGGTGATGAGTCATCACAATAGTAACAAGTCAACACCACTACACCTTTTCATCGCATCTTTTCATTATTACATTCCTTTTTAAAGAGGCACAAATTGCAACCCTAAGAACCCTATAAATATATGACTTTGGCTTTGTTTTAAAGAGAGATATTACTTAGTTTTTGGTTTAGAAATCATTATAAAAATTCTAGTTTTTGAAGACAAACTTGAAGAGGACATAATCAAGAATCAAGAGAAGATCATTCAATACCATGCAATTACTAGAAGACATAGTAAAGGGTTTTATTCACTCAATCTTTCATTTTCTCTTTTTTATGTAGTACTTGATTCTTTCCTATTGTTCTTTAATCATGTATCTTGGTTAAGTCTTTGTAAGAGAATTGCAATGATGAATTAATTTAAGAACTAAATTTTTATCTTATATTATTTATGATTTAATTTCAATTAGTGCAAATAGTGTTATGTATGTTTGATCACCATATGTAACTAGTTAATCAATTTTTTACATTGAGAATTGGAATAACTTGGTGGAAATGTAATTGAAATTACTTAAGGATTGATATAGTACTTGAAGACAAAACATTTGCCTTAAGGGCATAAAGACTTAGTATGACATTTAATGATTTTCACTTATCTTTGCATTTTCATGAGAATGAATGTGGATCTTAAGAGAAAATATTTTTGATTGACAATGAGAATTACTTTAAAAATTATTTACTAACTTCCAATCAATATATATTATCTATATGATTATTTACTTTCAAAGTTCTTAATTAATTCTGAGTTGTAATTCTCTCATATATTTTGCTATAAACTATTGTTAGTATATTTAATTTAGTAGACTAGTTAGTAATTAGAACTTCTTTTGTTAGTTAGAACAAATTATTATTATTTTGATATTATCTTACCTATCCATCTTAGTAATTATCTGGTTAATACAAAATTTATTACAAGTTCCCTAGTGTTCGACACCCTACTTACTCTATATTTAGTTCTAGAGAGTAAGGTTACACATTTTACCAACACCAGTAATCGAATAAAGGACCGGGTCCATATGGCTTGAACCCATGCTTCTTTCAAAAGTTTTGGTCAATGATTGGTAATGATATTCTTTCTTTTTGTCATTCATTTATGGTTGGTGGATCATTCCAAAAGTTCTTAATGAAATGTATGTGGTTGTCATTCCAACAAGGAAGCAGATATAAAGTGCAATTAGCATGAAATTGAGTGACCACCATTGCATTTAATCTTTTTTTTTAATTCCATTTAATCCTATTTTAATTATGTCACAAATATTTTGTTCTAATATGACTCGTAAGTATTATCGTATAAAAAGTAAATTGCATGGATGGTCATCAAACTTTGTACTTTATTAAAATTTGGCTATAAAATTTTAATTTGTATTTCTTAAGTTATCAAATTTCAATTTATGTTTCACAAGTAGTCTTTATAACTATTTTCTTCTATAAACAGTCAAGTATTACCATTTTAGTTCAAAATTTAAAGATAGCATACAAATATGTTCATATTTTTAATATTCAAATAAAAATTAATGATAAACCTAAAACTTTTCTTAAGGGATGTCATTTTTAAAATGATGTGAAAACAATATTCAATTAGAGAATAAAGCAAATATTAATATGTACTTTCATTTTTAAAATTTTTTATAAAATAAACTATAAAATAATAAAATATGTGTATATTACATTGTATTATATTCAAATGATTTGTAAATATAATTTTATAAGTTTATTGATATATTATTTTAATTTGAACATATAATAAATTATACATTAATAATAAAATATTTGTATACGATATTGTAATTAAATAATTATTGCTTATAATTTAAGGATGATAGATGGACTTTTTATATATTAGCTTCAAATTATGGATTAAAATAATAATATATAATTGTTTATGTATTAAAAAATTTTATAAGGACTATATGTGAAATATAACTAGAACTTGGATAAATTTAAAAATACAAATTGAATTTTGTAATTAAATTATAATTTACCAACTATATAATTTACCTATGATCAAAAAAACAATTCAAAGATGCATATAAGCACTAGTGGGTAGCTTGACTGTCTAGGCAATGCATCCAAAAGAAAAAAAAATCTTGATTTTATTTCATCCATTTTCTCATATCACAAGTCTCAATTGTATAGTAACCTGAAAAGATGTATTCCCATATTTTATACAAATATGATTAACAAGTTGGTAACAATAGAATCAAAACGACTTGCTATTTCAAATTAATGTATTGAGAAAGAAAATGTGTCAAGATCATGAAACATATATTAATACATCTGATGGACTGGTTCGGTTGGCCTCTTCCTCTCGCACATTCTCTGTCAATAGCCTCTATAAGGCTTTTGTGCGTAATCTTAAGTTTGTATGGTGTGCCATGGTCAACACTTTGCCACATAAGGCTGTCATATTGCTCTTTATGTCTGCCCTATCAACTAGAATCATTGTCCTTTTTAGCTTGACTACCTAAAATTGCTTCTATTGATCATCAATGAACGTATACGTAACTTAGCTATAAATGGTGTATGCATGTTCAATCTTTGGTGACAAAGTATCTTGAGTTATAAAAAAAAATTAAATTCCTTTTCAAGTTGGTTTGATATAAATGAATTTTATAAAATTTATTTATAAATTCAACTTTAATGTGTTTAATTTAAATTAAAACTTAGAGAAATTTCTATGCAATTCCAACTTTTTACTGGAGTTGCTCAAAATTATTAAACCAAATCCTAACAAAATAATTAGAATTTCCAAATTAATTCTAAATAAAATTTTGAGTTCAGACATTGTGTATAAAGAAATAGATACTAAAAACATTTTGCTCCCCTTAATAGTTTATATTACTCAATTCTGATTATTTAGACTTCTTATAGCTACTGGATACTAGAGGTAATTACAAAAAGAAATCCATTTCTCAATATTAACAATTATTATTGTTATCTTCATCATCATCAATTGGCATTGACTCCATTATAATGAAGACAAGCATGATTATGATCTTTATATTAGTGTAAGCATTCCTTTATTGATATTTCAATATTAATGGAAAACAAATTGCATGCTTTAAGCTTATACATATAAAACATATGATGATATATGCATTTTTTTTTTGTTCATCCAACATATTTTTCTCTATAATTTACAGTGAGCCATGAGTCAAAGAAGAACCAATTACAATTTTATGAACCTAGGAGCCTTGCATGATTGGCCCATTAAAAAGGAATTGACTGCTTCTGATCTACAAGCTACATCCTTTTGGCTTCAATTGCCCACAAAGGAAGTCGAAAATCATATCATCAAAAAAATGCTAAAGAACCAAAGAAAAAAACTGGTCCAGCGAAGTGGAAGTGTTTACATTGAAGCATATGACATCGACACCAAAACAATGTCTAGTGATGTTAATAAAAATTAATGGTTTCTTCAAAATAATGGGGGTGAATATTGTCAAAGCATAAATGAGTTTGTTATTCTTGTTACACTTCCATTGCTTACTAGAACACAAACTCTTGTATAGCTCTTTATATATTCATGTATGTGTACTGTAATTAGAAGTTAACACAAATACAATATAAAGAAAACTTTCAATTGCTCATTAATTTTTATATGGTATCAGAGCCTTATGGCTTCTGAAACAAACACCCAAATTGTTCAAGAAACCTTAATTCAAGAAATTACCTACCATGGAAAGCACAATTGCTTCCTCTTTTTAACTCACAAGACCTAACTAGATTCATTGATGGAACAACTCTGGCACCTCCACAAACAATTATGAGTTTTGCAAATCCATATACTCTTATTCCTAACCCCAAATATCAAACTAGTTTAAGAAGGATCAACTCCTTCTTTCATGGATTTTATCATCACTATTTGAAAAAAAATTTCCTTATATGACAAATATGACTTCTGCCTTTTCTACCTTGCAAATTTTGGCTCATACCTTTGATACTATCTCCTAAAATCAATAATTTCAGTTCAACATTAAACTTCAAGAATTGAAACAAAATGACTTTATTAGTTACACAATACTTGCTAAAGACCAAAGTTTTGGTGTATGAACTTGTTGTCGCCGATCGAACTCTCTTTGCTGTGAAACTGAATGCTATTATTTTTTAAAATCTTCAATCTTAATTTCAAGCCATACTGACCACTCTAAATTTATGATATGAGCCTCTCTCCTTCAATGAACTCCAGAATCAATTGGTGGCCCATGAAACTTTAATGAAAAGCCATAATAAGCAACCATTGGCCAATGTTGCATATCACCCTTCTCTTTCCTTGCAGCCATTGTTACTCACTCCACCATCATCAATTGCCTCTAGTTACTGTACTTATCACCCTCAAGGCTTGGCACCTTATCCTTGGCAACAACGATGATGTGATAGAGGCTCCAATACAACTTGTTAAATGTATGGTCTCTTTATTCATCAAGCAAGCACATGTTGTCATTGTTATCAACCATCTGGTCCATCTCAAGTTCATTCTCAATCATAGTATTCTTCATATTCTCCTGCGCATGCCAACCTAACTCAGTGTCACCCTGCTATCTCATCACCAAACCTCCAACCTTAGGTTGCTAATACAGGAGCCACATCTCATATTACATTTGATTTAAGTGCTCTCCATTTACCTCAAACTTTTGATGGCAATGATCAGCTCTTTGTTGGAAATGGGCAAAGCTTGCCATTTTATCATACTAACACTTCCTCTATATAAACTCCTCATCATAATTTCTTTTTACCTCATACACTTCATGTTCCTAAAATCACAAAACCATTAGTTTTGGTTTAGAAATTTACAGTGGATAATCATTGTTTCTTTGAATTTTAGCCATCATTCTTTTTAATTAAGGACCAGATAATTAGGAAGCAGCTCATAAGGCTCTTGAACATGGCCTCTATCAATTTCCATTTTAGACTGCACTACTAACTGAGAAGGCTCCTCTCTCTCTCTTTGGCATGCCTATCTTAGTCATCCATCAACAATAATAACTCAACACATTGTTACATCCAACAAACTCTCTTATATGAAATCTTGTAAAAAAGAGTTATGTTCTTCATGTTTACTTGGGAAATCTACTAAATTTCCTTTAGCACCTGTTAAGCATCATAGTTCAAAACCTTTTGAATTATTATTCTTAAATGTTTGGGTACCATCTCCCATTTTGTCTAATCTTGGGTTTCATTATTTTGTGATTTTTATTAATGATTTTAAAAGATTCATATGCATTTTATTTTTGAAAAAAATTAGAGTGATGTTTGAGATGTCTTTCTTAATTTTGTTAACTTTATTGAATGCAAATTTTCAAGAAAGTTAAAGGTCTACAATTTGATTATAGTGGTATGTTTCAAAGTCTCAAAGCCTTTCTTCAAGAAAAAGTTATTAAACTGCTATTAGTTTGTCCCTATACACATGAGCAAAACAGAGTTTTTGAACATAAAATTCATCATATTGTTGATACTAAACTTACTTTAATGGCTCATAATGCTCTTTTATTTCGCTATTGGCCTTATTCCTTTGACACTGTTGTTAGTTTGATTAATGGTTTACCCATACCCATCTTACACAATAAGTGTCCACATTATAAAATCTATAGCACAAGTCCTTTTTATGCTCATCTCAAGGTGTTAGGATGTTCAGTATTTCCATTACTTCACTCACATAACACTCAAAAAATTTCTTATTGATCAACTGAATGTGTTTGTCTTGGTCCATTTAATCAGCATAAAGGGCATTGGTGTCTTGTCTTAAAATCTAGGCATATTTACATATCACGCCATGCATGGTTTATTGAAACTATATTCCTTTGCAAAGCATTACAATCCTCATCTTCAACTACCACCTCAGTTCCGGATAAATTCCTTTTGTTGCAAATTCACACTCCACTACCAACATTAGGTATGTTATCCTCATCCTCTACAACTGTTATCTCCTCTCTAACTAACTTTATCGCCATCCTATTTTATACCCTCTCAACAACTTGAACCACCTTCCACATCTCCTACTATCTCATCTAATCCACCCACCACCTCCACTTCACCCAACCCAACCTTAACCTCATCCTAACCTAATTTTAACTTAGTTATTGATCTAAATCAGTACTCATCTCAACCTTCAAACCCCAACCAACCCGTAACTATTTATCCCTTTAACACTATTCTCTCTTCTACCTCACCATCTCGTACACATCCTATGTCTCTTCGTCCCTCCACATTAAATAAACATTGAGCTCTTCTTCATACCACCAACCCTTCCACTAACACTGAACCTACCACCTTTACTGATGCTAACCGATCCCCTTATTAGTGAGCTGCAATGTAAGATGAGCTTGCTGCTATTATTCAAATAAATACATGGTAGCTAGTACCTTATCCCCCTTACCAATATGTTATTAGTAATAAATTGGTTTTTTGAATTAACAAAAATCCAAATAATACTATTGACCATTATAAGGCCATACTTATTGCTAAAGGCTATCACCAACAAAGTGGAGTTGACTTTCATAAAGCCTTTAGTCCAGTTGTTAAACCAACTACCATTCGGCTCAGTCTCTTCTTAGCCTCTATGAACAATTGGCCACTATAACAAATCGATATATCAGATACTTTTCTTTATGGCTTTCTGGATGAACCTATTTACATGGATCAACCTCGGGGCTTTATTGATTGTCTTTATCTAGACTATGTATGCTTACTTCATTGCTCGCTCTAGGGCTTGCACCAAGCTCCACGAGCATGGTATCATCGCTTGTAGACATTTCTTCAAACTTTTGGCTTTATCAATTCATAAGCTCATCATTCCCTTTTCATTCTGCGATGAGACAATGATGTAATTTTATTACTTGTTTATGTCGATGACATAATACTTTCTGGCTCTTGACTATCATTAATTGCTCATGGTCTCTCTGCTCTTTAAATAGAATTTCCAGTTAAAGACATTGGTCAAGTCACTTATTTTTTTAGTATTCAAGTCCACTGTAATGAGCAAGGTCTTACCCTTCATCAATCAAAGTATATTTCTAATCTTTTGTGTTAAGTAGGTCTTCAAGAGGCCAAAGGTTCCTAAACACTAATGGCCACATCCCCTACTCTCAACTAAACTAATAGCAAGCAATTCACTCAACTTGAGCTCTATCGTAAACTCGTTGGTACTCTGTAATATGTCATTTTGACAAAACTTGATATAGCATTCTTAATAAATAAACTATGTCAATTCATGCATTGTCCATTAGATCTTCATTAGCTAGCCTTAAAATGATTACTTCAATATTTAAAGCGTACCATTCATCACACTCTCTTCTTTGTGCACCACTCAATTACTAATCTTCATTGCTTTACTAATAGTGACTAGGGTGGCTACCCTGATGATTGAAGATCCACTAATGGCTATGCCATATATCTTGGGAAGAATATTATTTCCTAGTGTGCCAAGAAACAACCTACCATTGCTCATTCCTCATCTGAAAGTGAGTATAAAGCCATAGCCAATGCTACAACCAAGCTTCTTTGGATTCGCCATCTCTTGTTTGAGTTTGGTATTTTGGTTTCCTCCCCAACTGTTCTTTGGTGTGACAATGTTGGAGCCATCTACATTTCATGCAATCCTATTTTTCATGCACGCACGAAGCACATTGAACTTGACTATCATTTCGTGTGTGAACAAGTACAAAATGACACTATTCAGGATCACTACCTCTCTGCCAAAGAACAACTAGTTGATGTTTTCACCAAACCATTGGTTGTTCAACCTTTTCAACACTTTGTCTCCAAGCTTCGATTATTGTCCTCTATGCAGCCATTGGTTTGCAGGAGGGTGTTAAAGCATAAATGAGTTTGTTATATAATATAATGTTTTTACCTTCATGATAGAATAAATGGTCAATTATATTAAATTATATTTCTAAGTGATAAAATTTTAAATTCTTTCGAATAATATATTAAATTTGAATCTTATGTATTAAAAATTAAAAAATATAATTGGTCATGATTGTCTATTTATTTAATAGTTTATTTTATATTATTTTATATAAATGGTCATCATATATTAATTAATATAATTGGTGGTAAAGGTAAAAACATTAAAAACATATTTAATTAATTTTTATGAAAATAATAATATTTCTTTATCAAAAGTGTTGGATAATTACTTTATTTAAAAAAATTATAAAAAAATAAAAATTATATAATTTTTTTATTTGA
Organism: Mallotus nudiflorus; assembly: GCA_947683625.1. Taxonomy (NCBI): domain Eukaryota; kingdom Viridiplantae; phylum Streptophyta; class Magnoliopsida; order Malpighiales; family Euphorbiaceae; genus Mallotus; species Mallotus nudiflorus. The sequence continues at coordinate 710,939 of CANTUR010000277.1, read as the reverse complement.
ATCACCGATATTTATAGTCACTGAATTTTAACTAATTTGGTTTGATTCGAGGAGTTGCAAAAGGGTAAAAAATATCTACCAACAACTAATTTAATGAAATTATATACAGCATAACTTGAATTCGAGACATCACTCAAGTAAAGGCAATCCTCTACCTGATGATTCTAATGGTTTTTAAAATAAAAATAAAAAAACAATAATTTTTAAAAAAGTCCAACATGAGCCATACAAAAGAACATTAATTAGCCAAATAAAAATCACAAAATGATATTATTTATTAATGATAGTAATTATTCTCAATATCTAATAAAAAAATCTAAAATAGAAGAAGTATTATTGATCTTAATTTATTTTTAATAAAAAAATAAAAATAAACATTAAGATTCATTGAGTTTATTCGTTAAAATAGAAATAAACATTTTTGGTTTTTCATTCGTTAAAATAAAAAATAAACATTAAGATTCCTTAAAAAAAAAATTTCTTGCTTTGTAATCAAGTTTAAAGAGTCCTGTAAAAATAAAAAAAATCAGTGAAAAAGGAAATATATCAGTGGCTACCGCCAATAGCCGGTTTCGGGTTTTTAGCCACAACAACACCTGTTCCTTATAAATAAGGGTCACACTACATTCATTCACTGGCACTATAGCTGCATTATTTTTCACGCTATTTGTCAAAATTGTTTCTCAGTCGGTGATTGTGTTTTTCGATTCATTTTGTTTTTAGGGTTTCACTTGTTGATTGTTCATCACTCTTTACCTACACAATTAATCACCAATGGATGGTTTTCTATGTTACCCAACTGGGTTTAAGTTCCATCCAACAGATGACGAGAGCTGGTTCGATACCATCTGCTGAATCGGGTCAATGGAACACCCCCAGACCAGTGGACTATTCAAGATTGTGACGTGTATGGCGAACAAGAGCCATGGCAGATTTGGGAGAGTCTTGGTGGAGCAACCTGTAACGATGACGGGTTTCTTTATGTCTTCAGCCTCTTGAAGAAGAAGGGTTCAGCTGGTGGTTCCAATTATAACCGGAATGTGGGTTCGAGTGGAGGTACTTGGCACGGCGTTAGCAAAGGGAAATCTTTCCGATCAGGAGAAATTTCCTGGGTCCGGAAGAGTTTTTCGTATCGGAACGAGAAAAATAGATTTGAACACGGTCGTTGGTTGATGCAAGAATACTCTCTTGATGATCCCCATGGAAGCAACAGCAACAAGATTGCTCTTTGTCGTATTAAGAATAATCATAAGAAAAGAAAATCAACTGAATTGGATGAAGAAGATGAAACCGATAGAATTGTTCTGGGTGATCAGCAAGAGATGGGATTCAAACGCTTCAAGGTTGATACAGTACCAGCGCCTGAGAGGATTGCAGAAAAGGTAGAAGATTCTTTATCTGATGTTGTCGCCACTGCCTCAACAGCCGCTTCTGCTGATGATCCTGTTTATCTTGAAGATGAAGAGCTCATGGAATACATTAATTCTTTCCTCAAAGAGGACACTCCTCTTGATTCTTTAGCCACTGGTGTTGATTTCAGTTGTCTGAGTAGGGATGATAAAGCTGTATCTTCAACTGCTGCTGACGATCCTGTTTATCTTGAAGAAGAAAACCTCGTGGAACGAAAATTCAATCCTCGAAGAGCCTCATGAGGACACTCCTCTTGTTTCTTTAGCCAGTGGTGTTGATTTCAGTTGTATGACTATGGATGATAATGCTGTATCTTCAGCTGCTGCTGCTGATGATCCTGTTTATCTTGGAAGATGAAGAGCACATGGAACGCGTTAATTCTATCTTCGAAGAAGACAGAGTTCGTAAAATATTTGAACTCAGTGCTCGTAGATACTGCACAAGATTACTGATTATACGAGATTCTATTCTTTTCCATCAAAATGTGTGTCCATATTATACTTACTGATCATTGATTTTCATTTAGTTGTTATATATTAATTTGCGTATTTGTTTTTATTTCATTTTGTAGTTTTCTTGATTTTGCATGCAGAAATTTATTGAAGTATTATTTTCTTCAGCATAACTATGATTATTTACTGATTCTTCAGTTCAATTATGATTCAAATTTCATGTGTCCAATGAGTTCTTGCATCTCGTTATTTGATTCTTAAATGTCCATGTGACTGCATCTGTTATGATCCTAACTGTTGCTGCTTCAATTAATTTGAGCCTTCCTGTCGTCCTCCACTCTCTGCTGAGTCTCCTGCTTTTCAGGTTCTGATTCCTTTTGTGCAACTATGGCTTCTATATCTTCACCTTGCAGAATTTGTTTGTATAAAAAATGCATCTGCCTCACCAACTCATGGCATCATTCATAAGAACATTCTTTCCTTTCACACAAGCCATGAGTTGCAGGCATCTCTTCAAAGTCTGAAGCAGGAATCTCTGTTGCTGTTCAATCTCCTTGTAGCTAAGGCGATCAGCATTGCTACAATATGGCAGGTTGCAAGTGACACTAGCTAGGCTGAGTTGGCCGATATCCTGTTGTCAAAACCTGGAATTGAATTTTATTAGGACTATGTTAAGACAGATTATATTTGCATTGCTTTAGCATTCTATCTGCTGATGAAGTTCAAAACGCTAGCCAAATATAAACAGAACAGTAAAAAAAAGTGCCGCGATCCATTATAGGCATATAAGAGCCTTAATTTGAGGGTATAAAGCTCGTAAACAGTATGATCCTATATAGCAATTACAACCATGCAATGAGATCAGAATCCCAGCTAACTCCCTATTTTTGCCAAGCCGTTTTCAAGCTCGGGGTGGCTTGCGTAAAACCCTTGAATTGTATTCTGGGACAGCTTTTCCTGGTAAGTGATAATAGCCACTCAGCCATGTTGTAATACTTTTGAATTTCATAGCAATGCAGAATTGTTTCGTTCATAGTATGGAAAGGTATTCGTAATAAACACATCTTTGTCATCTGTTTTTCAGTTGTTGTTTTTAATATTTTAATTGTTTTATTATCAATTTATTAACCCAAAATATATTGTATGAAATATAATATGATGAAAGTGTTTAGAAAGTAATTAAAGCAGCATAGTGTGTGTGGCTTGTTATGTAGCTTAATTTCAAGATTATTAATGCAAAAGAACAAAGATAAGATTGATTAATTGATTAATTAATTAATTAGCGAGGAATGCATCTTTAGTCACCTACATTAGGTGAATGACGCCTAATATTTAATATGGTTGAAAACTAAATAATGTTGCACCTTTCTGATTTAATAATGTGTACCTTTTTCATGTTATATACTCAATTAATACAAGCATTCATTAAATTTACCTTTGAGTTTTTTTTTTAATTAATATTGCTGTTGTTCGGTTAACGATTCTGACTAATTTAAAATTCGAATCGAATTAATTTAAAAGGAAACAAAACTCTCTCAACACCTATTTTTTTATACATAAAACTTAAATACAAAATTTAATTTAAAGTAATTCAAAATTTCAAACGTACCTTAGTTATAAGATATTCAACTAAGCTTACCAAAAGTTTTGGAGAAAAAAAAAAGCCCTTGTTAATATAGGCTTGCTTTTCGGTTGGGATTGTTATATTTATTATAATATAAACTGAAATATACATAAATAAAAGGAATATTTTAATTATTTTCAGAATGATAAATTTTATACATCCTAAACTATAGAGTTCAAAAACATATTTACAATAAGAGTTGTGTTCAAAATCCACAAGCTCACAGATCGTGAATTGTAATACAAAAGATATTGTTTTCACGAATATTATATACTGAGTATTAATATCTCTACTTTTATTCTTAGCTAGCAAATCAATAAAATAATTTAGAAAATCAAAATATAAATCTAAACAATTAAAGGTAAGAGAAAATCAAATGATAAGAACATAGAGCTTAGGTTTAGTTCCACTTTTCCAATCAGATCATGAACACTTAATTATTAAACACTTTGATTTCAGTTAAAGGTAATTGTTCTAAAATATCTAAAAACTCTCGAGTTCAATTAAGCATGTAAGGATTAAATTTTAACCTACTCTTATGCTTAAGAAGTTAATTTAAACTCATTAAGATCCTTAACAATTAATTTACCATTGTAAACCCCTGTCTACTGTTATAGTTCCCCTGAAGAGTTCGCCTACTCTCGTGGTCGAGTGGTATAAATCCTATGAGTTGATGTGTAAATTATTTACGTGTCTTAAAAATGAATTTTAATAAGTTTTAAATAGATAATAATTTAATTAATGTTGTTTTTGGGTACAATTAGGATATTAGAATAGTTTAGGGACCTATTTATACTTTTTTATTTATTATTGTGTTTTTTGTGGAATTTTACTAATTTATTGCTTTTATCTTTTAGTGGGCCTCGAACTTTGACTTTGATGGGCTAAAGAACAACGGATTTTGGTTAGACAGGAAGAAGGAAGAAACCTAAGCCCAAGTCTAAGCCATGACAGCCTCAAAATTCTGAAGAACATGTAACAGCTTGCACAGGAATTTTGCATGGCTTGCACGATGTCGTGTCAAGTGTACCTGAGAAGCAGTGAATCGTACAGCATGACAACATGCCTATGAACCCAAGCTGTGTAATGAAGTTTAAATGCACGGCTTGCCCGAAGCCATAAGGAGAAGTCATGCCCTTATTGAACTTAATTTTGTGTTTGTTTTGGTTTTAAGTCATGGTCATGACACCAAGCTGTGCCATGAAGATGGTTCCCGATTCCGCATGTTTTAAGGAATTAGATGATCTCCATGACTCCTTACTACCCTAAGTCATATAAAAGGAAAATAATATATCTAGGGTGTAACAGCCCAGACCAACCCACATCAGATATTGTCTGCTTTGCCCAAGCCCAGTCCACAACGCACGGTTTTAAAACACATCCAATCGGAGAAGGTATCCACACCCTTATAAGGCGTGCTTCGTTCTCCTTTCCAACCGATGTGGGATATCACAATCCACCCCCCTTAAGGCCGAACATCCACACTGGCACACTGATCCGAGCTCTGGCTCTGATACCATTGTAACAGCCCAGACCAACCCACATTAGATATTATTCACTTTGCCCAGGCCCTGCCCATAGCGCATAATTTTAAAATGCATTCAATGGGAGAAGGTATCCATACCCTTATAAGGCATTCTGTGTTCTCCTTCCTAACCAATGTGGGATATCGGTTCAAGCTCGTGACCTAGGGAGAGAAGGGGGAAGAACAAGAAGTTTACATTAAGATATTGAAGAGGCGGATTATTCCCAAGAGATTGAGCTCACTACTTTTCAGCATTCATTAGCCTTTTCTTGTTTTCTTTGATTATTTATGGATCTTTTCTTAGCCATGAGTGGCTAGTTTTACTTACAGAGTCTCAGTTAGGAGTAGTTATTCCATGACATGATTTGAATACTTATTTTTAATTATAATTGATTTGGTTTTCAGTTAATTCTTTATGTTTCAATAATTGTCTTGTGATTCATTCTAGGCCTGTTTAAGCTGCATATTTATGGACAATTTCACCAGTGAGATTTAAGGGAAATTATTAGCTTTGAGTATAAAGAACTTAGACCACTCGGCCATGAGGGTAGGCAGGCTCTTCAGGGAGTCACGATTGTAGAGATACGATGGCAAATAATTGCTAAAAAACTTAATGAGTTTGGATTAGAATTTTAATCATGAGAATAGGTTAAATCATGATCTTTGCATTCTTAATTGAACTTGAGAGAGGCTTTAGGTAAATTAAAGCAATTACATTTAACTGAATTCTAGGTTAAATAAATTAATGTTGTATTCATGATTTGATTGGAATAATGAAATTAGACATAGACTTTGTGTTTGTAATTAATTGATTTTACTTCTCAAAGCTATTAGTCATTTGTTTTCTTTTACTCAATTTATTAAATTGATTTGCTAACTAAGATAATAAGTAAGAGTTGCTGGTAATCAATAGTCACTCCCTATGGGAATCATAATCCTTTACACTACAAACGCAACCGTGCCATTACGGGTATTTAAAATGCAATAAGTTTTTTGCACCGTTGCTGGGGATTGCAATTATTAATATTAATTTAATTATTGCTTTTCTTAGACTAGTATTGTTTGTTTTTTAATTAAATTGTTTTGATCTTTATTTGGCAGGTACTTTGTAATGTATCAACACTCAGTCTAAAAGAGAAAATTTGGAAAAGTTTAATCCTAAGATTAAAAAGTCTTATAAAAAGAACCACAAAGAAAAGAGGGAAAAAGACAAGAAAATCATGGCAAAGGATCAAGTGATTCAACAAGTTAGGAATCGTGCCCTTCAAGAGTACACGATGCTTAACCCTGGAGACAATCTAAGTAGCATTGTTAGTCTGAATGTGGATGCTAACAATTTTGAAATTAAGCCTACAATCATCCAGACAATTTCTCAATTTTAGTTTGGAGGTCTTTCAACTGAAGATCCCAATGCTCACCTAGCTCAGTTCCTAAAAATATGTGACACATTCAAGATGAATGGGGTTAGTTTGGATGTTATCAAACTAAGGCTATTTCCCTTTTCTCTAAGAGATAAGGCTAAATTATGGTTGCACTCTCTCACACTATAATCAATCACCTCCTAGAATTTGCTATGTAGGGCATTTTTTAGCAAATATTTCCCATATGGGAAGACAACTAAATTCAGATAAGAAATTACAAGCTTCACCCAACATAGTGGTGAATCTCTTTATGAGGCTTAGGAGCATTTTAAAGACTTACAGAGACAGTGCCCACACCATAGTGTTCCCCAATGGCTACTTATTCAAACTTTCTATTAATGACTCATAAAGCTGATGAGGATTTCCATTGATGCTAAAGCACAAGGTTTGTTCATGAGTACGACATCAGAGGATACCTACAATCTCTTTAAGACTATAGCATCGAACAACTACTAATGGCATGGAGATCGAAGTACACTGAAGAAGGTAACAAGGATGCACGAATTGGATAATTGGAACCTCTTTAATGCCAAGATAGACATGCTTACAAAGAAGTTGAAGGCTTCAGCAAAAGTGACCAACCCTATGGCAGTTTATTCATATGAGTATTGCGAAGAAGGGCATTCTACCTTAAAGTGCCAAGGGAGTTTTTCATAAGAGACATCAATTAAACAACTCAATACGCTCAATACTTCCAAAGAAACTAAGGTAACCCCTACTCAAATACCTATAATCCAGGTTGGTGCAACCATCCTAACTTCTCATGGTTAAACCAAGGAGGGGTGCATAACAATCACCAAGGATTCAAGCCACCACCTCCCAAGTTCTAACAAAAAGCAGTTTTTTCTTAATGAGGAGAATAAAAGTCAAATTTGGAAGTTATAATGGAAAAATTTTTGAAGGACCACGAAGAATAAAAAGAGGCAATAAAGAACCTGACTGCATGCCCACAATAAGATGCTAGAGAATCAAATTTCCTCTCAAGCCTCGAGTTCAAGGCTAGCTGAGATGTTGCCTAGTCAACCACAAAATCCTAGGGAGCAAGCAAAGGCAATCACCCTGAGAAGTGGAAAGCAATTCCTAAAGTTGAACCTGAAGAGAAAGAAGTGATGCCTTAAATTGAAATAAAAGAGAAGCAAACTGAGGCTTTACAAGCAAAGCATGAAGAAAAGAAGGTCATACCTACTTTGACACTACCACTTCCTTTTCCCTAAAGGCAGTAAAAATCCAAACTAGACAGACAATTTGAGAATTTTATGAATTCATTCCAGTAACTTAATCTCAATATACCTATCCTATATGTCATAAACATCATGTCTGTGTACTCCAAATTTTTGAAGGACATCATCTCTCACAAAAGAAGATGAGAGCACCATGAGACCATCCCCATTAATGAGGAGTGCAATGCTGCCATCTAGAATAAGCTTCCCTAGAAGCTTAAAGATCTAGGGAGTATTACTATCCCTTGTACCATTGGAACTAAATTTATAAGCAAATCTCTTTGTGATCTTGGTCCAAGTGTAAGTATAATTCCACTCTTTTTTTGCAAGAGGCTAAACATTGGTGAACCCCAACCAACCACTATTTCCTTGTAACTTATTGATAGGTCCATCATATATCCCTATGGGATTTTGGAGGATGTTCCAATTAAAGTGGGAAATTACTATATTCAGGAGACTTCATTATCCTGGAAATGGAAGAGGACACCCACATCCCAATAATTTTAGGGCATCCATTCTTGGCCAAAGTAGGAGCTATTATAGATGTGAAAAGAGAAAACATACTCTTAGAGATTGGAGACAATAAGGTAGAGTTTAATGTGTTCAATATGGTAAAACAATCACTAACAATGGAGTCTTGTTTTTGGGTGGACATGATACAAAACTATGTAGAGGAGACCTTTAAAAAGTAGCTCACCTGATACCTATTGGAGGTGTGCCTAACACATGATGCAGAAAAGGATGAATTGGACGAAGAGGTAGCAAGGTATGAGCATTACATTAATACAAATCCTGCACTAAATAAGAGTAAATCATCCAAGTATGAACCCTTGCCTTCTCTCATGGAAAGTCTTTGTAAAATTAAGAAGGAAAGTGCACCCAAGGTGGAGCTTAAAGCTCTACCTTCATCCCTCAAGAATGTTTTCTTTGGCCCTAACTGCACCTACCCTATTATTGTGAATGTTGAGTTAACTGATAGTCAAGTGGATGCATTGCTTAGGAGAGTTAGACTTCATAGGAAAATCATTGGTTACACTATAAGGGAATTAGTTCCTCGATTTGCATATATAGAATTCATATAAAGGATGAGGCAAAACCCACCATAGAACACCAAAGAAGGTTAAACCCTAATATGAAAGAGGTAGTAAAAAAGGAAATTATGAAATTACTTAATGTAGGGATTATATATACTATTTCGGATAGCCAATGGGTTAGTCCTATACATGTGGTCCCTAAGAAGGGGGGTATAACTGTAGTCCAAAATGAGCATAATGAACTTATACCTACTAGGACTATAACAGGGTGGTGCATGTGCATAGATTACATAACAAAGCCACCAGGAAGGATCACTTCCCTCCCCCTTTTATTGACTAACTCCTAGAAAGATTAGCAAACCACTCTTATTTTCGCTATCTAGATGGCTACTTAAGATTCCTTTAAATCCCCATCCATCCTAATGATCAGGAAAATATCATATTTACTTGCCCCTATGTAACATATGCATATAGGAGAATGCCTGTCGGGTTATATAATGCACCCGCTACCTTTCAAAGATGCATGATGTCCATCTTTTCAAATTTTATAGAAGATATAATGGAGGTCTTTATGGATGATTTTTCTGTGTATGGTAGCTCTTTTTATGCTTGTCTAGATAATATTTCTAAGGTGTTATAGCACTATGAAGATACAAATCTAGTGCTTAACTGGGAGAAGTGTCATTTCATGGTGACTAAGGGAGTGGTGTTAGGCCATATTATGTCTCAGAAGGGAATTGAGGTGGATAAGGCAAAAATAGAAGTCATTGAGAAGCTTCCACCTCCTGCCTCCATTAAAGGACTAAGGAGTTTCTTGGGCCATGCAAGGTCCTATAGGCAGTTCATCAAAAATTTCTCTAAGATCGCCAAACCCCTAACCAATCTTCTTGCCAAAGACATTCCTTTTGAATTTTCTGATAAGTATCTTTGTGCTTTTAGCAAGTTAAAGGAGGCCCTAATTTTTGCCCTTATTTTACAGCCACCAGATTAGAACCTTCTCTTTGAGATCATGTGCAATGCAATTGACTTTGTTGTGGGAGCAGTGTTGGGACAACAGAGAGACAAACAGGCATATGCAATTAACTACATAAGCCACACTCTCGATGAAGCTTAATTGAACTATGCCAAAATTGAAAAGGAGCTCTCTTTGTAGTGGTTTATGCCTTGGACAAGTTTCATTCATACTTAGTGAGAAGCAAGGTCCTTATTTACATAGACCATTCAACCTTGAAATACCTTTTGGCAAAGAAGGATGCCAAGCAAAGACCTATATGGTGGATCCTTCTTCTTCAATAGTTTGATTTGGAAATTCGAGACCAAAAGGGAATATTGAACTTAGTTGCTGACCACTTGTCTCATTTAGAAAAGACTGTTTATTAAGACCCTCTTCCCATTGCAGATGACCTCCCTAGCGAGCAGTTAATGAAAATTTAAGAGAATGTGCCCTAGTATGCTGACTTGGTAAACTATCTGGCATGTGGTCTCCTTCCACCTGACATGGATTACTATCAGAGGAAAAAATCCCTTTAGGACTTTAAGTAATACTTTTGGGATGAGCCTTACTTATACAAGAAGTGTGGAAATAGATTGCTGCAAAGATGCATTCCAAATAAGGAAATATCAGAAGTCCTCATGCACTATCACTAATTTGAGTGTGGGGGACATGCAAGTTAAACAAAACAGCAGCTAAAGTGCTTCAGAGTGGATTTTATTGGCCCTCTCTCTTTAAAGATGCAAGGACATTCGTAATCAACTGTGATCGTTGTCAAAGAACAGGAAATATTGGTAAATGGAACGAAATGACACTCACCAACATCATTAAGATTGAATTATTTGATGTATGGGAATAAATTTCATGGGACCTTTCCCAAGCTCCTATGGCAACAAGTACATATTGGTTGGGGTTGATTACGTTTCCAAATGGGTCCAAGCAATAGCTTTACTGACCAATGATGCTAAGGTGGTTATCGAGTTCCTAAGAAGAAATGTGTTCACTCATTTTGGTACCCCAAGAGCTATAATCAGCAATGGCAATTCTCACTTCTGCAATCGTTAATTCATATCTCTGTTAGCAAAATATAGGGTCAATCATAAGGTAGGTACACCATACCACCCTCAGACAAGTGGACAAGTGGAAATCTCACATAGAGAATTGAAAGCTATTCTGGAGAAGACAGTCAATGCCTCACAAAAGGATTGGTCCACTCAATTAGATGATGCACTTTGGGTATACAGAACAACTTACAAAACTCAAATAGGGACTTCACCATTCAAATTGGTTTACGATAAATCTTGTCATCTTCTGGTTGAGTTAGAACATAAATCATTCTAGGCTACTCAGTTTCTTAGTTTTGATCATGTAAAGGCTGGTGCTAAAAGATTACTTCAATTAAATGAACTTAAAGAATTTTAACTTGATGCTGATGAGAATGCCAAGATTTACAAAGAGAAAACAAAAAGGTGGCATCACAACAGTTTGCAAAAGAACGAGTTTCAAGAAGGAGATTTAATGTTGTTGTTTAACTCCAAATTGAAACTATTTCTAGGAAAATTAAAGTCTCAAATGTCTGGACCATTTAGAATTACACAAGTTTTTCCTCATGGAGTAGTTGAGCTTACAAACAGAGCAAATGAAACTTTCAACATCAATGGGCAACGTCTTAAACCCTACTTTGTGGAGGAAGCTAGTCCAAAAAGTCTCTTGTACACTCATGGATCCAACCACCTAAATTCATCAAGGGATAGTCGAGCTATCGACTTTAAACTAGCGCTAGTTAGGAGGCAACCCAATTATTTTTTTTCCTCTTCTTTCTTTTTCTTCATGTATTATCTCATTTAAATTTAAATTTCATTTTCAGTTTTTTATTTACTCTATCTTTCTTTCATAGGTTGACAAATGATAAGCAATAATTTACTAAATTTATTAGCAGAGTTGTGATCACACGGGATTAAACATCGTGTCCCAACTCATGTCAAGGTATGCGACTTCATCTGACACATTTATGAATACCACATAGCTTCTTGACATGACATAAAATATGTCATTTCCCCAATTCATATTTGCTCCAAAAGCTCACACTGTATGGAATCATGGCTTACGAGCCATGTACCCTATACCATGCTCAATCAATGAAGCCATGTCAAAATCAAAATGCCACGGCATGAAGCCGTGTCACCTACCAAATGCCACGAGATGAAGTTGTGTCATAAACAAAGTGACAAGGCCATGCTAGGTGAGGCACAGTCATGCATAATTGTAGTTTAATGTGACACAGCAGTGCTAGGTAAGGCACGGCCATGCATAATGTCAGCTTAATATGACACGACCGTGCTAAGTAAGGCACGGCCATGTGCAACGATGGCTTAAAATGACACGGTCGTGCTATGTGAGACACATCTAATACATTTAAAGCACGACACCAGTCGTGTCACCTATCATCTGACATGGGCCAAATGCACCAATCAATAACATAATTTTCAAGCATGGTTTTGCAAAACCATGTCCCTAATCTGTGTGCTTTTTTTATAAATTTAAACCCTCTTCTTCCATTTTTTTCAAATTCATTTTAATTCCTTCTCAATTGATTCCTCTCATTTTCTCTCCATCCTCTACCCCTTACTTCATTTTCTTCACTAATCATGGAAAAATCTCAATCTACTAGAAAGTTGACTTCATCATCATCTAAGAGGACTCATAGCACATCCTTGCCCCCCCCCCATCTCATCCTCAACAATCAAGAATGCCTTCCACCAATATCCCTTCATCTTCAAGGCATGTGCCTCTAAGCTAATCAGATATGTCTCACCCCATTCTTCACTTCACAAATTCTAATTTCAAAAAAGCATGCACTGGTTTGTTTCGCTTCCTATTCACCTATCAAACCACATCATGTTAAAGGACCTTACTACTATAAGATTACGCGAGTCAGTAATAGGAATGATTAATTCCTCTAAATGGGAGCAATTTATATGAATTGAGGAACCTATATTTCATGAATTATTTATAGAGTTTATCTCCACTTTCATTTTTAATCCTCGTGATCCTATTGATTATAAAAAGAGATATATGGTGTTGTTTCAACTAGGGGAAATGATTTTCTTTTTCTTTTAATGAATTTGTAGTGCAATATGGTTTTTATAATTCTTTATCTATCACTAGTGGTGCAATGGATAATGCTTAGTCTATTATTGGACCTATCCATTTTTTATAGTATTGGAGAGAGATGATTCATATAGGAGTAAACCAATAAAATTATGATCCTAGGCTAAGCAAGAGCATTAATATAGCTCGACCTGAATTGAGATATTTGCACTGACTTATCACAGGCACTATTTATGGTTGGAGAGAGAGTACTGGTTGTGTTAGCCTTAGGAACTTATTTTATCCGAGATGTTTTGATAAGGGTTTAGTACCTCATTTAGGTCTTGGATTTGCCTTCTACATGAATAATATGTCAAGGAAATCTACAGGGGCCTTATGTGGAGGTTCGTATATCATTAGGTTTACTAAGAATTTACAAGTGTTTGATTCCCTAACTAACTTGACTCAAATTTGCACCACTGTGCCATTTAGTATCACTACTATGAAGAAGATTAAGGTGGTCACATTTAGGGATGGTCAGTATGTCTTAATCACCAACCTAGCAGAGTTAGGAGCTTACGTCACTCGGCCACTGCTGTAACCAAGGCAGAGACACACTTTTGCACCCTCACCTCCCTAGGATTCAACCATAGCAAGACCGTCATCCTACTCATTTCCTTCACATCTTGAAACTACCTTGCACTATCATACAAACCTTATGCACTTGATAGTTGAGGGTCTTTTACACCTATGCCAGATTCATGGTGTCATGCTTCCTCCTAGACCTATCTTCCCTAGTTCCACCTCTGTTACTGCTTCAGAGGAGCTTCATGATGCGACCAACCCGCTAGATGACACTGATGTTGCACCGGATGCTACAGCTCCTATAGAAGATTGATGATGATTTTGTTTTCCTATTATTTATTTTCTTTATTTTTATTTCCTATTTTATAGAGTTTATGTCTATTTATTTTTTTCTTTTTATGTTTGAATATTATGAATATTATCTTTTTGTTTTTGTCTTATGTTTTTATATTTTAGTTTATCATTTTTGACATCTTCTGGATGCTTGCACAAATCAAGGAAGTACCATTTTCACCCTTCTAACTCTTTTACGGTTTAACTTTTTATTTTATGTCATTGAGGACAATGCCATTGATAATATGGGGGGCTAATCTTATTAATTGATTTAAGTGTCTAATTCAATTTAAAAAAATTATGATGATTTTGTTTGTTTTGTTTAAAATTTATTAACCTTCAACTCGTTTCCCCATATTAATTATTTGTTTGTCCTAAAATTGTTGTTTTCAAATTGTTTTTAGACTTGATCACACTAGGGTATATATTGGTGGATAAGCTTGATATTTGGTTTAATCACTGAACTATCAAATGGTTTATTAATTAAGATGGTTGAACATAATCTTTATGTATGAGTGTTTTAGTTTTATAACCTAAGCATAACCCTAGTGATTGAGATCGAGTATGATTCTAGGAAGGATTGCACTATGGTTTTAGGTTAAAAAATAATAATTAATAAAAATAAATTAATAAAAAAGGGCACAATCTTTCTCATTCCAAGAGCTATACTTAAATTGGATTTTTATGCACTTTAAATTCTACTCCAATGCTCTAAATAGAGTATGAGTATCCATAGGACCCACTCTATGGTATCCACACTTAGTAGTACACGAACAGTGAGGGATTGCTCTAAGTGGAAAGGCAAATTAAAAATAAAAAAAATTGGTAAGATGGAGCATAAGATGCACTTACTAGAAAATTATGTGTGCTAAGTAAAAAAAAACTGAGAATTTCAATGATTTTCTTTTTGGAGTTATGAAAGGGTGAATACTTGGGTTATGAATAGTAAATTACTTGTATATATTGTATTTTTTGTCTAGATATTTTCTTTAGTAAATAGGTTTTTGTCTCGGTGATTGTCAAGAATCAATTCTTAGAAACTAATTGACTTTAGTGTGATTTGAGTTTATTATTTTTCAAACTTGATTTTTGCTTGAGGACAAGCAAAGCTTTAGTATGGGAGAATTTGATGTGTAAATTATTTGCATGTCTTAAAGATGAATTTTAAAAGTTTTAAATAGATAATAACTTAATTAATGTTATTTTTTGGTACAATTAGGATATTAGAATAGTTTAGGGACTTATTTATACTTTTTGGTTTATTATTTTGCTTTTGGTGGAATTTTACTAATTTATTATTTTTATCTTTTAATGGCCCTAAACTTTGACTTTAATGAGCTAAAGAACAAGGGATTTTAGTTAGACGGAAAGAAGGAAGAAAGTTAAGCCCGAGTCTAAGCCATGAAAGCCTTAAAATTCTGAAGAACATGTCATGACTTGCACAAGAATTTTGCACGACTTGCACGATGTCATGTCAAGTGTACCTGAGAAGCAGTGAATCGCACAGCATGGCAACACACCCATGAACCCAAGCCGTGTAATGAATTTTAAGTGTACAGCTTGCCCGAAGCCATGATGAGAAGTCGTGCCCTTCTCGAACTTAATTCTGTGTTTGTTTTGATTTTAAGTCACGGTCATGACACCAAGCCATGCCATGAAGATGGTTCCCGATTCCACATGTTTTAAGGAATTAGATGATCTCAAGGACTCCTTACTACCCTAAGTCATATACAAGGAAAGTAATATATCTAGGGTTAAGGAGAGAAGGGGGAAGAATAAGAAGTTTACATCAAGATATTGAAGAGATGGATTAATCCTAAGAGATTAAGTTCACCACTTTTCAGTGTTCATTAGCCTTTTCTTGTTTTCTTTTATTATTCATGGATCTTCTCTTAGCCATGAGTAGCTAGTTTTATTTATAGTCTTAGTTAGGAGTAGTTATTCCATGATATGATTTGAATACTTATTCTTAACTATAATTGATTTGGTTTTCAGTTAATTTTTTATATTTAAATAATTATCTTGTGATTCATTCTAGGCCTATTTGAGTTGCATATTTATGGAAAATTTCACCAATGAGAGTTAGGGGAAATTGATAGCTTAAGGCATAAAGAACTTAGACCACGCGACCACAAGAGTAGGCGAGCTCTTCAGAGAGTTACGACTGTAGAGATACAGTGGCAAATAATTACTAAAGAACTTAATGAGTTTGGATTAGAATTTTAATCATGAGAGTAGGTTAAATCCTTATCTTTGCATGCTTAATTAAACTCAAGAGAGGCTTTAGGTAAATTATAGCAATTACCCTTAACTTAATTCTAGGTTAATTAAAATAATTTTGTATTCATGATTTGATTGGAATAGTGAAACTAGACCAAGAATCTATGTTTGCAATTAATTGATTTTACTTCTCAAAGCTATTAGTCATTTGTTTTCTTTTACCCAATTTATTAAATTGATTTTCTAGCTAAGATAATAAGTAAGAATTATTGGTAATCAATAGTCAATCCTTATGGGAACGATAATCCTTTACACTGTAACCACAACCATGCGCTTGCAGGTATTTAAAATGCAACATGAGTCTAAAGCTAATAAATTCTCCTAATTCTTGTTGGTGAATCTACCTAAAAAATGCAAACAAATTGGCCAAGAATGAAAGAATACATTAAGTGTAACTCATAAGATTAACTGAAAATCAAATAATAATGCTTTGTGTTCAATCACATCATAGAATAGCTATTCCTAACCTAAACCCTAAAAAGAGTTTAGCCACACATAATTGTGGTGACAATCAAAAGCATAATTAAAGAAAAAAAGATGAAGAAAAAGAAAGTATAGATAAGTCTCTTGAATCTCATGACTCCTCTTCAATCTTTGGCTTTAAGGATTGCTCCTCTAATGTCGAATCAATCCCCAAAACACTTCTTAACATACCTTTTATAGGAAAACTTAATAGAATACCTCTTAAACCTTGAATTCCTCTTCCTTTTTCGCTTAGGAAAAATCTCTTTTAATTTGACATGGCCTTAACATGGCTGTGCTTCTTATTGTGTCATAGGGAAGCTCTTCGACACAACATCAACATGGTTGTGCTCATCCTCGAACCAAACTTCTAGTTAGTGTGCATGACCTAGCACATGGTCGTGTTAAGGCCATGCCTAATTTTTTCAATTTAGACAAAAAGATGCACGATTTGAAGCATGCCCATGTCCAATGTTCCTTTTGCTCCAAAAGGTGACATGGCTTGTAACACGCCCATGTCATGGTCATGTTATACAAATCCTTAACTTTTTAGAATTCCTTTTTAATCTTTCTGACAAAAAGGGAAACATTATTAAGTACTTAAATATAAACTCTTAATTTGACTAGAATTGAACCAAAAATAATAGAATCCTACATAAGTCTCTAAAATAAAAATATTTCCTAAGTAACCTAAAATCTACCCATTTAACATTATTTATTAATTCAAAAGTCATTAAAATTCAACTCATAAATATGTAAATATTGCACGCATCAAATTTCCCCACACTAAAGCTTTGCTTGTCCTCAAGTAAAAATCAAATTTGAAATTTAAAGACCAGCTCAACTACAATCAAAGAATTATAATTTCTAAGATATGCAAGCTGATAAAATTGAGACTGAAAAATGTTTACTAAAGAAGATAATCAGACAAAAATACATCATATATGAACAATTTACTAATCACAACCCAAGCACATAACTCTTTGAAATTCAATGAACATAATTCTAGAAAAACAACATTTAAGCTTATAATTTTTTCTTTGAAATCAAAAATTGGTTTTGAATGCATTTTACACTCCATTTCATAACATCTTTTTTTATATGTGATGAGTGTATTTTACGCTCTATCTTACCATTTTTTATTCTCTCTAATCAAATCTTCTCACTCTTAGTCATCCCCTGTCATTCCCGTATTACTAAGCATGGATACCGCCAAGTGAGTCCTTTGGATACTCTTATTCTAATTAGAGCATTAGAGTATATTCAAAGCATATAAAAATTTTGATTTAAGTTTTGCTCTTAAAAAAGAAATGAGAGAATTTTTTTTCTAGAATTACAAATGAAAATGCATTCTCTCCTAAAATCATGATCAAATTCAATCTCCAAATTCATGCTTAGGTTATAAAAATTAAACTTTTCATATATAATGACCATGGATAACCATCTTCATTAATAAACCATTCAATATTGAATCAAGAATGCACACTTATCCACTATTGCCCTCTAATTGCAATTGAGCATCAATTTTGCAAAAAAACCAAAACAAAAACATTTACGGATAAGCATCACAATAAATGTGGAGAAATCAAGTTGAAATTTAATGAATCTTACCATTAAAAAAATATTTTCTTAATTTAACTAATACACATGCAAAAATAAATAAAACACAAACCATGCCAAAATAAATAAAACACACAAACATAAAACATAATCCTAACATTTGGCATCCTCCCCTATACTTATCTATTGCATTATCCTCAATGACAAAAATATTAAAATAAGAAAAAGAAAACAAGGACTTCCCTAGTAAGCTTTTGTCTTCCTTTTATGCTCACTCCAAATGCTTGAATGACCTATAAAATAAAATAACAAAAACTAAGAAAAATAAAAGGAAAAAAACTCAAAATAAACTTAAAAAAGAAATATATCAAAAAAAATTGGGTTGCCCCCCAACAAGCATGAATTTTAGGTCATTAGCTTGACTAATTAAATATGTAGTATCACAGGTGCAACTGAACATAAGGAAGTGTTCTTGGAAGCATCTTCCTTTTCTTTTTTTTGGTAGGCTTCTTTTTGGCCAGGTAATAAAGTGCAGACTCCACATGCCAATTCTTTGGTTCTAGAATTACTTACAGAATGTAAGGTTCTTCATGTGGGTTCTCAGACAGTCCAACACCTTTCATGGATTTCTTGTATATAACCGTAATAGGACGTGGAACATATGCATTGTTACTTATTGATAACTCATCTTTATCTTCATCATATGTAGCTTCTATAATTATTGTGATTTTCTCATCCAACTCATCTTGAAATTGAGTTGAGTGACTTTGAACCTCATCATCCTTGATATCTATAGATTGATTCTTACACATGGAGACTTCTTCAATTTTCATAGTGAACATCTCTTCTTGCTCATCATGGCACAATTCAAAAGTCACTTCATCATCTTGACTAAAAGTATTCTCATCATCCCAAACACTTTCTCCTTGTTCTGGTTGCATTGAAAAAATTCATGGGTGCACACATTTGAAGTTTTTTGAAGCATTTTTTTTTTGAATTTCTACAATTTGTATGCTTATAACTTGAGCCTCATTAAAGCTTCTTTTTGTGCAATAAAAACTTCTATTTGTATAGCCATTTCATACATGAATTACTTCATCTTTATCTCCAATAATTGTTTTTTTCTTGATCTCCTCTTATTGATAATGTAAGCACCCAATTTCGGGATGCAATTGTGCACAATTATGACGTAAGCCCCTATGATGAAATTTATTCAAAAATTGAACTTGGTTGTTGATTTTCTGGACTTTAGGGACTAAATTATAACATTTTTTTGGGATTTGATTGCAAAGAAGTCATTTTTTCAAGGGTCTTTTGGTAATTAAAAGTTTAAAAAATATTTTTTTTTTAGATCAACATTGGTGTAATGCCGACTAGCATTCGGCATTGTACAATGTCGGTCAGCATTGCACAGTATCTATGCACAATAATTCTATTTTTTGATTTTTTCGCGTATTTTTCCTTATTTTTATCTAATTTTTCAGTGTTCTAATTGGTTAAAAATTCAAATTTTATCTTTATGAGTATCTGATAAGATTTTTTTTAAGCATATAAGGTTTGTTTTGAAATAAAAAACAAACGCTATCTGATCATCAGTCCGTTCCTCCTTTGGAGGAAGTTCAGTACACGCAGACTTTGTATTTAAAAGCAGAGTCTGCATATGTGTGGGAGAGGGAGGTTTTGGCTAGGGGGGACTTCTTTTTCTTTTGGTTTTCAAAAGGATATTTTACAGGAAGAGACTAAGAGAAAGAAGACACGGTGAGAAAAAAGAGAGACTACGAGCATAAAACCCTAATTTTTTATACTAAAATTTCCAAAGGCAATAGTCTAGAATCAACAATATCTTAATTTTAACAGTGATAATTCAATCTGAGGGGCTCAAAAAGAGGCATTTACACAGCATCTCCAGTGTTATTTTTCTATTTCTTTTATTACTTTTTTTATTATTTTCTGTTTATGTTGTTTTCTTTTACTTTTGTTATAGTTTTGATTATTTGATTTCATTACTAATTTATTTTTATTTTTTTGATGTCTGTATGTGGATTGAGGAAGGGGAAACCGCCTGTGTTTAATTGAACAAAAGATCCATGGAACCTATACTGTTTTAATAATAGTTCCTAGGATTTTAATTTTTGTTTTGCATTTTTTTATCCTGTGCGATTTATTTTAATTTCTAGGTGTATAATTATTTAATTTTAATTTTGTATGTAGTTTGTAATAGCACCAAATAGTGGAAATAGTGAAAGATTTAAATTTTTGTATTTTAAAATTGATTAGTAATTAGGTTCAATTGGGTAAAAAATCAATTAAAATCAATGGTGGCAATAGCTTTAATTAGGGTTTGTATGTAATTAAATTAGGTTTTTTAGAAATCATATGTGAATGTGTGTTTGATTTGATTTTGTTATGTTTTTTTATGTTTTTTGGGTTTTTATGTTTGTTTTTGGGCCCCAAGCCCACGTTTAGGTCTAACCCATTAAATAAATAGGCTTAAAAATGATTTAGGTTTTTTTAAATAATTAAAATCAACTTAGGCCCATTAGGTTAATTATATTTTAGGCCCGCTTAGTTAATTAAAATTGTTTAGACTTAGCTCAGCCCATTTAATTGCATTTCTTTTAAAATAAATAGACCTGAGCCCACATTTCATTTAAAATAAAACCAGATTAAGACTTAGGCTCGCTAATTTAATTTCTTCTTTAAAATTGAATAGACTTAAGCTCATATCTTAAAAAGACTAAAAAATAGATTTAGGCTCATTAATAAATAAAATATAGGCCCACTTGTATTCTATTTCACCTGTAAATAAAATGTAGATTTGGCTAATTTATTTAAATAAAATTAACATAGTTTAGACTTAGGGACAACGTGATCTTAAGTGCATTTTTTCTTGTAATTTTATTGACTTATTGCCTTTTTGGGTAGATGGATGTTAATTAGGGTTTAATAAAATTGCATGTAATTAGAGGATGAAATAATCATTTATAAAATTATTCTAAATGAACACAAGACCAAGAGAAGTTAGTATTTCGTATCCAGAATCTCCTAGTTGTGGTGCTAATTTTCTTTAAGAGAATTGAGTACCACTAATCAAATTGTCCTAGTTATTACCCTGGGTGGCGACTCCTCATCTCTACGCCATGTCTTTGTGACAGTGGTTAGTGTGTTCTCTAAGGCCCTGAGCCTAAACAGTGTTGCGGTTGCTAAAATCTTGGACGCACACTAAACCCCGCTGTCTACAGATAACTCTAAGTATAGTCCACACAACTACTCCAAGATGGGTTGTAGTGAAGTTGTGGAGGTGAATATGAATAATATAGACAATATCCCCTATTGTGGTTCTCTCCACACCAATTACAAACCTGAAAAGAAGATGGAAAACATGTTCTACATTATATATAGGATCATATGCATTCAAACTTAAAAATTGATAAGAAAATCTACCATTATCCATGATAAATTACTTATCAATATTACAAATATAATAAAATAAAATAAAATGCTAGTCTAGGAGAAGTAAAAAGTAAATTAATATCAATATTGGCAATTTCCGGCAACAATACCAAAAACTTATTGTGTTCAAAACCTGTAAGTGCACAAACCGTGAATTGTAGTATAAAAGATATTATTCCCATGAGGATTGTATATTTAGTAATAATATCTCTACTTATGTTCTTAGCTAGCTAATCAATAAAGTAATTTAGCAAATCAAAATATAAATCTAAACAATTAAGACTAAAAGAAAAGCAAATGATAAAAACATAGAGCTTAGGTTTAGTTTCACTATTCTAATCAGATCATGAACACTTAATTATTAAACACCTTGATTTCAATAAAGGTTAATTGTTCTAAAATACTAAAGACTCTCTCGAGTTCAATTAAATATGTAAAGATTAAAGTTTAACCTACTCTCATGGTTAAAAAGTTAATCTAAATTCATTAAGTTTCTTAACAATTATTTTACTACTATTGACCTCTACCTACTATTATGGTTCCCCAAAGAGCTCGCCTACTCTTGTGGTTGAGTGGTCTCGGTCCTATGAGTCTAAAGCTAATAAATTCTCCTAACTCTTATTGGTGAATCTACCTATAAACATGCAAACAAGATGACTAAGAATGAAAGAATACATTAAGTGCAACTCATAAGATTAACTAAAAATCAAATAATAAAGCTTTGTATTCAATCACATCATAGAATAGCTACTCCTAACCTAAACCCTAAAAAGAGTTTAGCCACACATAATTTGTGGTAACAATTAAAAATATAATTAAAGAAATAAAAGATGAAGAAGAAGAAAGTATAGATAAGTCTCTTGAATCTCGTGACTCCTCTTCAATCTTCGGCTTTAAGTATTGCTCCCCCAATGTCAAATGAATCCCCAAAACACTTCTTAATGTCCTTTTTATAGGAAAATTTGATAAAAGACCTTTTAACCCTTGAATTCTTCTTCCTTTTTCGCTTAGGAAAAATCTCTTTTAATCCGACATGGCCTCAACATGGTCGTGCTACTTCTTGTGTTGTGGTGAAGCTCTTCAGCACAATTTCAGCATGGTCGTGCTCTTCCTTGAATCAAACTTTCAGTTGGTGTGCACGACCTAGTACATGGTTGTATCAAGGTCGTGCCTAACTTTGCCAATTTAGACAGAAAGATGCATAGGTTAAAGCATGCCTTTGTCTAATGTTCTTTCAGCTCCAAAAGTTGACATGGCTTGTAACACACTCATGCCATGGCCATGTCATACAAATCATTGACTTTTTAGAATTTCTTTTTAATCTTTCCTACAAAAAGGGAAACATTAATTAGTACTTAAATGTAAACTTCTAATTTGACTAGAATTAAACCAAAAATAATAAAATCCTAAATAAGACTCTAAAATAAAAAATTTCCAAATTAACCTCAAATCTATCCATTTAACATTATTTATTAATTTAAAAATTATTAAAATTTAATTAAGAAATATGTAAATATTACACACACGATGAGTATGTACATGCATAAAGAAATTAACTAACAATACAACAACCTTAAAAGAAAATAATAACAAGTATACAAATTACTATAACTTTTGAATGGGAAAATAATAATAAACTTGAAAGTGACATATCAAAATAAAAACTCATTAAAAATTAAAAATTAAAAATTCTTTGAATTTGACAAAGTTATGGGGACCGATAAGGCTGTTCCATTCTATTCTCTTCATGTATTCAGTATAACTAATAAAATAGAAAACTAAATAAAAATTTATTTTCATAAAAAATAGCTCTTTTTGAACTTGTCACGACCCAAACCAAGAATCAAGACCGATGCTAAGCAACATGAAATTTTTCGAATCAAGAACCTGTAGCAAGCCTTAAAAGAAAAAAAGCATGCAATAATTAAAATAAAATGTGTACCAATATTTAAATCTCAAACCAATATAATAAAATAAACTCTATCATATTATAAAATAAAATATATTAATACAATATTCAGAGAAACGCCTCTGAATTAACATCCAACATACAACAAAAATCAAATACAACTCACTACTGTAGTTTTTTAGAGTACAAATAAAATCAGGTAAGTAGATTACATAAACAAGTTGGGCTAAAGAAATCCGATGGATAGGCCTATTGCTGAGGTCTGAAAAAGAAGAATCTCCTAAAAAATATCAATTGAGGGGAGTCAAACCTCACTAAGTGAATTGTTATAATATATATACATGCATTTGCTAATGTCAAATGCCATCAATCATTCGTATATAATAAATATATATAAAGCATTTCACACAGATGTTGAAATCACTTTATATATAAATACTAAAAAACATATGTTTATGAAGGATCAAATAGAACCCTATTTAAATGCAACCTCAATCAAATAAGATTGGTGCACCCCAAGGAGAAACATCGGGTCTGATAAAACCCTTATTTAGCAATTCCTATAACTGCTCCTTCAACTCTACAGGAGCCATTCTATAGGGTGGCATCGAAATAAGGGTAGTGCCTGGAACCACATTTATACAGAACTCAATCTCTCTGTGAGGTGGTAAACCTGGCAACTCCTTAGGAAAAAACATCAAGAAACTCGCAGGCAATAGGAACATCTATAAGTGATAACTTCTCCACTAAAGTATCCCTGACTAATGCCAAATAACCTTGACAACCCTTCCTCAGCATCTTCCTAGCCACAATAGCAGAGATGAGATTCTGAGGTGCAGAACTCTTATCAGCCACAAACTTAAACTCTTCTTCATCAGGAATTCTAAAAATCATCTCTTTACTCTGACAATCCACAACAG
This sequence comes from Mallotus nudiflorus, assembly GCA_947683625.1. Classification (NCBI taxonomy): domain Eukaryota; kingdom Viridiplantae; phylum Streptophyta; class Magnoliopsida; order Malpighiales; family Euphorbiaceae; genus Mallotus; species Mallotus nudiflorus. The sequence goes on along the minus strand of CANTUR010000277.1, from coordinate 686,670 downwards.
CATAGTATTGAGACAAACAATCCATACCAAGGATAACATCAAATTCCATCACATCCAATAACACCAAATTTACAGGCAATTCTCTACCTCTGATGAAAATTGGACAACTGGAAAGAACAACATCGATGTCCAAAGAATCGCTTTGTGGAGTGGCGATAGACAAAGGAAAAGCCATCCTTGAAGCTTGCCAATAAGATTTTGAAGCAAACACAGGAGAAACAAAGGAATACGTGGCACCTGAATCAAACAAAACCCAAGCATCCAAGTAACAAACAGAAATAATACCAGCCATGACTGTATTAGATGCCTGAGCATCCTGTTGAGTAAAGTGAAAAACTCTAGCCTGACCTCGACCTCCCTGTTGACTGGTAGAAGCCTAGCCAAAACCTCTGGCTCCTCCTCTGGTACCTCTACCACGTCCCTATTGAGCAACAATCTAAGTCGAACTCGAGTGCTGAGCTGGAGGTAACTGAAAAGGAACTGATGCTACATTGATGATCAACTGTTATGGAAACTACAAAATCTGCTATAGCTGATAACTAAAATAGGGACATGATCTGGCAAAGTATCTCATTTTTCCACATCAAAAACAAGTCAGTGGTGCCATGTAACATGATCCCTGATGGACTCTACCACACGTCTGGCAAACACTAGCTGCTGACCTAGAACTATGACCACTACTACTGCTTGAAGCACCTAATCCAAATCTGATCGATCTGCACTGACCCCCATGGGCATGTCTACTACTCCTCTGCTATTGTCTCTGGCTCTGCTGAACTGGGCCTCTATGCTGACTACTCGAACCAATCTGAAAACTCAAATAAGGAGTAGTCTGAAATCCTCTTAATTGAATGCCCAGCTGGTAATAATCAAGCATAGCTCCTTGCCTGAATAGCCTCAGCTTAATCTCTTTGGCCAACTCTATCACTAACTCCAGAGTAAGGCCTACTATAGGCATCCTAATAAAGCAGAACCCAGACTAGTAACATACGCGGTGACGGTAAAGTACTAATCCCTCATTAGATCCTCTGCATATCTGCCAAGTCAAAGAAACACTCTAGTGTAGTCCTTAATATATTTTTCACCCCTGGAGATGCTCGTCAACTGGAGTCTGTAGCTCATATAGAGTAGCTCTGGGTAGAATCTCCTCATAAATCACTCTCTGAAATGTGCCCAGGTCATTGTAGTCATGTACAGCTCAATCATCTTGTTGACCATTTGCATTATCAAACTCTAAATTTTAGAATTTGAAAAATAATTTTTATACTAATAATTTCAATTAATTGTGTAGGGAATTATATACCAAACATACACCAAGCATATACACTTTTGGATAAATAGTGAATTTTTGGGCAAATTGAACCTCTAAGATTCAATAAGGCTTTTGACATCTTTAGAGCTCTTAAATGAGAAAATGAGCTTCATAAAATTTGAAGTAGACATCTTGAGCTTTCTGAATTGGGCTTATTTTTTAAAATCCAAGTTCATTTGGTCATGCAAATTTTGAGTTAAAATCCACGTATAGTCTGCCATCTCAGACTGCACATCTCTTAGTATTTTGGACATATATTGAGTTACAGAAGTCCAATTAAGGTGATTCAAAATGATATGAAAATATAAGTCAAATATATACAAATTTCATGAATAAAATATGGGCAAATTAAATTTTCTTTAGGAGCAGATCACGGCTTCAACTTATGTATAGCTGTTTGACATTATTCTGCATTTCAGATTGCACAACCCTTAGTAATTTGGACATATCCTTAGCTAAAAAAGTCAAATTTAGGTGATTCAAAATGATATGGAAAAATAATTCAAATATCTACAGCTTTCATGAAGAAAGTATGGGCAAATTAAAATTTCTTCAGAAGAAAATCACAGCTTCAATTTGGATATAGCTGTCTGACCGTAGTCTGCATTATAGATTGCACAAATCTTAGTTTTTTGGACACATCTTGAGCTAAAGAAGTCCAATTTAGGTAATTCAAATTAATATTGAAAGATAATTCAAATATCTATAGCTTTTATGAAGAAAGTATGGGTAAATTCAAACGTCTTGAGGAGCCAATTACCGTTTCAATCTATGAATAATTGTCTGACAACATTAGTCTCAATAATTCAAAATATAGACATTGGAAACATCATTTGCACCTCCAACAGCTATATTTTTTAGTATAAATACCTCTAGAGCTTAATAGAAGTTAAGCAATTTATTTATCATTCATTATTTTTTAAGCATTCATTGAGCTGTCAAATTCTCTTAAATAATTCTTTATTCGAATAACTCTTGTGAGAGTTGGGTGTGTGTTAGAGATAGAATTTCTCTTCATCTTAAATCTTAGGTTAGATTAAAAGGGAAGTGAGATTTATTTCTAAAGGAATTGGTTTAAGTGTTGTCTATTAAAACACTTGGGTTTTGGTTTTTTGAGTAAGCCTTGAAAACTCATGTTGTAAGGTTATAAGAGTGAGACATAAAACTCTTGTATAGTCTCAATCTTGTGAATAAGATTATGGGTGATTGAAAATCCTAACTTGGGGATAAGTTAAGTGGAGACGTAGGATTGTTATTGAATTCGAACTCCTTAAATCTTTGTGTTTTTCATTCTTCCTTCTCATCTTCTATTTAATTCTTGTAAAGAATTCTTTTAATTTCTCATTTTTATTTGATAGTCCTATTCACCCCCCTCTAGGACTCTTTTCACATCTATACAAACTAATCCAGGGCTGGTCCCTCTACTGACAGCTTGACAATCATGATCCACTGGTACTCGGTGTGAGCAATTTGAGTCCTCATCTCGATCGCATATAGAAATTCCAAAGGGTCTGATGTCCTATCGAAAGCTATACAGCCAACTCTAGCGTAGAACAGTGTTGCCTCAAGGTTAGATATACCCTGTTGATAGACAGGTTGAATCGATGGTGCAACTGGAGGTATCGCGGCATCCTCAAACTTAGGCTCTACAGGTTCCTCATCATATAGCTCACGTTGTCTATGGCAACCTACCGCTCCTCAAGGTCTACCTCTACCATGACCTCTGCGCCTCGCTAGCGGCTCTAAAGGTAAAACCTCATCCTAAAAGGACTCATCATTCTCAACCTCAATGACCAACGGAGTGACACGTTCTCGTCTCCTCATTTTGAAAAGACAAATAAAAAGATTCAGACAAAACAGACATCTAATGGTAATGCAGAAAACAAAATCAAGGAAAACTCATCGAAGACATACTCGAACCTAATAAACTGTAGTAGTTTCAAAGAAACACAACTCTGAAAACTTAGGGCCACAACTCTAACAACCTAGGCCCAGATACAAACTCTGCTTTGATACCAACTTTATCACGATCCAAATCGGGAATCATGACCGACGCTATCGAATGGGAATTCTTTTGAATCTTGAACCCATAGCAAGCCTTAAAAGAATAAAAGCATGCAATAATTAAAATAAAATATGCACCAATATTTAAATCTCCAACCAATATAATAAAAATAAACTCTGTCATATCATAAAATAAAATATATTAATATAATATTCAGAGAAAGGCCTCTGAATTAACATCCAACATACAACAAAAATCAAATACAACTCACTACTGCAGTTTTCTAGAGTACAAATAAAATCAGTTAAGTAGTTTACATAAACAATCCGGGGCTGAAGAAGTCCAGTAGATGGGCCTACTACTGAGGTCTGAAGAAGAAGAATCTCTTGAAAAATATCAATTGAGGGGAGTCAGACCTCATTGAGTGAATTGTTATAATATATATACATGCATTTCCTAATGTCAAATGCAATCAATCATTCGTATATAATAAATATATATACAAGCATTTCACACAGATGCTGAAATCACTTTATATATAAATACTAAAAAATTTATGTTTATGAAGGATCAAATAGAACCCTATTTAAATGAAACCTCAATCAACAATAACTCTCTAGCCATACAGGCTTACTTAATTTCAAATAAATTCACTTATTCCATATGGACAGTAGACTGGCCCCGAGACACTAAGTCAACTGAGCTCCAGCAGTCTCACTGTCAGTGTGATTAGCCTCGAGACACTAGGTCAACTGAGCTCCAACAACCATACTATCAATCATATCACATCTCAAATCAATCAATCTGAATCAAATCATAATTCACCACAAGTAATCCTCACTCAACCCTACATCTATCGCACCAATACATACATGGTCCTAATGCTGCCTAGTAGGTAGCACGTTCTATCGATATCCTTCATTTAAATAAAACATTCATACAGGAAAATAAATAATTTATAATACATTCATAATAGCAAAATAAACCATATATATATCAGAAATATACCTAAAATAAACCAAGTATATTTCGAGTAGATATATGTCAAATAAATTCAAATCAACCATGAAATATACCAAAAATAAGCCAATAATATACTTAAAAACAATTTAAGTATAAATCAATAGTATAACATGCATTTATTTCAAAATATACCAAAAATATACTAAAACTATACCTAAAATATACTTAAGAATTTGATGAAACAATTATGAATAAATACAATCAAAACATGTATATTCTAAAACATGCAACCTAAGTGCAATGTATATATAAAATAACAACTTACAAGTTTGTGCTTCTCAAGACTGGTTCGACGGGCCCGATGCACTAGGCCTCGGTCTCGGCGTAACTAAACAATAAAATAATAATAACAAAAATCAGAATAAATCTAACTTAAACTTCTAAAGAGACTCGATCTAAGAATACGAAATACAGACAAACACAGAATTTTAGGATTGACCCTATGTCATATCTTATGAGAAATCTATCAAAAATTCGGCAGAGCTTCCTCTGTAAAATGAAAATTTCTCTACTAAAAAGTAGAGCGGGTCCTGTAAGAAAACATACTTCTAGAAACAGAACACTCAACACCTTCGGTTGGGACCCCAAACTACACAATTCCCAACCAAAGTCCACAATTCCACCAAAAATACAAATAATATAATAAATATACTAAAAATCAATAAATGCCATAAATATCCTCAAAATATCAAAATATAACATATTTAACATTAAAACACTAAATATAATTATTTTCACAATAATTAAGTAAAAATCCCAAAATTATAATATAATATTATTAAAAATCAAATTTCTCGATAATTCACTATAAAATAGTGAAAATTCACTTTATATATTTACATAGCATAAATAGCCTAAATATATATTAAAAATAATTAAAAACCCGTTTAATTACCAATTTAATAAATAATATATTATTTGAAAACAAATTTTCAAAAATTAGTATTAATTAGTTAAAAATAGTAAATAATTTATAAAAATCATTTTATTGCCTTAAATAATTCTAAAACCATCTAAAACACAATATCTAATTATAATTATCACAAAATTACACAATTAACTCAATAAATCAAAATATACATAATATAATTAATATTCCTAAAAATTATATAAATTCACCAAAAATTATTTTAAATATTCTAAAATTATTAACTCACATTACAAACACAAATTCAACTAAATTTGCAATAAAAATAATTAATTAACATAATTATCAATAATTCAATATTTAATATTAAAATAATCAAAAATTAACAAAAAATCAAATTAATTCAAAAAAAATCACAAAAAATATATCTGAGAAGCTTGAGCTACCATAAACAATATTTGTTAAGCAAATTTTCATAAATCAACCATTATAAAGCTAAAAAAAATCACAAACCCAAAATCACATAAACTAAAAATTAGAGATATGTAAAAATCTAAAGGTTTTGAGCTCAAACGGAACTCAAAAATGGACTCACTAAATGAAATCTATTGAGCAAGACTGATCCGGCATCAATTGGTGGCCAAAATCTTCACCGGCGACCAAAGCTCCACTTTCGATTTCCTAGCAATTCCGGCGACTCTACGCGGCAGCAGGTGATGCTGGTGGCGACGGTTGGTTGTTGGAAGCTCCTTGTGTTGACAGTGGCCGATGGTTGCAAGTGGGGTGGTCCAGTGATGGTCCGGTTGAAAATGGCCAAAGGTGGAAGAAGGCATAAGAAGAAGAAGAAAAAGAAAAATGAGAAGAAAAATTTGTTGACCTGTTTTATACTGCTTTTAACTTTTACTTTTGTACTTTTTTTATGAAATTTAAAATTACCAAAATGCCCTCCAACCAAAATTAATAATAATAATAATAATAATAATAATAATAAGGCTAGAATAATGCAACAATAATAATAATGAAATAACAACAATTATAAATACAATATTATTAACAAAAATACTAATAATAGTAATAATAAAAATCTCACGTAAAATAAATTATTTTTACGTAAATAATTTCCTTAAAATAAAATATGTAATTAACAATGGTAACTAATGATAATAATATACATTTAAAATTTAAAATTTTTAATACTGCATATCCCGAAATATATTTTAATACTTTAAAAATTCAGTTCATAACAGAACTAATTTTTTACAAATAGCACCAACTATTTTAAGATATTAAGGTAAATATAGTTAAAACATATTTAATTAATTTTTATGAAAATAATAATATGTCTTTATCAAAAGCATTCAAAAATTTCTTTCTTTAAAAAATTATGAAAAAATGAAAATTATATAATTTTTTGATTGAACCACTGGTATCTAAAATTTTTGAATTTTAACAAATCTGAATTAATTCAAACATGATCAAAAGGTAGAAAATATCTACCAACAACTAATTTAATGAAATTACATACATTATAACTTGAATTCAAGACATCGCTAAAGCATGAAAAGTTTCTACCAGTGATTCTAATGGTTTTTAAAATAAAAATGATAAAATTTTAAAAAAATAAAAATTAGAAAGCTTTAAAAAGTCCAAAATGACCCATATAAAAGAACATAAACTGATATTATTTATTAATAATAGTAATTTTTCTTAATATCTAGTAAAAAAAATCTAAAATAGAAGTATTATTGATCTTAATTTATTTTTAATAAAAATAGAGTTGCATTTTTCCCTTTTTTTTTAATAATAAAAATAGTGTTACCCCTATTTATAAGCAACAGATGCTGCGGCTAAAAGACCGTAACCGGCTATTGAGGTGTACGCTGGCAATTGAATTTTTTTTTTGTAGGATTCGTTAAACTTGATAAGAACAGGGGGAAAATAAAAGGCAACTCTAAACGAAATGCTTACATCATGATTGGTTGAATTCCACAAAATAATTCATTTAATTTTCAAATAAAATTTATTTTTAAATAAATTTAGACTAATAAAATGTATTTGGGTTCAAATAAATAATTTCATATTTATTATATTGTATTTAATATAAATTTATAATTTAAATTATTTTTTAATTTTGATCAAAAAATACACTTTTAAAAAAAAAGATATTTTTTAAAAAAAATAAAAATAATAAAAGGGTATTTTAATCATTTTTAAAATATAGACTTACAAATTGTAATTTAGAAATTACAATCATTTTGTTAAAATTTGATGTAATTATAATCAATTTGACAAATTTAATATTTAAAAGTGCAAAAATTCTATTATATATTTATTTAAATCAAAGACACATCATTCAGAATTACAAATGAATTCCACTAAATTTTGTAAAATTTATTTTTACCAAACACTTTTAATATTTATTTTTATTTTTCATTAAAATAAGTTCCAATATAAATTAAAATTAAAAATAAGATCAATAATAACAATTCTTCTAGTTCAGAATTTGAGAAAAATTACTATTTCTTATATTCTAAAGTTTATAGCGTAATTGTATGTAATTCTAAAATTTATAATAGTTTATAATTTTTTTTATTATTCTTTTGAGACCGTTGTGTTAAAATAATATAAAAAAAATTAACAGTGCATGCATAATAAATAATATCACTTCCTGTTCGAATGATGATACGTATAGTTAAATTTGACATTTTGGTCGACATAAAATGATATTTCACTTTATCTGTCCAGTAAAAAATGTTTTACATGTAGCACAATTTAAATCTTCTATCCTTCGTTCTTCTATAGGACTCATTTAGACCTTTTCTTTTTTTATATTTCCAATTTTTATTTTTAATTTTGTTTGTTCTTCCATTTTTAGTTTGAAAATTGTATGAATTTTATTTTTTTCTTGTAAACTTTTTTTCCTAATTGTTTAAACAAAGGTATTACTACTTTTCTTTTTTGAACATAGTATTACTACATTGAATAAAATGGTAAACTTCATATTGAATAGTCACGAATCCACACTTTATGTAAAGTATAAATAATATACATATTTTAAAATAATTAATTAAAGACTACTTTTCTTTTTTGAACATAGTATTACTACATTGAATAAAATGGCAAACTTCATATTGACTAGTCACGAATCCACACTTTGTGTAAAGTATAAATAATATATATATTTTAAAATAATTAATTAAATAATTTTAATAAATAGAAAACTATAATTTAAATCAATATAAAAATAAGAACTTGAAAAGTTATTGTAATAATATTATTTTATTATTTTTATTAAGAGTATATATATATATATAGAGTAATAATAATAATTGAATAATAAAATATAATAAAATTAAAGTGTTTTTCTTGAAATAAAACATGTGTATTTCCAAATAAAATTTTTCATATTTTTATAGAAAAATATTGTAAATTTTAATAACTCTCACAAACACACAATATTAAAACTTGGGTGACAATTTTTATTTGTTATAAATTTTATATTGTGATGTATTTTTTTTTTTTTTATCTATTAAACACAAATAAGAAAGCTATAAATTTTACAATAATTCTGATCTTTCATGATTTGGAAGAGCAAGTCAATAATATTAAGCGATTTAGGCTCACCCATATAATATTAAGTTTTAATTTTTATCACTTTAATTAAATATTAAATTTTTATTAATTTAATTTTTTAAGTCATTAAAAGTCAGAATTAGTGTATACACTATAAGAACAACGATTGATGCTTGATGAGTTGACTTTCATTTTTTTTTTAGCTAACAGTTGACTCACATCTTAAACGGCTCAAAAGTATAGAAAATGAAAATAGCTAAATATTAATTTTTATAATTTATATCTATTGTTTTTGTTCAAAAATTAATTTTAAAAGAATTTTTTAAATTTTTTATGAGGTATATTCAAATTAATTTTATTTTTATAGAAGTTAATTGTAAATATTAAAACAGATAGATGAGAAAAGAATGAATTCTCCCAACAATTTAAATAAGTCTAGAGTTAATCTAATTTCTTTTTAAAAAACTCGAATATATCATATGTTATGACGGGGAAATTTCACTCTTTATAATTAATTGCATATTATCTTAATATCAGTTAAAATTTAAGAATATGTAATTCTATTTTAGAATATTATGTAAAGAAAAATTCAAAAGAAAAAGATAATTTAAGTGAATTTTTTTTCATATTTTCCATAAAATATGTTACATCCTTTATATATACATTAATTATTCCTATATATGGAAACCTAATTATATACTAATCAGGAGGAACTAATTAGGAATAATAAAATAATTTTCCAAACAAAAAATAAAGATTTAATTTCTAATATTTAAATCTTTGACTATAACTCATTTCAATACTTCCCCTCAAGTTGGCGAGTGTATGTCAATTATTCCTAACTTGTCAAGTGAGTTTTTGAACATTTTTCTAGATACAGTTTTTGTAAGGATGTCAGCAAGTTGAGTCTGAGAAAAAACAATTGGAAGATCAATTTTTCCTTGATTCGGATGATCTTTGATGAAGTACGTGTCAACCTCCACATGCTTAGTCTAATCGTGTTGAACTAGGTTGTTTGTAATTGTTATAGCTACCTTATTATCACAATTCAAAAACAAAGGCTTCAGATGATTTAGTCCCAGATCATGAACAATTCGCCTTATCCAGAGTAATTCACATACGTCATGTGTCATTCCTCTAAACTCAGTTTCACCACTTGACCTTACTGCAACCTTTTGTTTATTGCTCCTCCAAGTGACTAATTTTTTTCAACAAACATTAAGTACACAGATGTTGATTTTCGATCAGTTTGAATTCCAGCCTAATCAACATCTGTATAGCCAATACTTTCATAATCCTTATTTCTCCTAAAAAATAAACTTCTGCCTAGAGAAGACTTTAGGTATATTAGCACTCAGTACACTGTATCCATATGTTCTTTACTCGGAGAATGCATAAACTAACTTATAACACTTACTGCATAAGTAATGTCTGACCGAGTATAAGAGAAGTAAATTAATCTTCCCACTAGCCTTTGATACTGAGCTTTATCAGTTGGAACTTGAACTTTTCAGATTGATAATCCATGGTTGACTTCCATTGGAGTCTCGACTAGCTTACAATCAAGCATACCCATTATATACTTCCGTTGGCGGAGAGAAATTCTTTGAGCTAATCTTACCACTTCAATCCCTAAAAAATACTTCAAGTTACCCAGATTATTAAGTTCAAACTCGATTGCTAACTGTCTTTACAAAGTTATTATCTCACTTGGATCATTTCTAGTGACTACCACACCATCAACATACACAATAAGAGCAATGAAATTACCTGTCTTTCATTTGATGAATAGTATATAATCAGCATCACTTTGTTTATAACTAAGCTTCCTCATAAAGGTTGAGAGTCATACAAACCTTACTCGAGGTGATTGTTTGAGTCCATACAATGCTCTTTTAAGTTTGCATACTTGGTCAGTGTACCTCATTCTAGGTGGTGGATACACTTCTTCATTAATGGTTCCATTCAAAGAAGCATTTTTTACATCAAACTATCATAGTGGCCAGTCTAGGTTGGTAGCTAATAAAATAAGAACTCAGATGGTGTTCATTTTTTTTACTAGGGCAAATGTATCCTTATAGTCAATTCCATACTTCTGAGGATATCCCTTCGCAACCAACCGAGCTTTATATCGATTAATGCTTTAACTTGGATTTAGTTTGACGGTGAATATCCACCTACATCTAACTATTTTCTTTCCTTCAAGAAGTGGAACAAGTTCCCATGTGGAGTTCTTCTATAATGCTTCCATTTCATCATTCATGGCTTTCTTCCTAGCCAAATCAGTTAGAGCCTCTTGCACGTTACTCAAAATAGATACAATAGATAATTAATTTATAGTATATGCATGTGATTTTAACAAATGGTTTATTGATATATAGTTATTGATAGGATATTTAGCTTTGGTATTGAGGTTCGAATCATATTGTCTTTTTAGAATCTATTTATTTATTCTAAAAGGATAACTAGGCTCGGTATTTAAAGTTATTAAAGGAGGCGAGTTTACCTTATTGTGTACATCCAGAGTTCCTTCAGCTTCTGGCGTGGACTAGGAAGGTGTACTATCTTGATTATTTTTAAGTCTAAGCACAACACTCGGACTATCTTTAGTTATCTATTCAGGTGGGATGCTCGGGATGCTCAAAACAGGTAAGATACTCAGAGCATGGGAGATGCTCATAACACTTAGAGTGCTATCTTTAAAGATGTCCCGAACTCTCTCCCCATTAAGAGAGCACTTAGATGGAGAGAAGTAGGGTGCATTTTGATGGAATTGAACATCCCTAGTTATATACATCTTATGAATAGATGGATCATAACATTGATATCCCTTTTAAAGCTTGGCATATCTAGAAAAGATATATCAGATAGCTAGTGTATCCAATTTATTGAGTATTTAATGAATAAATGTTGAATATGCAAATACTTGGGTTCGAGATTATTGAGAGGTGGAGTTGGGATTAGCTCTTAAAGTGTTTAAAGAGGAGTTTTAAAATTGAGAATTATGGATGGAGTTTGATTTATGAGATAGGCAGCAAATAAAATAGCCTCTCCCCAGTATTATTGAGGAACATTCATGTCAAACAAAGATGCTCAAACTACTTCCAATAGTTTCTAATTTTTTCTTTCTGCTATACCATTCTATTGAGGGATTCCAGCACAGGAGGTTTGGTGATGAATGCTAAGTTATTGGTAAAAAATTTTAAGGTCCAAGTTAAAATACTCCCCAACATTGTCATATTGTATGACTTAAATTTGACATTAATACTACACTGCCACCATTTTGTACAAGTCCTGAAACATAGAACACACATCTCCTTTGTTTAAAAGTAAGGATACCTAGGTCATCTGGGTACATTCATCAATAAATGTTACAAAATATCAAGCACTGGACAGAGTAGGAATTCAAGCAGGCCCTCATACATTAAGATGAATAGTCATAAATGGAATTAAATTCTTATTATAACTCAATACATATAAAATCCAATGGCTCTTTGCCAATTCACAAATATCACACTTGAGCTCAGTCTCTTTGATACTCAAAAATAAGTTAGGCCTTATTTTTCTAAGATAATGAAAAGATAAATGTCCCAAACGTCAATGCCACAACATTACTTGTTCTTTATCCGAGCTACTTCAAACAACACTATTGACTTGACTTGATTTCAAACTCGGATCACCATGTAAATCAAGATAGTATAACTTTCTATGTTTAACAACAGAGCCAAGAATCTGATGCATCATAATATCTTGAAATAAACAATAGTTAGGCAATAATTTAACAGTACAGTTTAAGGTTTCAATGATTTGGCCAACATATAGTAGATTACAAGAAAGAGATGGAATAATAAGAACAATATCCAAATTAAGAGAGTTAGAATAAGATATTGATCCTTCATGGGTAATGGGTATTATTCCTCCATTAGCGATCAGAATATTTTATTGCGTTGATGGTTGAATGGAGGTTAGATGATGGGTGGATTTTTTCATATGATTAATAGCACCTATATTAATAATCCATCTATTATTCTGAGTAAGATTTATCACACCTGATGTTTCATTGAGGTCACCACTTGGTTTTATGACATTAAGGGTGGTAATTGCATCTTTTTTGAGCTTTTTACGAGGCTTTCTATTGAAATTCCACCATTACAAATAGCCCATAATTTCAAAGCATTATTCCTTGGAGTGTTCAGCTTTACCACAATGAGTACATGTGTATGTATTGGACTTACTCGGTGATTTTCCCTTGGATTGTGGTCAAGTCCAAGCCGTTACAAGTACTGCATTGTCCGATAGAAACTTCAGCTCCTCCATCGTTTATCGCTAGTTGTGATATCTATGCACATATGCATAACTAGACACGAGATCAAGGGACGGATCTTTTTGTAGTATTTCACTTTGAGCATTATTAAATTCTGAGTCAAGTTTGGCTAGGAAAATATAAGTTTAAAGCCTAGAAATATACTTATGGAGTGATAATAATCCGCTAACATCCTCCCCTTCAGCACTTGTCCAGGCATCAATATCTTAAAATATCCCAACTAGTTCATTATAATGTGTAGTAATGGCCTACCATTCTGACATGTAGTGAAAGATTTTCAATTTAACTTAAATAATTGAGTTTCATCATATCCATCACAAAAAGTTTTAGAGACAACATCCCACATCTCCTTTGTTGTTTGAAGATGGATGAATCTCTACATTAATATTGGACTCATTGAATCAATGAGCAAACTTTTAACTCAGTTATTATCAATAAGCCAAGCCTCCAAAGCCTTATCTCCCATAAGTGGTTTTGAGGTTATGCCAATAAGGAAACTAGATTTATTTCTAGCTCCAATTCACATCACTATAAGTGTGACCATAGAGGATAATGTGTATCATTAAGTATAACTCCAGTAGGAAAAGGAGAATTATCTTAAAGGGTTTGAATGAAAGTTGGTGTTCCATGTGATACAATGGATGTGTTTTCAATGGTCATGGTGGATTTCGGTTTCAAAAAAAAAGAGGAAAAAAATGATTAAAGGATTCAATACAAAATTTGAACTCTATTTCAAGAGTTATGCTTTAATACTATGTAAAGAAAAATTCAGAGGAAAAAGAGAATTCAAGGAAATTATTTTTTCATATTTTCATAAGAGAGGTTATATCCTTTATATATACATCAATTACTCCTATACATGGAAAACCTAACTATATACTAATTAGGAGGAACTTAAAATTAAATAATTTCCTAAATAAAGAATAAACATTTAATTCCTAATATATACAATCAAATCTTTAACTAGAGCTCACTACAACATATTAGAATCTGAAAGATCATCTTACTTCCTACACAATTTGACCTTGGATGAGTTATTAGTTATGGCAAAATAAGTCATTTGTATAGTTTGAGTATCACTTGATTAAGGGAGATTTTTGCATACTTTAAAGCAGTTTTAAGAAAAATATTTTAAATATTTTACCATAAAACTATAACATTCAAACAAAACTACAATTAAATTGATAAAAATCCTAAAAAAAAGTCATAATTAATAGGTCACCATTCAAGAGCACGGGGTTAACAAAAGGGTTATGGAAAATTCAGTTGCATTAAATTAGTTGTTGTAAAATTTTTACTATTATTATAATCCTACCTAAATTAAACTGAATTAGTGAAAATATAATTAATTTGAAAAACCAGTGATTCAAAAAAAACATATCAAAGTATCCTTATTCATTTGTTAACCATCTCGCACTCATCGATGCATTCATTGTAAAGATCTATAAGCTCAACTAGATGGTTGAGTTTTTTCATATAATACTCCTCATACATTCTGCATGAAAATTTATCAAACTATAATTTCTTGTCAATCTTGTAGTCAATGTTATCAGGATAGTTGCATAAAGGGCATATGATCTCCACTCGCTTTCTTGTCAATCTTGCAATCAATGCTATCAAGATGGTTATAGAAAGGGCATCTGATCTCCATTTTGATATCAATGCTATCAGAATGGTTGCAGAAAGGATGGTTATAAAGATCTCCACTCACTTTGCCTTCTTTACATGGCACTTTGATCTTCTTTTTGTTATGGTTTTGATGCTAAAAACAACTTGTTGTATCAATTAATGTATAAAAAACTAAATTTATTAGTATCTATGTGCAATTGATCAATGGTTCCATATATAAATAATAAAGGGAAGAGATGCATCCATGAAAATCCTGACGTGAAGAGGATTTTTCTATTTGGAGGTGACTTTGGTTTTTATTGTCCTTTTGAGAAGGTAGTCATTTAAGAGATATAGTACTGGCAATATAGTCTAGCAATTATTGTTTTTTTAACCAAAAGTATCATAAGTTTACTGTACTTGATGGTATGGATCTCATGACAACTAATTTAACGTGACTGCATATATTAGAATTTGAACCCAAGACCTAATTTAAGCAAGGACAGCTCCCCTATTAGTTGATTTCAACTATTGTTGCTATCTAACAATTATGGTTAATATAAGATTTAGTCATCAATTGAAATCAATAATTAATTATATTATTTTACAATATATTGTCAACATATTAACATAAAAATTAGGCAAAATATGAAAAATTTCTTACTCATGTGGCAAGTTTTTTTCCTTGCATTTCTCTACAAGTTTCTTAAAGTTTTTTCTTGTCTTTTATGAAAGTTTTTCTAGTTTTCTTCTAGCATTATAGCTGGAAACTCTAATAAAGGAAATAATGCAAATTTAGAGGAACAATATCATAATCTCAATATTTATGATACATTTGAACCAGAACTTATAGTTACTGAGGAGGAGGTAGGAAAGGTGAGTACGGTGAAGAAGTTTTGTCTCATTAGTAAATTCTTAACCAAAAAACACATCAATGAGAAACACTCTTGTCTCACTATGGATTCTGTCATAGGAGTTTGTATATCCAATATAGGGAATCAAATTTTTTCCTTCTAATTTTTTCATGAATTGGATATGAATTGCATTCTTAAACAAGGACCTTGGTCATTTGATCAAAACCTTATAGTCTTGTTGCCTTACAATAAGTCTGTCGAGCTAAAGGAATTGTAATTTCGTTCTATGGAGTTCTAAGTTCAAGTCTATCATCTTCCGGTAGGTATAAGCTCTAATAGAATTCTTCAAAGAATTGCTAACTCCATTGGCAAGTATGTTTCTTTAAATAATAATAACTTAATAGCCTTTGTTGCATTCAATTATGAGTCAGGGTCGAGATGGACATAGTGTAAACAACAGGGTTTAGCGCATGCCCAAGATTTTAGCAATCGCGATACTATTTGAGCTTAGGGCTCTAAAGAACACACTAACCACTATCACAAAGACATGGCATAGAGATGAGAAGTCACCACCCAGGATAATAACTTGGACAAATTGAAAACAGGTGGTACTCAATTCTCTAAAAGAAAGCTAGTACCACAATCAGGAGATTCTTAGTATAGAATACCAACTACTTTCAGTCTCATGTTCTTTTAGAATTAGTTTATGAATTACTATCTTACTCTTTATTTACCTGCAATTTCGTATAAACCCTTATTAAAATAATCAACTCTAGGAAAACTAGTCATGAAATGTACAAGTAAACAATGCATTCATCACAATCCTTAGTTTAGTCTAATCTACATTAATTTTAATTAAATGAGCTAAATCTACATGTTTTAATTTATAAGTGAGCCTAAAGACTAATGGGCCAAATTCTTATTTCATTTTAATTAAATGATCATTAGTTTATTTATTCTAATTCTAAAAGGGGCCTAAATCTTCAAATTATGAAGTATTTAAATTAATGGGCCTAATTCTAAATATTTTATTTCTAAAGTAATCTTAAGTGTACAAATTATGAAAAGGCTTAGATTAAATGGGCTAAGTATAAATTAAATTGGGTTGGCCTATATATAAATTAACTAATTGGGCCTAAGTTATCTCTAACCTAAATCTAGTTAATTATAGGCCTGAAATACATTTTAATTAATTAAAAATTAAAAAACCTAAATTTAATTAAATGAGTTAAAGCCTAATGTTGGCTCAAGGCTCAAAACAAATAAAAAGAATAAATAACCCAAAAATATTAAAAAAATATTAAAACAAACAAATAAATTATTAAATAATTAATTTGACTTATTCTAAAATCCCTAATTTAATTAAAGTGACTCTAAACAAATAAACTAAAATAAAATAATCAACAATCAATCATAATCCTAACCACTTAAATCTAATTTAATTTTAATTAAATAACTTAATGATTTCTATAGCCATTAATTTTAATTAATTAACTAATTAAAACCCTAATTTCACTTACCAAATAATAAAACACATAAACACACACATGTTTTTATTATTCCCACTATTGGGACTTTTATAATGAACTATTAAGAATAATAATAAAGGAAAATTAATACAACCCAAAAATAATTAAAATAATGATAAACAAACTAAATAAAACATATCTTATAAAAACCCTAAAAAAACCCTAGAAATTACAAACTAAATAAATAAGTACACAATTTATAAACAAAGAGTTAGGATGCTTACCTGTGTGCCGTGATTATTTATGCCACTATGTTGGTTGAATGCGATTTAAGGATCACTAGAATTCCTATGGAATTTCTAGCTGTGATGTTATCACTGTGTTCAGTGAATAACGATTGACGCTATGTTCAGTGCATTTTGAAAATAGGCTATAGTTTCAGTGGAACATATAGCAGTGATGTTATCACTGTGTTGAGTGAATAGAAATTGACACTGTATTCGGTGAATAGCAATTAACACTGTGTTCAGTGTATTTTGAAAACAAGCTATAGTTCCGATTAAACATATAGTGGTGATGCTATCACTATGTTCAATGACTAGCGGTTGACACTATGTTCAGTACATTTTTCTATATTCACCGTGGGACGTTTAGCAACTAACACTATATTCCATGTAGGATGTCTAGTGATTGTGATTTTCACTATATTCCTTATGGGATGTCTAGTGATTATGATTTTCACCGTATTCCCGGTGAGACGTTTAGTGATGTGATTTTCATTGTATTCCCTGTGAGAAGTCTAGTGATCTGATTTTCACTATATTCCCTATGGGACGTCTAGTGATCATGATTTTCACTATATTCTCTATAAGATGTCTAGTGATCATGATTTTCACTATATTCCCTATGGGACGTCTAGTGATCGTGATTTTCATTATATTCCTTGTAGGATGTCTAGCGATCATGATTTTCACTATATTGCCTGTTGGACGTCTAGTGATCATGATTTTCACTATATTTCCTATGGGACGTCTAGCAAAAATATGTTATAACTACTATGTAGTGTCTAGCAAATTGTACTATAGTTCCTATGGAACGTCTATTACCTAATTTCAAATGTGTTATAATTTTCATGGAATGTTTAAAAAAAAGTGATTTGATAGTGTGCTATAACTAATGTGCAGCGTCTAGTAAGTTACGATCATTTGGAATTTTTATTATAACTACTATGTAGTATATAACAAAGTGGATCTGAAGACTATATTATAGCTACTGTGGAGCATATAACAAGGTGCATTTGAAAATTATGTTATAGATATTGTGTAGCATATAATTAAGATGAAGTGCAATGTATGCAAAATGCAGACTTCACATTAGAATTTCATGTTAACTAGGATTTTAAGATTTTGTGTTGATCAACTGTGCTAACTAATTGGAATTTTTTTTTGGTTGATTTTCTTTGAATTCTTATTGATTGACTCTGATCAATCGCCTTTGTTGCTTCATGACCATGATTAACTTGTTGGTGCTAGTGCTGATTTCAATTTCACTATGTTAACCATCTCTATAAGTTGGGTGCACTTTCTTCTAGATTTGCAATTCTTACAGACTTATTGAAGTTAGCTTCAATCATGATGAATGTACAAAAATACATTATAATGTTGAAAATTTATGAGAAAATTCATCAATTTTTTATAAGATAGCATGCACTTAATGAATCTCACTATTTTTTTTATTTTCATAAATATCATTTATTTTGTCATATGCAAAGGTTAGAGGCATCATTAACCATCTTATGTTGAGTGCATATCTTTTACCAAGTGAAGAGCTTAATTCCACACCTAATTTTAAAGAGAATTTGCTAAACAAAACCCATAGAATTTGAGTATAAATAGATAAAATTCTGAGAATCAAAATAGCCTTTGCATTATTTTTATGCTTTTCTTTCTTAACCGAGTATTCCCCTGCCTTTCTCATATTACTCAACATGGATACTTTTGGAAAGTTCCTTTGGATACTCATACTCTTACAAAGCATTGGAGTAAATAGAGCAACTTTTGACGTGGGTCCTCTTTTAGTATTCCCCTGCCTCTCTTGTATTACTCAGCCTGGATACTGCCAGAGGTTCATGTTGATACTCTTGCTCATTTTTTAGCATTGGAGTAAATTTTTTTTGCTCTTATTTTGATTCTCCTTTTAGTATTCTCTCACCTTTCTCGTATTACTCAGCGTGGATATCGTCAAGGGATTTTATACTCATACTCATTTCTAAGCATTGGAGTATATTATATGCACATTATCATTCGAAAGACTGAAATAATACTCTAAAATGCAACCCATTTATGCTTCATGTCCATAGATTTTGTCTTTACATATTCTTCCCCTCGTTTAGGTGCAAAGCAAACATTAGATTGATTAGAGTTTATAAACTCTCAACACAAAGTCATTAACTAATCATATGAATTCTGCAAGGTTAATAAAAGAAAGCCACTATGATCAAAGGTCATGAGATGGGCTTTTTGCACACGATCTCATGAAGTGGATGAATTTACTTTCAATTTATGGATTTTATTATTGAGATGGTACTTTATCACAGAATCTAAGGAAATAGAGTGTTTGGCATTTGCTATCTTGCCCATTCTTATTGATGTACTAGTTCCTTTCCCTTTCTTCATTCTTTTTTTTTCCTTACACAAACTATCATAAGTTAGTATATTCTATTTTTAAGTGAAGAGATTTTATCTAAATGTAATGTTATTCTTTAACATTCTTCCCTTTTGATTATGATAATGATGTCTCTGATCACAGGGTCATGATACTCCATCATTAAAGTCATGGCCTAGGGTTGAATTTGCCTTTCAGCCATTCCATTAATACTATGGTAGAGGGCTTCATTCCTCTTTTTAACATCTCCTATAAAAAAAGGTTTAGGAGTTAGAAATCTTATTTCATGATTAAATAATTTTCTAGAGTGCATTCATTTTAAGTTTTTAGTTCGTTTTCCCTTTTATAAGGCCTACGAATCTATTGATGACATGTTGGACCTTCTCATCACCATATTTCATACCTACATTGGTTTAACTGTTAGTCATATGCACTAGGTTAATCATGTATTACCATATTTTTACTTTATCATTTTATTTAATAAAGAGGCATTTTTCATTATCATTTTGTGTTATGATAATTACTTGAATAGTCAATTCTTACTAAGGTCATCAAGGACATAACTTGATAGTAAAACCCTTAGATTAAATATGAGTTCTATTCAAATTATCCCTAGTCATAACAACATATTATGGCTAGTATGATGTTGATTGATGATTATGTTTTACTAATCATGAATATGAGATATTAAGTCAATTCATAGGTACTTATTTAGGAAATAATGTACTGGATTGACCCATCATGAGAATACTACATAGATAATTGTCATAAGTAATTCTCATCATAATAATATTCATTTAGTCCTTTGACCTTGAAATCATTATGGATTTCTACATAACTATTATATATTTTGACACAATCTAACATTGTCTTTAACAGGATGATTAAATAGATTATTATTGGATATGAAATTAGTTATGTGAGGAATGTGAGTGATTGAGAAGGAATTTGTCCCTCATTTAATCTGAGTAAAATATCTATGGGCCCCTTGATAAGATAGACTGACGAAAATGCATGGCCATGCTAAACTGTTTGGATAAAATTTTTGAAAACTCTTTTTCAAAAATGAAACACTAGTTTTCAAATCAATTAATCAAATTACTTAGATCCGGGTTAAGGTTTGTGGTTAAAATTTTTAATTTCTGCTGCATTTTTGAATCAAGAAACCCAACAGTGGTATCAGAGCCACTTGTAATTTGGTTAATTTGATTTTATATATATATATATATATATGTGTGTGTGTGTGTGTGTGTGTGTGTGTGTGTGTGTGTGTGTGTGTGATATATGTTTTTGAGTGATTCATTTTTGAAAAAGAGTTTTCAAAAATTTTATCCAAACAATTTTGTTTTTGTGACGTCCTCTTAAATTTATATGAAAACAATAGTAAATATTAATTTGATTAATGTTTATAATTATTTAATATGATTAAACAATAATCAAAATTTTGATTTTCTGGTTTAACTATTCTATTTTTATGAAAAAACTGAATATGTATACAAATTTTTATCAAAGGGCGATCTGTTTAAGAGTTAAACAGATCATGCAGAATAAACTGTTTAAGTGTTAAACAGAATAAATCAATTTGGAAAAAATTAATTATTCTGCAATATGATTTATGAATAAATTAGGGTTTATGGTGGCAGTTGTTTAAATGTTAAACATAAAGGAAAATTATCTATTTTGAACAAATCAATTAGATAGCAATTTGGTTGCGAAAATTATTATTGTTTTAAGGTTTTTGGCAACAACTCATTCAAAGAGTTAAGGTAAATTGTTTACCTTTAGGGGCGCTGCCCCCGAACCCCTACAAAGGGGCATTGCCCCCTTGACCCCCACCCGCTAACTGGCTAATTGGACCGTCGCCTAAGGCACTGCCCCTTGACCCCGAATGGAGTTGTCACATAATTTATTTTTCATCATAATAATTAAATTAACATGTAATTTTATTTATTGTGCTATATATGTTTATTCTTAAATGCATGGTGCATAGCATGGCCCTTAAACCAATGTGATTGGATTTTGCTATTTTATTTTATTGGGTTGTAATTTTTAAATACGACCTGTGAGTCATTTTATTTATTGTAATTATTTTATTTTATTAGATAGTAATATAATAGTTTTGATTACAAAATGTAATGTAAATTAAGACCCAAGATGCAAATTCAAGTTAGAGGCCTGTGATAGGGATCACAAGTGGGAGCCCAAGGATGAGGTCCATGGTAGAAGATGGAGATCCAAAATTAAAGGCTCAATTTGTATTTGTAATATCACCTAGGTTTGACCTTTAATCTTCATGTTGGCTTATGAAGATCAACTTAGTTATGGGCCATGCTATGTCACGTTTATCTTATTATGTTAGTATGTTATGCATGTGATGCCATGAGATGCCATGTATGAGATGCAATATAACAATAACTAAATAAGATAAAAATTATCTAAACCTTCATCTAATATTAAGTCATTAAAATGCCTCCCATTAATCGACACTTATCAAGATTTGGATTGCTATATATAGGTTATGTCAAAGCATTGTATATAAAGCCATCTAAATAAGATAAGATGGATAATGGTGACATCCATATGTTTGAATTGGTTAGACTTAACTAGGTTATCAAAACAGTTTTGGACCTAGGGCATTTGATAGGATATGATGGTATGTATGATATCCTATAAGTATCTAAGAATTACATGATATGTGATTGGTAAAGTGTTACCTACCTAAATAGCCACACTTTAAGTGATAAGTACTTAAAGTAAGGTGAAATATGGATCTTGGCCCACTAAGAAATTTCAATTATTGAAATTATTTTGAGGGTTTTATTATTTATGAAAATTTAGTGGGATTTTTCTTATGCCTCTTTCATAATAAAACTAAACGTACTTTATATATATTTATTGTAGATAATGACATCAAACACTGCACCTACCATGTCATTGCGATCGATCCTTGAGAAGGATAAGCTAAATAGGACTAACTTTCTTAACTAGTACAGAAACCTAAGAATTGTTCTTAGGCAAGAAAGAAAGGAATATATCCTTAATCAACCCATCCCAAAGGAACCAGCTGCTAATGCTCCTAGAGCA
This sequence comes from Mallotus nudiflorus, assembly GCA_947683625.1. Lineage (NCBI taxonomy): Eukaryota > Viridiplantae > Streptophyta > Magnoliopsida > Malpighiales > Euphorbiaceae > Mallotus > Mallotus nudiflorus. The sequence continues at coordinate 663,886 of CANTUR010000277.1, read as the reverse complement.
TAAAAGGATGCTTATAGTAAGCATCTCAATGATTCAGTTGATGTCACTTGTCTCATGCTTGGATGTATGGAGTCTAAGCTTCAAAAGTAACTGATGGAAATGGAGGCTTATCCTATGATAGGCCATCTCAAGGAAATGTTCTAAGAGAAAACTAGAATTGAAAGGCTCAATACCATCAGGGCATTGCTCTCTTACAAGTTGACTGCTAGCGGCTCTGTCAGTCCTCATGTTCTTAAGATGAAAGGTCATCTTAAACACTTGGACAAGCTTGGTCATAAGATTAAACAAGAATTGGCTATTGATATCATTCTCCAATCTTTTCCTGAAGCTTATGATGGTTTCATCATGAATTTCAATATGCATAGTATGGACAAAATTATTTCAGAGTTGCATAGGATGCTTAAAACTGCTGAAAAGAATATCAGGAATTCAAGCAAGGATGTTCTAATGGTCAATAAGGGAAAGGGTATGAAAAAATTTGGAATTGGAAAAGGCAAGGGCAAGGCTCCTAAAGGCTTTCAGAAGCCAAAACCAAAGCCTAAGCCCAAGCCCAAGTTCAAATTTGAACCCCAAGCAAAGCCACCAAAGGACGGAATATGCTTTTTCTACAATGAACCAGGTCAATGGAAAAGAAATTGCAAGCTATATATGAAGGATCTGAACAAGAATAATGGTAGTGCGACTACCTCTTCAAGTATTCATGTTATAAAAATTAATTTATCTACTTCTGATTCTTGGGTATTAGATACTGGATCAGGATCTCATATTTGTACTAATGTGCAAAGTCTAAAAAGGAGTAGATCACTGGTTAGAGGCAAAGTGGACCTATAAGTTGGTAATAGAGCAAGAGTTGCTGCTTTAGCTATAGGGACTTATTAGTTAACTTTGCCTAGTGGACTTGTTTTAAATTTAGAAAATTGTTATTATGTGCCTACTATGTGTAGGAATATTATTTCTGTTTCTTGTTTAGATAAGAAAGGATTTGAATTTATTATTAGGAATAATAAATGTAATATTTATCATGATAACATTTTCTATGGATTTGCTCCACGCACTAGTGGTCTTTATGTTCTAAATATTGAAGACACTAATGAAAAGTCAATCTATAACATTGATACAAAGAAGTTTAAATCTAATGATTTAAACACCACTTATCTCTGACATTGTCATTTAGGCCACATAAATGAGAAATGCATTTCAAAGCTTCACCAAAATGGGTTTTTGAATTCATTTGATTGTGAATCATTTAAAACATGTGAATCTTGTTTACTAGGAAAAATGACTAAAACACCTTTTACTAGAAAAGGTGAGAGAGCTAATGATTTATTAGGCCTTATATATTCAGATGTATGTGGGCCATTAAACTTAACTGCTAAAGGAGGCTTCCAGTACTTCATCTCTTTTATAGATGATTTTAGTAGATATGGTTATGTCTATCTAATGAAACATAAATCTGAATCTTTTAAAAAGTTCAAAATTTTCAAGAATGAAGTACAAAACCAACTTAGTAAAAATATTAAAACACTAAGATCTGATCGAGGTGGTGAATATTTAAGCCAAGAATTTGTAGATCATTTGAGAGATTGTGGGATTATTTCACAATTGACTCCTCCAGGTACACCACAATTAAATGGTGTGTCCGAACACAGAAATCAAACTTTATTGGATATGGTTCGATCAATGATGAGTTAATCTAATATTCCAATCTCTTTTTAGGGATATGCTTTAAAAACTGTTGCATTCATTTTGAATAGAGTTCTAATAAAGGCAGTTGAAAAGACATCATATGAGATGTGGACTAGAAAACCTCCCAGTTTGTCTTTTCTTAAGATTTGGGGATGTGATGCTTATGTGAAGCATCAAACCTCAGATAACTAGCATCCAAATCTGATAAATGCCTTTTTATAGGATATCCTAAAGAAACTAAAGGATATTATTTTTACAATGCTTCTGAGAACAAAATGTTTATTGCTCAAAATGGTGTATTTTTGGAAAGAGAATTTATTTCCAAAGGATCTAGTGGGAGCACAATCCAACTTGAAGAAATTCAAGACCTACAAAATAGGATTTTACCAAGTATGGAACCGCAGCTGGATCAATAAATAACTGTTGCACCTGCACAAGTGCCAGAAGGCCCAAGGAGGTCTGGTAGGACATATCAAATCACAATGAGATATGGATTTCTCATAACTAATGATAATGATGTGTTGATTGTGGATCAAAGTGAGCCCACATCCTATCAAGAGGCCATAAATAGTCCTAACTCTGAGAAATGGCTAGAAGCCATGAAATCAGAAATACAATCCCTATATGATAATCAAGTTTGGACCTTGATTGACCCAACTGATGGCTTAAAAAAATTGGATGCAAATGGGTTTTTAAAAAGAAAATAGACATGGATGGCAATGTGCATATCTTTAAGGCAAGACTGGTTGCAAAGGGTTTCAAACAAACACATGGTATAGACTATGATGAAACCTTTTCACTAGTTCCTATACTAAAATCTATTCGAATTCTCCTTACTATAGTTGCATACTATGATTATGAGATATGACAAATGGATGTCAAAATAGTATTTCTTAATGGAAACCTACTTAAGGATGTGTACATGACACAGCCAGAGGGTTTTGTCAATCATGATAATTCTAGAAAGGTATGTAAGCTTCAAAAGTCCATTTATGGACTAAAGCAAGCATATCAGAGTTAGAATCTTCATTTTGATGAAGTAGTCAAAGAGTTTGGCTTCATTAAGAATGAAGACCTTGTGTTTACAAAAAGGTTAGTGGGAGCGCAATTGTGTTTTTAGTGTTGTATGTTAATGATATACTACTTATTGGAAATGATGGCTAGGGAATTTTTTTTCAATGAAAGACTTGGATGAAGCTGCTTATATATTAGGCATCAAGATTATAGAGATAGATCTAAAAGGCTTATTGGCCTAAGTCAGAGCACTTAGATTGATAAGGTATTGAACAAGTTTAGCATGCAGGACTCTAAGAGAGGATTCTTACCAATGTCATATGGCATAGTCTCAGTAAGACTCAGTGTCTTATGACACAAGATGAACGAGACCGCATGAGTAAGATTTCATATGCTTCTGCTATTGGATCTATCATATATGCAATGTTGTGTACTCGACCTGATGTTTCATATGCCTTAAGCACAACAAGTAGATACCAATCAGACCCAGGTGAAAGTCACTAGACAGCAGTAAAAAATATCTTTAAGTACTTAAGAAGAACTAAAGATGCATTTTTACTATATGGTGGTAAGGAAGATGAGCTAGTTGTAAATGGTTACACGGACAGCAGCTTCTAAACTGACAAGGATGATTTTCGATCATAGTCAAGTTATGTGTTTTGTTTGAATGGAGGTGCAGTGAACTAGAGGAGTTCCAAGCAAGACACCATTGTTGATTCTATAATAAAAGTTGAGTATATAGCTACCTAAGAAGCAGCTAAAGAGGCTGTTTGGATCAAGACGTTCATAACTGGACTAGATATTATTCCTAGTATATCAGATCCAGTGAACTTATATTATGATAATAATAGAGCTATAGCTCAAGCTAATGAGCCCATATCACATCAGATATCCAAAAACATACTCAGGCGTTATCATCTCATTTGAGAAATCATTAAGAGAGGAGATGTGAAGATTTGCATAGTACCCATAAATGATAATGTTGCTGATCCACTAATTAAGCCTTTTCCATAGCCTAAGCATGAGAGTCAAACTAGGTCCATGGGTATTAGTTTTAATATAGATTGCCTAGTGCAAATGGGAGATTGTTAGTGATATGCACTAGGTCAATCATATATGACCATGTTTTGACTTTATCATTTTATTCAATAAAGAGGCATTTTTCATTATCATTTTGTGTTGTGATAATTACTTGAATAGTCAATTCTTACTAAGGTCATCAAGTATGTGACTTAATAGTAAAACCCTTAGATTAAATATGGATTTCTACATAACTATTATATATTTTAACATAATCTAACATTGTCTTTAACAGGATGATTAAATAGATTGCTATTAGATATGAAATGAGTTATGTGAGGAATGTGAGTGATTGAGAAGAAATTTGTTCCTCATTTAATCTGAGTAAAATATCTATGGGCCCCTTGATAAGATAGACTGAGGAAAATGCATGGCCATGCTAAAGTGAATTTATAAAGAGTTATCATTCTCAATCTACTTAGAGTTAAGAAATAATATGATTGAATTATATAAGGATGACTGAAACTATGCCTTATATTCAATCAAGATAGCATGTGACAAAGGGATTACAATATTTATTATAAATTAGGTTATGTCGGATTATTGACTTCACATGAGTTGGATAGTCATAATGTCTTGCTAGAGGCCACTTATGACTTGTAGGCCTAAATAGAGAATTAAGGCCTACTGCCAATGTCATGTGAGACTACAGGGTCACACACTTAAAACAAGCCTAAAAAAGGATATGGGTTTGAGAAGCCCAAATATGCTCTATGAAAATAAATAAATAGTTTATTTATTTATTTATTTATTTATTTAAGGTAAAGGTTATCTTAAATAAATGGGATATTATATCTAATTTAATTTTAAATAAAATCAGAATAATAATAATTGAGAAATTACCAAAATTTATTTTGGTAAGTGAAACCCTAATTAGAGGTCTATAAATATGTTATATTCTCTAGGGTTTCACTAACTCAATTATTAGCCACCAAAATTCATTTTTCTCCTTTTAGAAAAAACTAAAACACATAGTGTTTTTGTTCTTGGTTTCTAAGAAATCAAGAGAAGTACTAGCACACAAATTTATCATTTTAATCAAGGGATGTTCGTGTGGACGCTTGTGCAGGACAGATTCTTTTGGAGACCTGAACTACCAAAATCAAAAGCTCGAGGTAAGGTGTCACCGGAGTGAACCTCCTCTCTGCCTTCCAATAGTCTTGCCTTTTCTGCATTTATGGTAACATTTGAAAACTCTAGTTTTTAAATTAATTAATCAAATTACTTGGATCCAGGTTAGGGTTTGTGGTTAAAAGTTTTAATTTCTGTTGCGTTTTTTAATCACAAAACCCAACACTGACTGTTGTGGAAAGATATTCCAGATAATGCTTCAAATGAGACTATGGAGATGGATGTTGAATCTGAGGAGCTTGAGCATCCTATCCAACCTTTTAAGGTCATTAAGATTATACTATTATAAGTATCACTATCAAAGATTTCCCTTACTAGATGGGCCAATTAAGCTCCTGAGGCCTAAAGTCCCGTCGAGCATCAGGTTCACCTTGATAACGTTACCTTTGTCCTTTAAATGTGAACATTTTGACTACATTTCTGCACTTTTACAATAGTAATTTTGAATGTTAATAGCAAATTATTTGCACAATCTCATCTAGGCTCAAAGACTTTTATTATGCAAAGCAGGCATTTCACAATGAACGTATGCAAGTATATGCATGTTATGTATGACATGTATGATCCTAATAAGTCTCCTATTTGGAACAGAGCTATGTTCGCAGCTTGGAGTGTGAGAACAAGATGCCTCATTAACATCTTATAGGTTTAAGCATTGGATGCTTCATTGTTGGTACTTCTATTGTTAGAGCTTCTGATACAGCTCATCGAACTGATGACCAAGTTAGTGAGTGGGGTCCATAGCTTTACACTGGAGCTTATGATTGACCGATGCATTATTAAACTTTTCTTTTTATTACTACTTTTGTTATATGATAACTAATGTATTTATATGCTTATAGTTTACTCCTTTCTACCTTGAGATTTTTTTCACTAAATTTAAAGTTCTAGTGTTGTCCCCAAGCTGCCCTAGAGTTACATTTTTTGCCCAGCTTCATTTTGAATTCATTCTATCAGTCTTTTTCTTTAAGTGTGCAAGAGACTCAGTTTCGTCACTGCTGTTGTTGACCCTTTGTCTTACAAACCCTATTAACTAAATTCTCATGTATTGAAGATGCAGAGGAGTGGGTGAACTGGTTAAAGAGAGTTATTGATGATGAAATCAACTGGACTTGCACTTTGAAGAATTCTTGAGTAGAATATGAGGCTTGATGCTGATGCAATAATTGATGACAGTTACAAGCTATGGGTTGCAACACAAGTTATTGAGCCACCTGAATTCTCAAGGTATAAGGGGACGCTAGGCTTATAAAGAGAATTACAAAAGGGTGGCAAAAAAGAAAACATAACTAAAATAGTGATCTTATAGCTCTAATTTAGCTTTCATTATGTATTGTCTTTCCATTTAGATACATATGCAATATGATAAAGATGAATATGCGATATCTGAAGAAAAATTTATAATTCAATTTAATCATTCATTAGGGCAAAAATGAGAAAATTCATCACATCATATGATACAACTCCTGTTATCAGCCAGTCCTGAATTTTTTCTCTCTAATTTTTACCTTACCATTCTTTTTTCCTTTTTTCTCTCCTTATTTTTTTCTCTTTTTTATTCTTTTTATTTTTTCTTTAAATTTCCTATCTTCAGAAGTTACATAATGTGATATATGTATGTTCTTTGAATTTGCATTTGTGCCCATGCTGGATGAATCTAATTGAATTGAATTTATGTTAAACATGCAAATCCTATCAATATTATAATGCAAAGTACCATTAGGATGTACATTACATAAGTAAGCATGATTATAATTCATATCATCGATCACTAAAACCAAACAGAAACTAAAATTTTATTAAAAGAAGACAATAAGAAAATTTATTTCCTATTATAGATGTTAGGGATGGTTGTCCTTCAGGCGGCTGACATAACAACTATTCTTGTATCTTCTTGCCAATGTCTTCAAGACTTTATCTTTTTGTACCTCAGATGTGCATTTTTCTTTCTTATCTAGCAGCTTCTCATCATCAAACTTATCACCCCACCCTGTAGGCACAATTGACTTAAAAGGTATGTCAAAAAAAGGTGGTTTAGTGTAAAATACCTTATAATCGAACTTGCCTGAAGGCTGACCTAATAAGTCTTCTACTCTTTCCATATCTTTGGGGGCATTAGGAGATTTCCCATTGGTTTTAAGGTATAGGTCCTCAAAGGAGCTTAGCAATTCTTCCTCACTTACTCCTGAGTTAATCATCATAGTAGTTGGGGGCAAAACATTTTGATAATTCAGGAAAGGATTATTTTTGGTGCTTGGACTTTCAAGGTCTGTGTTCTTTCCTGAGTCTATAAGGTTTTGGATTTCATGTTTAAGGCGAGTGCAGGTATCCATAGAATGTCCAACTATTTAGTGGAATTTACAGTAACTATTTAGGTCATAACTAGGGACATTTGGGTTTGGTAGTTTGGAAAAGGTTAAAGGTCGAAGTAGGCCTTTTTACATTAAAAAGTCTAGGACATTTTATAGGGGTTGGTTAAAAGTAGAGAATCTCCTTAGTGTTTGTACAGTAGGCACTTCCACAACCCGACTAGTGCTTCCTTGTTGTATGCCCCTAATTGGGTAGTTTCTTGCTCCAATGCTTATAGTAATCTTCTTTTTCTCACTTTCAATCTCCTCAGCTTGCAACCCATCATCATAAACATCTACAAATGTCTTAGGGTTCATCATTTATAACCTCCCAACCAAATTAGGTAACACATTATGGACTATCATCCTAACTTGATTTTTCTCAACCAAATTGTTTTTTATGAATCCCACCTTATTCATAAATCTAGTCAATAAATTAAAAAATGATTCATTTGATTTTTGCTTATTCAGTTCCAAATCCCGGATGGACACTTCCAATCTAGTGTTATAAACATATTATTTCAAAAAAGCAGTACACAGTTCTTTCCAGTCAGCCCTGACAGACTTCTTCAACCCATGATACCAGTTTGTAGCCATTCTCTCTAAAGACAATATAAATAACCTAGTGATCACTGCTAATGGGGCCTTAATAGTGCTCATAGTTATTGTGTACTAACTGAGATGAATCCTAAGATCTCTAGTTCCATCAAACTTCTACAGCTGAGGCATTTTGAACTTCTCAATTAGCTTATTACCCTCTGTTAGCAACATATCATCAAAATCAAATAAATATCCCATGCCTTGTCCTCTAATTAGCTCTTCCATCTTAGACATTTTCTAGATCAGTGCTTGCATCTGCTTGGACTCATGGTCTTGTAATAGTTTAAATGATTCTCTCTTTGCCTTTTCTACCATGTAGTTCTCAACATCCTCAAGCTTCACATCAACAATAAGTGGGTTTCTAGCAATAAGTTACCCCCCAACATTATTGGCAGCAGGTGAAGCATCTACAGTAAGTGGGATAGCTACAGTAGCAAGTGGTTGTTCAATTATAGGTGGTGGTATGACAACAGCAGCAAGTTGCATTAATCCAGATAATGCTTGTCTCAGTTCATCTTGCATTATAGCCCCCATGTCATCCATCAGAGCTCCCTTGATGTCTTCTAAAGTCCAATTCCCTCCTTGTTGTTGTTCCATTTCTATATGCTTAATTGGAGTTGGTTCTACTTACAAGTAAAATGGATTAATAAGACTCTTTTCCAGTCTATAAAGGATCTCTTTTGTTATAGCTTTACGACTTAATTCTATTCTTCTTAGTCTGCCACCTTTCTGTCCCCAATACGAGAAGACCCAATGAATCTATGATAGCTGCAAAATAAAGTGTTAGTGTGATGGATGAAATGTATGTATGCATGATGCATGTGCTATACAACAAGTATCAATCAAGTGTACAACATTCATCCTTCCAACCTTATTCCTCCCACACATGTGTTCAATGGTGAGTCTCTTTTCCTAGGATTTTTGGTCTTGGCCTTAATATCAACAAAGGATATCAAGATTAGCCCTCCTTGCGCATGCCAAATCTCTCTTAAAGCAATAAAAGTATGGAAATAGTATTTCTAGGTATAAAAGATTAGCTTAATCTTTATTAACCCAAATGGGCTTCTAAAGTATGGGCTTGGACCTTTATAGATAGAAATACCGCATGGCAACATTCACAAGCAATTTGGGTAATCCTAGAGGAAGTTACTAAGCCATTATATATGGTTAGGGTCTGGTGAAAAAGGTTAAGGTTCCCTTAGCAAGACGCCCTCCTTTAAGACTTGAGTTACAAGCCAAGGTCAGAGGGGCCTGGCATCCTTTGTAAACTTGAGAGAAGACTAGCCCCCTTTAGGACTTAGGTTACAAACTCTAGTCAGATGAGCCTGGTAATCTCTCTTAAATCAAGTTAAGGCTAAGAGTGATCATTAGCCAATTTACAATCCTATAAAGCTAATGGAATCATGGAATCATAAACCAACGCCATCAGTTAATAGGGACATGTAGAATGAATGCAAAATAAAATAACTGGGAAAATTTGAAAAAAGGTGGTTGTAGATAGCGGGATTTAGTGCGCATCCAAGATTTTAGCAGCTATGACACTATTTGGGCTCAGGGCCTTAGAGAACACACTAACCATTGTCAAAAAGACATAGCGTGGAGATGAGGAGTCGCCACCCAAGGTAATAACTATGATAAATCGAAAAGTGGTACGTGATTCTCTAAAAGAAAGCTAGCACCACAACCAGGAGATTCTAGGAACGGAATACTAACTTCTCTTATTCTCGTGTTCATTTAGAATTACTTTATAAATTATTTGAACATCCATCTAACCCTAAGGCATCTGGTCAATAAAATCACACATTAAAAATGCATTCAAGTGCATCATCCCTAAGTTTAAACTAGGTTAATTTTATTAAAAGTTAGCTAGATTTACAATTTTTATTTACAAATGAAAATGAACTAAAGGTGGACCTACATTGTTATTAGTTAGTGAGCTTAAGTTTATTGATTTTAATTATCTAAAAGTGGACCTAAATCTATAAGTTTTAAATAAATTAGATTTTATTAATGGGCCTAGTCTAACTTGATTCTATTTTAAGTGAAATATGGGTCTAAGTCTATTTATTTTAAAGAAAATGAAATTAAATAGGCTAAGCTAAGTTAAAAAATGAGCCTAAGTCTAAATTAACCTAATGGGCCTAAATTGATTTTAATTAATTAACTTGAACCACTTTAAGCCTATTTTATTTAGTGGCTCGTGGGCTTAGGACCCAAAAGGATAGAAACATAAAAAAACAAGTCCAAAACAAATAAAACACAAAAAATAGATTAAATATACATTTTAATGATTTTCTAAAAAACCTAAATCAATTTGCATGTAACCCTAAATTAATCTACACCCATCATTGATTTTAATTAATTTTTACCCAATTGAACCTAAATTACTAATTCATTTTAAAAGTAGAAAAGTAAAATTTTACTATTCCCATTATTGGGGTTATTACAATATTCTACGTACTGGAAATTAGAATTAATTACAAACCTAATTAATTAACACACAAAACATAGAAAAAATAATAAACACAGAAACATCAAAATCTAATCACAGTTTAGAATCCATGGCATTCCATGGATCTTTTATTTGATTTATAGATATCTGGCAGTGACCTCATCAATCCCCAATTGGATTCCAAAAGGAAAACAAAAAAACTAAAGAAAAATCACAGAAATCACATTAGCCAAATAAGTAAAATAACAAAATAATAATTAAAGGAAATTAAATTAAAAAGAAAATCAAAAGACAAGAGAAATGGAAATAAGATGTTGTGCATATGCACTTGGATGGCCCCTCAGATTGGAATTTTTACCATTTTTTTAACTCGTTTAATTCTAGACAAGGACTAATTGCATTCAGAGACACAAATCATTCTTTTCAAAGCCTTTGAAGAATAGTATCAAGAAACTACGATTTTGAGAAACAAAAGAAATCAATATTTTGAGTGTTGTGCAGGTTTCCTTCTTAGTAGAGTCTCTAGTTTTTTCATAATTTTAGGGTTTTCGCGCAATAGGTTTTTTTCACGCCATCCTCCTTCTCACTTATGCAGTCTTTGCCTTTTAAAAGCAGAGACTTGCAAGCTGAACTTCCTCAATTCCAAGAAACATACTCTATCTATTTAATTTTCAAAATTTTTTACACATTTTGACCATGTTATCTGCTAACAAAAAATAAATAAAATAAATTTTAAACCAATAAAAAAAATGAAAAATTGATAAAAAAAATGAAAAATAAGATTTTTCACACATCAGAATTGCATAATGTCGATCGGCATTACACAATGCCGATCAGCATTAATGATATTGATCTGCAAAAACAATTATAGCTTTTAATTACCAAAAGACCTCTGAAAACTTTATTTTTTGCAATCAAATCCTAAAAACATTGCAATTTAGTCCCTAAAGTCCAGAAAACTGACGACCGAGTTCAATTTTTGAATCAATTTCATCATAGGGACTTACGTCGCAATTGTTCACAATCGCATCTTGAAATTGAGTACTTACATACTCAATTCTCTGAAAAAAAGCTAGGACCACAATTAGGAGATTCTGGGTACGGAATACTAACTTCTTTGAGTCTCTTGTTCTTTTAGAATTACTTTATGAATTACTATCTTACTCTCTATTTACATGCAATTTCATATAAAACCTTATTAAAACAATCAACTCCAAGCAAACTAGTCATAAAATATATAAGTAAACAATGCATTCATCACAATCCCTAGGTTAGTCTAATCTACATTAATTTATTTAAATGAGCTAAATCTACATGTTTTAATTTATAAGTGAGCCTAAAGACTAATGGGCCAAATTCTTATTTAATTTTAATTAAATGATCCTAAGTCTGTTTATTTTAATTCTAAAAATGGGCCTAAATCTTCACATTATGAAGTATTTAAATTAATGGGGTTAATTCTACATATTTTATTTCTAAAGAGATCTTAGGTCTGCAAATTATGAAAAGTCTCATATTAAATGTGCTAAGTCTAAATTAAATTAGGTGGACCTATGTTTAAATTACCTAAATGGGCCTAAATTATCTTTAACCTAAATATAGTTAATTATGGGCCTAAAATACATTTCAATTAATTAAAACTTAAACAACCTAAATTTATTTAAATGAGTTAAAGCTTAATGTGGGCTTAAGGCCCAAAACACATAAAAAGAATAAATGAGCCCAAAAACAGTAAAAAATATCAAAACAAACAAATAAAAGATCAAACAATTAATTTGACTTATTCTAAAAACCATAATTTAATTAAAGTAACTCTAAACAAATAAACTAAAATAAAAATAAAAAAAAAACAACAAGCAATAATAATTCCAAACCACTTAAATTTAATTCAATTTTAATTAAACAACTTAATGATTTCTATAGCCATTAATTTTAATTAATTACCTAATTAAAATCCTAATTTTACTAACCAAATAATAAAACACACAAGCACACACACATGTTTTTATTATTCCCACTATTGGGGCTATCACAATGAACTATTGAGAATAATAAGAAAGGAAAATTAATAAAACCTAAAAATAAATAAAAAAATTAAAATAGTGATAAACAAACTAAATAAAAAAAAACCCTATAAATTATATTTTGCTACAAGGTTCCATCCATGACATTTCATGGACTTTCATGGGTTTTGTTCTCCATAGTGAATTCATGTCATCTCGTCCATAATCATAAAAATAAAAAATAAAATAAATAAAGATTAGTAACTAACTAAATAAAAGTAAAATTAAAAATAAATCAAGACCAAATAAAAAATAATTAAAATAAAATATATAGAAAAGAATAAAAATAAAAAAATGAAAAAAAATGAAATGACAAATACAAATATCAGTAGAATAAATGAATGAAAACAAAACGAAACTAAAAAGTAAAAAAAATTAAACGAAGAAATAAAAAAATAGAAAAGGATTGATAAAAAAAAGAACAAAACCATAGTAAAGAATCCATAATCAGTATAATAATCAGGATTGTCCTTGTTCTTGAGTTGTGTAGTGTTTTTCCCATATAATATTTTTTTCCATGCATTCACGTAATTCCATCCATGGAAAACAAAACAAAACAAATACAAAGAAAGAAATTAATTAGAACATATCCCAAAATAATTAGTAGAAATATAATCAAAATAAAAGAAATGAAATAAAATTTATAAAAAATGAAAGATGAAGATGGTTGGATGTAATATTGATTCCTCTCAGAAAATTGATCACCGTTGAAAGCCTATGACTTTTGATATTTATGAGTTTTTGTTGTCTATGATTTTAGGTTTACTTGAATCTGATTATGGTCAGGGACTAAAAAAGTACGTAAAAATAAAGAAAATATGTGCTTTACCTCACGACTAAAAAATCAGAAAGCAGAGAGAAATAATAAGAAGCCAGGAGCCTCCAGTCTCTAAAAGGAAAAGTACATATTTATAAAAGTAACCCTAAGTTAGGTACATGATAAAAACAAAATAAATTTTTTAAATTATTTATCTAAAAAATGACAATTATCAAAATAATTATCAAAAAAATAACAAACAAATAAAAGTAAAATAACAAATAAAAAATAAAAAAATATTTGCGGTGCCATTTCCTAGTTGGAAATGTGGATTTGCAATCGGAATTGCTATTATTTTGTTTTTTATTAGCAGAAGTTGGCCATTTCTCTCCAATTCACTTTGCAAATTGAATGGGCCATCTTGGTCCATTCTTTTCCCCTTTTTTTATTTCTTTTCTTTCCTTTTTATTTTATTTTTTATTATTTATTTTATTTTTTAAATTTTCTCTTTTTTTTTTTGAAAATTTGTTTTAATATAATTATAAATAAATGAATACAATTAAAAAATAATAATAATTAACAATTTAGTTCAAAACCAATAAATCATATCCAATAAACCTAATTTCACAGTCAATTTTTATTATTGGGTCCTCTGTCGCATCCAAACTTAAGTCATCCTGAAATTGGGTGCTTACACATAGCGAAACCTCTAGTATCCAAAATGAAGATTAAATTACAAGGATTTCAATGTCATTAGATCAATTTTAAGTATGAGATGTTGCTTATTTTCTATTTTGTCTGTGGAAAATTAGGACATACCGAGAAGTTCTATGAAGCAGTCTTTAATAATCCCTCGATGTTGGAGAATAAGTAGTATAGAGCTTGGCTGAAAGTTGTTTCTTATTGGAATTAAAATTCAATAGAGCGGTAGCTCAGTTCAGAAAATAGGGAAAGGAAATTCTACTACATCCAGGAAAGGAAATAGCGTTCATGGTGGAGTTGACAATTCTGCTAATTTAGTAACCGGTCAAATAATGGAAGATCAAATGATGAGCATTGATGGAGGGATCTATGGAGATACGAGAATAAGAGCAAAATCAGTGTCATCCCCACAATCTATGAAGGGTTTAACTTCCGCTAATCTATGAAGGGTTTAACTTCTCTCGCTAATTTAGGAAAAGGTAGTGAAGAGAAAATGGAAGATATGAAGGGTATAGTCGTTCTGGAAGGCAAACATAGAAGGAGGATTTTGTTGTGATTCAATATGGTTAGGCTAGAGCAAAATCCAACCGAGCTGGATTTTTTGGACCGAACCGGGTCGAGAAAAGGGCCGAAAGATAAGAAAATGGGTCAAGGCAAGTTCGAGTGATATAGGTAAAGTATAATCGATTTATTGGAGCCAGATCAGGGGAGGGTGATGGATATCCAACCCGCCCAAATTTTCAAATACCTATAACCAATACTACATCATTTTATATATGTATAAATATATACTAAACCTAACCCTAAATAAATATCTCTCATTTCTCTCGATTCTTCTTCACTGCTCCTGTTTTTTTCTCTCGAGAAAACCCTAGTTCCTTTTCCTTCCTTAACCCATTAACTACCTCGCCTTCTCTTCAAACCCTAATCTTCTCATTTAAATCCTTATTTTGTAACCTTGCTTCTCTCATATGTGTCTAGGTCACTCTTTTAATCTCTCTCAATAGTAATATCTGAGCCTCTCGGTCTAAAGGATGTCTCATATCCACTGAAATACATTTAATCTCTTCTTAGTCTAGTGACAGAAAGATGATGATGGAGATCTCAAATAGATCTACAATGCATGTATTGCTACTAAAAGTTGATATACAAAATCAATGAAGTTTATGTCAAAAAAGAGGTGGAAACCTCCTTGCGTTGTCTCGATTTATGTTGTTTGAGCAAGATCTCCTTGCTTTTGTTCCGATCAGTGTTGTTTGAGCAATATTTGTTTGCTTTCTTTCGATCTGTGTTGCCTGAGCATGATCTCCTAGCTTTTATGTCACTGTATTCATTTCACAAAAAATATAAAGTATATTCTTGGTTTTTTTTATAGATTTTGAATTAAATGTTTGTTATTTATCATTAATATCATTTAATTTATTTTAAAAAATTTTCTTCATTGTGTTGGTCTATTTTTGTTTCTAGGATTTTTTATTTTACTATTTTAATATAATTTTAAATTAAACCTATTTTAAGATTTAATTTAATAAACAATTTTTTATAATACTATTGTAATTTTAATATTTAATTTTAGTCTTATTACTTTACTTTGCTTATTATTTTATAATATTATTGTAATTTTAATTTAATTTTTAGTCCTTTTACATAACTTTGTTTTTCTAATAATATTGTTTTTACTTCAAACTGCATCTGTTTATATTAATTTTAATTTTATTTAAAAAATTTTAAATATTTTTTTATATTTATTTATTTGAATGAAGATGATTTAACCTAAAATAAATTTAGATTATATTTATTAATGAACTTATATTATATTATATTATATTATATATATATATATATATATATTATATTGATTTATATGTATTTATTATTTTTATTAATGGTGTTGTGATTGTTGTCTGTCTCTCTTTTTTGTATGATGAATGTTGGGAATCCCAGCAACAGTCAAACTGTTGTTGCTGGTGTTGTCCCTGATGCTGAATCATGAAATGAGGTGGAAGAAAATAAAATTGATTCTACTACTAGTAAGCAAAATGATGTTGCTACTAAAAGGAAAGAGACTGAATCTAGATCAAGGGCTTAGGAGCACTTTGAGAAGATTAAAGATGACAAAGGCACTACACAACAACCTAAGTGTATTTATTGTTTTGCTAAATTTAATGCTAAAACATGGCACATCTTCAATTAGAAATCACATGTTATAATGCAAAAAAATGCCACAAAGCAAAGACTCTAGGCAAGCCCTTTTAACCTTTAAACCTGATAGGGTGGAAGCAAATGGAATTGACCCTCTAGGTTTAGTTGGCACTTGGAAATTTGACCAAGAGCTAATTAGGACTGCACCTGCTAAAATGATAGTTATTGATGAGTTACCTTTCAAGTTTGTTGAAGGGGAGGGGTTTTAAAACTTTATTTCTGTAGCATGTCTTAGGTTTAAGATCCCCTCTAAGTGGATAGTTAATAGGGACTATTTTGCTTCTTATGTGGATAAGAGAATTAAAATGAAAATTTTTTTTAAAGAACATTCTCAAAGGGTTAACTTGACCACTGATACCTGGACTTTTATCCAAAGAATTAATTATATGTGCATTACAGCACATTTCATTGATGATGAGTGGAGGCTACATAAGAAAATTATATCATTTGTCCCTGTTTCTTCACATAAAGGGGAGTACATAGCCAAAGCTTTAGAAAGCTGCTTACTTGAGTGGGGTGTACTGAATATTTTTAGTGTTACTATAGATAATGCCTCATCAAATGAAACAACAATTTCTTATTTTAAAAAGAAATTGTTGACTTGGGGAGTGAGCTCAATTAGAGACAAGTATGTCCATATGAGGTGCTTTGCACATATTCTTAATTTGGTAGTTACTGAGGGTTTGAAAGATGCTAACCTAGTAATTAAAAGGGTGAGGGAAGCTATTAGGTATGTTAGAAACTTCCTTGCTGGACTGAGAAAATTTAGGGAATACAATGAATTGTTGGGTGTTGAGTGCAAATCAAGTTTCTCACTTGATGTTCCCTCTAGGTGGAACTCAACATACTTGATATTAAAGACTGCATGTAGTTATGAAAAGTCATTTTAGGTTTTTAGAGAACAAGAGTTCAATTTTAGGGTAGATTTTGGTAAGAATGTCCCTGGTGATGAGGATTGGAAAATAGTGAAAGAGTATGTGAAATGTCTTCAGCCTTTTTATAAATTGACTTTAAGAATTGCAGTTTCAAAATATATTACTGCTAATTTATTTTTAATGAAATTTCATACCTTTTGTACTCTAAATGAATGGCAACAATCATTTGATTTGCAAGTTAGGCAGATGGGACTTAGCATGAAGTCCAAGTTTGACAAGTATTGGGGTGACTCGTTAAAAATGAACATGCTAATTTTTATTGCTAACGTTCTTGATCCTAAGGACAAAATTGAATCCATGGGATTCTCCTTAAATGCAATTTATGGAGAATTAGAAGGTCGAAGCTTATTCAACAATGTCAAATCTACCCTATATAAGCTTTTTAAAGATTATGTTGCCTTTTACAAACATGTTAATGCATCTACTTCTCAAAGTTGGTTGTCTAATTTTGGAACTCTTGGCCGATCTAATTTTGGTGCTAATGTACTTGCTTCTGGTGCAACTATTTTTATTTTAAAAGTCAGGTTTAAGAAATAAAAAATGGAGGAGGGTTTAGGTGGAAGCAGAAAGAGTGATCTTGATTTATATTTAAATGAAGCAACTGTTGAAGAAGATGGGAACCTTGATGTATTGAGATGGTGGAAATTGAATTCAGAGAGATTCCCAATTCTTTTTAAATTTGCTTATGATGTTGTAGCTATTCCTATCTCAACCATTGCTATTGAAAGTGCTTTTAGTACTGATGGGAGTGTACTTAATGAATTTAAGAGTTTATTAACTCCAAACATTATGGAAGCACTAATTTTCACATCTAATTGGCTAAGAAAAGGTAGTAAGCCCATTTCAATTGAAGAGGCAATTGAGGAGTTAGAGAACTTTGAGAAAGGTATTAAGCCTGGTTTTTTTAATCACTTTCTTTCTATTATATTATTTTATTTATGAATAATTAATAATACTTATTTTTTTTTTATGTGTTGTAGAGCTACCAACAGTTAGTGTTGGGCCAACTATAACACATGCCTCAGCCACTTCTTAATTCCTAACTGATTTTGCTTGCACATTTTACAAACCTATATTTTAGTAAATATGCTAACTATGCTGGTTGCTTATGATTTTATTTGCTGCCTGTGAATAATTTATACTTGATAAGGTTGCCTAAATGTAACCTTCACTGATGAGCATGAATTGCAAGTTGTTCACAGTGTTACTACTGCATTTAATTTTTATTTGAATGTGAGCTCCACTGCATGAGCATTAATTGCATGTTGTTCACAGTGTTTTTATTGCATTCATTGTATGTTTTTGAGGCCATGATGATTGCTTCCACTTACCTTAAAATGAGTTACTTAAGTGAATCCTCTTTGCTTAAGTTTCCTTGATAGCAAATTTCATTTATGGCTGCCAGAAATGTGGCTGCATTTTCTTTAGCATGGCTTTATTTTCAAATCTAAGCCTCCCCTAGTCCCACTTACTTTTTGTTGCAATAGGTTTTCTTTTGAATTATTAGCAATTGATCAAGCAAATGTTGGGGAGTGGACTGAAGACTTGCTTGCATGCAGGATAGGAGATAACTTATTCTTGTTTGATGCTTTAATTCATATCTCTTTGGTTTTTTTTTTATTTATTATATGAGATGAGTTGATGATGAGGCTTTCACCTCTGTTACATATATGATACATATACTAGATGGTTTGCAAAGTTTCTTTGGTGGCATTGATGTTGTTATCAGAAACTTTATTGGAACCATTTTGTCATTGATTTAAAAAACATTCTTTAAAACTCATCTCATTTTTATTTGATTTTAACATTTGTGATTTTAGTGATATGTTTTATTATTTTAACACATTGTTTATATTCAATTTTTACAGCAATGAACGATTCCCAATATTTTTTGGATAAGACTCCTATTCTTTTTTCCTTTTTGTTTACTAAAAATGCACAGCACATTATTTTGTTAAACTGTATAGCATATTCAGAATAGGAGTAGAAATAAAGTGATTTTGTAATTATTTAATCATATAGGTTAGAATTATTTGATCATATAGTTAAATTATCTTCTTAGTTCTTATTATGTAAATTTGTAATTATATGTATATTAGGCTTTAAATGGGCATATAAGCATGGGCCAAGCCCAATATATAATGAAAATTAAGTTAAGTTTGCTTTTGGCCTTATTTTTAGTAGGCTGCATCAAACCGAGCCCATCTAAAAAATTCAAATCGAAAAACCTGAGGAATTTTCAATTTGAGAATGTATGGGCCTTTTATGATGATTATAGAGATATTGTTGTGCGGTGCTGGTATAATAATCCTGATTCTTCTCTCCTAGATAAATTAGCTTCTTGTGGTATTGCACTCTCTTCTTGGGGAAGTGCTTTGATTCAAAATTTTTGGAAAGAATAAGATAGGTGTCTAAAACAAATTCAGAGGCTTCACTCTTGTACTATACAAGATTTTATCGTAGCTTAGAATCGTTATAGTAAAATCTTAGAAGAGCAAAAGCTCTTTTGGCACCAATGTGCTAAACAATTTTGGCTCAAAGAGGGCGATGCTAATACGCATTTTTTCCACTCTTTTACTTGTGCTTGTAAGCATAGGAATTTCATTCATGCTCTTAAAAATGATTTATGTTACTGGGTCCATTAACCTTCCAATGTTAAGAAGGTGATAATTGAGTATTTCAACACTATCTTTAAATCATATGCAAATAATAAAATAAATCTATTTCACAGGCAGTTGGGGTTGTGGTTCAATACTAGGCTCAATATTTCATAGGCAATTAGGGTTGTGAGCAGGTACATGCATGATCTTGGAAAGGAGCATTAGCAAGCTATGAAATGGATTCTACAGTATATTCTGAACACTGTAAATATTGGTTTGATATTTCAGTATGATAGGCAAGATGGTCAGTGTGTAGTTAAGTATTGTGATTCTGACTATGTTGGTGATTTAGATAAGCATTGTTCAACTACTAATTATATATTTACTTTTGCAAAGGCATCAGTCAATTGAAAGTCCACCTTACAGTCAATAGTTGCTTTGTCTACTACAAAGGCAGAGTATATGGCAATTACAGAAGTTGTAAAGGAGGCAATTTGGCTTCAAGGGTTACTTAGTAAACTGGGAATGGAGCAGAAGCACATCAAAGTGCATTGTGACAGTCAAAGTGCTATTCATTTAGCAAAGAACCAGGTTTATCATGCAAGGACGAAGCATATTGATGTTGGATATCACTTTGTACGGGAAATTCTAGAATAAGGTAGAGTCACAATCCAGAAGATTCAAACTACTGAGAATCATGCTGATATGATGACAACAGTGGTAACTGCGGTCAAGTTTAAACATTGTTTAGACTTTATCAATATTGTTACAAATTGAAAGATGGAATTTGCAGACACTACTAAGGTTGGATTTGAGAGAGAATTGTATAAAATTTTGCCAAGGTGGAGATTTTTTTTTTTTTTTTTGGCAAAATAAGCAATCCCACATCGGGAAGAAAAAAATGGAGTCCTTATGCTATAAAAGGACTCCAACCCCTTTAATTAAATTCATTCCAAAGATTGTCTCATCTCTTATATTTAAGCAATTATATTCTTTGTCTCTTTTGTAATATTTTCTCAATTAGTGAAATATTATTTTGGTAGTGTCCGATGACGTAGGCATAATTGGCCGAACCTCGTTAAATTTTTGTATTCTCTTTTATGTTTATTTAATAGTTATTGTTGGGTATAGCTTTTGTTAATTATTGTGCTATTAAAATTACTTGTCTTGGTAAAATTATGTATAAGGAATGTGGTTTTTAAATGGAACTATTGTGACCCCACAAGTTTTTCCTAAAAATTTACCGTGGGGTGATTTTTAGTATAATCATTTATACTCTAGTTACATGTGCAATAGTTTTCAAGATAAATTTGTTATTATTGGTGGAAATTAACCCAAATTCCACAACAATAAGGAGATTTTGTTGAAATCTGTTGCCCTAGTCATTCCTAATTTCATTATGAATGTGTTCCTTCTTCCAAAGTCTTTGTGTTCTAAACTTGAGCGAATGATGAATACATATTGGTGGGTATGTTCTAATGGCAGAGGCAGAGGTGTTAGATGGTTGAGTTAGGAGAGACTTAGTGTGCCAAAAAAAAATTTGGAGGCCTTGGTTTTAAAAGGTTGCATGACTTTAACTTGCTGACGATTGCTAAACAAGCATGGAGGCTCCTACTAAATCCAACATCTCTTGTTGCTCGGATATTCAAAGCCAAATACTACCCTTCTTCTTCGTTTCTAAATGCAAAGTTAGGAAGCAATCCAAGTTATATTTGGCAAAGTTTGATGGTTGCTCAGGAGGTTTTGCGTAAAGGGGCCAGAAGCCGAATTGATGATGATTCCTCAACTCTTATTGGAGGTAGATCCTTGGCTGAATTCAGTTGGGGATGGGTTAGTTCATTCAGATATCCCTTCAGATCTGCAACAGCGTTTGGTGAATTCTTTATTTATTCCAGATGTTCGTAGGTGGGATCATGACCTGGTTAAAGATTTATTTAATGAAGATAAGTCCCAAGTCATTCTTTGAACTCCTCTCAATGTCAAGGCTTCAAGTGACAACTGGTATTGGCGCCCTTCTTCAACTAGGCATTTTATAGTAAAGAGATGCTATATAGACTTCTCTCAAGGGATTATCATGAAAATCCTCATCCTATTTGGCAAAAATTATGGAAGTTAAAGATTCCTATGAAGATCCGGAATTTCTTATGGAGATGTGCTTGGGATTGTCTCCCAACTATATCGGTTCTACATGCCAGGTGTGTTCCTATTTGTGTTAATTGTCCTCTGTGTGATTCTGATGTGGAGACCATTTCTCGTCTCCTTTTCAAATGTCCTATTGCTATGGACTGTTGGAGGTTGGCGAGATTAGATGTTGATCATGGTAGTCACACTTCAATTCAAGACTCTTTATTTGGTACCCTTTCCCATTTATCAATTGAGGATGCCGAGTCTTTTGCCTCTGTTTGTTATAGTGTGTGGTACAACAGAAATGGAAGGTATGTAAAGGTTTGTCACAATCTGGTCACAGAATTCCGAATATGGCGGGTCAGCAGTTATATGGGTGGCAACGATCTCAAAGGGTCTGGGGATGATTTTCAGGTTGAAGGTGATTTGAGTTAGACGAAACCTCCGGATACGTCTCTGAAACTCAATGTTGACGCCGCTGTTTGTTCTTGAAATTCTGCAGCATGTATTGGGTGCATTTTGCAGGAATCTAATGGTCTGTTCTTGAAGGCTAAATCTCAGTCAGTGGCCAGTTGCTTATCTCCTACAGAAGCATAGGCGTTTGGAGTGAAAGAGGCTTTGAGTTGGTTGAAGTCTCTTGGCATGGATCATTGCATTCTGGAAACGGACTCTTTACAAGTGGTTCAAGCAATCCGGAATCCAAACATTCAGTCGCCCTTTGGTTTTATTATTGATGATTGTTGTTTCTTATTAAAACAGTTTTGTAATGTTTTGATTCGTTTTATTCGTCATTCCGCTAATTTTGCAGCTCATGCATGTGCTCAAGCTGCTGTCCACACAGGTGGAATGCGGGAATGGAATTATCCTCCTGCACTTCATGTATCTATTTTAGCTCAAGAAAATGAAAGTTTAATTTCCACTCAAAAAAAAACATAAAAATTAGGCTAAACTAACCTATTAATATTGATGTCTATATTTTATTTTAATTTTTATTGAATGTCCACAATAATAATCCATTTATTTAAGTGAAAATATAAAACAAATAAATATGGAATTATTATGGAAATAAATAATTAAGCAATTTTTTTAGTCAATTCACACTCTATAACCAAAAAAAAAAAAGAAATTTTTAGACTAAAAACTTTTAGTCAATAATAGTTTTGGAAATTTTTTGATTAAGACTCCATTTGTTTGCTGAAAATATTTTATTTTTAAAAAATATTTAGGAAATATTTTTCAATGTTTTGTTACAACACTAAAAAATAATAAATGAGGAGAGAAATCTTTAGAAAATAAAAAAATAAGATAATAAATGAGGAGAGAAAGCATTGGAAATGGTATTGGAAAATAATTTCTCACCCTTAGAATGGGAAATTATTTTCTCTTATTTTGAAGTTATTTTCGTTTAATTAATAATTTATTTTTTTACTTATTTTTTTAGTAATCCAAATATTAAAAAATAAGGGAAAATATTTTTCGGAAAAATTTTTTCTGCAAACAAACGAAGTCTAAATCAACAAGCTATCAAGTTCAAAAAACTTAACAAGTTTTTTTTTTTTTTTGAATAAAAAAATTAACAAGTTATTGATATAAAATGATTTGAACTTGGTAAGACGTTGGTAGTGGGAAAATAAGCTTGCCAAGATCGTTCAGATAAAATAAATTAATTTTATTTAATCAAATTAAAAACATAAAGTTTAGAAGTGTGATCTGAATTATATTTGGATTCCTAATCCAAGAAGGATTAAGTGTTTAATCTTACAAGGATTTGTCTAATCCAAAGAGGAAAAGAACTCCAAAAAATTTGCATTATATAGATATTCATGGCATGCACTTGCAAATCACTTGCAATTTTTATTCTTTTTCCAAAACCACCCTGAAACATATAGTTTTCAACCATGAAAAGGCTTCCAAAGCGAAGTTTAGTCACTGTGTCAGCAGATGCTGATGATGATTATGGCTACTGTCCGGGTAATGTGAAGAGAGGTAAGATCGAGGGAGGCAGATATTTTGATGATCATGATTATGAAGTATTTCCGCTTCCTAGTGATGATCAAGAAGGGGACCCTGAAGAGGACCCGGAAGAGGAACCTGAAGAGGACCCGGAAGAGGATCCTGAAGAAGACCCAGAAGAGGATCCTGAGGAAGAGTTGCTTTTCCTTCAGCCTGTACCTGACGATAACTCACAGGATCCTGAACAAGAAGTTATTCATTCTGTAACCCACGATCAAGAAGAGGATCATGAGGAAGAAATCCTTCTAGAAGAAGAGGACCCTGAAGAAGAAGTATTTGATCAGTCTGTAATCGAAGAGCAGGAGGAGGATTCTGAAGGAGCAGTACTTGATCAACAAATGTCGATTGAAGATCAAGTAGTCGATTCTGAAGAAGTACTGGAAGAAATTGTGGAAAGTGATGGAGATACTCCATGCAATTCAGACACTGAATTTGAGCTTGTAGATGAAGAAATTGAAAAACAAGAGAAACAAGATGCAAAAGAGGATGAAAAGTATCACAAATTGATTTCCACTACCAGTCAATGTCCCCGTTCCACAGTTTACCCCATGAAGCCGAAAGCAGCTGTCCGGTCCATGCCAATTTGGATAGAAATTAAGAAGAATGGGTTTCCTGTAAAACCTGGCATGGTTCCTGGAGATGGACCAAAGAGAGGGATCAAGAATCTGTGGAATGAGGATGATGAGATCGCAATCTTGAAAGGAATGATTGAGTTTAATTGGATGAAAGGAAAGTGTGCTCCTGAGAATCTGGGTGACTTTTATGACTACATTAAGAACTTTCTCTATATTGAAATCTCTAGAAAACAACTAAACAACAAATTTGCACGGCTGAAGATTAAGTATCAGAAGAATAAAGAGAAAAGTGAGGATGTGAAAGCTGCAGCTTTTTGTAAAAATCCCCATGAGGAGGAGTTATTTGTGCTTTCTGAGAAGATATGGGGTGTCAAAGACGACAACAAAGAAGAGAAGGAGGAGAAGGAGGAGGAGGAGGAGAAGGGAGAAGAAGATGGAGATGATGCAACTATGAATGAAAATGGCACTAATACCGATTCTGCAGGTAAAGAGAAGGCTGAAGAAGAGGAATTGTGGTCTAAGTATCCACACCTTAGCGAGTCATTGAAGCTGGAACAATTTTCTCAGTATACATTGTCAAGTTTTGTGAAGCAAACACTGAGTTATATTGGGAATTCAAAGGCAAAGGAATTAGAGGAAAAGTGGAAGAAGTTGCGGGTAGCTGAAGCTGAGGTGAAACTTAAGCGAGCTCAACTAATCCAAGAGCAGACACAACTCGTATTGAATTTCATTAGTCAGTAAGTTTTAATAATCAAGCTTTGCAAAGATTTGTTATGTTTGTTATGTAAGAAAAGAAAGCTTTATATGTAACATTGGTTTTAAGTTTATAATATGCCAAAAATTGGAAACTTTTTATTGTAATACTTTACATTCTTATGCTATGGGAACTTATATGCAAACACTCCTGCACAGCTTACCGAGTTCCAGAAATTTATATACCAACAATCAAAATTTCTACCTGTAATTACAACAGAAATTTTTAATTTAACTTTGTCATTTTGAATACTTCTCAGTTTATCAAGAGAGCCTATCAAAGCATGAACACATAATTTTGAATACATGAACTCCACATTCCCAGAGGAAAGCAAAGAGACTGCCATTTCAGTCGATATTGATACAGAGAAAAAAACAAGTTATCATGGAAAACATGATCCAGGCTCCAGAAACAAGCTTGTTCTCCGGATGCATGTTTAATTTACAGGTTGTCTATAACAGAAAACTGGCCTAATAAAAGCATAAGCATGTCTATATGTTGTACGAGTGAAATATGAATAGTGAAAGTTTGTGTTGACCTTTGCATAATAATTACAGGAGGTCAAGGGCTAGGGCTCTTTGATGGGGAACATTGTCGAGAAAGAAAAGGAGGATCCACCACTGTTCCAATGATGTTGTCTCCAACAATCACAGTGCTCCCTTCTGAAACAGTTTGCCTCTTGATATAGCCCAAGCCATAATGTTGTGGTTCATTTCTTCCAGATGTATAGCTTGTCAATTTCCCCACCTTCACTCCAAACATAGATATAGATACAGTTTCCTTTTCATATAAAGATTTTTATTTTGTTATTTAGATACACATTAAGCAAGTAAATGGCTTCTACCTTTTTCCCATCAACTGTAAGCAGGCTGCCAGGCTCAGCTGGTGCTGACAGATGGATTCCCCATAATCTCTGCTTCACTCCGTCATATGTTATTAATCTAGAGATGGTCTCTTGTCCTTTGTAACATCCTGAAAACATAAAAGTTGAATCAGATAAAATTTCATTCTTAAGGCAGATCACAGTTTCTCTTTGGTTAGGCAGCTAAGATACCCTTGTCTAAAGAAATAGAGTTCCATAGACCAGCCTCCAGGACATTATATTCATTAGTGAGCTCCTTCCCAGGTGCTGGCATTCCTGTGAGAGTTGAGTTGGAGGTTAGCATGAATGGCAGTAAATCAGTGAATGAAAAATATATTGAACAAAAAAAAAAAGTGCAAGACAATGGAATCAAAATGTTAATATGTCCACAAAAGTGCATCATCTAATGGAAATGACAGAATGTTGAATAAAGCCAGCTTTTCAAAGCTTAAGAAAGATAACCACAATCTTCTTAAGAGATTTTAAAAATTTTCTATAACAAAACATCACATTCAAGATTTCGCACTCAAACTTAGTTCACTTAATTAATTGGTATTTATATTATTTGAATAGATATAATTAGTACATGTTTAGAATGATGACAAATAAAAAAAAAAGTATAAAATAAAATAAAACGTTGAGCTCACTTGAACCTCTACCCAGACCTTAGAGTAACATCCATCAATCAATTCTCACAGCACCTCTAACTTGTTAATAGAAATGCTTGGCACCAACTAGCATTTTCAATTACACTTGTATCAATACCTCAAGGATTCTTCCATACAAGATATGAGAGCTATAACAAACAAAATAATATTTATGTCACTTGCATATTGGCCTTTTGCATCATAGGCAATATTCTCTATTTTCTTTTGCTGGTTTCAAATTGGAGATACACTATTACAATATTGAGTAACTATGCATTTATCAAAATGGTGCAAGGCATAACATACATTTAAACCCACCAGTCTAATGCATGAATCAAAAATCAAAAAATACCTAATTTTAGTTGACTATGGTGTAAAATTTCCAAAGAGGACACATTTTCCAGAACTGAGAGATATCACTGCTGTCTATTTTGTTGCTGAAATGAAACAGCCAATGACTGTAAATAAGCACTTTGTTTTCTGATTGGTTGTGCATCTTTTCATATAAATGAAAGAATATTAGGATCAGAACATTTCTGCAAATCTGGGTGTCATCTTATAATCTGGACAGCGGTTTAAAAAAGTAGACTGGGGCCCTGGTAAATGAACATGAGATATTATGCTTCTGAGCTAACAACCATATCACAGTCATGGTTTTTATATAATTCCATTTAAATTAAGAAATATCTATATTTTGAATTGTTTACTAATAATACCAACATGAGATGCAATAACAAAAAGACAAGATTTTTTCAAAGCCAAACTAATTGCTCAGATGTCAACACCTTCAATGATCCTGAGTTTTTCCCAGGCATTAGAACCCATTGGAATTGCACCCTGAGATAGAAGAGTTTTCCACACAGATTCAGCAGCAGCTGGAGACATCAACAGGGAATAACCATCTTCAGAAATGATACTTCCCACCCCCACAGTTATGGGCATTCCATTTACCTGAAATCAAATAAAGGTTCTATCTTGTTGCAGAGAATAGAAAAATGGGAAAAGAATAAGAGAGAGAGAGAGAGAGAGAGATATGCAGGACTGAGAAGGATGACAAATAGATAAGAACATAAAGCTGCTCTATTTTATTATTAGGGAACGACATCCTACATGTTTGTGCTTCTGCTTCTTATATATAGGCAACCAACCTATCCATCACTTGTTTTAATAAAACAGTTGTCCACACTTCAGCATTTACACAATGATGCAAGATTGCAAGTAGAGCGAAGTTCCATTTTTTTTTTAAAAAAAAATCCTATACAAATAATAAGAGTTATTGACTTGAAGTTCCCTTGTTATCTTAAGAAAAATGCCAGATGATTTTTTTTTTTTTTTTTTTTTTTTTGGAGTTCCTAAGGGAAAGGGAAATGAAAGTGAAATATTAAGACCATACATATGTTACTTCAGGTGATTTACATGGTCTATGTTACTTCAGGTGATTTACGTGGTCTATTTCTAAATTATGACAAATAAAAAAAAATGTGAAACTCATCAATTTGTCACATTAGGAAACTAGCAGAGAAGGTCAAAAGTTTGCATGGAGCATGATGGACATGTAGATGCATGTCCTTGGCCGACATCCTACTTCATATCAACAATTTCATATTAACTAATGATTGAAGAATTAGACAAGCATGCCAACATATCTTGTAAAGTTGTAAGGATAAACTAAATTCCTGATCCATTGAAAGGAGCTCTACATAATGTCAAAATCATTCAAAAGAAAGATGGATTAATCTTACACTATAATGTTGATGAGTGCCATATGGTTGTCCAACAAGATCACTGAGATTCAAGTTGATCATTACCTGTTTCCAAGCCAGAACCAATCAAGGAATGTCTAACCAAAAACAAAATTTTCAAATTTTAAGAAACTTACTTGGTCACTTCGTGGTCCTGCTAGAATGAAGAAGGAAGTTTTCTTGGAGATATCCTGAATTTCTACATTATCAGCAAAGAATATATACCTGTAAAATACAAGTACATGGTCAACCAACTTTATGTTGTGCTTTCTCAAGTATGCAAAGAAAATTCTTCAACCCTTCTTTATCTTTATTATTATTGTTAATTCTTTAAGGTTACAATATAATTGAAATAATTTTTTGCAGTTTTTCTCAAGCAACTTGATTAAAACAGGAAGAGCAACTAATTTTCAGCCATACTACTATACCTAATTATATAATGCCATCTGTTTCCCGCAACCATAACCCATATTATCTTAATGCTCCACCTGTCCTTTTAGTAACTTCAACATAATGAAACTCGTCCTTGAAATGTAAAGAGTAATCATTTTAACATGTCAATAAATCAATTTATCCCCTTTTCCAATTAATTTTTGCAACAGCTTGATTAATGATTATTGTCAATATATTGAATTCACTTTTACTAATTATTCCATCTCCCATCAATGCTATTGCTTTCTTGCTTCTCATTTCTTTGACTATCCCAAGTGTCTGCACCCATCTCCCTCTGCAATATTATATCTGATACACATGTTTCTTGGCCACCCAATGGCAATACCAGCTTGTAAAACATTCTGAAGAGAAGTATCACAAGTAAAACCCTCAAAAAAGCCTCACATCCATATTGAAAAGAAAATTTTCTAGCATTACTGACTTTGGGAACTCCATAAGTTATCCACGTTTCTCACTTAACCTATACTTGAACTAATAAATGAGCTTTAAGATAGTTGTAAAGAATAGAGTAGAGCATATATAATGTGCAAGCAATTTAATGATGGATTTGCAACCAGGCTAAGTAATATGAGACAGTTAACGGGATATATAATTGCATTCTCCTAATCTCTGATCATTTAACAAATATTAGATAAGCAGAGCTGTGAACAACTTCATAAAAATACATTGAGAACAACATGCTTCCATACTTGTTCAACATTTCGGTTATGCTTCCACAGGTCACTGGTGAGACCAACAACATAACTGATTTTTTCTGCAAGTTGTGAGTAACCGTAATAAGTAATCAAAGAAAAATTACAATGCACTGCTGGAAAGTAAATTGTGAGGCATTAAACATGGAAAAAGAGACTACCATTATCCATGCACATGCAATATCTATAGTCCGAGCTGTTGGTGTGACAAAAACAGTATCACATCCCTATGGATTTCAATCGAACAAAACCTATCAATTACCCATATGATTACATCAAGTAAGCACAAATGTTAATACGAGTCTATATTTACTTCATGAATTGAATATAACAATGACATCCTAGAATTCACCTGTCCTTCATGAAGACATTCAAAATTCGCAGTGCTTTGGTTGTGAAGAAACTGAATACGATCATCTCCACTGACTGCACAAGAAATAAATCCCATTATTTTCACCGAGTAGAATAACATTATCATGAGTACATAATTGCATCAAATTTTTGCAGACCTGCCCTAATGCATATAGCACCCTTTCTAAACACCATTATAATATTTCTTTTATCTTTCCACTTTTTCATCAGGTTATCATATAATTAATGTTTGAGGTGTTTCTTCTATTTTCTGAATGGAGGTGATCTTCATTTCTCATATCACAAACTGTTGAAAGAATTTGGAACACTTCACTTTAGCATGCAAGTAGAGCCTAAGAAGTTCAAAAAGTTGATCCTTATTTGTTTGCATTTCTGAACAAATAGAGAAAGTAATATATGTAACACTTTTGGAGGGAGCTTCAAAAATTTTAAGAAAGATGATAAATTTAAAAAGCTGGTGTAAGCAACTATCCGGTCAAGAAAGTTAAAAGATTACATAAATGGAAAGATGACAGAGTGTATGAAAAAACAAAGGACCCTAAAGGGAATACCTCTTATCCGTCCAAAATGTGAAAGGTCCAAAACCTGGCCATCGAAGACCACAAAAAGAAAAGGATTAACACCAGACACCCATTAGCTACAGAGCCAAAGTTATACAATTTCATTATATTTATGTCTAATTCAACCTAAACTAAACATAGAAGTTAATTTTCAGTTTCTTAGTTTATACTATCAGAGGAATTTTCACTTTCATTTCAAAACAAATTCTAGTGCTAAGTTCTAGCATTTATTACACAGCTGGAACAATACTGCTAGAGAGCAAAGCTTCTGCTTTCATTCAACACAAAGTTATATGCATTATCTAACCATTATTGAAAACTGAGGTGGTGCTGCCTAACTACTCTAAAGTTGAACCACACTAAGACAAATATAGCCAAAAACCATATAAATATCATTAGTTGACACTTGACAGCAATCTCCTCTCTATAATAAAATAAGCTCCAATTACACAAGCATTCAATTACAATCACACTAAGTTTCACATAATTAAAAAAAAAAATGAAAAAACAGAAAAAGAGCATCATTTGAAGAAAAAATATATATAAGAACAAATATGCCATTCTCAAAAAAGAAAGGGAGAAGAAGAAGGTACTCACTTTCTTTTTTATTGCAAGAAAAAAAAATAAAGAGATATAAGTACCCACCACAACCCCATTATGAAAAGCATCTAAAGCCTCATCATCATTATTAAATGTTTCAATAATCCCATCTTCAGAAACCTTTGCACCATCTGCAGTCACTGTTTCCTGGAAATAACAAAATCACCAAATTCAATCAGTAAAGATACAAAATTCAAATAATCAGATTAAATAATCCCAAGTAGAAATCTTGGTTTAAAAGACAGACCCTTTATCTATTTTTTAAAAAATAAAAATAAAAATCAAGAAAGATCTTACAAGGAGGTCATAATCGATAGGTGGAGGAGAGAGGTTAAAAGGGGAAGAAGCAGATGCAGAAATTGGAAGGCAAGAAACAGAATTGAATGAGATAGAAGTAAAAGTGAGTTTCTTGTTCTTGTTCTTGTTCTTGTTCTTGTTCTTGTTCTTAGTGGAAAATACACTGCTTAAGTAAGGAGCAGAATTGAAAGATGTGGGTCTCGTATTGAAGTGTGGTTGAAGACGGATAGCTTTAGATACAGATGCTGAAGTTGCCATTGCTGGAGTTTGGAACCAAGAAGGGCATTAGCAGACAACGAATTGGCCTTCGCCAAGATATAAGAATTATAGGCGGAATATACAATTTCACCCAACTTTACTCAATTGTTTCAATCGCTTAACCTCACTCCACTTTGAATTTTGTTTAATGGTAACTTTTTACTTCTATTTTTAACTATTTAGTGTATATAATTTTTATTTTTTATCTATTTTAATTCAATATAAATTAAATACACATATTTATTTAGTGTATAAAAAATATTAAACAGAAATAGAAGTTAAAAAATAAAATTATACAAAATAAAAATTATAAAAAAATTGAATAAAATTTATGTGTGAAATTATATATTTGGGTAAGAATTACATCCTCATTTCATATGTATTTATTTTCTGCGTTTCTGTGATAAATTTTTTAATTTTGACAGTTCTAATATTATTTTATTTTTAATTATAATTATGATCAATATTACAAAATTAGGTGTTTTTAAGCGGAACTATTTTGACAATTTTTATAAAAATATAGTTTTTAGTTAATAAAAATAGTAATAATTTGTGAAAATAATACTAATTTTTTATATTTGTGAAAATTTTCAATATATATTTTTTTGAGAAAAATAGCAATTTAAAAAAACACTGTCAAACAATAGAACAATATAAGATTCTTTGAAAAAACTTATTTTCATTTACATAAAATGATTTTTTTTAAAATATGAACTTATTTTTAAAGAAATAACTTAAAGAAAAAACATATCAAAATAATGAAAAATTAATAATTTTCATGTTGATAAAAAAAATATACATTAAAATTTTTGTAAATAAAGTAAGTTACTTTTCAAAATAAAAATTATTGTAAAAATAAAAATAAAATTATTTTTAATTTCATGTATTACAATTATATTATGGTCATTTGTTGAAATTAATAATAATAATAATAATAATAATAATAATAATAATTATTATTATTATTATTATTATTATTATTATTATTATTATTATTATTATTATTGTCATTGTTGTTGTATTTAAAATAATATGAATTTTGGCACGAATAAAATTGTAAGCTGAAAAGGTTAGATTTTTATAATATTCAAAACATGAGTATTACAACCTTTTAAATTTTTTTTACATTAAAAATAAACTAAGATGGAATTGATTTCAAGTAATATAGTGTCATATTTATTTTTAAAAATAATCGAAGTTAATTTTAGTAATTTGGTTAGAATTGCGGCTAACAAGTAAAATTGGACAAAATTAAAAGTGTTGAATAAAATTATAAATTTACAAAAAAATTATTAAACTTTTTTTTTTTAATCTATTGAAGGCTAACTCACTACAACAATGATAAAGATTTCACAAAGTATCTGTGAATGAGAAAATTTAAAATTGGAATTTTCCTTACTTCTTGCATCAAATAATGTATAAAATATCACTCTTTTTTTTTCAATATAAATATATATATATATATATATATATTTATATAAATAAAATTATAATTATATAATTAAATATTTATTTAATTATAATCGTTAATATATATTGTGGGTATCAACAACCTTTATTGTTGTTGTCTGCCGCACTTTGATCAAATGGACAAGATTTTAGCATGGGCTTTGCAAGATTTTGTGTAAGGTTGTAAACAAATCCAGGTGTTGATAAATTGTTTAGTATTTAACACGATAAAAGTTTATTTAAATTTATAAATTAAAATTTATTTAATAAATAAATTAAAATTTATTTAATAAATAAATTAAATTAAAACAATACAAAGTTCAGTTAAAAAAATTTACAAATCAACTAATAATTTTAATAATTTAATTTTAAATATATAATATATAAATTTTTATTTTATAAAATATTTTAAGAATATATTATTAAAAATCAATCATGTTTTTTATTAAATATATTATAATTTATTTGTTTAATAATTTTTTTATTTTTATTTTTAATGTATAATTTTTTATTTATTTATTTTTTAAAATTCATTTAACCTTGTGAATAGTATGTGAATACTAATAAGTTCGGCTGAATTCTAAATAAATCAAACCCAGAATGGTTAAAACTCAGCTCGGTTTACACCCCTAATTTTTAGTTCAAAACCTGACACTCTTTCTCTTTGTTGGTGTTTTCTTCCTATCGCATTTATGACTAAGAAACCTCTATTATTATTTTTATCATTATGACCCACCCCAAAAAAGGAAAAAACTATATTAAGAAGAACCAACCAATACTGGGGGAGCACGATAAATCATTTTGAATAAAATCCTGAAACGGCATCCAGGTTCATTGTTTTCCTTGCAAATGTTTCCTGATCAACCATTGATTCCTGCAGAGATGCCAATTCCTATACAACAAAGGACTCTCTCTCTCTTTACACCACTGACAACATTCTCATCTTTATATATATAAATACAAAAACCCAACATGAAAACGTCATAAACGCAATCAATCAAACAAAAAATTCTCTTTGATTACTCCTGAAGAAGATCATGAACTCCCAAAACAGCTTAACAACAACAACAACTCCTCCTCTGTGCGCTAATGGCTGCGGTTTCTTTGGTACAGCAGAGAAACTCAATATGTGCTCCAAATGCTACAACGATTATCTCAAACAGGAGCTCATCGCTAAATCTGGCTTTAATTTCGACACCAAGTCCATCGCTCCTACTCATGATGATGATGATCAATATTTACTATCGATCAAGAACCCATCTGCTGCTGCTGATTCTGTTGATAGTCATGAACATGAGGGTACTTGTGATAAATCTTCGACAAGTGTGAAGAATAGATGCGGGAGCTGCAACAAGAAAGTGGGTTTTACTGGGTTTTCTTGCCGCTGTGGAGGTGTCTTCTGTGGGAGGCATCGATTCGCTGATGAACATTCTTGCACGTTCGATTTCAAGAAAGCTGATCGTCAACTTTTGGCTAAGCAAAATCTACTTGTTAAAGGTGATAAACTAGATCACAGGATATGAATAATGTAGGATGGATCATCAACAACTTATATATAATTGGTTTCTAGTAATCTTTTTGTTGATTCTCTGCAGTAAATAGAGGATTTGTTTTTCTTTCTCTCTTTCTTCTGGATTTTTGAATTTGGTCTTACAGATTTACATTCACAGTGGATCTTTGATTGTTCTTGCATATGGATCTCAGAAGGATGATCAAAATCTTGAATATTGTAACATACAATTTCATCAAGAATGCAAAACGCAAGATCCATCCAGCTCGATTCAGATTAGTCGAATCTTTATGAGTTTTGATACTTGCTGACTGATATCACTACCAAAAAGTAAATAAAGATCACCTTGTTTGAGAGTTATAAAAACTGAAAGGGGCAAATCAAGGTGTAAGATTGCAGGGTCTATGAAGGTTCCTGAAATTGAAAATATTACCCATACAATTTAGTGTTAACCCCCTCAACTTTTTGCATATTTTTAATGTAATATTATATTTCCACCTAAAAAACTCAAAGAAGAAATATCAAGTGAGTTTAAAAATCATTAAATTAATCCTAAGTTAATTATAATTATGGATATAAATAATTTATAATATCGAGTCCTTAATTTGTAGTCATTGATATGTATAACTGTTCAATTAATACTTATTTAATTATAGTTATTGATTGATACCAATTGTTCTAATTTCATTACATAGGTATAAGCATTTGTCTCATAATAAGAGCTTACAAATAAATTAAAATAATCATTTAAGTTTCATTTCAATAAATACTACCATTTATAAGATAGTAAGTTTTTTCTTAATAAAAAATTTTAAAAAAAAAAGACAAAAGTTATTTTTAACAATTTGATATTACAATCCCATTAAACTTATAATTTGTTACAATTTTTAGTATTTTTAATAATATTTTTTTTATTTACTTAAAAATAATTTAATGTGCTTTTTAAAATTTTAGCTAATAATTAAATGAAAAAAATTAATTAATTTAATTCTAACTTTTTTTTACTAAATTTTAACAAAAATTTATGAAAGCAATGATTACTACTTTTTTTATATATATAACTAAATACTACTATTAATCAAATTATTTGTTCTATTTTCTAAAATATGATTATAGATACAAGAGAAATAAAAATTTTAATTCTTTATTTAATAAGTTTTAACTTAATAAGTTTTTAAAAATAATAAGAGTTTTATTTTATTTATACCCAATCTAATTTCTCAATCTTAATAGAGTTACATTATAACACAAGAATTTATTATAATTTTAATAAATTTCTATTTAAAAAATTATGCAACACTCTTTTAACATTTTTACCTAAATAAAAATTTATTTTTTAAAAACTTGATAAAGTTATAATATAATAATTTATTATATTCTGTATAAATTTTTTATTTAAATAGTTATATAGCAACATTTCACCATTTTTTAAGTCAATTTATTTCATAATTAATTATTTTATAATATTTATTAACCTAAATTTCAATTATTTATTTATTAAATATAATTTAATAAGACTTATAAAATTATATTATTTAATTTAATATATATTTGATAAAAAGTAATTATATCTAATTGTTAACTTTCGGCGGCGGCTATGAGCAGAAGCCCAATGATTTTAAAAAAAAAAAAAAAACTCTGCAAACAAGGTAGAACAAGTGTAAAAGTCCATCGAAGTTAGAAAAGAAGTGAGAAGAGTAATCTTGTTAGAGGAAAGCGGAGGGATTGGGGCTGACTAAAACATGTTTGTTGACTGAAAGCCTCTTAATCAACAGAGAAAAACGGGCTCTAGTTTTGGCGTCTATCAGGAATTTATTGTAGCTTTTTGGAATCTGATCCTGAGGACCAAAGACATTGGGCCTCTGAATTGGTGCATTAAATAGTAAAATTTTTCCTTTTAAATATGGGTTTGAGCATTTTTATGGCATTCTAACTTATTAGTTTAAAAGAATCCACATGCTTTTTTGTTTAATTCATTTCTAATAGGCTGACGTGACTTCGTTTTGATTATATATTTGCTTTGTTATTCCTGAGTTTTTAGTTTGTTTAAGCTTTTGTTCACTCTCTGCATTCAATTGAAAACCAGAATTTACAAAGGAAAATTCTTACCGATAAAGCGACACCTTAATTCATATAATACTCAACTAGTTGGCCTTAATTTGACATTTTTACTTATAATTTTTATCAGTCAAACTTAAAATATAATACATGTTGATTCATTATTTAATATCATATATGCTGATAGAAATTTTAAAATTACATTTTAAATAAATTCAGATATTAAAATAGTAAAACTATAAATTGACATGTTAAATTAACAAAAAAAAATGATAAATATAGGATGCCAAAAATGTATCATAACATAAATTTTTAATTAATTTAATTTTTATTATAGATAAAATAGAAATTAACTTAATTAAAATAAAATGCATACTTTTAATTAATTTAAAATTATAATTTAATTAATTTAATTTTTATTAGAGAGAAAATAAAAATTGATATAATTAAAATAGAAGATATACTTTCAATTAAATTAAACTCATATTTTAATTACTTTTATTTAATTTTTAATAATAAACGACTAAATTTTTCAATTTTTATCATTAATAATGCAAGTTCCTCTTTACATACATTTATATATATTATTTTTTTTATAATATATTTTTCTGAATCAATAATTTTTATAATAAATTAAACGCAAGATAGTGCAACATATTTAGAAGTTGCATTTTTTTTTTTTTCAAATATTCGCAGTTGCATTTAAATATTTGTGATGACAAATTTTCCACAACTAAAGCCCTTCCGCCTGCCCTTTGAGTTTCTCCAATTTCAGGTAAATGAAAGTTAACTTTTAGCATATGATACATCGTGTCCTTTCTATACATTCAACATACCCAGTGCCATATACAAAGATATGATTTAATTTAAAATACAGAAATCTGGCACTCTATTGGCCTCAAATCCATTCCCAACTATTATTGCACATCCTGATTCACACTGTTTTCAGGTCTAGGGGTTTCAGCATAAACTTGTCCTTGATCTCTTACGTCTCTAAACATTGAAAACAATGAGTTGAGGCCTTCAGAAGACGCCCCTCCCAAGATCCATAACAACAGCGAACTAAATGAGTTCATGGACCCAGGGCTAGACCCAGTTTCTGGCTGCTGAAGATCAGTTTGTCCTGGGATCTGCATAGGGTTTCCTACTCTTCCCATGTTATCATTTCCCAGTCGTTGTTGAGGACCAGGAGGTTCAATTCCATTTCCAGCCATTGCTTGATCGGGTCCAGGTCTGAATGCAGGTCCAGCAGTTAAGTCTGTATTAACTGGACCTTCATTCCTAGTGTTCAATCTTGTGATGTGTACAGTCGACGCAAGGATTGTAGAGGATGTGATATGAAAGTCTGGATGTCGCTGAAGCTGTGACCGTCGGTTTTGCATAAACCTTTGCAGAGCCGGTACCTAACACGTAGCACAGGAAAAGTATGGAAATTCTTATGCCAGGGACTGGAGAGTAAATGTGACCCTTAATCAAATTTGCAGCAGCAAATAAAGGAAGAATGTGCAACTTTCATCAACAAGCAATTGCTAGCTTATGATATGGCTTATGAATCCACAAAAGTAATACTGAAACCACTACAGCAATGCCAAAACTGTGAAAGAAGATTACAATCTTTACCTCGAAGCGGTTCCAAAAGTATAAAATGAGATGCTGCATAAATGCTGCAGTAGTGGAGAGTGCCAAGTACGAAAAACCTGGAAATCAAATACTCAGATAAAATACGAATTTCAATATACAGGGGGAAAAAAAAAAAAGGTTCATACCATATGTGTAGGAAAAGAAGTAGATGTGAAAAACCAGAAAATACAGCAAAAAGAAGCGCGGAAAAAACTTCATAGAGATAGGCGTGCGCACGCTGCAAAATTGATGGCAAGAACAGTATCACTATTAGGAATGGAAACAGATATGGCAAACCCCACACACAGATTTGCATGCTTTCAAATACACTAGCTATGGCCTGAACCATGTTAATGAAGGCAATAATAAAATGCAGATGTCTAAATAACTCCAGAGCGAAATGGAGTACAATGCACACAGGCCAACTTAACCCAAAAGATGGCCATATAAACACACCATCGTCCTAAACAACATCCATAAACAGACTTGATATTCACAGGAAAAAAAAAGTGAGAGAGAGAGGAAGACCTGATCAGTGTGAATAGTTCACACAACCAAACAAGAATTAAAACCATGAATGCCAAAAGCTGATCATCATAAAACTCAAACAGAAAAAATAAGATCCCGATCATTATCTGGCAACATAGAATTCCATCAGTAGTCAGTCCCAAAGAAATAATCGCACTAAAATTACTAAAAGGAATTTATATACAGATTCTCAACCAATAATCATAGTGTGGATAAAATGTTGGAGAATTGATCAGAAGAATATCTCATTAATAACTCAGCAAGAAATGCTCTTACAGGAACAAAGACAAGTGATTCAATCACATGCACAAAGATCAACTGAAATGTTGGCAACCGATGTCGAGCATGGTGTTGAAGCTGCACTGCAAAATTCAGAAGCGTAAAGATGCAAATCATATTCAATTGAAGGCAAGACAAAAGCGTGACACACCATGGCACACAAAAGTGGGCCACTATGGCTGTTACTAGTACATTAGATGAGACAATTCAATGGATATAGACCTCTTATGTGTGAATCATCAACACAGAGGCTGTAATTCCTAGAAAACCAAACCAACATTCGAGTCTTCTTACAAGACTTAAAAGACACAAAGAAACTAAACAGTTAGGAAGTAAGGATGAATCCAAATTTTTTTGAACGTGACATGAACCCAATTGTAACAATATTTTGTGCATCCTTTCAAGGCCAAGTGAAATCAAACACACCTGTGAATTTCAGCATTCGAGTCTGTGTCTCTCTCAATGTAAAGGACACTGACATTGTAGTGGTGAAGAAAACAAATAGTGACATCATAAGAACACCACACTTGGTCACAAGATAGTCTACAAGGAAGCAACAAAAAACATAATTCATCAGAACACTAACTAGCATTAACTAAGCCCATCAATTGAAAATGAAGTGAAAAAAAAAAATATCCAGATACATCAAGAAAGCACCAATATGAGCACAAGAATGTCATGATTATTAGAAAGCATCCATATCAGCAAGATATGGCAACCCACTTACATGCAATGTACTACATGATGGAAAGTATAAATCAACAAACCTCCAAATTTTGCAGGACCTTCAGGTGGTTCTTGTGGATAACTAAGATTGTAGAACTCCTTAGTTTGAAAGTTAAACAGATAGCCTGCAAAAGGTACAAAAAAACATATATATATTTACGTACAATTGGACATGAAATAAGTGGAATTTCAACATGCCAAAAGCATGTAATGGATCTTTCCATACTTAATGATGATATCGATATATATTGATATTGGGATCAGACATACCATAAGAAATCTTGACACCAAATTACTAAAGTCTAGATTCAGCATTTATAAGAGAAAAGGAAAACAAAGTAATGTATGGGCACAAACACGCACATATTCTCTAAAATGATTATCAAATTTGTACGGCAGATGCTTTGAAATATTTTAAAAATGATGGCATTAGTCAGAATGATCTTTAAAGTGACCACAGCCACATATCAGTTTAGCTGCCAAAGCTAATGAGAAATCAGTTGTAGCAACTAGCAATGTACATTAACATAGCAATGAAATAAACTCTCATTGAAAAATGCTGTTTTTGATAAATCACAGCAGGACTTAAATCAATCCTAGACACTAAAAAGAACTGGATCATAGGCTAGACAAAGTTTGTCACTAGCTGGCAAAAAGCTGACAATGTTGACTGCTCAAGTGACTGAAATATTTACAATCACATCTAATTTATGAAGCTTGAAAGAGGGCAAAAAAAACAAGAAAAGTAAATGCACCACACGGTTGAAGCAGTTATCCAGAAAAAGATTTCATGAATTTAGGAGATTAAACCACCTATCTACCATTGAGCAATGTATTTATAAACCACATAAAGAATATTCACATTTAAACAAGAATGAGTTTTCCAGGATTAAAGCGATTACCCTGTCCAGAAGAACTCAATAAACTATTCATCAGTATGGTATCATATCCAACAATTCTGTTAATGAGAAGCTGCTGCCACCTGGAAATTTATTCATTAAGAACTGTACAATACCCAAAAATGTATATAGCAAGGAGCTCTAAATGTTACTTTATGCATTAACTCAAACGAAATGTAACAAACAAGGTTTTAACAGAAGATTGTTCGATGGTTCACAGAGTGTTGGCCTGAAACTGTTATGCTGATTAACACTGATAAGCATGATGGATTATACCTACAAGAGTCTTGATCATCTCCCAGAAATCCAGCAACTTTATCATAAGGCATCCAAACCTTTTTTGTGATGTCAGAATTTAGACTAATAAATTTAACTAAAGCTAATCTTTACCTATTCTATGATTTCAGACACCAAAACTCAGAATTCAAGCTCTGCAATGATTGGCAGATTACTGAATCCATCTCATTCGGATGTTCAATACTCTGAATCTAATGAAGTCAGTAACTTCAGTGCTAGGCAAGATTTTATGAATTTTAAACAGCCATACAAGCCACATTGCCAGATGCCAAGGAGTTATCAAGAAATATGACCTGTTCCCAAAGCAAGGATGACGAGCTGATATGCTAACATTGACAGTTATTATATTATGCTGAGACTTGGCTTCTTCAGGAAGCAAGAAAAACCCCTGAAAGAAAAAACTATTTGTTAGATACAAAAAAACTTATGCTTCGAAACTATAGCAGAATCTATGGCTAAAAGCTGTTAAATATTCTAACAGTGTATATGCCAAAGGAATTAGCTATTGTGCAATCAGAATACAGGCTGTGTAGTCAGAATACAGTCTGACAATCAAACTATATTCTGACAATCAAACTGTATGACTTTGAATATAACCGTACTAATTAATGTAGTGTCTCCTAGAACTTGTATATAAATATGTCTATCTACTGAATGAAAGAGATGAATTAAGCTTCTATTTCTTAAGTTTTCTATCCTATTTTGTCATGGTATCAGAGCCTCGGTTCTGAATTCTCCTGTCTCTTCTTCTCAGTCCTAGTTCAGTTCCTTATTCTTAGTTATTTTGATAAAATTATCTCAGCCTCATGTCTTTAGACAAGTATGATGTCTTCTTGATTCGTTTCAATGGCAAAAACTACTCAGCCTGGGCATTTCACTTCAAGATGTTTGTCAAAGGCATAGATCTATGGGGTCATATTGATGGCAGCAAACCTGCACCTGACAAAGACAAGGATGAGCACTCCAAGTGGGAAGTCAAGGATGCTCAAATCATGGCATGGATTTTAGGATATGTGGAATCCAACATCATCTTGAATCTTCGACCCTGCAAAACTGCAGCTGAAATGTGGAATTATCTAAAAAAACTCTATAGTCAACACAACACTGCTTGTCGGTTTCAACTTGAATATGAGCTAGAAAGTCTCCAACAGGGCAGCCTCTCTATCTCTGATTTTTATTCTAGTTTCATGAATCTTTGGGCTGAATATACTGATATTATCTATGCTACTTTACCTCCTGAAGGTTTTAATTTTGTTCAATTTGTACATGAAACTACTAAAAGAGATCATTTTCTTATGAAATTGAGATCTGAATTTAAAAGCACTAGGTCTAATCTTATGAATCGAGAAACTGTCCCATCTTTGGATGCATGTCTCAATGATTTATTTCGTGAGGAGCAACGACTTTTTACTCAAGCCCCTATGGAACAACTTAAATCCACTTCTGTTCCTATGGCTTATGCAACTCAAGACAAGCCAAAAGGTAGGAACATGAGTAACATTCAATGTTTTTGTTGCAAAGGATTTGGCCATTATGCTTCAAGTTGTTCAAAAAACTTCTGCAACTATTGCAAAAAGGATGGCCATATCATTAAGGAATGTCCTATTCGACCTCCCAAAAGATTTAGAACAGCATATACTGTCTCGGATGGTTCTTTTAGTGTTTGGTAGTTCTGTGGATACAGCACATCTAACACAAAGTGCTCCTACTCCTGTTCAATCTATGACACCTGAAATGATTCAGCAAATGATCATTTCTGCATTTTCTACATTAGGACTCTCAAGTAAACCCTTGTCTAAACTTTCTGCTTGGTACTTTGATTTCAGGGATTCCCATTACATGACAAACAATGCTAAATTCCTCACCAGTGTAAGTAAATATTTTGGAAATCTCTAGATTTATACAGCTGATGGCAACTCTTTGCCTATTACTGCCACTGGTGATGTTTCTTTGTTCATAACCGACATCCTTGTCTCTCCTAACCTTAACACTAATCTTGTTTTTGTTGGACAATTAGTTAAAAATGATTGTAAAGTCGAATTTTCAAAATCTAGTTATGTTGTGAAGGATCAGCAATCGAGGAAGATGATCGCAAGGGGGCCTAAAATAGGATGTCTTTTTCCTCTTCAATTTCCTTAGTCATCATGTTCCTCTTCACCTGTCATCACTTGTAATTCTGCTTATGTTGATTATCAAGCATGGCATAAACATCTTGGACACCCAAACTCTAATGTACTTCATGCTTTGCTAAATTCTGGTTTGCTTGGAAACAAAAGGTCACCATCTCTTAGTGCTGTTCAATTTGATTGCAATTCTTGTAGGTTGGAAAAAGTATAGTTCTACCATTTCCCACTCACACACCTAAGGTGGTCCAACCTTTTGTTTTGATACATAGTGATGTGTGGAGAATGGTGCCAATTACTTCCCATGCTAATTAGAAGTACTATGTCAATTTTATTGATGATTATAGTCGCTTCACATGGATTTATTTTCTGCATTCTAAAGATGAATTGTTTTCAGTTTTTAAGTTTTTTCATTCACATATTCAGACCCAATTTTCTGCTACTATCAAAATTCTTTGTTCTAATAATGGGGATGAATATATGTCTCATTTATTTCAAGACTTTCTGCAAAACAATGATATAATTTCTCAAAGGTCTTATCCTTCAACCCCTCAACAAAATGGAGTGGCTAAAAGAAAGAACCTACACCTTCTAGATGTTGTTCGCACCCTTTTATTAGTCATTTATACCCTCCCGTTTTTTGGTGTGAAGCTCTCTCCACTGCTGTCTACCTCATCAACAGGTTGCCTTCTCCCTTCTTGAACCGTGTTTCTCCTTTCTTCGGTTATTTGGTCATACTTCAAATTACTTTAATCTTCGTACCTTTGGTTGTGTGTGTTATGTTCATCTTCTTACACATGAACGCACAAAACTAACAGCTCAAGCTGTTCAATGTGCTTTTTTAGGATATTCAATGCACCAAAAAGGTTTTCTTTGTTATGATCCCAACCTACGACGTATTCGGGTTCCTCAAAATGTGATTTTTTTTGAAAATCAATATTCTTTTCCACACAAAAGATGATATTTCTCCTTCATTCTCTGTTTTGCCAATGTTTACTAACTCTTCTGCAGATTTTGTGCCTTCTAAGCCTCTCATAGTCTACCTACGACGCAAGATTCCAGCACCTCTTAGACAAAGTACTCGAGTTCGTGTACCACCAAATAGGTATGGTTTCCCCTCTCCTTTATCTTTGACAGCCACCGTGTCTTCTGTTCCTATTCCTTCATCCTATAAAAAGGCAATGGAGCATGAATGTTGGCGGAGAGCTATTGAAATAAAACTTCTTACACTTGAAGAAAACCAGACTTGGGATGTTATTTTGTATCCACCATCTATAAAACCTCTTGGTAGTAAATTAGTCTTTTCTATCAAGCTTCGTTCCGATGGATCCATAGAACGTTACAAGGCTCAGTTGGTAGTTCTTGGCAACAAGCAAGAGTATGGTTTACACTAT
Organism: Mallotus nudiflorus; assembly: GCA_947683625.1. Lineage (NCBI taxonomy): Eukaryota > Viridiplantae > Streptophyta > Magnoliopsida > Malpighiales > Euphorbiaceae > Mallotus > Mallotus nudiflorus. The sequence continues at coordinate 619,484 of CANTUR010000277.1, read as the reverse complement.
GATGAGACCTTCGCACTGGTAGCAAAAATGACCACTGTCCGAACAATGCTCGCCCTTGCTGCATCACAATCATGGTCTTTACATCAAATGGATGTAAAGAACACTTTCTTACATGGTGATCTCAAGGAGGAAGTTTACATAAAACTTCCCCATGGTATGCCTACTTCCCCTAATGATGTTTGCAAACTAAAACGCTCTTTGTATGGATTAAAGCAGGCACCGCGAGTATGGTTTGAAAAGTTTCAATCAACTCTTATTGGCTTTTCATTTACTTAAAGTTTCATTTACTTCAATCAACTCCTCACTTTTTCTCCTATGGACATCCAAGGGCATAGTTTTTCTCCTTGTTCATGTGGATGACATTGTTATTATCGGTTCTGGCATAGAGGCTATTTCTAAACTTCAGAATTTGTTGCATTCCACTTTTCATATGAAAGATCTTGGTCCACTCACCAATTTTTTGGGGTTAGAGGTACATCATCAGCCTCAAGGTATCTTCTTAAATCAACATAAGGATATTATGGATTTGGTTCCGCTAGCAGGACTCACAAACGCTAAGTCTGTTGACACCCTAATGGAAATTAATGTGAAATATCGACGTGATGAAGGGGAACTTCTAGAAGATCCTACTTTATATCAAAAGCTAGTTGAAAGTCTTATCTATCTAACTATCACCCGCCCAAACATCTCTTATGTTGTCCACATTGTCAACAAGTTCATGCAAGCCCCTCGACATCTCCACTTATCTGCAGTCCGCCGCATCATTAGATATCTCCTTGGCACACCTAGTCGTGGCCTATTCTTCCATATTGATTCTTCCCTCAAACTACAAGCCTATAGGGATGCAGATTGGGCCGGCTGCCCAGACACTAGAAAATCAACTACAATATGGTGTATGTTTCTTGGTGATGCTCTTATCTCTTGGAAATGCAAGAAGCAAAACTTAGTCTCCAAATCATCCACTAAGGCAGAGTACCGCGCCATGTCTACTGCAAGCTCTGAGATCATTTGGTTGTGTGGTCTTCTAGCAGAGCTTGGTTTCTCCCAAGATCAATCTACTCCCTTACATGCTGACAATACTAGTGCCATCCAAATTTCTATCAATCTTGTCTACCATGAATGCACAAAGCACATAGAGATTGACTGTCACTCTATCCATGAGGCCTATGATCATCAAGTTATCACTCTTCCACATATCTCTACTACTCTACAGATTACAAATATTTTCACCAAATCCATGACACGTCAGCGACATAACTTTCTTGTTAGCAAATTGATGCTGGTTGACTTACCATCATCAATTTGAGGGGGAATGTCAAAGGAATTAGTTGTTGTACAATCAGACTACAGGTTGTATAGTCAAAATACAGTCTAGACAGTATTCTGACAATCAGACTGTATGACTTTGAATATAACCATACTAATTAATGTAGCGTCTCAACCATACTAATTAATGTAGTGTCTCCTATAACTTGTATATAAATATGTCTATATACTAAATGAAAGAGATGAATTAAGCTTCTATTTCTTAAGTTTTCTATTATGTTTTGTCAGTATCTAAACGTAACTATAAAGAAAAGCTGAAAAATAAATGAAAAGTACCTAAAAGTAACTATAATGAAAGCTGAAAAATAAATGAACACAAAAAAAGATGAAAATTTACCTTTTCCATGGTATATAGGTAAGTTGGTTCAAATATCTTGCTCTTGTTCTCTAGCCACTGAACTGAAATAGACAGAATAATTCCTTACTGATTGTATCAAGCATGTTACACATCAAAATAAAGAGAAAACCATTATAAAAGCTTACAAATATTTACATTGGCATTATTTTTCATAGAAAGTCAGAAACAACAACAGATAAAAGGCTATAACAAGCGTTAAATGTTTACAAGAATTCTGAGACATAACAGATAAATCATAGGCAGCATAAAACAGTCTACAGGAAATATCAAAGCCTATGCATCCATAGCCTAATGACCACGGCCACGGTGCAAAAATTACAAAAGCCATCTAAGTATGAAGAGAAGCAATGACTCGAAAACTTCTATATTCCTTTTCCTTGCACAACAATATTACAAGAAGAATAATTTAATGAAATTCTCTCCAGTCTCTTGCATCTTCATGCACAAACAAGTGCATCGGAGCTTTCTACACACTGAGACATTGATAAATTTACAACCACAACCAAAATAAAATTAATAACAATGAAAAAAGTAAGACAAATCTTTAATAAATTTTTGCATCATCCTAGAAAGCTGTATGCGTAGATAATTGAATCACAATGACTACATCCAACTTCATCGAAGGCAAAAATAAAAATGAAGTGTGTTTTAATTATTCCCTTAAAATACTAACACCTGATATATATGTCATTTGAACGTTGTTCTACAGCTCAGACTACTTATTTTTATACGACATTATGTTAATTGGTATACAGGTAAACGAGGAGATAGTTTACCTGCATATGAACTAAGCCTGTCCAAGTAAAGAATTCTCATCCACTTGGGAACATCAAGATTTAAATGGATACCTGTGATATTCTGCACTTGAAAAGTCCAATTTAGCAAAGAAACATTTTCTCCACGATAATCAAATTAGGATAAATAATTCAAGCAATGTGCATATTTCTAACAATCTATCAAATAGCTTGAAAATCTTCAAAGTGCAAAGCTAGAAAACCTGAAATGAAGAGCAGCAAGTTAGAGGGGAAAACAAAAACTAGAAAAACCTAAGGCCATCATTCTTGAATTAAATTTCAGCTCAATGGCATACTTATAACTAGTTCACATCTTTAGACCCAGTAAAAGCTATGACACAGTTGAGCTTGTTAAAAGTGCAAGCACCAGAAATAAATTGAACCACTGAGTTTTGAAATCAGAACTTCATATACTCTTGTTTAGTTCAATTGTGAGTAAAGACTAACAGAGAGGCACACAGAAAGTATGAATTCAACATCAGAGGCAAAATTTATTTAATTTACTCACCCACAGCTTCTGGAAACTTCGAATTATTTGCATTGCATGTCTCCAGATGAATGACAGACGCCGATGCCATTTATTGCCAAAATGAATAATAGCTGCTTTAAAAGTTTCCTTGGCTGATGCATGAAAACTACTGCGTGTCTCCACTTTATCAGTTTTCACGACATCATCAACTACCGGCTTAGAGATTTCACTGTTGCTAGAGCTTTCAGGATGATGTTCAACATGTTCGGATTCAGCCTTCCAGAATTTGAACGCAAGTTTCTCTTTCTTAGCACTTGAACCAATCCAATTCAGCCAAAACTTTGGAGTCAAAATTGTTAATAAATCCCCATCTACATTTGCCAATCCTAATTTATCCGGTACTATCTCCACACTAGGAACATGTTCTACATTGGATTCCACTTCATTGTGTGACCACAAGCCCGCACTAGTTATCTAAACAAAGATGCAGAAGGAAGTATCAGAACCAATTAATGAGCATCAAAAACTAAAACAAAACTACTAAAAGACAAATAGCTAACGTCTAAAATTGATAACTAGCTTTTATGATAGAAATACTATGTAAAGAATACAATACACTAAAAAAAAATGAAGTTTCAAATTAGGGAATAAAGCAGACAAATTTATACAGAAGAATATATTCTAGGCAACTAAATTTGCATATATCAGGTTGAAGAACATTACCTTGATTTGAATAAGCTGCGCTTCCTTTGTTTCAACGCCAGAGAGCTCACTTGAACATCCCGGCTTCAAATGCACATTAATCACTTCCTCAGTAATTAATGATAATAGTAATAAACAATTCCAGAATCAAGAAACAATAAGCAAAATAAAAACAATTCCTGAAATCCTCAGAATGGCCCAATTGACAGTTAATAGGTAAAATTTTAAACAGGGTATCCTCCAAATTTTCATAGTCTATAGTCTACAGTTAAAACAATCGAAAACAATAATCAAAATAAAAAAAATTCGTGAAATCCTCAAAATGGCCCAATTGACAGTTAATAGGTAAAATTTTAAACTGGGTATCCTCCAAATTTTGCATATTCTATAGTCTACACTTAAAACAATCGAAGAACTTTCCTTCGTTTCACTTTTAAATTCCCCTGTCCCAGCCAAAAGAACACAAATTCCAAGCTAAAAAGTAACAACTGAACAGAATTGAGTTCAAGAAACAAAACCCATAATCAATCTTTAACCCCAACTATCTTGCAATTATTCATTCGAAGTCAAAAACCAAGTAAATTCAAAAGCAACTACGAAGAATCACTATAAAAAAAAGCAGGAAATTGCAATTAAAAAAAAAACCCACCAAAACCCATTTCAAAAGCAAAACAAAAAATAAAATAAAGATCAAAGAATCACCTGCTGAACATAATTGGCGTGCATAACAACAAGAATGCAGAAAAGAGTGATTGCTATGAACAAATAAACATACTCCAAAGCAGCCCTCACTTTAGGAGTTAACATCCGAGAAAATCTTTCTTGTACCCTTATAAACGTCTGCTCTGGATCCATTTTCTTTTGCTCCCTATATCTTTCTGTATATATAAATTAGAAATAAATATTGCTTACAAAGCTACAAGATTTTAATTCTTCTCGCTATAATTATCCGTTCGAAGTAGTTGAATTGAAGACAAAAGCTGTGTTTGGAGATGCAAAGGTTTTAGCTTTAAGCATTTTTTTTTCTGGTTGTGTGCTTGCTTCGATGATGGGTGTGATCGGTGGTGTTTTTCTTTTAATAAATGTTATTTTCTCAACAGAAATATTGCTGTTGAGAAGAAAGATGGAGGGTGCTTGACGCTGTTGGGTCGGTATTAGGATGGACAATATGAGTGGGTGACCTATTCAATTCTCAAGTTTTCTTACTTTATAATAAAATCTGAATATCTTAAATTTTTATAAAAATGATAATTAATAGCTACATTTTATTTATTTTTTAAAACTATTTTATTTTTTATTTTTTAAATAAAAATATTTTATAAGTCCATTTATATATTAATTAAAATGAAAATATAAAAAACTTACTTTTTTTTCATCATATCAATATATTGAAATTGAGTTCTAAAAAATGTTTTAGTATGATTATAATAATTTAAATTTGATTAAAATAAAGGTTATTATTTTTATCTAATTTTAATTTTATTTTTAAGAGAAATTTATTTTTTTATTTTCATATTTGAGATTAAAATTTTATTTATTAACATTTTGACCTTTCACGCATTATCATAGAATCTTATGATAAGAAACCCAATTGTATCAATAAGTTTTTTAAAAAATATTAAATAGATATTAGGACTTTATTATTATTATTATTATTATTTAAGCAACTCCAATAGTATTATTGTTAGGTTGTTCTCACAAAAATTGATTGGGACAATTGGTTTGACTTTGGACTTTCTCTTATGCTTTGTTTGGAGAAGGAAAAAAAATCTCATAAAAATGCAATCCTTATCTTTTAGAGGGAACATGTGTGAAAGTGAGGTTAAAAAATTTATAAAATTACTAAAATAATCTTAGATTTATTCATTTTAAAACAAAAATTAGAGTAATTTAATTAATTTACTATGTAAGTTTTTTCTTTTATTTATTAACTCAACCATTAGATTAATCCAAAATAAATTTTATTTTTCACTTATACAAACAATATAAAGAAAACTAATACTTAATTTATTCTCATATTGTTTGTATAAGTGAAAAATAAAATTTATTTCTTTTCTTTTCTTTTCTTTTTCTGTATGTATTTACAAATTTAAACTTGAAAATCCCTATTAATTAAGTTATTCTGATCATTTAATACAAAAACTAATGCTTAATTTTATTCTTATATTGTTTGTAGAAGTGAAAAATAAAATTTATTACTTTTCTTTTCCTTTTCTTTTTGTATTTACAAATTTAAACTTAAAAATCCTTATTAATTAAGTTATTTCGATGATTATTGATTTTCCGGTGCAGAAGTTATAGTTGCGAAATTTTGTGTATCCTTTGGATATTGGGGATAAGTTACAAATTAAATTCTTAGCTTTACTCTGAAGTTTATATTTGACTTTATTATTTTTTAATTTTAATTGAACTTTAATTTTTAAAAATTTGATTATATTGATATCTTCTTCAAAAAATTATTGCAATTAATTCTAAAAATTAAAAAAAATATTAATTAATAAAAATTAACTCGAATAACAATACAAATTGATCAAATTTGTTTCAAAATAAATATTTATCAAGATTTTAAATTTTTAAAAAAATTTTAAGTTTATAGAAATATATTTTTTTAAAAAATTTAGAACAAGTTAAAAAATATATATTTATAGATCAAGCAATATATGGTTAAGAAAAAAGAAGTAAAACTTTTCTATACACATAATAATTTTTTAAAAAATTTTAAATTGATATAAAATTTTAAATTTTTTAACAAATTATTGAGTGTATAAAAAAAATTAATTTAACAAATCTATTAAATGTGTATATCTTGATTGTAAAATATATAAAATTTAAAAATATTTAAGATCTATAAAAATTATTTTTAACTTTTTAAAATTTTCAAAAATATTTAAAAATGGTTTTTATAAACTTAAAAATTTTAAAAGTAATTTCCACAATTCTAATTTTTATTCAAACTAGCTTTTATTAATTAATGTTAATGTTAAAGTTAATTTTTTTTTATTTTTAGAATTTAATTGCAACAATTTTTTAAAGGAGGGTACAATATAATCCAATTTTCAAAAATTAAAATCCAATTGAGATCAAAAAAAAATATTAAGATTAAATATAAATTTCGGGATAAAGTTAAGGATACAATTTATACCTTACCCCTAAATATAATTAAAATTAGGTTCAAGTTCATGGTTTGTCAAATTTCCATAATGGAGATATTAAAGATATGTTGATCTCGTTGCAAAGTTTAAGATGCTGATTTTGTGGTTATTCTTAATGATGATTTGTTTATTCAGTACTTTCTTGTAAAAAGAAAACAAAACAACGACATTTTCTATTTCTTGCTACCATACAAGTTTTCTACTTTTCTACTAAGCACCAACTAAACTAATAGGAACTTTTTTTAGACAACTGGAAGGATAAAAAGAGAGGAGTCGAATTTATTATCTCATTTTATAATATTTAACATCTGAAGCAGTAGATTATAAAGAAAAAATAACAAACTAATAGAAATTTTATAATCACAATAAAGGCTATCCCACGGAGTCAACAAAAAAATAGTGTGAACTTTCTTCAACTTTATTATTCCTTCAATCTTTTATTGTGTTTGTGTTCAATATCATAATTAAAGATACCATCAAATTTAGTTGTGTTTACAATTTTTGTTTGATTTTCGTTTACCTATTTTTTATAAGTAGTGATGGTTTGAGTTTTAATCTATCGTCCTTCTAATTTTAATTAGCTATATATATATATTTTTTTTTTGTTCTTCATCATCAAATTTTTTTTATTAGAATAAAAGATTATTTGGTGCAATTTTTAGTTTTGTGTGCTTTGATAAGAGAAGTTCTTAAGTCTAAATTAAGGGAGACTTTTCATTAACATTTCATTAGGAATAGTCTTTTATCAATGTTGAATTTTTTTTATTATTATTAATTGTAATAGGGATTGTTATTAAAGTAAAATATAGGCAATCATAGGGCATTTTATATTTAACTAAATTGCAAATAGTAGGAAGTTGTACACTGAAATGTATTTTATGTCGACCATTATTTTTCTTTCACACGTTAATTTTTTTTTTTAGTGAAAAGTATTAAAAATGATTTTTATCAAAAATAATTTTTCAAGAGTGGCTGATTTTGACTGAAGAGCTAATTAGCGTTAGCCATGTACCTATGACACATTTTGATTTTTAAAATTTTTTTATACAATCTGAGATTTTTTCCGTAATTTAATGAACGATGCAAACTTTCAGCAAATAAAAATTTATTTAACCTTTTTTTATTTGAACTTCTTATGTTTATGAGACTTTATATATATATATATATAATTACATCACTTGATACCTCAAATATTTAAACGTTTGAAACTCACACTGGCAAGAAAAGAAGTGAAATTTTAAATATATTATATTTTTTATTTTTTATGACGTGTATCTAAATATTATCAATGGTTTTGTTCATGCTAATTAACTTTTTGGGATCGTATGTGAGAACAAATTAAAAGCAATTGAAGTGATGAGCAGTGTTGTTAATTGTTGAATGAACTAGTCAAAGGTATGAATTTGTTTGTTGTACTGTTGATATCATAATTTTGGATAATATTTTATTTTCATATAAAATTTTAATATTTTTCTTTTCAGTTTTAAAAATTTTATTTTTATTTCAAGTTCAAGTATTTTAAATATATCCGATCAAATTTAACATGCGTGACAGTCAAAATAAATATATTTTTAGTATATTTATCTTGTAAACATCTTATTAAATATTTTAACTATTTTATTGGCTCCATAAAACAAATTTTGATTGTGGACTACATAAAATAAAATTTTAGTAAAATTTATTTTATAGAGCCCATAAGGTGATTAAACTGCTTAATGGGATGCTTACATAGTGAATATACTAAAAATATATTCATTCTAATTGTCATGTATGCTAAATTTGATCGGATATATTCTAGTTATTTTAACTTAAAATAAAAATAGAATTTTTGGGACTGAAAAGGAAAAAAATTAAAAAATTGATACCAAAATAAAATATAATCCAAAGTTATGGTATCAACATTACAATAAATCCAAAAGGTATAAAGAGTTTTTAGTCCACTTTTTAGTTTTTGTATGATGTGTTTCTATCTAATTATACTATTTATTCATGGTTTTTATTATATTATGCATATCATACTATATAATTTTTTTATTTTAATATTACTATTTTATATATTTTTAACTAAATTTTTTGTAGTGGATAAATTAAGGAACTAAAATACATCCTTTTATATTTTAAATTTATTTTTTACATATTTTTTTCATTAAAATGATTTAACTCTTATAAGTATTTAAATCATAAAACTAAACAAATTATTTATCTATTTTTAAAATTTAAAATTTATTACATTTATTTAATTTACATATTAAAATCAATACTTTATGAATTGCCATAATTTTTTATATTAAAGGTGGCACCCACAAATATTATTAATGTCTTATATTTGTAAGATATCATGGAATTATGTGAAAAATAAAATTCAGACAAAAAAATAGAAATTTAAGGGAAATATTTTTCCATGATATTGAAAGAAGGGTTACACCCATTATATATACATATAGGAATCATAATCACAACCTAATTAGGAATATAATAACATTCTAAATAGAATAAATACTTTATTCATAATTATATACAAATATTTACTTCCTAATATATACAATGAAAATATTTACTTTTTCAACACTCCCCCTCAAGTTGGTGAATGCATGTCAATCATTTCCAACTTACTAAGTGAGTTGCAGAACGTTTTTCCTGATACAGCCTTTGTGAGGATGTCAGCTAGTTGAGTCTGAGAAGAAACAAATGGAAAATTAAATGTTCCTTGATTCAGATGATCTTTTATAAAATGTTTATCAACCTCCACATGCTTAGTCCGATCAAGTTGAACCAGATTGTTTGCAATTGCTATGGCTGCCTTGTTATCACAATGTAACAACATAGGCTTCAGATATTTTAATCCCAGATCCTAAACAATTCACCTTACCCAGAGTAATTCACATACTCCATGAGTCATTCCTCTAAACTCAGCTTTAGCACTTGACCTTGCTACAACTTTTTATTTCTTGCTTCTCCAAATGACTAAATTCTTTTTAATAAACGTAAAGTATCTGGATGTTAATTTTTTGTCAATCCGATCTCCAGCCCAATCTACATCAGTATAGCTAGTAATTTCATAATCCTTATTCCTCCCAAAGAATAACCCTTTGCCCGAAGAAGATTTTAGATATCTTAATACTCAGTATACTGCATCCATATATTATTTACTCAGAGAATGCATGAACTGACTTACAACACTTACTGCATAAGCAATGTCTAGCCAAGTATGAGATAGGTAAATCAACCTTCCCACCAACCGTTGATATCGATCTTTATTAATTGGAACTTGATCTCCTAGGATTGAAAGTCCATAGTTGACTTCAATTGGAGTCTTGGCTAGTTTACAATCAAGCATTCCCGTCTCTATCAGTAGGTCCATTACATACTTTCGTTGGCAGAGGGAAATTCCTTGAGCTGATATTACAACTTTAATTCCTAAAAAATACTTCAAGTTACTCAAATCCTTAAATTCAAACTCAGATGCTAACTGTCTTTGCAAGATTGTTGTCTCACTCGGATCATTTATAGTGACCACCATATCATCAACAATACAATAAGCGAGGTGACTTTATCTAACTTTTGTTTGATGAATAGTGTGTGATTAGCATCACTTTGCTTATATTTGAGCTTTTTCATGAAAGTCTAGAGTCGTCCAAACCATGCCCGAGGAGATTGTTTGAGTCCATATAATGCCCTTTTTAGTTTGCATAATCGATCAGTACATTTAGTTATTGGTGGTAAATCCATATACACTTCTTCATCTATGGTTCCATTCAAAAATGCATTTTTCACATCAAATTGTCGTAGCGGCTAGTTCAGGTTGGCAGTTAAGGAAATAAGAACTTAGATGGTGTTTATTTTTGCTACTGGGGTAAATGTATCTTCATAGTCAATTCCATACTTCTGAGTATACCCCTTTGCTACCAACCGAGCTTTATACCGATTTATGATTCCATCTGAATTGAGTTTGAGAGTGAATATCCACCTGCACCCTATCATTTTCTTTCCTTCAAGAAGAGGAACAAGATCCCATGTCTGGTTCTTCATTTCATCATTCATGGCTTTCTTCCAATCTGGATCATCTAAGGCTTCCTCACATTACTCAGAATAGATATAGTAGATAATTGATTTACAATAAGTGCATGTGAGTTAGACAAATGGTTGGTTGATATGAAGTTATTGATAGGGTATTTAACTTTGGTATGAAGGTCCAGATCATATTATTTTTTTGGAACCCCTCTATTGATTCTAGAAGGATTATAAGGCTTAGTATTTGGAGTTTCTAAAGGAGACGAGTTTACTTTATTGTGCACATCCGCATTCGGAGTTTCTTCAGCTTTTGGTGTGGGTTGGGAAGATGTACTATCTTGATTACTTGAATTTTCTTCAATTCTCTATCCAGGTGAGATGCTCAGACTCAGAATATCAGATGTTTGTGAGATGCTCGAACATTTGGGAGACTCGGACTCGGAACACTCAAAATGCTATCTTCAACATTCAGACCACTCGGAATGCTATCTTTAAATTTAAAGAGGTTCAAATTTTTCTTCCCCTGAAGAGAGCACTCAGAGTGGGAGAAAAAAGGAGAATTTTCATGAAATTGAACATCCCAAGTGACATACATCTTCTTTGCATTTAGATCATAACACTGATATCCCTTTTATAGATCCACATAGCTAACAAAGATACACCGGATAGCTCGAGTCTGATGAACATATATTGAGCATCTAAAGACTCAAGGCTCGAGAAAATTGAGGGGTGGAGATATGACAAGTTCCTGAAGTTTTTGAAGAGGCATTTTGAAATCGAGTACTCTTAATGGTGTCTAATTTATGAAGTATGCAGTGGATCGAATAGCCTCTCCCCAGTATTCTCGAGGAACATTCATGTCAAATAATGATTCGGACAATTTCTAATAATTGCTAGTTCTTCCGTTCGGCTATACCATTTTGTTGAGGAGTGCCGACACAAGATGTTTGGTGGCGAATGCCCTGCTCGCCGAAGAAATCATTTAGAATTGAGTTAACATACTCTCCACCATCATCAGACTACAAGGTTCGAATTTTACTCTGGTATTGCATAGCCACCATTTTGTACAGGTCCCGAAACTTGGAGCACACATCTTCTTTGTTTGAAAGTAGTGATACCTAGGTCATCTGGGTACATTCATCAATAAACGTTATAAAATATTGAGCACTAGATAGAGTAGTAATTCGAGCAGGTCCCCATACATCAGAATGAATGATTATAAATGGAATTGAATTTTTATTATGACTCGGTACATAAGAGATTCAGTGGCCTTTTGCCAATTCATAAATATCACACTTGAATTCTGAGTTTGTGGTATTCAAAAATAATTTCGATTTTATTTGTCTAAGATAATGAAAAGAAAGATGACCAAAATGATGATGCCACAAGATTACTTGGTCTTTAGCCGAGCAACTTCCATTAACCCTGTTGACTTGACTTGACTTCTGACTTAAATCACCATGCAACTCAAGATAGTACAACTTTCCACATTTAACACCAGAGCCAATAATCCAATGCATTGCAATGTCCTGAAATACATAATAATTAGGCTAAAATTTGATAGTGCAATTCAAGGTTTCATTGATTTTCCTAACAAATAGTAGATTATAAGAAAGAGATGGAACAACAAGAACAGTATCTAGATTAAGAGAGTCGAAGTTAGACATTGATCCTTCATAAGTGACCAGTGCTATGGCTCCTTTAATTGTCACGACCCAAAACAGGGGCCATGACCGGCGCTAGGGAACGGGAATTCTTTCGAATCCGGAACCCGTAGCAAGCCTAAAAATAAAATAAATCATGCAATAGTAACAATAACCATATTATATGCAGCAGAAATAAAAATCATAAATATCACAATAGTATATACACCAACTGGATTTAAGTTAAATCTCATCTCATAGATATATAAATCTTTTAATACAAATCCAGTTTCAATATAATACATCTCTTTAAATAAAATACATGAAATCCAATACTTTAATTCATAACTACTGCAGTGTCTAGATAAAATAAATAAAACTCAAGTAGACAATTTACATAAAGAAGCCGGGGCGGAAGAAATGGCGTATCGACCTGCTACTGAGGTCTGAAGAAGTTGACTCTCCTGAAAAATAGTCAACGGAGGGGAGTCAGACCTCACTGAGTGAATTACTATAATATATATATATACACACTAATTGATAATGCATACAGTCAATAGTATATATATATCTAATATATATACAGGCAATTACACACAGATGCAATAAAAATCATTTATATATATTTTATTGAAAATCATCTTTTATGAAGGATCACATAGAACCCTAGAATAACGCAACCTCAGAAAATAGTGTTAAACAACACTCTAGCCATACAGGCTCACTTATTCCAAATATATCCACTTAATCCATTTGGACAGTAGACTGGCCCCGAGACACTAAGTCAACCGAGCTCCAGCAGTCCGACTGCCAGTGTGATTGGCCCCGAGACACTTGGTCAACCGAGCTCCAGCAATCACACCCAAACCACATCTCACACATATCAATAATCATATCAAATCAATATCCACAAATAGTTAGTAATATAGCCTAAAGCTATAGGCGTACCGGTACGTACTCGATCCTAGTGCTGCCCACTAGGTAGCACGTTCTATCGATATCCTTCATCATTAATAATATAAAACATTCATTCACAAAAATAAATGATGCATGAATATAAATGAAATAACAATATAATCCATATATATACCAGAAATATACCAAAAGTAAACCAGGTATATTTCGAGTATATATACGTCAAATAAATCCAGTCAAATCATAAATTAAACTAAAAATATATTTAAAAACATTTTAAATATATTTTATTAACAAAACATGTATATAATTTATTATATACCAAAAATAAACCAAAAATATACTTAATATAAACTTAAGAAATAATCAAATTATTTATGCATATTTAATCAACATAAAACATGCATTTCTAAATCATGCATCCTAAGCATATATATATAGTATAGTAACTCACCTAATGCGCTCCACGAGACAGGTCCGACGAGCCTGGTCCACTAGCCCTCGGTCTCGGCGCAACTAAACAAGAAATAAATAACCGACATCAGAATAACCCTAACAGAAATCCTAGAATTCGATCTAGAGTATTTAAATACGAAAACAGAATTAGGGTTCGACTGGATATCACGTTTTACGAGAATTCTACCAAAAATTCGACAGAACCTCCCCTGTAAAATGGACATCTCTCTACTCAAAAGAGTAGAGCCGACCCTGCAAAGAAATACACTTTGAAAATAAACACCACATCTCATTCACAACCCCTCGGTCAGACTCCAAACCACAGTCTACCGACCGAGGTCCACAAACACAGAATAATTTCAAAAATACCAAAAATATCCTTACAACATAGAAATTCATTTTATAAGTAGAAATTACATAATTAGCCTTTAAACACAGTAAAAACCGATAAAAACCCATTTTATTAGTAAAACCGTATATTATATATATAATTGAAAATAATTCACGAAAAATAGTTTTAATTAGTTTAAAATACCAAATAATTTGTAGAAATCATTTTTATACCTTAAATAACTATTAAACCCAATTAAATTACATTTTTAGACAATTTAGGGTAAAATTACCAAAATACCCCTATATATATAAATATACTTAAATTACTTCAAAAATTCACCAAAAATTATACAATTATCCAAAATTAATTTTCTCAACATATTTATCAATAATATTAATAATTAACTCATTTAACCAATTAAATTCAAATAAAAACACATTTAACCTAATTTTTCAAATTTACATAAACTTCAATAATTCAAAATAAATACATAAAAATTCATAAAAATTCCAAATAAATTCCTATAATTCATTTCAACACCTAATTTAACCATAAACTCCAATTTCATAATTTAAATAATTAATTTCCGAAAATTAGAAAATAATATTAAAATATTCAAAAATACCCAAAAATCCAAACAATCTCCAAAAATTCTACAAAAATTCATACATGTAGATTGAGCTACTGGGAACAATATTTATGAAGGGAGTTTTCATGAATCAATCAATTCGAAGCTCAAAAAAAATCGAAAACCCTAATGTTATCGAAATTGAAAATTCGAAACCTAATCAAATCTAAACCATTTCAGCTCAAACCAAAGCTATAATCACACTCACCGGAGCTCAAGGAGAAGAAAGAGACTAGCGGTGTCGAAAACGGTGGCCGAAATCGACGAGGGAAGAAGAAGATGCAACCCTCGGCTTCCGACGATATCAAGCTTCCCCGACGCCGGAAATGGCTACCACAGGCGGCGAGGAAGGCTGGGGAAGGTGGTGGCACACCGGATGGCACACCCACGGTGAAGAAACGGCAGTAGCAGCGACCGGACAGTGAAAGAAACGGTCGGGAGGAAGAAGAAGCTCACGGGGGCAGTTTCGTAAATAAACCAAACTTTTATAATTTTGACAATTTTTAATGTATATATGTATATATATATACTTTACACTATATAATAAAATAATATTAAATTACACACTTTAAATATACACCACACACATAAAATTTAATATTTTAATAATTTATACTAAATAAAAATAATTAAATATCAATAAAACTAATAAATAATAAATAAAATATTAGGGTAATACTAAACCCTAATTAAATAAATATTCACACACATAGTCTTTATTTAGTATTTTAAAAATACTTATGAGTTCATGCAAGTCCGAAAATACATTTAAAATAATTAATAATAAATTATTTACGTGAAAATTTTCCCGAAAATACAAGTCCCAAGAAAATTTTACGTAAAACACTGGAAATAATGCACAGTAATAAAAATAGGTTTTAAATACATATTAACTCGTAAAAATATCGCATATATATTCAAAATTTATTAACACTGCATATCTCGGTATAGTGTAAAAATATTTTAAAAAATACGGGATATTACAGTCTTCCCCCCTTACAAGAATTCGTCCCCGAATTCTAAAAAACAAGATTACAGAATCAGGAAGGAAAGAGATACGGGTAAGAAGCTCGCATCTCAGCTTCAGTCTCCCATATATGTTCTTCAACTCTGTCGCTACGCCACAGAACCTTGACCATCGGAATCTGCTTCGATCGCAACTGTCGAACTTAATAATCAACGATCGCCACAGGTTCTTCCACAAACGTCAAATCTTCGCTTACTTCCACACTGTCAGGTTGCAACACGTGTGAAGGGTCTGAGATATACTTCCTCAACATCGAGATATGAAATACTGGATGCACCTGTGACATACTCGAAGGCAAATCCAACCAATATGCAATAGTGCCAACTCTCTCCAGAATTTCAAACGGTCCAATGTATCTCGGTGCTAACTTACCCTTCCTGCCAAATCTCATCACACCCTTCATCGGACATACTTTCAGAAAAATAAAATCTCCAACCTGAAACTCCACATCTCTGCGTCTAGGATCCGCATAACTCTTCTGTCTGCTAACTGCGGTCTCTAATCTGCGCTTGATCACGAGACCTTCTCTGCAGCATCCTGAACCATCTCAGGTCTAGTCAAAGCTCTCTCACCAATCTCATCCCAACTCAACGGGGATCTACACTTCCTTCCATACAACGCCTCATATGGTGCCATGCCAATACTGCTATGGTAGCTGTTATTATATGCAAACTCAACAAGCGACAAATGATCATCCCAGCTACCTCCCAAATCCAAGACACACATCCTCAACATATCTTCCAGTGTCTGGATCGTCCTCTCAGACTGGCCATCTGTCTGAGGATGAAAAGCTGTACTGAAATCCAACCTAGTGCCCATTGCTTCCTGCAACTTCTGCCAAAAATGAGAAGTAAACACTGAATCTCTATCTCACACAATGGACACAGGTACTCCATGAAGGCACACAATATGCTTCACGTACAACTTCGCCAATCTAGCAATTGAATATGTGGCTTTCACAGGCAAGAAATGTGCAGACTTCGTCAACCTATCTACAATCACCCAGATGGAGTCGTATCCATCCTTCGAACGAGGTAAACCTACCACAAAACCCATAGCTATCCTTTCCCACTTCCACTCGGGAATAGGAAGAGGCTGAAGCTTCCCAGAAGGCTTCTGATGTTCGGCTTTCACTTGCTGACACGTCAAGCACTTCGTAACATAATCAGCGACATCCTTATTCAATCCATCCCACCAGTATAGATCTCTAATACTGTGGTACATCTTAGTAACACCTGGATGAACGCTGTAGGCTGTAGAATGTGCTTCCTCTAAAATCTCCTCTCTCAAGTCATCCACGTCAGGAACACACAACCTACCACTGATCCACAACACACCATCATCATCGAGTGTGAAATCAGTGAACTTCCCTGATCTGACATTCTCTGTAAGCTCTTCTAGAATAGGATCTCGGCTCTGAGCTGCTTTAACCCTATCCCTCAGTACAGATTGCACCTTAAATTGAGCTAGCAGTCCACCTGATCTACTAATCTTCATCATCAGACCTTGATCCACCATCAGATGCAATTCCTGGATCAATGGTCTCCTCTCAACACTGATGTGAGCAAGACTACCTGAGGACTTCCTACTCAAGGCATCTACTACAACATTAGCTTTACCCGGATGATATAGAATCTCGCAATCATAGTCCTTCAATAATTCCAACCATCTTCTCTGCCTCAGATTCAAATCTCGTTGCTGGAAAATGTACTTAAGGCTCTTGTGATCAGTAAATATCTCACAAGTCACCCCGTACAAATAATGTCTCCAGATCTTCAAAGCAAAGATCACTGCAGCCATCTCAAGATCATGTGTAGGATAGTTCTGCTCATGCTTCTTCAACTGCCTCGAAGCATAGGCTATCACCTTTCCATTCTGCATCAACACACAACCAAGACCAATTCTAGAGGCATCACAGTAAACTGTGAACTTATCCACACTATTAGGCAAAGCTAATACTGGCGTTGTGGTCAATTTCTCCTTCAACAACTGAAAACTATTCTCACAAGCTTCTGACCACTTGAATCTAACATTCTTCTGAGTCAAGTGAGTCATAGGGGCTGCTATTCTGGAAAAATCTTGCACAAACCACCTATAATACCCCGCTAAACCCAAAAAACTCTGAATCTTCGTAACAGAAGTAGGTCTAGGCCACTCAGATACTGCCTCAATCTTCTGTGGATCAACCTGAATACCTTCTTTAGACACTACGTGTCCAAGAAAAGAAACACTCTCCATCCAAAAATCACACTTCGAGAATTTAGCATAAAGCTGATGATCTCTCAGTGTCTGTAGTACAATCCTCAAGTGATATACATGCTCTTCCATATTCCTCGAATATACTAGTATATCATCAATGAAGACTACCACAAACTGATCCACATACGGTCTGAATACTCTGTTCATTAGGTCCATAAAAGCTACTGGTGCATTAGTCAAACCAAAAGACATCACCAGAAACTCATAATGGCCATATCGAGTGCGAAAAGCTGTCTTAGGAATATCGGATTCACTGATACGTAGCTGATGATAACCCGACCTCAAGTCAACCTTAGAAAAGAACTGTGCACCCTGTAGCTGATCAAACAAATCATCTATCCTCGGGAGAGGATACTTGTTCTTCACTGTCACCTTATTCAGCTCTCTATAGTCAATGCACAGTCTCAGGGTACCATCCTTCTTCTTTATAAACAAGACTGGTGCACCCCAAGGAGAAACACTAGGTCTGATAAAACCTTTCTCCAACAACTCTTGCAACTGCTCCTTCAACTCTCTCAACTCTGCAGGAGCCATACGATAGGGTGGCATAGATATAGGAGTAGTACCTGGAACCACATCTATACAGAACTCAATCTCTCTATGAGGTGGTAAACCTGGCAACTCCTCGGGAAAAACATCAGGAAACTCACAAGCAACAAGAACATCTGTGAGTGACAACTTCTCCACTGATGTATCCCTGACCAATGCCAAATATCCCTGACAACCTTTCCTCAACAACTTCCTAGCTGCAATAGCAGAAATAAGATTCTGAGGTGCTGAACTCCTATCACCAACAAACTTAAATTCTACTTCATCAGGAATTCTAAAAGTCACCTCTTTATTCCTGTAATCTACCACGGCATAGTGCTGAGATAACCAATCCATTCCCAAAATAACATCAAACTCCATCACATCCAACAAAATCAAATCAGCGGGTAATTCTCTATCTCCCACGAGAACTGGACAACCAGAAAGAACAATATCGGCGTCCAAGGAATCGTTCAGAGGAGTGGCAACAGATAAAGGAAAAGCCATCCTCGAAGCTTGCCAACAAGATTTAGAAGCAAAAATGGGAGAAACAAATGAATGCGTGGCACCCGGATCAAACAAAACCCATGCATCCAGGTAACAAACAGAAAGAATACCTGCCACGACTGCATTAGATGCCTGAGCATCCTGCTGAGTAAGATGGAAGACTCTGGCCTGACCTCGACCTCCCTGCTGACTGGTAGAAGCCTAGCCAACACCTTTGGCACCTCCTCTAGTACCTCTACCACGACTCTGCTGTGGAACAAACTGAGTGGAACTCTGATGCTGGGCTGGTGGCAACTGAAATGGCATGGGTGCTGCACTAGCAATCGACTGCTGTGGGAATCATGGAATCTGCTGCTGCTGATAGCCAGAATAAGGACAAGATCTGGCAAAATGTCCTATCTGCCCGTATCTGAAGCATGTCAGTGGTGTCAGATAACACGGTCCCTGATGGACTCTACCACAAGTCTGACAAACACTGGCCGCTGATCCAGAACTATGACCACTGCTGCTGCTCGAAGCACCTGATCCAAATCTGAATGATCTACGCTGACCTCCACGGCCATGTCTACTGCTCCGATGCACTCGCTGCTGCTGTCTCTGACTCTGCTGAGTCGGACCTCGCTGCTGACTACTCGAACCAATATGAAAACTCGAATACGGAGTAGCCTGTAATCCACTCGACTGAACTCCTAGCTGGTAATAATCAGGCATCGCTCCCTGCTTAACTAGTCTCAGCTCAATCTCCTTGGCCAACTCAATCACAGACTCGAGAGTAAGACCTGCTGTAGGCATACCAGCAAAAGTTGAACCCAAACCAGTAACGTATGTAGTAACAGCGAAATACTGATCTCGCATCAGATCCTCAGCATATCTACCCAGACGAAGAAACTCTCGGGTATACTCCTCTACAGATCGATCTCCACGAGAAATACTAGTCAATCGGAGATGATAGCTCAAACGAAGAGGCTCTGGACAAAATCTCCTCATGAATTGCTCTCGAAACTGAGCCCATGTCATCGTCATCATATAAGGCTGAATCATCTGAATGAACCAATCTAGGGCTGGTCCCTCGACAGACAACTCAACGATAATGATCCTCTGGTACTCGGTATGAGCAGTCCGAGTCCTAGTCTCAATCGCATGTAGAAAATCTAATGGATCGGAAGTACCATCAAACGCAATCCTGCCAACTCGGGCATAGAACAAAGCTACCTCAGGGTCAGACATACCCTGCTGATAGGCAGGCTGAACAGGCTGAACAACTGGAGGAACAGGAACATCAAACTCAGGCTCAACAGGCTCCTCGTCCTGTAACTCTCTCTGCCTACGGCGACTTGCCACTCCTCGAGGTCTACCTCTGCCACGACCTCTACGTCTAACTGGCTGCTCAGGAGGTAAAACCTCATCCTGAAAAGACTCATCATCCTCAGCCTCAACGATCGGTGGAGCGACACGTGCTCGCCTCCTCATACTGAAAAGACAAACGGAAAGATTCAGACAAAACAGACAACGGAGGAATACTTATCAAGACATACTCAAACCTAATACACTGCAGTAATTACCAAAAGAAAACACAACTTTACAACTAGGGCCACAACTCACATAACTAAGCCCTGACACAGAACTCCGCTCTGATACCAACTTTGTCAAGACCCAAAATAGGGGCCATGACCGGCGCTAGGGAACGGGAATTCTTTCGAATCCGGAACCCGTAGCAAGTCTAAAAATAAAATAAATCATGCAATAGTAACAAGAACCATATTATATGCAGCGAAAATAAAAATCATAAATATCACAATAGTATATACACCAACTGGATTTAAGTTAAATCTCATCTCATAGATATATAAATCTTTTAATACAAATCCAATTTCAATATAATACATCTCTTTAAATAAAATACATGAAATCCAATACTTTAATTCACAACTACTGCAGTGTCTAGATAAAATAAATAAGACTCAAGTAGACAATTTATATAAAGAAGTCGGGGCGGAAGAAATCCGGCATATCGACCTGCTACTGAGGTCTGAAGAAGTTGACTCTCCTGAAAAATAGTTAACGGAGGGGAGTCAGACCTCACTGAGTGAATTACTATAATATATATACATACACACTAATTGATAATGCATACAATCAACAGTATATATATATATCTAATATATATACAGGCAATTACACACAGATGCAATAAAAATCATTTATATATATTTTATTGAAAATCATCTTTTATGAAGGATCACATAGAACCCTAGAATAACGCAACCTCAGAAAATAGTGTTAAACAACACTCTAGCCATACAGGCTCACTTATTCCAAATATATCCACTTAATCCATTTGGACAGTAGACTGGCCCCGAGACACTAAGTCAACCGAGCTCCAGTAGTCTAACTGCCAGTGTGATTGGCCCCGAGACACTTGGTCAACCGAGCTCCAGCAATCACACCCAAACCACATCTCACACATATCAATAATCATATCAAATCAATATCCATAAATAGTTAGTAATATAGCCTAAAGCTATAGGCGTACCGGTACGTACTCAGTCCTAGTGCTGCCCACTAGGTAGCACGTTCTATCGATATCCTTCATCATTAATAATATAAAATATTCATTCACAAAAATAAATGATGCATGAATATAAATGAAATAACAATATTGTCACAACCCAAAACAGGGGCCATGACCGGCACTAGGGAACGGGAATTATTTCGAATCCGGAACCCGTAGCAAGCCTAAAAATAAAATAAATCATGCAATAATAACAATAACCATATAATATGCAGTGGAAATAAAAATCATAAATATAATAATAACACTTCATCACTGGATTTGAATCAAATCTCATCAAATATATAAAATCTCTTTAATACAAATCCAATTTCAACATAACACATCTCTTTAAATAAAATACATGAAATCCAATACTTTAATTCACAACTACTGCAGTATCTAGATTATAAAATAAGACTCAAGTAGATAATTTACATAAAGAAGCCGGGGCGGAAGAAATCCGACGTATCGACCTGCTACTGAGGTCTGAAGAAGTTGACTCTCCTGAAAAATAGTCAACGGAGGGGAGTCAGACCTCACTGAGTGAATTACTATAATATATATACATACACACTAAGTGATAATGCATACAGTCAATAGTATATATGTAATATGTATATATACAAGCAAATTCATACAGATGCAGAAAAATCATTTTTATATATTTTATTGAAAAATCCCAGTTTATGAAGGATCACATAGAACCCTAGAATATCGCAACCTCAGAAATAGTGTTAAACAACACTCTAGCCATATAGGCTCACTTATTCCAAATATATCCACTTAATCCATTTGGACAGTAGACTGGCCCAGAGACACTAAGTCAACCGAGCTCCAGCAGTCTAACTCCCAGTGTGATTGGCCCCGAGACACTAAGTCAACCGAGCTCCAGCAATCACACCTCCAAACCATATCTCACACATATCAATAATCACATTAAATCAATATCCACAAATAAGTTAGTATTATAGCCTAAAGCTATAGGCGTACCGGTACGTACTCGGTCCTAGTGCTGCCCACTAGGTAGCACGTTCTATCGATATCCTTCATCATTAAATATAAAACATTCATTCACAAAAATAAATGATGCATGAATGTAAATGAAATAACAATATAACCCATATATATATACCAGAAATATACCAAAAGTAAACCAGACATATTTCGAGTATATATATGTCAAATGAATTCCATCAAATTATAACTTAAGTTGGAAATATATTTAAAATCATTTTAAGTATAATTTATTTACAAAACATGCATATAATTTAATATATACCAAAAATAAACCAAAAATATACTTAATGTAAACTTAAGAAATAATCAAATTATTTATGCATATTTAATCAACATAAAACATGCATTTCTAAATCATGCATCCTAAGCATATATATATATAGTATAGTAACTCACCTAATGCGCTCCACGAGACAGGTCAGACGGGCTTGGTCCACTAGCCCTCGGTCTCGGCGCAACTAAATAAATAATAAATAATCGACATCAGAATAAACCTAACAGAAATCCTAGAATTCAATCTAGAGTATTAAACACAGAATCGAAAATTAGGGTTCGACTGGACATCACGTTTTACGAGAATTCTATCGAAAATTCGGCAGAACCTCCCCTGTAAAACGGACATCTCTCTACTCAAAAGAGTAGAGCCGACCCTGCAAGGAAATACACTTCGAAAAATTACATAAGGCACAATCAAAATCCCACGGTCGGACTCCAAACTACAGTCCACCGACCGGGGTCCACAAACACAGAACATATTCCAGGTATACCAAAAATATCCTTAAATCAAAGAACTACATTTTATACGTAGAAATTACATAATTAACCTTGAAACACTGTAAAAACCGATAAAAACTCATTTTATTAGAAAAATTGTATATTATATATATAATTGAAAATAATTCACGAAAAATAGTTTTAATTAGTTAAAAATACCAAATAATTTTTAGAAATCATTTTTATACCTCAAATAACTATTAAAATCAATTAAATTATATTTTTAGACAATTTAGGGTAAAATTACCAAAATACCCCTATATATATAAATATACTTAAATTACTTCAAAAATTCACCAAAAATTATACAATTAACCAAAATTAATTTTCTCAACATATTTATCAATAATATTAATAATTAAACTCAATTAACCATTTAAATTCAATTTAAAACACAACTAACCCTAATTTCTCAAAATCACATAAACTTCAATAATTCAAAATAAATATTTAGAAATTCATAAAAATTCCAAATAAATTCCTATAATTCATTTAAACACCTAATTTAACCATAAACTCCAATTTCATAATTTACATAATTAATTTCCGAAAATTAGAAAATAATATTAAAATATTCAAAAATACCCAAAGATCCAAAAAATCTCCAAAAATTCTACAAAAATTCATACATGTAGATTGAGCTACTAGGAACAACATTTGTGAAGGGATTTTTCATGAATCATCCAATTCAAAGCTCAAAAAAAATCGAAAACCCTAATAGGCCGAAATTGAAAATTCAAAACCTAAGCAATTCTAGACCATTTTACCTCAAACCAAAGCTAGAATCACACTCACCGGAGCTCAAGGAGAAGAAAGAGACCAGCGGTGTCAAAAACGGTGGCCAGAATCGGCATGAACGATGATGGATCGATTTTCGACTTCTTCGGCGAAAATCGACTTCCAGGCGCCGGAAATGGCTACCACAGGCGGCGAGGAAGGTTAGGGAAGGCGGTGGCAGACCCACGGTGAAGAAACAGCACGGCAGCAACCGGAACGGCGAAGGGAACGGGCGGGAGGAAGAAGAAGGCTCGGGGGCAAATGTGTAATTTTCCAAACTTTTGATTTTTGATGTATATATGTATATATATATATACTTTATAATATATATTAAAATAATATTAAATTACGCACATCAAATATACACCACACACATAAAATTTAATATTTTAATAATTTATACTAAATAAAAATAATTAAATAACAATAAAACTAATAAATAATTAATATAATATTAGGGTAATATTAAACCCTAATTAAATAAATATACACACACAGGCTTTATTTAATAATTTAAAAATATGCATGAGTTCATGCAAGTCCGAAAATATATTTAAAATAATTAATATTACATTGTTTACGTGAAAATTTCCCCGAAAATGCAAGTCCCGGGAAAATTTTACGTAAAACACTGAAATTATTACAAAGTAATAAAAATAGGTTTTAAATACAATACAACTCAATAAAATATCATCTAATATACAGAAATTATTAACACTGCATATCCCGGTACAGTGTAAAAATATTTTAAAAACACGGGATATTACAAATATAATCCATATATATACCAGAAATATACCAAAAGTAAACCAGGTATATTTCGAGTATATATACGTCAAATAAATCCAGTCAAATCATAAATTAAACTAAAAATATATTTAAAAACATTTTAAATATATTTTATTAACAAAACATGTATATAATTTATTATATACCAAAAATAAACCAAAAATATATTTAATATAAACTTAAGAAATAATCAAATTATTTATGCATATTTAATCAACATAAAACATGCATTTCTAAATCATGCATCCTAAGCATATATATATAGTATAGTAACTCACCTAATGCACTTCACGAGACAGGTCCGACGGGCCTGGTCCATTAGCCCTCGGTCTCGGCGCAACTAAACAAGAAATAAATAACCGACATCAGAATAACCCTAATAGAAATCCTAGAATTCGATCTAGAGTATTTAAATACGAAAACAGAATTAGGGTTCGACTGGATATCACGTTTTACGAGAATTCTATCGAAAATTCGGCAGAACCTTCCCTGTAAAACGGACATCTCTCTACTCAAAAGA
This sequence comes from Mallotus nudiflorus, assembly GCA_947683625.1. Lineage (NCBI taxonomy): Eukaryota > Viridiplantae > Streptophyta > Magnoliopsida > Malpighiales > Euphorbiaceae > Mallotus > Mallotus nudiflorus. The sequence goes on along the minus strand of CANTUR010000277.1, from coordinate 593,944 downwards.
GTAGAGCCGACCCTGCAAAGAAATACACTTCGAAAATAAACACCACATCTCATTCACAACCCCTCGGTCGGACTCCAAACTACAGTCTACCGACCGGGGTCCACAAACACAGAATAATTTCAAAAATACCAAAAATATCCTTACAACATAGAAATTCATTTTATAAGTATAAATTACATAATTAGCCTTTAAACACAGTAAAAACCGATAAAAACCCATTTTATTAGTAAAACCGTATATTATATATATAATTGAAAATAATTCACGAAAAATAGTTTTAATTAGTTAAAAATACCAAATAATTTGTAGAAATCATTTTTATACCTTAAATAACTATTAAACCCAATTAAATTACATTTTTAGACAATTTAGGGTAAAATTACCAAAATACCCCTATATGTATAAATATACTTAAATTACATCAAAAAATTCACCAAAAATTATACAATTATCCAAAATTAATTTTCTCAAAATATTTATCAATAATATTAATAATTAAATCATTTAACCAATTAAATTCAAATAAAAACACATTTAACCTAATTTTTCAAATTTACATAAAATTCAATAATTCAAAATAAATACATAAAAATTCATAAAAATTCCAAATAAATTCCTATAATTCATTTCAACACCTAATTTAACCATAAACTCCAATTTCATAATTTAAATAATTAATTTCCGAAAATTAGAAAATAATATTAAAATATTCAAAAATACCCAAAAATCCAAACAATCTCCAAAAATTCTACAAAAATTCATACATGTAGATTGAGCTACTGGGAACAATATTTGTGAAGGGAGTTTTCATGAATCAATCAATTCGAAGCTCAAAAAAAATTGAAAACCCTAATGTGATCGAAATTGAAAATTCGAAAGCTAAGCAAATCTAAACCATTTCAGCTCAAACCAAAGCTATAATCACACTAACCGGAGCTCAAGGAGAGGAAAGAGACCGGCGGTGTCGAAAACGGTGGTCGGAATCGACGAGGGAAGAAGAAGATGCAACCCTCGGCTTCCGGTGATATCAAGCTTCCCCAACGCCGGAAATGGCTACCACAGGCGGCGAGGAAGGCTGGGGAAGGTGGTGGCACACCGGACGACACACCCACTGTGAAGAAACGGCAGTAGCAGCGACCGGACGGTGAAGGAAACGGTCGGGAGGAAGAAGAAGCTCACGGGGGCAGTTTCGTAAATAAACCACACTTTTATAATTTTGACAATTTTTAATGTATATATGTATATATATATATACTTTACACTATATAATAAAATAATATTAAATTACACACTTTAAATATACACCACACACATAAAATTTAATATTTTAATAATTTATACTAAATAAAAATAATTAAATATCAATAAAACTAATAAATAATAAATAAAATATTAGGGTAATACTAAACCCTAATTAAATAAATATTCACACACATAGTCTTTATTTAGTATTTTAAAAATACGTATGAGTTCATGCAAGTCCGAAAATACATTTAAAATAATTAATAATAAATTATTTACGTGAAAATTTCCCCGAAAATACAAGTCCCGGAAAAATTTTACGTAAAACACTGAAAATAATGCACAGTAATAAAAATAGGTTTTAAATACATATTAACTCGTAAAAATATCGCATATATATTCAAAATTTATTAACACTGCATATCCCGGTATAGTGTAAAAATATTTTAAAAAACACGGGATATTACATTAATAGTCAAAATATTTTATTAGGTTGATGGGCGGATGGATGTAAGATGGTGAATGGAGTTTATCATATGATAAATAGCACTTGTATCAATAGTTCATGTATTATTTCGAGTAAGATTTATCATACCTAATGTTGCATTAAGATCACAACTTAGTTTAGTACCACTAGAGGTGGCAATTACAGCCTTTTTGAGCTTCTTACGAGGCTTCTATTGAAATCCTATCATTCTAGATATCCTATAATCTCATAACATTGTTCCTTGGAGTGTCCAACTTTGCCACAATGAGTACAGGTGTATGTGATGGACTTACTCGGTATTTTTCCTTTAAACTGGGGACAAGTCTGAGCTGCTACAAGTACATAATGGTCTGGCAGCATTTTCATTTCTTTTGTTATATGTCGCTGGTTGTGATCCCTCCATATATATGCATAATTATACTCGAGATCGAAAGGTGGATCCTTCTGGAGTATTTCACTCTGAGCATTATTAAATTCTGAATCAAGCTCAACTAGAAAAATATGTGTTTGAAGTCGAGTAATATGTTTGTGGAGTGATACTACTCCATTAACATCCTCCCCTTGTGCACACGTTTGGGCATTAATTTCTTGAAATATTCTAATCAGTTTATTATAGTATGTGTAATATCCCGTATTTTTAAATATTTTTATACTACATCGGGATATGCAGTGTTAATAATTTTTGTACATATTATGATATTTTTATGAGTTGATATGTATTTAAAACCTATTTTAATTATTGTGTATTATTTAAAGTCCTTTACGTAAAATTTTTCCGAGACTTTCATTTTCGGGGAAATTTTCACGTAAATAATTTACTATTAATTATTTTAAATAGATTTACGGACTTGCATGAACTCATACGTATTTTTAAATTACTAAATAAAGCCTATGTGTGTATATATTTATTTAATTAGGGTTCTACCCTAATATTTTATTATTTATTTATTAGTTTTATTGTTATTTAATTATTTTTATTTATTATTAAATTTTAAAATATTAAATTATATGTGTGTGGTGTATATTTAATGTGTGTAATTTAATATTATTTTATTATATAGTGTAAAGTATATATATATACATATAATAAGTCAAAAAAATCAAATTTTGAAAAATTACCGAATTGCCCCCGACTCCCTCCTTCTTCCCCGACCATCCCCATTGCCGTTTTGCCGCCTGTCACGTCGATTTCTTGCCATTGGTGTGCCATCCAGCGTGCAACCACCTTCCTCAGCCTTCCTTGCCGCCTGTTGCAGCCGTTTCCAGCGTTTGGAGATTAATTTTGGCCGGAGAAGTCGAATTCTTCTTTACCATCGATCACGACGTTTTCGGCCACCGTTTTTGACACCGCCAGTTTCTTTCTTCTCCTTGAGCTTCGGTGAGTGTGATTTCAAGCTTTGTTTCACTTAAAATGGTCTTGATTTGCTTAGGTTTTGAATTTTCGATTTCGGCCATATTAGGGTTCTTGAGTTTTTTGGACTTCAATTTGATTGATTCATGAAAAATTCATTCACAAATGTTGTTCCCCTTAGCTTAATATACATGTATAAATTTTTGTAGAATTTTTGGAAATTATTTTGATTTTTGGGTATTTTTGAATATTTTAATATTATTTTCTAATTTTCGGAAATTAATTAAATAAATTATGAAATTGTGTTTTATGATAATTATAGGTGTTGAAATGAATTATAGAAATTTATTTGGAATTTTTTATGAATTTCTATGTATTTATTTTGAATTTAATTAGTTTATGGAATTATTGAAAAAATAGGGTTAATTGTGTTTTTAATTGAATTTAATTGGTTAATTGAGTTTAATTATTGATAAAATGTTGAGAAAATTAATTTTGGATAATTATACTATTTTTGGTGAATTTTTGAAGTAATTATAGTATATTTATATATATAGGGGTATTTTGGTAATTTTACACAAAATTGGCTAAAAATGTAATTTAATTGGTTTTAATAGTTATTTAAGGTATAAAAATGATTTCTACAAATTATTTAGTATTTTTAACTAATTAAAACTATTTTTCATGAATTATTTTTAATTATATATATAATATACGGTTTTACTAATGAAATGTGTTTTTATCAGTTTTTATTGTGTTTAAAGGCTAATTATGTAATTTTTACCTATAAAATGAATTTCTATGTTATAAGGGCATTTTTGGTAATTTTGAATTATTCTGTGATTGTGGACCCCGGTCGGTAGACCGTAGTTTGGAGTCCGACCGAGGGGTTGTGGATTAGTTATTGAGCTTGTTTTTGAAGTGTGTTTCTTTGCAGGGTTGGCTCTACTCTTCGAGTAGAGAGATGTCCGTTTTACAGGGGAGGTTCTGCCGAATTTTTGGTAGAATTCTCGTAAAACGTGATGTCCGGTCGAACCCTAATTTCGATTCTGTGTTTAATATTCTAGATCGAGTTTCTAGGATTTTTTGTTAGGTTTATTCTGATGTCTGTTATTTATTGTTTGTTTAGTTGCGCCGAGACCGAGGGCTAGTGGACCAGGCCCGTCGGACCCATCTCGAGGAGCGCACTAAGTGTGAGTTACTATATTATATATATATGTTTAGGGTGCATGATTTAGAAAAATATGTTTTATTTTGATTGTTTATGCATGAATAATTCAATTATTACCTAAATTTATTTTTAGTTTATTTTGGTTTATTTCCTGTATATTTTGAATTATATGCATATTTTGTTAGTAAATCATATTTAAAATGTTTTTAAATATATTTCTAGCTTAATTTGTAATTTGATTAGATTTGTTTGACGTATATATACTCGAAATATACCTGGTTTACTTTTGGTATATTTCCAGTATATATATGGCTTATATTGTTATTTTATTTAAATTCATGTATCATTTAATTGTGAATGAATGTTTTATATTTATTAATGAAGGATATCAATAGAACGTGCTACCTAGTGGGCAGCACTAGGACCGAGTACGTATCGGTGCGCTTATAGCATTTAGGCTATATTACTAACCATTTGTGGATATTGATTGGAATTGATTTATTTGATGTGTGAGATATGGTTTGGAGGTGTGATTGCTGGAGCTCGGTTGACCTAGTGTCTTGGGGCCAATCACACTGGCAGTCAGACTGCTGGAGCTCGGTTGACTTAGTGTCTCGGGGCCAGTCTACTGTCCAAATGGAATAAGTGAATATTTTGGAAATAAGTGAGCCTGTATTGCTAGAGTGTTGTCTAACACTGTTCTCGAGGTTGCGATATTATAGGGTTCTATTTGATCCTTCATAAACGATGATTTTCAGTAAAATATATATAAAACGATTTTACAGCATCTGTGTGTATTTGTCTGTATATATACATATTAGATATATACTGTTGACTGTATGCATTGTCATTTAGTATACATGTATATATATTATAGTGATTCACTCAGTGAGGTCTGACTCCCCTTTGTTGACTAATTTTTTTTCAGGAGAGTCTTCTTCCTCAAACCTCAGTAGCAGGCCTGTACGCCAGATTTCTTTTGCCCCGGCTTCTTTGTGTAAACTGCTTATCTGAGTCTTGAGTTTTATTTCATCTAGACACTGTAGTAGTCATTAAATATTTAAAGTGATGTTGTATTATATTTGAACTGGATTTGTATTAAGAATTATATATATATATGAGATGAGTATTTAATTTAAATCCAGTTGGTGGAAGTGTTATTGTGATATTTATGATTTTTATTTTCGCTGCATTATATATTGTTATTATTATTGCATGTTTTATTTTATTTTTAGGCTTGCTACGGGTTCCGGATTCGAAAGAATTCCCATTCCCTAGCGCCGATCATGGCCCCTGTTTTGGGTCGTGATAGTATGCAAGTAATGGCTTACCATTCTGACGTGTTGTGAATAATTTTCAGTTCAATTCAAATAACTGAGTTTCGTCAGATCCATTATAGAAGGTTTTTGAGACAACATCCCATATTTTCTTTGTTGTTGGAAGATGAATGAATCTCTGCATCAATGTCTGGCTCATTGAGTCAATTAGCCAACTTTTGACTTGATTATTAAGAAGCCAAGTCGCCAACACTTTATCTCCTGATAGTGGCTTTGGCGTAGTGCCATTAAGAAAGTCAAATTTATTTCTAGCTCCAATTTGCATCTCCATGATCTGTGACCATAGAGTATAGTTCGTATCATCAAGAATAATTCATGTGGAAAAAGGAGAATTATCTTGAAGGGTTTGAATAAAATTGGGTGTTCCATAGGATATGATGGATGTGTTTTCGGTGGTCATGATTTTTTAAGATTCAAAGGAAAAAAGAAAAAATATGATTTTAATGAAAAAAAATACGATTTCAAGAATTCAATAAAAAAATCGATTTCAATGGGTATACTCTAATATCATGAAAAATAAAGAAAATTTAAGAGAAATATTTTTTCATAATATTCAAAGAAAGATTACACCACTTATATATACACATAGAAATCTTAATCATAATCTAATTAAAAATAGAATAATATCTTAAATAAAATAAAGATTTGATTTCTGATTGTATACAAATATTTACGTCCTAATATATACAATAAAAATATTTACTTCCTTAACATTATGAACATACTTTTTAAAGATAAATAATTTTACTCTTAAAATTACTTAATAATTTATAAATTATATTTAATTAATTAATTTAAATTATTTTATTTCATTAAAATTTAAAATAATTAAATTTTACAATTCACACATTATTGGACGGATGCATGACTGGTTGAATTTAATTTGGCTCATCTAGATTACATTCTAAAAATTGAGAATAGTTTGACTTGAACATGCAAAAAAATTAGAGCTGAGGCTGAGCTTTCTTCTTATGTTAGTTTTTTTCTTCTCTAATATTTGATATTTTTATATTGAGTAAGGTTGCAATGAGTTACTTCAAATTTGGCTAAATAAAAATTCATTTCAATTTATATATTGAAATTTATTTAATAAATGAAATAATTTCAAATTATACAAAATCTTAATTTGTCAAATTTATGAACAAATTAAAAAAAAACTCACAAATTAACTCATAATTTTAATAATTTAATAGTTTGATGTTAGATAGATGATATATAAATTTTTTATTTGTAATGATATAAAAGTTCAAAAAAATTATCATTCAAATAAAATTGTTTTTATTTTTTAATAAGTAATTTTAATTTATATTTTATATTTTTAAATATTTTTGGCTTCATTTAAATTTATTCAAATAACTCAAAAATAATAAATCATATAATGAGCTCAATTTGAGCTCCATTCAATAAAAAAGATTCAAATTAATTAAAATTTGACTCGATTAAAATTATTTTAGAGATACAAAAGATAAAAGGATGACATTTTTTATTATTTATTTCTTAGATTTTTCATGTGGATTCTTGTTCTGTTTTTATGAGGGACTTTGAAATATAGAATTGGCCTGACCACCACCATATTTTTAATTATTATTGTTATTATTTTTACAATACATATCCACCATTTTTAGGTTATTAATTTCTGCTGATATATCCACTAACTTCACGTGCTCAAATGGATTTGAGTGGAATATGTCTATATGTTGCCTCTAAAATAATTACATTTTTTTTGGTTCTTTTATAAATAAATGATACTGAATTTATATTACAAGTGAAATAATAATAATAATAATAATAATAATAATAATATGGATGGCGATAGCAACAACCTCTATGGCTACATAAAAATCATTTTTTAAAAAATTACAGTTTCATTCTGATGAGAAAAATTATATAATAATTCAGAATTATTAATTTAAATAATAGAATTTAAACATCTGAAAAAAAATAATGAATTCATCATGTTATGGTTCAAAGATAATATTTTATAATCAATTTATTTATTTAACATTGGTTTTATAATTTTAAATATAAAAAATATTTTAGTAAAATATTATTGTTAGCTACGTACCGATGATATCGGTGAGAGTGAGATCAAACATTTTCCTAATGATAGTATCTTTTGTGCCACCTCGGTGTGAATATGTCATTTTCTTGAAGGAACCTTTGAATTGTTTTTGCTTTCTTGCTTGACCTAATTAATCGGTCGCAAATTGCAATTGCAAGACAAATATAAAAGCTATTGACAAAGAATTGGCCATTACCATGTCGTTATTTCTGTTGATACCAGTCAAATCTCCACAACTTTGTTTATAAATATTTTTCTCTTATTTTCTTTCCAAATTTTTATATTATTATTATAAAAAAGAGAAGGACAAAAAGAATTAAAATCCAAAACTCTTTGTGAGTGTTTTTATAATTTATTAATTAGTAAAAAAAAATTATAATTAGATGGAAACTAATATGTTAAATTCAATATGTTCAAGTTCTCTAATTTACACTCAAAAAATATATATATATATAAGTGTTGACACCCGTTTTGATCAGTCCATAACAAAAGGTAAATTGCGAATGTTTGATTTGATCAGTCTACAATGAAACCCAATGATGAGAACATACGAAACTTGAATGCAAGAGAAGTTTAAAACTTTCTTAAAAATGGACCTAGAAGTCCGTAAACCTATTCAAATACAACCTTTGTTAAACCCAAAATTCAACCCAAACAAAGCTCAACCCCACTTTAGCCCAACAACTCAAGTCTAGGTTAGGGCTGAAAAGACAACGCCTCAATGGCACCTATTTCAGTAAATCAAACAAGCACCACCTCTTCAAATCAAAGAGGTGCCTCCACTAGCATAAAATTCAAAGGTGATAACGGTGAATAAGTGGGTGGACTCCACGCCTTACAGATCTGAACTCATTTCATGAAAGGAAGACTTTGGAGAAAAGCAAGCCTGAAAAAGGTGTAATAATGAGTATGGAAAAGGGGAGGTCTTGTCAAGGCATGAGGATTTTAAAAGAGGCATGGAGAGAGAGACAAGGGGAATATTTTTTAGAAAATTTTAATATGTTTTAGTTAAAAAAAAAGGGAGAAAAAGAGAGCTTTGAAAGAGACATTCTTGAGAAGGAAGGGAGAAACGTGAGTTTGAAAGTACATTCTTGGAAGGAAGAAGGAGAAACTCTTGCATTCAAGTGGAGCTTAAGATCAAAACTAATCTCTGAGGGCCAATCATTTTGAAGAAAAAAGCTCATAAAGCAGTAATAGTCTTCATTTCTTTTAAGTCTTGAGTTGTAGATTTGTATAAGTTTCTTATTTATTTACTTGCTCGTTTTTTAGATTCACCACTTGTTCCATGTTATATTAATGGTATGATCATTTAAATCATTGAGTATAGTCACAAATCCTTAGTTATTTGCATGTGATGTTGCTTTACTTGAGAGTTAAGAGATTTGAAAGTTATTGTTTTGTTTGTTAATGGCTTGAGGTGATGTGGAATCGCCTCTATGCACAGAAGCGATGCCTCATTGATAAGGCGTTCGCCATATCAACAGAATTATTAGTATTTTTTTATAGTTATTTCTTAATTGTTTCATGCGGTTTTATACTTTTATGTATTTTCATATTTCTTTAATTTAGTTTGCTTTCTTATGCAATCAATTGCTTATCCTCCTTAGTCAAAGTGATCTTGTGTTTATTGTTCTCATTTAGGTTTATTGGATTTACGAATTAACTTTATGGCTTCTTTTGTAGGGTTTATACATGTTTGTGGAGATTAATGTCTTGTTCATTTCAGTATTCTTGAGATGATTTCAATCATCAAACTTTAATCCTTGCTTGTGGATTTATTTATTTTATTAGTTTATTTTCAGTTTATTATACCCTTTCTTGTGTGTAAAATAGTTGTAATCTATTCCCCCTCCCTCCTTTCTTTGCATGAAATTTTATATCTATTTTGTGAATGAATGTTTGTTTATGTGATAAATGTCATGAGTCATATTAAAATGCATGAATTTAAATTAATGTGTAAATTTGGACTAAAATATAAAATTGAAAATTGTTTGAAGGCAATTGTAATTTTTTTGTTAATAAAGAAATAATTGAATAATTAAAGGTAATAAAATATAAAACACAAATGGAGGTCAACCGTAAGGTTGAGTGGGCATTTTGAAAGCCTATACCTAGTTTTCGAACCCGTTCTCTAAAGACGGCTTCTGGGAACTTCCATGGGATACCTATGTCTCAATGTTTATAACAAAGAAGATGCTTCAAAACGTCAATAATGTTATTCTATGCCAAGTTTTTCCTAGTACACTCATAAAGATAGCTTAAAGGTGGTTTTATAAATTGACTAAACATTCTATCTTCTCTTTTAAATAATTAGTTGAACAATTTTGCACTTAATTTGTCACTAATATTGAACTAGTTAAGAGCATAAATAATTTTATACTTGTGTAAACAAAGAGAAAACTAAACTCTCAAAAGTTACTTAGATAAGTTCAATAAAGTTGTCATTCAAATCGAGCATTTAAGTGACGAAGTAACAGTGGATGCTTTTAATAGTGGAACTCAAATAAGCAAATTATGAAATAAAATAATAAAAAAAAGCATAAACTTTCTTTGAAGTAATGACTATTGGTACAAGATTGATTGACCTTGATAAAGATAGAAAAATAAATAAAAAGGAAAAGAGAAGGTGCTAAAAAGAAAAGAAGAGAAGAACCTAAGAAGGGATTGAAACTCGACTACCAAGTTCAAAATAAAGGCATACAAATTTACCCCATTAAATGCTCTGAGTTCCAAGATTCTTATGTGGATCCAATAAAACAAAATAAACATCCCTCAAGAAAGAGGACTTAATTCAACCTATACATAAAATCACAATATAAGTCGCTATTGTAGATACCATCGGATTATGGCCACCATATGAAAGAATGTTGAGATCTTCAAATTAAGATTGAACAACTAGTTAGAGCTTATGCTTTAAGGAGATTCAATGAGGTACTAACATAAGATAGGGAATAAGATTTAATTAGTGTGTAATAGGAATTCCACAAGCATAAAGGCAACATTCAACATTGTAAACATTCCATTAGCTTATAATAGGATAATAGGAAAGCTAAAACTATATGAAATAGAAATAGTAACAAGCATCAAATACTTAACAATAAAGATACCAGTCAAAGGTCGAGTGATTAAAATAAAAGATGACCATAAAGCAGAAAAAAAGTGTTACTAATTAATCAAAGATCAGGCTGAGGCCTTCCCATTAGATTTCATTAAATTCAGCAAGCAAGAAGCTAGACCTGATTTGGTAGATCAAATAATCGACCTATTATTGTCGAATAACAAACATATCAAAATGGGTAATGAGTTAAGTGACTTGGTAAGGTAAAGCATGATTAAAGTTCTTAATTGTCATTTGGATACCTTTTTCCTCTAATGTTTCCAAGATTGTGGGAATAAATCCTTAAATAGCCTTACATAACTTGAATGTTGATTTAACAATGAAGCCAGTTGTCCAAAATAAGCGAAAATTTATCTTTGAAAGATAAAAAATAATTGTTGAAGAGATAAAGAAGCTGCTAGATGCTAGGTTCATAAAGGAAGTAACATACCTCAAATGGGTTGCCAACATGGTCTTAGTAAAGAAACCAAATAAGAAGTATAGAATGTGTGTTGCCTAAATTAACATAAACAAGGCATACCTAAAGGACAATTATCTATTACTAATAATTTACCAACTAATTGATTCAACAGCCTGCCATAGGCTTTTAGAGCTTCGTTGATGCTACACAGGGTTACCATTAGATCCCTATAAAGAAAAAAGATCAAAAGAAAACATCAATCATGACCCATGAGGCTTGTACTACTACAAGGTCATGTCATTTTGTCTAAAAAAAATTGCAAGAACAACTTACTAAAGGCTCATGAGTTTTATATTTAAAGAACATATTAATAGAATTGTTGAAGTTGATGTTAATAACATAATCGTGAAGAGTTAGAATCCAAACAACCATCCTAGAGACTTAGACCAAATTTTCTAAACTTTATACAAGTTTAAGACCAATCTTAATTTAGATAAATGCATCTCCGAGGTGAAAGTCGGGAAGTTTGTAGGATTCATGATTTTTGAGCGCAAATAGAAGCTAATTCCGAAAAGATGGATGTCATTTTAAGCATGAAAGCCCCAACAACAATATATGGGCTTCAGAAACTTAATAAAAGAATAATAATACTCAAGAAGTTTATTTCATGCTTAGCTAAGTGATGCCTTCCATTATTCTAGTCACTGCAAAATACAAAGAAGTTTGAGTAAAATAAATATTGTCAAGAGGCTTTTGAAGACATAAAAAGATTCATATCCTCCCCTCCTTTGCGCAACAAATTTTTACCTAATGAAGTGCTCTATTTATATCTTTTAGCTAGGTAAGAGTCCATTGCTTTCGTACTAGTTAATGAAAATCAAAGTGAACAAAATTTGATTCACTATGTAAGTAAAATCCCCAAGGGACCTAAAGTTCCATATCCAAAGGTTGATAAATTAACGTTAGTAGTAGTTCATACAACTCTCAAGCTCAGACATCAGTTTCAAGCTCAAAAAGCCACTTATAAAAAAATAATGAAATTTAAAAAATTATTTCTTTCATATTTATTTATTTTTTTTTAAAAAAAATCAAATCTTCTTTATATTTTTATCATCTCCATTCCCTAACTCTTTTTTTCTTAATTTCACAATATCTTTTTTGCTCACTATGTATATAAGAAACTCTTGAATATTAGAATAAATAAAACAAAAAAGCTTTCAGATTGAAAATTAATATGAAAAAATTAAAATTTCATGAAAACATTTAGAAATTGATTTCTCATGTTATTTGTGAGTGATAAGATTAAAAACTAAAAATAGTTTTTATATTTTATTTTTTTATTATAAGAGAACAAATATAATTTGATAAATACATTTATGTTACAAAAATTTTAAGATAACTTTTTAAAATAGAGTTAAATCATTAAAATAAAATTGATTACAATTTGGAGCTTATATAGTTTAATGATTATATTAAAATTATTTTATAATTAAAATATAATTAAAAATTTAACTAAAATATAAGATAGATCTGAGCGTTTTATCATTCATATTTCAATCATCACATGAACATTGAAAAAACCTTGCTAACTGGGAATTCATCACTATTAATATAAAAATTGTTAAAGTTAAAATTGACTACCTAATCCAAACCTTAAAAGGTTTGTTTGAAACATAGTTTGCATTATTTAATTGCAAAAGAAATAATCTTATTTATCTTAAAATTTAACTATATTTTATATTAGTTTAGCTATTATACTTTTAATTATTTTAATTACATATAACAGTCTTCTCAAAAAAAAAAAAAAAATCTTATTTTAAGGATCAACATATGGCTTAAAATTTAGTATAATATTTTTTAAAAAGAATTCATTAAATTTTTTTTTCATTTGCACAAAAAAAAATTGGAATATAGAAAGTTCAACTGATGACCAAATTTTGGTCATAGAATTCACTAATTAGTATTTGATTCAGTTTCACTAAAAAATTTCACAATTAGTTTCATAAATGTAGGATTGATAAAATTATATTTTCCTCTTTAATTCATGCATAATTGTGATTGTCAAGTTTTATGTTTCAGATTTTATACATTTTTTAGCACTACTTTTTCTAAATACTATATTAGCATATATATATAATCAACAACCATTGTTTCTCTTTTGTTTATCTACATATACATTTTATTTTCCTATCTTTATTAACTAGTATATGGCTAAAAAATTTATTTGAGAAGTGATTTATACAATTACTAAACAAATTTGGAGATTCAAAATTATATAGAGTGCAATATTTTGGCAATGTGCACCTAAACTTTAAAGCATTCTGTGAATTCTAATAATTATTTTTCTTTATGCCATTTAAATAAATAAAGAACAAATAGTTTTATTAATTAGTTATAAAAATTAAAACAATATTAATTTCAAGAAAGAAATAGATTTGTACTACATCCACTTTGAGAATGTGTACTGCAAACATTGGGTAGTAGTACATATAGAATATATATAAAAAGCCAACTCAAAACATATTTCAAAGTTTTTTTTTTTTTTTTTAATTCATCATTTCATAGAGACTTGGAGAAAGCAAATCCAATCTTTCTTTGCATTCTCTATTCCTTTTTCATATTTCCTAAATCCCTTTTTTTTCCTCTTCCTTTCTCCTTGACTCTTTATATCTCTTTCTTTCTGAATGAACATAAGCATTGCATTTTATGTTTGAAGTATTAGTTGCTGTCCTAGTAAGAACTAGTCTTAATTTTCTTGTTTTGTCTGAGCCTATGCATATATATATGTGTGATGCTTCAGTCTTTTTCCTATTACAATTTTCCATGTTTTGTTTCTTGTTTATCTTCATGTAATTATATGAAAGATGCTTAAATTTTTTTGTTTATTCTCCATGGGGGTGGCTTCCTTTTCTCCTTTTTGATTGGAATTGAGAGAAAGCTAGCACATGAACAAAATGAGCACAGATTATCATGGAAAGGGATAAAGGGATGTTTATATCACTGCAGCTGAAGGATGCATCTGTTCTGTGATTTCTTATTATGTGCTTTCATGGTTTTCTGATGATGTGTTAATTTTTCTATGATTAAGTTTTAGCGCTATCAATTTTTAGAAAAATTTGGGAAAGATTTATCTGTTTTCAAAATGAATACTAACTCAAGAATCTTCAAGTTTTCTCCTCTGGATGTTCTTTATTTTTCTATGAAGAATGTAACTTGGATAATGATATGGGTGCATTTCAGATTATGGTGAAGTCAAATATTTAGTAGCTAGGATTACAAATTTTATTTAATTAATTTAGTTCTAATCAAATGTATGCATTATTATTTATATTTGTGTGCTGACCGTTAGATTGAGATTCGTGTAATTTGAGATTTGAGTTATAATTTCTTTAATATAATAAAAATATTCATACTAGACTATGATGAATTATTTTATATAATCAAATTAATTTTTATGTGAGATTTACTAAAATAATGTATAATAAATTATTAAGTATACATTATATATTTTTTCATTTTATGATTTAAAATTGTTCATTTAATGCATGATGGTTAGATGGTATATGTTGCCATGTGAATTCATTCATCCCCCCACAAATATATGTGCTTCTGGCTAGTGTACTAGAGCTAGTTTAGCAATGTACTAACCCATAGCAACTGTACTACAAATTACAATAAACTAATACAGGCTCATCAAGTTTAATTAATAGTTAAACTATTTGAGTCTTTTAATAAATTATTAAAAGAATTAAAAAATTCATATTTTATCTTCACATTATATAATTGTTAATGATGAAAGCTATCACATCATATCTATGCCACACTCAATTCTTCACTTCAATATTTACACATTGACTTTGTACATATTACAGGTTGAAGATGATTGATTAGTAAGAGTTGCAATTTTTTTTTTACCCATCTCTTTCCGTCTTTATCTCTTCTCGTTTCTGTGATATTATTGGATGGGCACGGTGTGTTCAAGCTGCAGTAAATTAGTCTCACTCCAGAACAGTGCTCTCTTCATCTTTGTTTATATTTAAGCTTTCATGTATATTCTTGCTCTTGAGTAATCAAATAGTTTCCAAAGTGTATATACATATATATATATATATACACTAACCCTTTTTTTCTATGCTTTCTGCTCATATAATCATTGAGTCCATGATCTAGTTTCAATCCAAATTGGTAAGAAGTGCTTACAAGTTCTTCATTCAGGGTTTTCTATAGAAGGCAATATGTTGTGCTATGATATACATGCACTGAATTTTTTTTATTTTACACTTGTATAATTCTTGCAATTCCATAAGCCTGACAATTGTTGTGATTTGAGTAGAGAGTTCATAAGCAATAAAATTTATCTTCATGTGTCATGTCTTCTCCGCCTGATAATCTTGGCATTGTTGATCATAATATCTCCAACTCTTTTCTTGATGAAACCTCATCAGATATTTTTTGGCCATGTGCACAAGATAGAGGCATTTTGTTTCCTATTCAGAATGATAACCCTACTTGCAGCTTCAGTCCTGGAATGTTTCAGGATCATGGAAATTCTCAATTCTTGTCATCGAATTTTCCTCCTGAAGTTTCAGATTGGTTATTTTTTCAAGAAAGTAGCACATCATTACACGCCACTGAATTCAATAAATCTGGGAAGTATGAGTTGAATTCTTCTGATGTACCTCTTGGGGAAGAATTTTCAGCATTGGCCATGTCCAGCATCAATGAAGGAATCCCAGAAAACACACACCACCATCACAAAAATAGAAATTTCTTCAGCAACCATAATGTTTCCAATGATGCTTGGCCTTCTTCTGGAGAAAGAATTGTGGGTGACCTTGATTCAAACATGCCTCTTGAGAACGAAAATCTTTTACTAGACAGAAGTGACGAAGGAGTAACGACAGAAAGCACAATACTCAACAACGATTGCCAAAATCACAGCATCCCAATACCCTCCATTAAGGATATTGATTCAAGAAGTGCTGAATTAATCAATGCTAGTGCAATTCTTGACCAAGAAAATACTTCACTGGATGAGTCCAACAAAGAAAAAGGATTTCTAAGCAATAGGGTCGTCAAGAGAAAGGAGATAAAGCATAGGTTCGGACGTTTGCTCATGACACAGAAAATGGAAGAGCAACCCAATGCTGAAAATGGAGGTTCAACATCAAAGAAACAAGAACACAATGCTAAGGAAAAAGTAAGAAGGATGAAACTCAATGCTTCCTACTTGGCTCTTGGCTCATTGCTGCCAAATTCCAGAAGATCAAAGGTTAGTTATGCATACTACAATTTTTTTTTTTTGACTTGTTTTATGATCTCTCTGTGTCCAAATTCTCCTGAAATAGGTTGGAATTTCAACTTACGGAATAATTATATATTATCCGATGCCTTCCTTTAAAGAATTTCTGTGAGGAAAAATTCTAAATTTTGAACTCATAGTTCTTATTTTGTGTTGGAAAGTAAACTTACTTTTCACATTTTAATTATTTTTAATCAAATTAAACCATCTCATATCAAATCTTTAATTATCGAAAAATTACAAAGATTGATTTTAATCAATCAATTATTCTTACTTTATATAATGTAAGACTATATTATAAATACGAGCCATTCATAATGATTTCGTGCACACACACACATAATGAACAAAATACAACATTATACTTTGTATCTATGAATGCAAGCTATCATGCTAAATCTGTATGTAAATTTCTTCTTTAATGCTACTTTTATATTTCTCTATATTTACTTTTCATAAAATTTATCGTTATTAGAGCGGATTTAATCCGCGTTTCTTTAAAGACTAAATCCGTGGCTTTGGTTAAGTTTCTTCAATCAATTTCTCATTTGTGGCATTTGTTCAAAAAAAATTTTAATGGTATTTGTTTGGTCACCAATTCTTTTTGTTTTATTTGTTCCTCACAAACACATGAAATGATTTCAATATTATTTGATGGAATGATTTTAGTTCATGTCATTTTTAATGCAGATAGTCATTCCAGCTTTATCATTGCTTCTCTATATTTGTTGCTCACAAGTTGATTTTATGCAAACTTGAGAGAGAATGTTGAAAAGTAAATTTATTTTCCAAATTTTGATTATTTTACATCAAATCAAATAATCTCATATTAAATTTTAATTATTGAAAAATCACAAAGATTGATTTTAATCAATCAAATATTCTTATGTTATATAGCAGAAAGCTATATTACCATACGAATCCATTGTGATAGTTGTATACACACAAATAATGAATGAAATATAACATTATGTTTTGTATTTATAGACTGTCATGCTATATAAATCTTTTTTTTTTCTTTATATGTTTCTTTTATATTTCTCTGAATTTTTAAAATTTATCATTTTGCATTTTTTTTAAAAGAATTTTATGATATTAATGAGTTTTAATCAATAATATCAGAAAGAGATCATTCAAAATTCTAAGATCAGAAATTTGAATCTTTAATTTAGTTAACTAAATAAGAGAATAAAAATATCTAATAATTTCTCTTAAGCGCTTGTCTAGTACAAAATGAATTGAATTTTATATAGTAATTTATTTGCAAATCAGTATGTTTGGCATGTTTAAAGAATTCAGCTGATTACTTTTCACAAAAAAAAAAAAAAAAAAAGAATTCAGCTGATTATAATACTATGGTTTCATTTACCGAGCAAATTGAAACAACTTGGGTGTAAATTCTAAACTACACCAAGCCTAACATAATGACCATACTAAAATGCCTTAATATAAACACAGGTTTTTCAAAAGCCTTCCAATCTTACATCTTCTTTCCATCCTTCATCCCTACTCCCTCCTCAACCTTTTTTTTTCAAATAAATTATATTTTTTTTTTCAAAACGAAAAAATAAAATAATTATTTTTACAAACAAAATATAACACTAATTTCATATTTGCTATGAAAAAATTGAAAATATCTTTTATATTAGTGATATACTCATAACTAATAATTCTATTATAAAAAGTTATCACCAAAATAATACAGTGTCACAAACTCTCAATAAGACTTTATAAGTATGGAGTCTTTATAAGCTAGGTTGCACTGATGTTGATGCAAAACCACAAGTGCATGCTATTGTCAAGTAATATAAAAAATATCGTTCCCACAAGAACTCACTTTAATCACTTATCAACCTAATTCTTTGTTGTCTAAGGCTTTAGAATATGAAATTTTACAAGGAAATTAAATAGCGAATAAATAAAATTATAAAATTAGATTAAATTCTAAACTAAAGAACAAACAATAGATGAATACAATGGTTAGTAATTGAATCTTTTCACAATCCTTAGCTAACTTAAATGAACCTATTAGTCTTGCAAATCTCAAGTAACTCTAAATTATTGATTAATCTTTCTCAAGTAATAACCAATTTCAATTCATAGCCATCAAACAAGAACTTTAAATCCCAACTCTCATTGTTAACTCAATCGCTTGAATCAAATTATAAATTTATTCACCTACACCTGATTAGAATTTAATTTACTTATGATATCTCTACCTATAAGCAATTTAAATCTATATTTATAGATACACTAAGGTTTTGATCTCTCAACCTAAAACCCTAATTTTAATTATGCTAATGGTGAATGAGCATCAACATATAATATGCAAAATAAATATAGTTTGTAAGAACTAATAATTTATTAATTAAAAAAAAAACTAATTCATGTTAAATCATCAATCTCTAACCAACATGAATTTAGTCTAACATGTTGGAGAAATATCCAATAAAATTCTCAAAACAACCCATAAAAATTACAAGAATAAAGAAGGGGAGAAGAAAATAAAAACTAGAATTGTGTTCTTCAATGTTGACTCTTGATATCTCTTGAGGTTTTTTAATTTTTCCTGCACTTTTCGGTGTTGATTTCTTTCAAAAATCGTCTCCAATTGATAGGTAAGTGATGCCCTAAAAATTCATTAGAGTCCTCTCTAAATAGAGAATGTTTGAATGCCAAAATCTTCCCAATTTGAGCGGCTTGCGACAATAGCATTTCGCTGCTGTCTCAGTCAAGATTTGCCATTTTTTCTTCTCTGTGTTGCTGCTATAGCAGCCCGGTGATCAGCCTCTCTTTTACATGCAAACGCGTCCATAAATCTCCAAGGTACGATGGCAACTAACGGTAAGCCCTAAATCCAAGTCAAATACCCTCTAATCACCCCAAAAGAGCCTCAATTTACCTACAAAAATAAAGAAACAAAATAAATATAAAAACTAACACTATAAATTTAATTAAAACACAAAAACTTCATAATAAACATACTAAAACAATTCAAATAAAAATGCAATTCTCATACAAACAAATGATAAGGGGAAACGACTTCAAAATGAAGTATCTGCATTTTAAATTGAAGTGTCTAGATAGCACGGATAAGAAGAAACACTTACTAATTGAAATATTCATGCAACATAATTTATAAGTATGGAGTTTGAATTCTACCCTCACCCCTTGTAATTATTAATTTTCCTGTCCCTCGGATTAAAAAAGGAAAAAGGAAATGTCATGATGCAATAACAAATGAGAACAAATAGTCGAACAATAATGGGTAATTGTACCATGCAGTTTCTTTTGAGGCATTTTTCAAGTGTAATGTATATCTTATGCAGCTTATGTTTTGGAAATATTGCAGAAAAGATGGGCTGCACCAGTTATCATTGACAAAGTTCTTGAATACATTCCAGAGCTACAGAGTGAAATAGAGGAGCTAACAATCAAGAAGAAATCTATAGCATCGAGGATTGAAAAAGAGCAACCTATAGAGCAAAACGCATGTGTAGAACTTCAAGCTCCTACGGTTTCAGTGCATGAAGTGAAACAAGGAGAAGTGATCATACAAACATGCATGCAGCCAAGTCAAGACAAGGGTACTTTGTCAAATCTAATGCAGAATTTAGAAGCACAAGGCATGGTTATTTTAAGTGCTTCATCCATTGATGTTTGTGATGACAGAATCTGCTATCATGTTCATGTGCAGGTATGTTATTCATTTCTCATCATACAATATTATAATATAAAAATCAATCACCAGAATTCATTCACTTAAAAAAAAATGTCGGAGAAATTACTGAAGGGTTTGTTTTTTTTTTTTTTTAACCAATTGATCTATTTATTGCATTTTTTTTCATACTCAAGGTGCTTTTTGCTACCTTGAGAATGAAAATAATTAACGCACAAGCTGGCTAAAAAAAATTAATTTGGTAAAAATATGAACACAGGTTTCCTACTATGAACTCCCACAAAGTTTCAGTGCGACTTTACACTAAGATTTGTAATTAATATTTGTAATCTAGTAAGGTCACATTCAATTTAACAAAATTTATGGGTTAACTAGAGTCGCAACAAATATTTTAGCAAACACACCACTAAAATTGGAACGAATGACTAAAATTATTAACATCTCAGATTTATTTCACCAATATATAGGATATATATTAATCTAAAATAAGATTATATAAGGTCTATATATTTGTTAAATATATATATATATATATATATATTTTAATGTAGGCTAGCTGCTAAAAGTACTACTACAATTTATATATGCAATTACAAGATGTTGCCACAAAAAACATAAAAATTATGGTTAAATATAATTTACAGCCATAGAAATTACAACTCCGTTGATAATTGTACCGAGTAGTCACATGCATCAAAGTTATGTAGCTAAAATATGTACTCTATATTTAGCCACGTGTAGTCAATTATAAAAGCTAAAGTCATAGCTAATAATATCAATTAGCCATGAATATGAATTGTTTACAGCTAAAATTAAAATTTTAACTATCATATTTGACATTGTGGCTAATAGACAATATTAGCTACATGCCAAATATATTGATTGCTAATAAATATTATTAGCCACAACAACAAATAAATTTGTAGCTAGTTTTATAAAATTTTAGCTATAAAAATTAAATCGTGGCTAATTAAAAAATATGAATGTGAAACTAAAAAATTTCAAATCCCACGTTGAAAATAAATAATAATTTTTTTTCTATTATAAATAAAAATAATTAGTTTATATATATATATATATATATATATATATATATATATATATATATATATAATGAAATAATCAGTTTTCTTTTATATTAAAAATAATGCTACAATTAAGTAGTATTTAAGATAAAAAATTAAAAATTTTATTATTTTATTAACTCCATATATCTATTCCCATATGTATATTTTATTTGCTATAAAATAATATTTTTGTGGCAAAAAATTTTTTCTATACAATTTATATTTTTGTAGCAATTAAATTAAATTAATATCTTTTATAAATTAGCTTTATTATTACAGTTATTTAATTAGTTAAAAATGTGAAAACAATTATAGAACACTTTAACTAACAAAAAAATCATTATTAATTAAGATAATTATTAAATGAACGGGGTGGTGTAATAGAGTGTATTAAATGCTCTGAAGTGTAATTATTAATTAAGATTGTAAACTCCTGCAACTACTTGTATTTTTTTCACCGTTAGACCATTGAAGAACGACTTTGCCGGAAAATGACAAATCAAAATAATAAGTTGTATATGCTCGTAGGTTTGTGACGTATGCATGCATGCACATGATGGATAGCAATTCAAATTACAATAATCAAACTTTATATTCTTCATTGCATACTTTCAAAGATTATGCGAGAAAAGACATCAAATGCCCTAATATTTACGATAGAAAAAATATTAACATTGTAAATTGTAGATTAATTCTAAACATTGATTTTTCGTTTGGCAGATGAATGAAAATCCAATTGCAATTGACAATGTAGCTTTAAGAAAGAAGGTAATTTCATTGTTGAGTTGATTCCTAATTCAATTTATTGACATCAAGCTCAATAAGCCATCTATTATCAGCAATGGTCTATTTGCATTTTGCTTAATCTGGGGCCAAAATCGTTTGAAGTATGACTGCTGGATAATTACAATGACGCAGGTGCCTCTTCACTAGTACTTAAAGTAATGTATCATAAATTGAAATGTGTTATAAACTGAAGGCATAATAGATTAGTAGCTTCTTAAACTTGATACTTTTTGTTAGTTTTCTCCTTCCACTTACAAATTGATCTTTTAGACATTTCAACTTCTTAAGAATAAGACTTATCAACATTTTTAATGCTATTTGAGGTTTGTAAATGATATTTTTGTAAGTTAAAGTAAAACTATTTGAAAATCTAAACAAGTATTTGTAAATCATATTTTTAGCAAATTGATATGTCAAAATAGTCAATTTATAAATTAAGAAGACAAACTAGTAAAATATATTAAATCTAAAAAGCTGCAAATGTATCAATCCTAAATTGAATTGAAGTGCAAGCCTCATCCTTAAATTGATTTGAAGAATAACAATGAATGGAAGAAACCGGAAAGAAATTAATGAGATTTCAGTCTAATTAGATCTAAAAACTAGTTATTTGATTAGGGTTTTCTTTTTTTTTTTTTTTAATATTGTGGATTTCAAAATGAAATGTGTTAGAATGTCTTTATAGAATTATCATAATTTTATGAAGGAATGTGTTATGTTTCAGATATATTTTATACAATTTTAAAATTATACATTTACAGTGTATGTGGTGTGGTGTCTCTCATTCACAGAAATTAGAAAGTGAACCGCTCTTTCAAAATTTTACATTAATTATGAAGTATTTGGGTTATATAAATTAATAAAGTTTTATAAAATTATCCCAATTTTATGAAGAAGTATATCATATCTTTGTATAATTAAAAAAAAAATTATGGAGCCCATGTTTTGAGGTTTTGCCAATTCCATATGTGAATATTGCAAATAGTCTGTTTGAATGTTAGATGTTTTTTTTTTCTTAACTTGTTTATGGTCATATAGATATGTACTAAGTGTAAGCTTTGAAGGATTAATTAGATAAGGAACAAACAAACTACAATTCCAAGATTGTGCCAGAGTGAAAATACTTTTTACAATTAAGTTAACGTAACTATTAAAAATGAGTGATGCTTTTATGCCTAAACACATCCTATACTAGAATAGTAAATAAATAACAAACCCATATAATTTTTTTCTTCTTTCTAACTTCAGCGTAAGATATTCGCTTGTATATTTTTCAGCATTAAGTTATTTGTTTTTTCTTTTTTTAAAGTAAACAATCGAAGTCAAAAAATCATATAACGTACCAAAGTATTTTAACCATGTTGACACCCTTTTAATGTCTTGTTAATGCTTCTTTTGTCCAAATGAAAATAAAATAAATAGAAAAAAAGTAATACATCATTAGTTCATTAGCCAAAGCTGAAACTCAAAAATAAATCTGGCATGGTGAATAAAACACCAATCTAGCCAACACATACAGGCCCAAACACAAGTCAAAACAAGTTAACAAAATCTAAAAGAGGGTTGAACATTGTAATCACTACAGATAGAAGAATTACAAAAAGGAGGAGCCGAATCCCACTATGAATAAGAGGAAGCTGAAGATGAAGCACCAAGTTTAGCTAGTTTATCTGCAACTAAATTGCCCTCCCTATAAATGTGAGACACCTTAAAATTCATATGGGAAATGTATCTAAGACATTGAAGCCACCTGTGTTTAAGCCTCCAAGGGACAGTATTAGTCTAGACATTAGGAGATGAACCACCCATATAGAAGTACATTCTAGCCATAAGTTGTGCCATCCTTTATGCCAAGCAATTTCCAGAGCGAATATTGTTGCAATAAGCTCAGCAACATAAGCAAAGTCAGAACCAAATCTAAAAGAGAATGCACCTCTTAGAAACCTAGCAGCAGTTCTAAAAATTCCACCTGCTCCAGCCGCTCCTGGGGAGCCCAGAGCCAACTCATTCGTGTTAACTTTGATCCAAGCATGAGGAGGAGGTTGCCATGAAATGGAAATAATTTTAGGCGTTGAACATGCAATGCCCCTAATGCTCAAAAAACTAAGAATATGCAACTCATCAACAATATTATCATGTAACCCAAATGAAAATAATCTGCTTTTTTTTATTGAGGTCCAAATAAGGCAAAGAGCAGTGTGCACACTAAAAGTGACAACTTCAAAAATAGCAGCATTTCCAAAATTTCCAAATAGCCCAAATGCCATGAATAATAGTTGAGCACCATAACATCGAAATCTAAGAACTAAAATGGTGCTTTATGGTGTCTAAAACCAGATCCATAAGAGATCCTAAAGTTATAATATTCTTTCCAAAAAGCAAAGAAATAGCCCTCCAAATAACAGAAGCAAAGCAACAATTAATAAATAAGTGACCGATGTCCTCATGATGCCCTAAGTATAACGAGCATTGAGAAGGGAAAGTGAAACCTTTTTTCAAAAGTTTATCATCTATGAGCACGAAACCCAATATGGCTCTCCAACAAAAAAAAGACCTTAACTAAGGAAGAAATTCTTTCCAAAAGAAAGAATGCTAGGGAGCCATTTGATGAGAACGACACAATAATTATACATTTGCTTAACAGTGTGAATACCATTATTAGCAATAGTCCAAATACAAACATCAGAGTCATCCTGAATAGGAGAAACCGTAGAAATGTTAGCAACTACAGTAGGATTTATAATTGGAGGAAGGCTCCACCTGTCATCTACCTAAAAATGAGAGATCATATCAGATAGATTTTTCTACATAGAAAATGGAATTTGGAGTTGATTTGCCATTATAGGGACCACCCATTCATCTATTCAGAATTTTAATTGACTATACTGACCAGTCAACCAAATGTAGTCAGAGCAAAGAGAATTATAAATGGACCTAATAGAAGGCCAAATAGCTGAGTGAAAAATGATTCATGAGGAATACTTGGGATATAAAGAAATCATTGCCTTAGCACATAAATTGGAAAATGATATGAAGAGCTAAGTAATTTCTAAGCAAGTTTACTTAGCATGGCTTCGTTAAGGAGCTTAAGATTCTTCAAACCTATACTGCCCTCTTTTAAAGGAAGGCAACATTGTTTCCAAGGAATTGTAACAAGCTTGCGATCATTAACAGAGCCATACCACAAGAAATTTCCCATGCATCGTTCTATAAGAGACATAAAAGCATACGACCACCTATAAATGGCAAAAAAAATGTAATAGAGAGTTGGTGATAATAGATTAGTTCAGAGTTAAACAATCTGCAAAAGATAAAGCACTGCCTTTCCACTTAGAGAATTTGTTGCAAATTTTGTATGCAATCGGCTAAATTCATTTCCTGCGCAAAACTCCTACAAATAAAGGAACTCCCAAATAATCAAATGGAAGAGACCCTTTTCGTATCCCAATAATCTGATTAATTTTATCAATCCATTTTTTAGAAATAGAATAACCATAGAAAATCTTAGATTTGTCCCAATTCACTCTTTGACCAGAAAGCTGACCATAAAAGTGAAAAACCTCATTAATAACTTTAAATTTCTGAGAAGTGGCCTTCCTAAATAAAAGAACGTCGTCAGCATGGAAAAAATGAGTAGGAAAAGTAGAATTTCTATTGTGAAGCATAGGCATAAACTCCCCCCTGCATGACTTTAGAAGAGATCAATCTACTGTAAGACAAAATAAAAGAGGAGATAGAGGATCTCCTTATCTAACACCCCTGGAGTAAGCAAAGTAACCATGAGACTTTCCATTAAAAAGAATAGAAAGTCGAGACGATGAGAAAAGAGATAAAATCCAGTCCCTAAATTGAAGAGAGAATCCAAATGCTTCCAATACATCAAGAAGAAAGTCCCAGTCAATTGTATCAAAAGCTTTATGAATATCTACTTCATGGCCATATTACCTTTAAAGCAAGATTTATTAAGAAGATTTACACCCTCAGAAGCACAAGCAATGCATTCTGAAATTTGCCTATCCTTTAAAAACCCAAATTTATTAAGAGAAATAATTTGAGTAGCAATATTCATTAAGCTGTTAGCTAAAATCTTAATAATAATCTTGAAGGCAAAATTGTGAAGAACAATGGGGCGTCATTGTTCTATAGAAATAACATCTTTCACCTTTGGGATTAAAACTATAAAACTAGAATAGATACCTGTAGTGATCATCCCTCTGTTAAAAAAAGAAAAACTGCAGCATAAATATCATTATGAACCATATCCTAAAAAGTCTTGTAGAACATCCCTATGAAACCATCAGGTCCAGGTGCACTGTGGGCATCCATATGAAACACATTAGTCTTAATCTTATCCATTAAAGGGTAGCGCACAAGTATTAAATTTTCATCTACACTAACCAAATACGGAACAATAGATTTTATCACTTGAATGTCAGAAGTCACCGAAGCATCATCCTTAAGCAAAGCTTGATAAAAATTAATAATGTGCCTCTCAATTATTGTCTTATCATTAGTAAACAATCCATCAATATTAAGTTAATGAATACCTTGGCTAGGCTTCCTCCTAGTAAAGTGTTGAAGAAAAAAGGTAGTATTTCGTTCCCTAATAGTAAGCCATATAATTCTTCTTCTTTCCATGTAGAAAATTTCTTGTTATTTAAGGCACTGATCAAGGGTCTCATGAGCTGCCAATTCTCGCCTATGAAGATCATCTGAAATACCTTGAATAGCAACCTCAGCTTGAATCTCCTATAAAAAAGAGATTCCAAATGCCCAAAAACTCCTCGATTCCAAACTTTAAGATCTCTCCTTAAACGCTTGAGTTTGGCTCCAAGGAGCTATATAGGATGAGGACAATCAATAAGGGAAGACCAAAATGAAGAGACAAGATCACGAAGGCCTGGGTGGGTAATCCACATTACTTAAAACTGAAATCTAGAGACCTTTCCTTCTCCTAGAGAACAATGAAGAAGCAAAGGGGAAAGGTAAAACAACATAAGAAATTTCTTTCTAGTATTGAAAGAATTGAAGATTGGCCAAAGCTCTATCCAGTCTACACTTAAGCCTATGTGTACCAACTCAAACATTACACCATGTGAAAAAAGCATCTCAAGAGGGAATCTCAAAGAGAAGACAAGAGTCTATAAATAAGCAAAAATCATTATAAGGACCAGAAGTTGGGGGTCGACCAGATTTCTCATGAGCACCGAAAATTGCATTAAAATCACTAATTAACATTAATGTTTAGAGACAATGCTTGATGAACATTCCACAAATCTATTGGGCGATTACACCAAACACTGTTAAAAATAAAGGAAATACGTTGCAAAACAGAAGCAAACATAACATCCATAGTAATGTGCTGAGAGTGAACAGTAATAGATGTTAGAGAAGGCAAACCTCTTTTTTTGAGAACCCAAATAGAAGGAATTGCCAAGCTATTTTGAGTAAGCAAACTCAAATTTAATCAGTCCCAAAAAGAGATAGAAAGAGCTAAAAAAAGAACCATAGGCTCCAATAAACAAACAAAGTCAGGAGAGAATTATTGACAATATGAAAATAAAAGACGTTGGGTATTAGGGTTACCTATGCCATGACAATTCTATGCAAAAACCTTCATAAGTTAAGTTTTTCAAGTTTTTTGGGCACTCTTTTTGAAAGGGTAACTCTAAATTTCTCCTGCTTATTCTTGTGTTTTCACTGTTGGATAGTATTCCAAACCTCCTATTCATCGACAGTATTAGCCTATGAGACTTTAGACGTATCAACATCAGGTTTAGCAACATGCAGCTGCCTATTGGATTCTCACCCATGTTCATGATCTGAATGATGATGCAAAGAATCATGATTGTCTGCAGAACCATCATTATCACTTTGCACAGAGCCATCATCATTGTCCCTAATATGAGTATTATCCACTCTAATAGGCTAGGAAAAAGTAGCAGCATCATGACTGCTTGATTAATGAGTCTTTTCTATTTTTCAGACTGCCTTTAATGATGTTGGAGAAACCAAAGTATTTATGAGGGTAGTAATGGCTTATTCCATAGCCTTTTATTATCCTATAAGAGCCTCTGTTTCTTTGATTTATTGCATTTTTACTGTTTGCTATCTTGTCTATTTCTTCTTCAATGTGCGTTCTGTCATCAAGCTTTTCCTACAACATCCCTTGTGTTCTGTAACCAGGTGAACCTTTTCTTCCTTCATACATTTCTTTTTATTTTTGCTTGTTAGAAAGTCTATGGCACTAAGGGAATAAGTTAGCTCTGATTTGTTTGTCTCTAAGATAGACGAGGAATTGTTAGGATGGTATCAGAGGCATTTTAGTATTCCCGTCGATTTCACCCTGTACACCGTCGATAGGAAATTTAGAGCCCATACTCCAATGCTAGACTTCAATAGGTTAGTTGTGTATTTTAACCAACTAGAGGGGGGGGGGTCTGAAGTTCCCTCTGGATCCCTTTATAAAAATGTTCTTGAATAGGTATAATATAACACTCGATTAGCTTCATCCCAATAATTACTGGATTTTGACTAAGTTTATAGAGTTAATGCATGAGGAGGGTAGGGAGCCGGACTTAGACATCTTGCTATACTTGTATAGTTTGAATAAGAAGAAAAAGGAGCTGATGTTCTTATTATTAGCCATCCCCAACCATAACCTTTTTGTGAAGCTTCCGGACCTTCACAAGAAGTGGAGGCATAAATTCTTCGTTGTTGAGCACTACTTAGACTTTCTGGATGTCCAGTGAATGTGGTCCGATGAGTGCCATAAGGTGAAGCGGCCTTGAAGTTGTCCGACCAAGATATAAAGATGGTCTTGAGACTTCATCTCAATGGCCTGGCTGACTCTCGGTCAGCCAAAGATGTATCAAGAAGATATCTGTAGAGAGTTTGCCTAGATCGTGTATAATCTACTAGTATGCTTTGAACTTCGGGAGGTATTGTTCTAACTTCTATAGTTTTCTTTTTTATTTTTTAGATGGCTAACTTTTTTCCTTTGCAGAAAAAATTCGGCTTGTAGTTGACAAGTTAGAGGTGCAAGGAGACACTCAAATATCCTCCTCATCACCCGAACCTATAGCGTCGACAGTCCTGGATGAGGCCCTTAATAGTCTGAAGGGGAAATCAATAGTTGGGTCCTCTCGGACTGAGAGTGAAGGAAGGCAGAAGGGGCAAATCATAGATAGAGATTCAGATGCTGAGGAATTTGATAAAGAAATCTTTGTCCAACTTCTGAAGCTTTTCGGGTGTCTGGACATGAGGGGTTAGATCTTAAACAGGAAGAAACCTCCGAGTGTCTCGAATGCCTAGGTTAGAGATCAATATGCAGAGTCTTTAAGGCTGCTGGCTGACATGCAACGTTAGATGGAGGAAGTTCGTGAGGAGCTGTACAACTCTATGATCGAACACTCACTGGACATAAGTGTTCTATGTCGTTTGACCTTTTCTATTTTTAGGTTTTAAGGAAATGACATTAGTTCTTTTTCTCAGATGACTCAGGCTTTGCTGTTGGTTAAGGATGAATACTTCTTCATGAAGAGCCAACAGCTTGAAGGAGACTGAGGTGGGGATAATAGCGATCAACTTTTAGAAGAATTTGGATAAAGCAAAAGTGGCACTAGAGCTCTACTAGACCAAATATGCAAAGGCGAAGTCAAAAGCAGAGGCAAACCAGAAGAAAATGGTTGAGTTGGAGCATAGTCAAGCTCAACTGGCTAGAAAAATCAAGGAGCAAGACTCCCGGATTGCAAATCTGAAGAGGAAGCTGGGCGAGACTAAGTGATCTTAAGAAGATGAAAAGAGATTTTACCAGAGCATGATTAGAGGATTTCTCAAAGCTTATAGGTTTAAGTGTCGCAGAGTCCTACTTTCCTAGAATTCGGATCTGGACTTGACTGACCTGGACAAGATAACGTCGGCTGACCTGGCTAGAATTGCTTCTAAAAAGGATGCTTAGAACAAGACCTCTTTCCTTTGTGCGAAAAAAGCTTCCAAATTGGTTAGGGGGTTGTCTTTTGAGCCTTTTGCGTCTGTTAGTGCCGTTAGTGCTGCTCCCCTATATTTCTAAGTCTAAGCTGTATGATGCTCAATTAATAAACTATAGATTTTTTTTACTTTTGTAATATGATTTTCCATCAATGAATGAGAATACTTTATTTAATAGTATTTTAAGTACATCTATTGGTAATATTTTTTAAGACAAACTAAGTTCCAATATCGTTGTAATTGCTTCCCTTGTCTATCTCTTATTTTGTATACCCTTTTGGATGTTCGCTCTATAATCTAATAGGGGCCTTCCTAGTTGGGTCCAAGTTTGTAGGTACTAAAGTTGCCTTTGCCGATGTTTGCCTTTATGAGCACCCAATCTTCTATCTTGTACTGTCTTGGTTGGATATGCCGGACATGATATTGAGTTATCTTCCACCTATGTTCTCTTCTTTTTTCTAGTAGATCCAGGCATATTCAGGTGTTAATATTATTGATGTCTTGATCTAATTCTCTACTGACCCTGTAACTGGGTGATTCGATTTCTATTGGTATCATTGCGTCCATATTGTAGGTTAGTCTGAATGGTGTTTCTTTTGTGGAAAATATGGGTGTAGTTCTATAAGCCTATATAACATTGTTAAGTTCTTTGACCCAATTTATCTTCAATCCTTGCATGACAATCCTATTAGTGATCTTCGTTGGCCCATTTGTCTGTGGGTGAGCTACTGAGGTGAAACAGAGCTTTATTCTAAAGTAAAAGAAAAACCTTTATTCTAAGGTCAGAGAAAAACCTTTTGAACTTCTCATTATCAAACTACTTTTTATTGTTTGTGATTAGGGTATGCGATATTCCGAACCTGCAGATGATTTCTCTCTAGAAGAAGTTTTGAATTCAGGCTTCTGTGATGGTCGGTACAGCTTCCACTTATACCCACTTAATGAAATGGTCTATGGCCACAATTAAGAATTTTTCTATAACATGGAGGCTGGGAAGGGACCCAAGATGTCCATTCCCCACATGGAAAAGGGCTAAGGGCTGCTAATTAGATGTTGAGGGTTGGAAGGCTTGTGATTGAGGCAAGTAAATTACTAGCACTTATGACATTCCTAGGTTAGCTTTTGAGCATCTTAGGACATAGTAGGCTAGTAGTATCTTTATAACAATGCCTTCTTGGTTAATGTGTATTGTGATTCATATGCTACACAAATCCCTTTGTGGATTTTCCTGAGTATGTAATTCCCTTCTTTTGGGGACACACATTTAGACCATGGGTGTGAGAGGGATCTTCTATAGAGCTCTCCGTGATGGATAGAGTAGTGGGCTACCTTCATCTTCAATTTTTGAGCTTGCAATTTATCTTTTGGAAGTGTCCCATTTTCCAAATATTGGATGATTGATTTCATTTATTTTAGGACTTCTCGTACCTCCATGATATCTGGATCCTTGGTGTTGGGTTTTATCAGTACTTCGATGAGCTCCATACCCCTGAATGCCTGATTATATTTAGTTATTGACTTGGCCAAGAGGTTAGCCTCAGAGTTTTCATTTTAGGGTATCTGGACTATTTCCCACTATCCCTCGTCTTGCTCAATCTTCTTCAGGAGCTGCATGACTTTGCCAATGTATTTGGAGATGCTTGGATCCTTAACTTGAAATGTCCTTTTGACCTAGTTTCCTACCAATTGAGAGTCTGAGTGTATCGTGAGATGTTCAGCCTTGACTTTGATAGCCAACTTTAAGCCTGTGATGAGTGCCTCATATTTCACAGCATTGTTGGTTGTGTTATACCCTATTCAAACTACATATCTGATATGAACTTTGTGTGGTCCTTTGAGGATAATCCTAACGCCGAATCCTTGGATAGAGGAAGCTCCGTCGATATAGAGCTTCAATTTTAGTGCTTTGGAGGTGGGGAGATCTTTTGGCATCATTTAGTATACAAAGTCTGCTAATGCTTCAGCCTTCACCTACTGTCGGGACTCGTAGTCGATGTCGAATTCTTTGAGTAATATCAACCATTGGGCCAACCTACCAAATGTCTTAGGTCTTTGTAGAATTTTTCTCAAAAGGGAAGCTGGACCTTACAACAATGGGATGAGCCTAGAAGTAGTGTCTGAGCTTTTAGGATGCATGGATGACTGCTATGGCCAGCTTATCTAGTGTCGGGTACTGAATCTCAGATCCTTGGAGTACTTTACTAAGGTAGTATACCGAACTTTGTTGGCTCTCTTCCTCCCTTACTAGTACTGAGGTTATGGATTCTCAGCCCATGAAGAGGTATAAGTACAATGTTTCTTCAAGGACCGGCCTGTTGAGCAGAGTTGGTAAATATATGAATTTTTTAATATCTTTAATGGCTACCTGGCAGTCTTCAGTCCAGAAAAATTTCTTAAAATTTTTTAAGGCTTGAAATAGTGGTAAGCACCATTTGGCTGAGCAAGAGAAGAAACGCCCCAAAGCCATGATTCTACCATTCAGTTTCTGTAGCTCATGGATAGTCTTTAGAGATTTCATGTTAAGAATGGTCTCTATCTTTTTAGGGTTAGCTTCAATACCTTTTTAGGATATCATGAATCCCAAGAACTTTTCTACCTTGACTCCAAAGATGCACTTTTTTGAATTTAACTTGATTTGGGACTAGCTTAGTAAATAGAGGATTTGATCAAAGTCCATGAGGTACTACTTTGCATGTTTACTTTTGATAATAATGTCGTCCATGTATACTTCCACATTTCTCCTAATCTGGTTATGGAGTATATGGTTCATCATCCTTTGATAGGTTGCTCCAACATTCTTTAACCTGAAGGGCATTACCTTGTAGTAGTAAAGACCCTCATGGGTGATGAAAGATGTTTTCTCTTGGTCTTCCTCCTTCATCAGTATTTGGTGATATCTTTGTGTTGTGTTTACAAAATTGTATAGACCATGGCTGGCAGTGGAGTCTACTAGTTGGTTAATTCTTGGCAGTGGGTAGCTATCCTTGGGGCATACCCGATTGAGGTTAGTATAATCCACACACATTCTATATTTGCTGTTTGATTTCTTTACTATCACCATGTTGGCTACCCATTTTGGGTGGGTAACTTCTTTGATGAATCCAGCTTCTAACAACTTCTTTGTTTCTTTGATGATTATTTTCTACCTCTCGTATATGAAAGTTCTCTTCTTTTGGATCATCGGCTTTGCCCTTGGTCTAATATTCAAGCTGTATAAGGCAATCCGAGGATCTACCACAGTAATCTCAGATGTCCGAGAAGCAAAACCTCCATAATACTTAGTGAGGACTTCACTTATTCCTCACTTAGTTTCACAGTCAAGCTCATTCGATCTTTATCATTTTCCCATCAATAATCTATAATGTCTGAGTGTTATCGATTGGTTCAGGTTCGGCTCCCTATTTCTCTATCTCCCAAGTTTCTAGGGGGAATGCTTTTGTCTAAGGTTTGATTGCCATTTAGTAGCACTTCCTGGCCATATGTTGATCTCCATGAGTTGTAAGAGTTCCACCTTCAATTGGAATCTTCATGGTCAGGTGTCGGATACTTATGACTGCATCAGTTTTATAAAGCACTGGCTATCCTATGATACCATTATATGCCAGTGGGAGATCCACCACATTGAATTGAGCTTTAATGACTTTCATTTCTTCAATGTCCTGACTCCCAAATTCCAGACTCAGCTCTATAATTCCCATCGATTGTATGGTTCCTCCACAAAAGCTTGTAATGGGATTCTGGATAGCTTTTAGGTTAGTGATAGATCCTCCCATTGCTTTGTAAGCATTCCAAGACAGTGCGTTGATGGCATTGTCATCATTAACCACTAATCTCTTTACCAGATAATTGTTAATGTATGCACTTATCACTAGGGCATCATTGTGGGGGTACCAAACATGGTCCCCGTATTCGGGATCAAACACAATGATCTCTCTTTTTTTGAGGGCAAGTCCTTCTCCATGGCTCCTTTTAGGTATTTTCTCAGCATTCTTTCCTTCGATAATCATATTAATGATGCCGGCTAGTTCATTCCAGACCTTCTTTAGTTTTAGCCTGTCTTGCCCTTGTGCATCTGGATTCTTGGTTCCTCTAGATGTGTCAATGAAGTTGCTGAGTTTGCCATTTTGCACCAGTCTTTTTATGGTATTCTTTAGTTCTCTGCAAGTCTTAGTGTCGTGGTTGTACTCTTGGTGATATTGGCAATAATGCCCTTTATCTTGCATGGCTCTCTGGTTTGGGCTTATTCTTCTCACTGCGTTAATTCCTACGCCATTCTGTTTGACCTATATAAGGATCCTAGATCTAGAGGTATTTAAAGGTGTGTATCTTTCGGCTTCCTTTTCAAACCTTTCCATTAGATTTTTAAAATTTATTCATGGAAAGCTTGCTCTTCTGGGTCTTGACCTTTCTTCTTTAATTGGTGCTTTCTCTTCATCCCTTCGTATCCTTTTGTCTTCATCCATTTTTATCATTTTGACCACCATAGCCATCACCTTTATGAAAGTTCTAGGTTCTTTTGTCATTATTTTGTCTTTGAGTTTTTTTGAGTTTGGTGCCATTCTTAAGGGCTTTAATAACAACTTCATCTACGAGATTTTTGATTTGCATGGCCACCTTGTTGAACCAATCCAAGTAGCTTCATATTGGTTCATCAACCTCTTGTCAGTACATTCGGAGGTCATTGATATTTTTACCTGGGGGAATGTTAGTGATGAACGTAGTTCAAACTTTCTTTGTTAGGTCTTCAAAAGAGGTGATGAAGTTCTCAGGAAGCTGGTGAAACCATTTTTGAGCATTCTTTGTGAGCGTGCTTAAGAAAACCGTGCACATGAACCCATAATTCATATTCTGGAGCAACATTCTTGTTCTAAATGAGGATATGTGGTTGATAGGATCTCTAGTTCCATCGTATTGATTCAGTTGAGGCATTCTGAATTTAGTTAGGATCTCTGGCTGGATTATATTTCTTATGAAGGGCATTCTCCTTTCAATAACACATTCATCTTCCTTCCTCGGTCTCATGCGGGCTTTGTATATAACTTCTTCAACCTTTTGTGTTATCGAGAGCTAGACCTGTTAAGTTGGATTCCCCTTTCGAAACTTTACACTTCCCTTTACTCCCTCCGAATAACTCCAGAGATGTGGTGTTATTTTTTGTGTAAGTGGATCCAGGGTTTCTGCTTTTAATCAAGGTATTCAATTATTGTTGCATCAGGTCTATCTGAGCTTAGATGTTCTATATCATTACATCTTTATTTATTGGGGTGAGGTTGAGCGTTTGGGTTATAGTGTTTAAGTTAGGTGTAGTTATGGTTGGTGTATTTGTTAGATTTAGAAAATGCACAGAAGGTATAAGTTAGTGATGATATTGTAAAGGAGCATAATATAGGAAGTTGGTACCAAGAGCTGGCCACCCTTGAGTGTTTCCAAGGAGAACATGCATACCACTAGATGAAGGTTCGACATACTAGAAAGGGGTTGGGGGTATTATCGTTAGGAGAGGTGCTGATAGATTGATTGGAGGAATGAGAGCAAAGAGGTTGATGTGAGTGTCAGGAGTTGAGATTGGTGGCGGGCTAGAAGTTATGGTGTCAATTTCTTAATTTGGCAAATGCACGAATGACTTTTATCCAAGAGTTCCCACAAATGGCGCCACTTGATAACTTGCTTTTCAGAATTTTTAAGCTGGAACCCTACAAGTGATCAACAAAGGGCAATGTGAGAGGTGGGGAGGATCCTCATAAACCCTCCAATGCCTAAGTCAGAGTATATAGAGAGAGCCTAGAGAGAGAAGGAGAATAATAATAATACAAGAGAATAGAATGAATAAGAAGGAGGAATATGAGGTCCTATTTATAGGGATAATGATACTCAAACTTGGAAAGAGTAGGATTCCTCTTTGAATAAGAGTTCTAAACCAATTAGAAGAGTGTTCTTTTTTTTTTTTGGTAGTCTCCTATTTCAGGAACCTTTTTTTGAGTGTTTTTGGACGTCCTTCCTTTCTAGGTAACTTGTATAAGGCAATAAAGATTTTAATACAATAGGAATATATATATGTGGAGTATTAGTTAGTAATGAACTAAGTGCAAAATTGCTTGATTAATTCTTCAAAATAGGAGATAGAATTTTTGGACAATTGAAGAAACTACATTGAGTTGTTTTCATAAGTGTACTTAAAACAATTCAGCATAAAATAACAAAATTATTTTTTTTTTATAACATCATCTTTTTCTGAAACGCTAAGACATGAACAATTGAGTCTTCAGTCCTATCATATTGGTATAATTAAGGTAACTTGAATTTAGGAGGAATTTAAGCATTAACTATGCTACTAATAAAAAGGGTACTTCCTTTTAGAATATATTCTTCAACATCACTCAGTCCAACTTAAGCTTTATGTATAGCCTCCTTTACCTAGTGGATAATATTAAGTTCTTCTAATAGTGGGATTTGAAGACTTGATTCACGTTCTCTGTTTAACTTGTACGGTCATCCTCTTGGTGAACATACCTCAACACTATTATTGTCAACTTCCATTCTTCTTGAATTTCCAGTTTAATTTTCAAGTAGTAGTGTCGAACCAAATACTTTGATTTATGTATTCTCCTAGGGTAAATCTATGAGTTGTTACAACCATGAGAAAATTAGGCGGGTTTAGGATGGAAATAGATGGAACAGTCTGCTCATACATTATAAAGGTGCATAATAAGGAAAACATGGTGTATCGCTTAATGAAGCCAACTAGACAGGTAAGTTGGTCGATGGAGTGATCCATTATGAGGACACCATTGGTTAAGTTGTTCCACCAGTTTGATAGCTCAATGTTATTAGATCAATAGGCAATGAGATGGTGCTCATTTTCAAGGGATTTCTTATGTTGTAGAAGGTGAAGCAAATGACACTGAAACTTCTGGAACACACAACAATCTTCAAACAATTCGAAGGATGAGTTCCCACACATGGCGCCACTTGAATATTCATTTTTGAATCCTTTGAATCTGCATGTACAAGTAGAGTTAAGGTGAACTTATGGGATTTCTCTTACAAGGTCTTTGATACTTAAGTTAGTATGGTGTATATAAGAGAATAAGTATACAATGACTAAAATGTAGAGAATATTGAGAATGAATAACTTGGGAAGGGATGAGAGATATATATAGAGATATTTAACTTAAACTTGATTGGATTTGGAATTCTATAGATGATAATCCTTATCTTTACAGGACCAATCTTTCCTATTGAACCAGATATTCTTTTCCCTTTTAGATTTGAATTTCTTTTGAGTTTTGAAGTGTTGAACTCTCATTATGTATCTGGATAATGATATGAGATATCAATAATATATAAAAAAATGTTTTTTTTAATAGTGGTAGAATAAAATATAATTTACATTAAATATGTTATGATTTTATTTTGACTTAATTAAGTTTTTTCATTAATTTCCAACTTGACTAACTTGAAATAGTTTGTAATTCGGAAATAATATCTTAGTTTAATATATATATATATATATGGAAATTCATGCCTATACTAGGCACATTACACCCAATGGTAAAATTTGTAAGAAACAGATACGTGTCTTTTTTTTCATTGACAAAAGATGTATTATAAATTCTATCATTGAGTGTAATACACCTAATGTAAGCAGGAATCTTATATTTTTAATTATATTTGTATAGTATGCATATGTGTATTGTAACGAAAGTTATTTTTTAAAATTTATACAAATTCAAATTTTACAAACCTAAAATGGCTCAAGTTGATTTTGAATTTTTATTATTATAAAAATGACTTTAAAATATCTATTTTAATAAAAAAAATATTCATTAATGATAGTAATGCTCCATTTGTATGAATTTTTGGTGCATTCAATTAGAATCAGTTTATTGTCATTTAAAATTGATTTTTTTTAAAAAAAAATTTTGCATGTGATTAGAAATCATTCATTTTAGAATACTAAGAAAATGGACATAACTAGCCGCCACTATGCCGTGACTACATCTTAAAATTGTGTGTTCCAGCAAAACCTTAAAAGGTGTTATATAATAACTTTTGTTTTCTTTAACTACTTTTAAAAGACTTAGTACTTGGAATTTTTTTACATCTAATAGAATTTTAATCATTTTGATGTTAAAATCAGATGAATCTATAAAAATAAATAAATAAAACTCTTTTAATATCTATTTTTTTATAAATAACATAAAATATATAATTATTTTTTAAAAATATATTTAAATTTATTTTCCAAAATAACATATTTAAATTATAAATTTTATTTTTATATTTATAAAATTAATTATATTTATTTTGAAAGCAATTATTCTTTTCAAACTGATTTACATATTATTTTTTCTTTCAGACGAGGTTAAGAGGACACACTCTTCTTATCAAGTTAATAATAATGCCACAGAAAGGTTGAAAATACGGTACAAACTTGCTGGCCCTACCATGTGACAGACTTTACAAAATGTGATAGAAAATCACAAAATAATATTCAATTGATTTCTTCAAAAGAATTGCAATAATTTGATTTCTTTTGCGGGTGAGAAATAGTTAATAAATAAAGGGAACAAAATGAAACTATCCACGCAAAGTTCTTTAAAATGAGCAGAAAGTCGCCAAGATAAATTGAACCTTTTTTTTTTTTTTAATCACTATCTTAGCAGTTAAGCTCTATTACGGTTGCTTTGAAAAAGTGGATACTACTGGATTCTCATCCTTTTGTCAGTCCCCAATTATCAATAAAATAAAAGTATTTATAACCAATAACTGTTTGAATTAACAAGTTATTTGTACTTAATTAAATCGAATTTTAAGTTTAAGTTTTTAAGTATATAATTGTGTTAAATTAATTATTAAAAAATATTAAACATCCTTATAATTTTATTTAGGTAAAACTTAAATTAATTAAAATTTAATAAATTTTAGATATCAATAATTTAAAAAAAAAATTATAACTATTGAAAAAGTTCTATGAGCAATGAGAACTTCTTTGAATTTTCTTCCAACTGGATCAAATTTTCTTACATATGGTCTACAATTTTTGTAATGCTACATTCTTTTTGCATGCACATAATTAAATACTAAAAAATGAGTACTAAAACACTTCTAAACTGTTGGATAGATATGGATTTTGCCAGTATGTATTTAAGCTAAACTTGTGGGAGCGTACCAGAGATAAAATAGTTATCTCTTTCAGTTAGTCTAGTAAATAGTCATTATCACTTTCATTATTCTTGCAAACAACTCTTGACTATATTAACAGTTTGATGATTGGATTATTTTTTGGAGTATTGATTCGATATACGTATATGTATCTTTATAAATGAATTAAAAATTATAGATTAAATTTTTTTATTATAGATATTAATTACATATATAAATATATAAATATTAATTAATAGTTATAATTAAATAAAAAGTAATATAATAATTTTTAATTATATTTATATAGATATACATATGTGTATTATAACAAAAGTCTATTTTTAAAAAAATCTGGATACAAATTCAAAATTTTACAACCCTAAAAATAGCTCATGTTTGTTTTGAATTCGTTAATGATAATAATGCTATATCAGTATTAATTTTTTGGTGCATTTAATTAGAATCAGTTTATTGTCATTTAAAATTGATTTTTTTTTTTTCAAAATTTGCATGTGATTAGAAATCATATATTGTAGAATGCTAAGAAAATGGGCATGTCTGTCTCTCTGTATAACTGAGTGAGGGTCAAATATTGTCTTATGTTGTTTATGAGATACAACAATAACTAGCCGCCACCGTCTCATGTCTACATCTTAAATTTGTGCGTTCGAGCAAAGTCTTAAAAAGATGAGAGATAATAATCTTTGTTTTCTTTAACCACTTCTAGAAGACATAATTTTTTTTTACATCTAATACTTTTTAGATGCAATATAAGTTATGTAGCACGAAAATGAAAAAATAAATATGGTGAAATCTAATTTTTTAAAATATAAGAAACGTTTTTGGAAAAAATATGTAAATATTAATATATTTATAAATTTTAAAAATTTTATAGAAATACTAGAGGATATTTTATAGAAAAATATAATTTTTTTTCAATTTTTTTTCTTTATTATTTTAAAAAATAGTATAGTATATTTTATAAGTTACAAGCACGTTTCCAAGTAAAACATACGTTTACTAATTTTTCATATTTGCAGAAACGGCCACAAAATGTTTTTGAGGAGTTTTTTGAAATTCATGATACGGAAACGTTTCTAAAACTCAAAAACGCCTACTTGGAGAAGTTTTCATGCATCATAAATTATAAGAGTTCTGATTGTTTTTAGAATTTGAGCCGGATAATTCTATAAAAAAAGAAAAAACTTTTCAACAACTATTTTCTCCATACTAAAAATAAGATATACAGTTATTTTTCAAAAATATATTTAAATTTTAGATTTTATTTTTATATTCATAAAATAAATTTTATTTATTTTGAAAAGAGTTATTCTTTCCATATATATATATATATATATATATATATATATTCGGACAAAGTTAAGAGGACACTCTTCTAATCAAATTTAACCATTTATATGAAGCCTTGTTGTGTTCAAAACCTGCAAGTTGTATGGATCATGAATTATAGTATAAAAAATATCATTCCCACAAGAATTGTATATTGAATACTAATATCTCTATTTATGTTCTTAGCTAGTAAATTAATAAAGTAATTTAGAAAATCAAAATATAAATCTAAACAATTAAAACTAAGAGAAAATCAAATGATAAAAATCTAGAGCTTAGGTTTAGTTTCACTATTCCAATCAGATAATGTTATTAAGCACCTTGATTTCAGTTAAAGGTAATTATTTTAAAATACTTAAAGACTCTCTCGAGTTCAATTAAACATGTCAAGATTAAGATTTAATCTACTCTCGTGATTAAGAAATTAATCTTAACTCATTAAGTTTTTTAACAATTATTTTATCCCCAAAGAGTTCGTCTACTCTTGTGGTCGAGTGGTCTAAGTCATATGAGTCTAAAGTTAATAAATTCTCCAAACTCTTATTGGTGAATCTATCCATAAACGTGCAATCAATTGGGCTATTAATTGAATACAAGACATAAAGAATAACTCATAAAATTAACTGAAAATCAAATTAATAAAACTTGTGTTCAATCAATCGTAGAATAGCTACTCCTAGCCTAAAATCTAAAGGAATTTAGCCAAGCATACTTGTGGCGAAACAAACAGACATAATTAAAAGATTAAAAATGAAAAAAGAAATCATGAAATAAAACTCTTGAATTCTTGAATCAATTGTATTCAATCCTAGTTTAGCTCATTGTTTGTTGCCTCTTGGTTGCTGAATGAATTGCCCCCAATTACCTCTTAACATTCTTTTATATAAGAAAACCTAATAAGAGACCTTTTAGCCTTTAAATTCCTCTTTCCTTCTTATTTAGGAAAAATCTCCTTTTTTTCGATACACCCACCGCATGACCGTATTGAGCCGGTGTGACGTTAATCTTTCCAACAAAGTCTTTAGCACAACTGTGCATGAGCTTAAATTCAAATTCAAGAAGGTTGCATACTTTTGAACACGGCCATGCATAAAACCGTGTGACACTTTTAGAACTTCTTCAATTTGAATATAAAGATGCACCAATAGCAACACACCCATGTTACGCCTATATGACATGAAATTTGCATTCCAGTAGATTGCACAAGCAATGACACAAGTGTGTGTCAAACTGTGTTGCCCTAAACATGATCTCCTCATGCAAATCCTTGATTTCTTTGAAATCCTTTTTAATCTTTCCTACAAAAAGGGAAATACTAATTATTACTTAAATATAAATTCCTAATTTGACTAGAATTAAACCAAAAATAATAAAATCCTAAATAAAACTCTAAAATAAAAATATTTCCTAATTAACCTAAAATCTACCCATTAAGCATTATTTATTAATTCAAAAGTCATTAAAATTCAACTAAAAAATATGTAAATATTACACACATCAAATTCCCTCACACTAACGTTTTGTTTGTCCTCAAGAAAAAATAAAATTTGAATTTTAAAGACTAGCTCAACTACAACTAAAGAGTTATAATTTCTAAGATATGTAAGTCGACAACACTGAGATTGAAAAATGTTTACTAAAGAAGGCAATTAAACAAAAATATATCACATATGAGCAATTTACTAATCATAACCCAAGCAC
The DNA here is from genome assembly GCA_947683625.1 of Mallotus nudiflorus. Taxonomy (NCBI): domain Eukaryota; kingdom Viridiplantae; phylum Streptophyta; class Magnoliopsida; order Malpighiales; family Euphorbiaceae; genus Mallotus; species Mallotus nudiflorus. The sequence goes on along the minus strand of CANTUR010000277.1, from coordinate 551,755 downwards.
ATAACTCTTTGAAATCCAATGAACATAACTCTTGAAGAAGAGCATTTAATCTTATAATTTTTTCTTTGAAAACAAAATCGGTTGTGAATTCATTTTACGCTCCATTTCACAACGTTTTTTTCTTTATTTGATGAGTGCATTTTAAGCTTTATCTCACTATTTTTTTATTCTCTCTAATTAAATCTTCTCACTCCTAGTCATCCCTCATTGTTCCCATATTACTAAGCATGGATACCGCCAAGTGGGTTCGTTGGATACTCTTACTCTAATTAGAGTATTGGACTAGATCTAGAGCACATAAAATTTTTAATTTAAGCATTGATTTTTTTCTAGAATTACAAACCAAAATACACTTGCTCCCAAAATCATGCTCAAATTCAATCTCAAAATTCATGCTTAGATTATAAAAACTAAAATTTTCATACATAATGACAATGTACAACCATCTTAATTAATTGTAATAGCTCATATTTTTAAATTATTTTAATATTAATCGAGATATGTTGTGTTAATAAATTTAAAATTTATATTTAATTATTTTACTATTTTGTGATTTATGATTATTATTTTACATTAAATTGTATTTTTCTACATAAATATTTTAGAAACTTATTATTTAAGCATTTATTTTACATGATTGATGATTAATTTTTCAGATAGTATTATTATAATAGTATTAATTTAATTTGCATTATTATTTCTATTATTATTATTTTTATTAATATACATTAATTGTATTATTATTAAATTATTTAATGAGTATTGTTTATATATTTCATTAGTATTATTTGTATTGTTATTATTTATTGTTAATTTATTTTATGTATATACATATATTAATATATGTTTGTGTATATGTGTGTGTGTTTATATATATGTGTGTGTGTGTGTGTATATATATATATATACATTTGCATAAACACAGTAGCTTCTCCTTTTCTTTCCCTGCGCGCACGTCTGATCGTGCACCGTTGGTGTGCCTCCCACCGCTCCAAAGTCGGACAGTCGACCCACCTCCTTCAACCATCATCGCCGCGTTCTTCTTCCTCTTCTCTGATCGTCGGAACGCCAGAAACAACAATGACAGCAAGAGCTTCTCCCTCATCGTCGATCGTTTTTCGGCCACCATTTTTCGTGTTTTTGGTCTCTTTCTACTCCTCTAGCTCCGATGAAGTTGATTCCAATCTCCTTTCGAGTTCAATCCCAATCGTTTGTGAGTTTTCTCAATTTTTTAATTTTGAGCTATTATGTTTTTTATTTTTTGAGTTGATTTTTGGTTGATTTATGCAAACTCCCTTAAGAAACTTTGATTCTAGGAGCTTGATTTTGATGAATATATATTTTTTGAATTTTTTGAATTTATTTTATTTTTGGTGAATTTTTTATTATTTTATTATTATTTATTTAAATTTCATAAATTAATTATTTAAATTATAAAATTGGTTGATTTGGTGTTATATTAGGTTGTTATTAATTTCAGTGTTGATAAAATAATTTTTGTGATTATTATATAATTTTTATGAATATTTTTAGTTTATGTAAATATTGAAATATTAGGTTAAATGTGTATTTTTGTTGAAATTATTGGCTAAATATATGTTTTAGATGATATTAGTATATTATATGTTGATAAAATAATTTTAATGATTTTATATGATTTTTATAAAATTTTTGAAGAATATTAGTTAAATTGTGGATATTTTGAATTATTAGGGTAATTGTGTAATTTTGTTAAAATTATAGTTTAATTGGTTTTATAATTATTTAAGGTAATAAAATGATTTTTATAAATTATTTACTATTTTAACTAATTAATATTAATTTTTGAAAATTATTTTCAAATAATATATAATTTACTAAATTGGTAATTAAATGGGGTTCTAATTGCTTTTAATTTATATTTAGGCTATTTGAGTTATTTGAATATATCAAGTGAAATTTTTATTATTTTATAATGAATTATTGAGAATTTAATTTTTAATAATATTATATTATTATTTTGGGATTTTTACTTAATTATTGTAAAAATAATTATATTTACTGTTTTAATGTTTAAATATGCTATATTTTGCTATTTTGAGGATATTTGTGGAATTTATTGATTTTTAATAAATTTATTATATTAATTATATTTCTAGTGAAATTGTGGACTTCAGTTGAGAGAATTGTGTAGTTCAGGGTCCCAACTGAAGGTGTAAATATTCTGTGTTTTGAAGTGTGCTTTCTTGTAGGACCGGCTCTACTTTTTAGTAGAGAAATATTTATTTTATAGAGGAAGCTTTGCCGAATTTTTGGTAGAATTCTTGTAAAACATGACATTAGGTCGATCCTAAAATTTTGTGTTTGTCTTAGTTTTCAATCCTCTATTAGAGTCTTCTTTTAGAAATTCTTAAAATATTCAATTAGATTTATTATGATTTTGTTATTATTTTATTGTTTAGTTGCACCAAGACTGAGGCCTAATGGACCGGGCCCGTCGAATTAGTCTCGAAGAACGCAAACTTGTGAGTTGTTATTTTATGTATACATCACACTTAGGTTGCATGTTTTAGAATATACATGCTTTGATTTGCATTTATTCATAATTGTTTTATTAAAAGTTTAACATATGTTAAGTATAATTTTAGTATATTTTTGGTATATTTTAAAATAAATGCATGTTATATTATTGATATATACTTAGCATGTTTTTAAGTATATTATTGGTTTATTTTTGGTATATTTTATTGTTGATTTGAATTTATTTGACATATATATACTCGAAATATACTTAGTTTATTTTAGGTATATTTCTGGTATATATATGGTTTATTTTGTCATTTTGAATGATATTATGCATTATTAATTTTCCTGTATGAATGTTTTATTTTAAATGAAGGATATCGATAGAACGTGCTACCTAGTGGGCAGCACTAAGACCGTGTACGTACCGGTGCAATAGATGTTGGGTTGAGTGAGGATTACTTGTGAAAATATGATTTGATTTGATTGATTAATTAAGATGTGATATGATTGATAGTGTGGTTGCTGGAGCTCGGTTGACCTAGTGTTTTGGGGCCAATCACATTGACAGTTAGACTGCTGGAGCTCGGTTGACTTAGTGTCTCGGGGCTAGTCTACTGTCCATATGGAATAAGTGAATTTATTTGGAATTAAGTAAGTCTGTATGGCTAGAGAGTTATTATTGATCGAGGTTACATTTAAATAGGGTTATATTTGATCCTTCAATAAAACATATGTTTTTCAACATTCTCATATAAAGTGATTTCAACGTTTGTGTGAAATGCTTATATATATATTTATTATATATGGATGATTGATTGCATTTGACATTAGGAAATGCATGTATATATATTATAACAATTCACTTAGTGAGGTTTAACTCCCCTCAGTTGATTTTTCAGGAGATTCTTCCTCAGACCTCAGCAGTAGATCGATCCATCGGATTCTTCTGCCTCAACTATTTTGTGTAAATTATCTACTTGATTTTATTTATACTCTAGAAAAACTACAGTAGTGAGTTGTATTTGATGTTTGTTGTATGTTGGTTGTGAATTCAGAGACCTTTCTCTGAATATTGTATTAATATATTTTATTTTATGATATGATAAAGTTTATTTTTATTATATTGGTTTAAGATTTTAATTATGGTGCACATTTTATTTTAATTATTGCATGTTTTTATTCTTTTAAGGCTTGTTATGGGTTCCGGATTTGAAAGATTTTCCATTCCCTAACGTCAGTTATGACATTAATAAACCATTTAATATTTTGATAATTGAATTAAGAATGCACACTTAATCACTACCCCCCCCTCTAATTGCAATTGAGCACCAATTTTTGCACAAAACCAAAACAAAATAAAAATTTTAAGGATGAGCTTTACCATAAATGTGGTGAAATCGAGTTGAAAGTTAATGAATCTTGCCATTTTTTTTATTTATTTTCTTAATTTAACTAATATGCATAAAAAATTAAATAAAACACACAAACACACAAACATAAAAAAATATAATCCTAATATTTGACATCCTCCCCCACACTTATCTATGACATTGTCCTCAATGATGAAAATATTAAAATTAGAAAAAGAAAATGAGGACTTCCCTAATAAGCTTTTTTCTTCCTTTTATGCTTGCTCTAAATGTTGGATGACTTACAAAATAAAATAATAAAAACCAAGAAAAATAAAAAAAGAAAATCAAACTAAAAATAAATGTAAACAAAATAAATAAATCAAAACATGTCGGGTTGCCTCCTAACAAGTGCTAATTTTAGGTCATTAGCTTGATCCCTTGAATATATAGTGTCATGGGTGCAATTGAACATGAAGAAGTGTTCTTAGAAGTATCTTCCTTTTCTTTCTTTTAATAGGCTCCCTTTTGACCAAGTAATAAAGTGCAAACTCCACATGCCAAATCTTTGATTTTAGAATTATTTAAAGAATGTAAGACTTCTTATGTGGGTTCTCAAACAGTCAAACACCTTTTATGGATTCCTTGTATATGACTGTAATAGGATGTGGAACATATGCATTATTATCTATAGATGGCTCATCTTCATCTTCATCCTATGTAACTTCAAGTTGTGTTACAATTTTCTTATCCAACTCATCTTGAAATTGAGTTGAGTGAGTTTGTACCTCGTCATCCTTGATGTCTACAGACTGATTCTTATTTCAGGAGACTTCTTCAATTTCCTTAGTGATTATCTCTTCTTTCTCGTCATGGCATAACTCAAAATGACTTCATCATCTTGACTTAAAGTGTTCTTTTTCATCCCATACACTTTCTTCTTGTGTTAGTTGCTTTGAACAATTAATTAGTGAACACATTAGAAATTTTTAAAAGCTTGCTTTTTGAATTTCTACAGTTAGATCTATTTTCAATTGGTTATTCTTTAGATCTTTTATTAGTGTAGCCTAAGCTTTTGTTTGTGCAATCATTTCATACATGAATTGCTCCATCTTAATCTCTAATAAATGTTCTTTGACACTCTTGGCCTCCTCTTGTTGATAACTCCAATCCACACATTGCTCCAAGATGGGTTGTAGTGAGGTTGTAGAGGTAAATATGAATAATATGGTCAATACGCCCCATTGTAATTCTCTTCACACTAATTATAAACCTGAAAAGAAGATGAAAAATAATTAAACGACATATGTTCTATATTATATACAAGATCACATGCATTCGACCTCAAAAATTGATAAAAAAATCAACCATTATCCATGACTAATTACTTACCAATATAAAAAATAAAAAAATAAAATGCTAGTTTTAAAGCAGTAAAAATTAAATTAATATCAATATTGGCAATCCCTGACAACGGCACCAAAAACTTATTGTGTTCAAAACCCACAAGCGCATAGATCATGAATTATAGTAAAAAAGATATCTCCCACGAGGATGTATATTGAGTACTAATATCTCTATTTATGTTCTTAACTGGCAAATCAATAAAGTAATTTAGAAAATCAAAATATAAATCTAAACAATTAAAACTAAGAGAAAATCAAATGATAAAAACATAGAGTTTAATTTCACTATTCCAATAAGATCATGAACATTCAATTATTAAACACCTTGATTTTAGTTAGAGGTAATTATTCTAAAATACATAATGACTCTCTCAAGTTCAATTAAGCATGTCAAGATTAAGATTTTACCTACTCTCGTGATTAATAAAATAATCCTAACTCATTAAGCTTCTTAATACTTATTTTATCCCTAAATAACTCACCTACTCTTGTGGTCGAGTGGTCTAAGTCCTATAAGTCTAAAGCTAATAAATTCTCTTAATTCTCGTTGGTGAATCTATCCATAAATATGCAATTAATTGGGTCCTTAATTGAATACAAGACATGAAGAGCAACTCATAAAATTAATTAAAAATCAAATTAATAAAACTTGTGTTCAATCACATTATAGAATAGCTACTCCTATCCTAAACCCTAAAGGAATTTAACCACACATACTTATGGCGAAGCAAACAAACATAATTAAAAGATTAAAGATGAAGAAAGAAATCATGAAATAAAACCGTTGAATTCTTGAATCAATTATCTTCAATCCTAGTTTAGCTCCATGTTTGTTGCCTCATAAGTGTTGAATGAATTTCCCCCAATTACCTCTTAACATCCTTTTATATAGGAAAACCTAGTAGGAGACCTTTTAGCTTTTAAATTCCTCTTCCCTTCTTGCTTAGGAAAAATCTCCTTTTCTTTGACACACCTACTGCACGACTGTGCTGAGCTGGTGTGACATTAATCTTTCCGACACAATTTTTAGCATAACCGTGCATGAGCTCAAATTTAGATCCAGAAGGTTGCACACTTTTGAACACAACCATGCATGAAACCATGTTGCATTTTCATAACTTCTTCAATTCGAATAGAAATATGCACCAACAGCAACACACCCGTGTTGCACCTGTGTAACATGAGGTTTGCATTCCATTAAATTGCGCAAGCAATGACACATGTGTGTGCTAAACCGTATTGCCCTGAACATGATATTCTCATGCAAATCCTTGATTTCTTTGGAATCCTTTTTAATCTTTCCTATGAAAAGGGAAACACTAATTAGTAATTAAATATAAACTCCTAATTTGACTAGAATTAAACCAATAATAATAAAATTCTAAATAAAACTCTAAAATAAAAATATTTCCTAATTAATCTAAAATCTACCCATTAAGCGTTATTTATTAATTCAAAAATCATTAAAATTTAACTCAGAAATATGTAAATATTACACATATCAAGTCTTGTATAATTATAACTGGATTCTAATTATATGCACCACATAAAATATAAAATTAAGGGTAGTGATGTATGTCGCTACCTTCAATATCTATACTGATGTCTAGGGCAGCAACAATTATGTTTTTGCTTTTTTATTTTTTCTTAAATTTTAATTTTATTTTGAAAATTTTATTTTTTTAATTTTTTTTAAAAATTTAAAATTTAAGTTGTAAATAATTAAACTAATCATGATTTAAATATATGTAATTTATAAATTTTTTCTAATAATTTAATAAAAAAAATTAAACTAAGAGGCATCATAGTGGACATAAATCCTTATCCTAAAATTAATGGTACAAACAAGGTTGACAATACGGTGAGAACTTGATGACCCTACCATGTGAGATTCTTTACAATATATATATATATATAGAAAATCACAAAATAATGTTGAATTGATTTCAAAAGAACTACAGCAATATGACTTCTTTTGCTGGTGAGAAGATGATATTAACAAATAAAGTGAACAAAATAAAACTATCCGTACAAAGTTTTTAATGAGCAGACAGCCGCCAAGATAAATTGGATTTTTTTTTTTTTTTTTATTACAAAGAGATACTGCTTAATCTTTCTTGCGTTTTGGCTTAGGCCAATAGAAGTGAACTCGAGAATTTTGCTTTCATTCTATCCCCAATTCTTGTTTGTACAAATAAAGTGAACGAAATAAAACTATCACATTTAACTAACTGGAAACTATTTCCATTGAATTCGTATTTTGAATTCAAATCTTAAATTAATTATTAAAAAATTTATTGTTTTTATAATAAATTTTATATATGGATCAAATTCTCTTATATATGGTCTACAATTTTCGTAATGCTACATTTTTTTTTGGCATGCACATAATTAAATACTACAAAATGGGTACCAAAACACTTCTAAACAATTGGATGGATATGGATTTTGTCAATATGTGTGTGTCTGTATATAAGTTAAACACCATTGTTTTTTTTTTTTTTTTGAAGTCTGTTTTAGTTATTCGATTTATAGGAAGAAAATGTGATCGCAAATAAGAAAATAACTTAAGTGGTTGAGACGACATAAGTAGTAGATATGGTTGCAATCACCACCAAGCAGGCTGACTCTCTTTCCAAAAAAAAAAAAAAATAGGCTGACTCTGGATCAAGATTGAAAGTGACTAATGTATCGTTACCATATAATAGAATAAAAGATTGGGAAACCACCTGGATATAATCTCTTTCTTCTCTCTTTTTTATAAGCGACATGGCTATAGTCTTGCTGACATGTTGTGCTTCTCTCCGCGTTCACATGAATGCCAAGTTTATTGCTTTGGTCACTAAGAACAAATTTGACTATATGCCAATTTGTGCAATTGTGCTTTTAAATATATACATCTTGCGTGAGTGACATAATAGTTAAATAATATTTTTTTAATGATATTTTGAGATATAGAGTTTAATTTCTATTTTTATCGATTTAAAGAGGAGGAAAAGACTATCTCTCTCGTTGTACAGTTCATTAAAATTTAAGTTATATAATTTTTTTATTAATAAAAAATATATATATACACATTCTCATACAACAGCCAGCTATCCCACTCGTGGGCCCTCGCTCTATCCCATTCATGTTTCAATAAAACATGTCAATTTTTTTGGGGTGTTCTACCAATTGAGAAAGATTAAGGTCAGAACTATAGAATAATTAAAACGGTCGTTTGACATTTGACAACAATCCCTTCTATAAATAAGCAAACATGAATGCACAACTTTCTCCAAAGCTAGTGCCCTATAGCTTAAGCTAAGTTATAACATTAAGCTCAAAGAATGGAGAAAATCCCCATCAAAATTCCAAACACAACAACAGTTTTCAGCAAGAAACTTTGCAAAACTGATAAAGAGCATCAACTAATTGTACCAACCGGAGTCCTGAAGCGGTTTCCAGTTGAACCAGAATATGAGAGGGAGTTTCCTGCATTTGACAAGCATGGCCAAGAATGGCGATTTACTCTAGCCAAACGCCAAACTGGTGATTACGAGAAACCAGTTCTTTACGAACCCAAGTGGCATGAATTTGTGGAGTCATATGGCCTCTCTAGGAATGATGGGCACGAGTATGGAGTCATTTTTTATATTAAAGATGATGAGCCTGATAAGATGCAAGTTAGAGGCTTAAAAATGAAACCCAACACCAGACTTTGGGGTAAGCCAATTTGGGAAGAGGTGTGAGAATTTCTTGCTCATATATATATATGTATATATATATATATTTATTCCTTTTGTTCTCTTTCAGTAATCAGTGTTCAACTTATACCATCATATGTCTGTCATTTTGAATTTTGGTTTTGAGTTTGTGACAAGTTCTTCTATATATATACATTATGAGACAAGAAGTCGATAGAAAAAGCTGAAGACAAGCCATGCATGCAAGGCGATCGAAGAGTGCTCTCTCTCTCTCTCTCTCTCTCTCTCTCTCTCTATATATATATATATATATATATATATATGGTTTTGAATAAATGTCTATGCTATATATATATAGCTGATATATATAGCGCTATGCATGATGTGTTGGTCGAAGTATGTGTGTATCTACTATTTTAATTATTTTGTGTGTGCTCTGAATATTAATGCTGTACTTTTCGTATGTATTAATCAAGTAAGATATTCCAAATAAACCTAATTTGATGGATGTTGTTACAATAATTTTAATAGTCTATTGCCCATTTTTACATTTGGAGTGTATATATAAGCATATAAAAATTCAAGACTGCCAGCTTGTCCAAAATTCCAATTTCATTTTGGCATTAATAAACTTGATCTTTTTATCTATAGTGAAATTACACGACTTAATCATCTATCCACTGTAATTTAAATTATATAAAAATTAATTTCACAAATTAATAGCAGCAGAATTTAAATACTGATGCTTGTAGAATTGTACAGTAAAATAAACATTATCACTAATAATTAATTTGCTTGCTGTTACTAATTCTAAGTGAATGTTTCTAAGGTAGAAACATGTCAATCTTCTTCTTTGTCTTATAGTATCAACAAAGTCTTTGGACGCTAATAATTTGACTAAAGCTTATTTACATGAATTATCCTATTAATTGATAGTGATAGTCAGTTGAATTTGGATTGGGCATTTAAATGGGATAAAATCTGTAACCCCTTTGACAAATCAAGAGATCATCAATTTGGAACCTAAAAATACAAACTCAATATGTTGGATTTTGATTTTGTGTGGTGGGATTGTGAACTCAAGCCTACAATCTAATAAATTAAAAAGAAAAAAAAAACATTGTAAAATATTTTGAAGGTTGCATATGATTTTACAAGATATTATTTATTTTAGAAGACTTATCAACAATTTCAAATTGTATATTGTGCTAACCATGTAATTAAACTAACAAAATATAACAAATCTAAAAGGCTGTGGATGTATTAGAATTAAATTATAATGTTGTGTTTTTGAAACAAGTCATGATCCTATAATGTACATGAAAGAAACATTAACAACAATTAAATTGCTGACTGTTTCTAATTCTAAGTAGATATGTTGATGTTAAGCTATAGAAACTGTAGACCTTGGTGAGGTTGTTTATGGCGTGATCATGATGGTATGAAAATTGATAAACGATTATGTCGAATGCATATGAAATGAACCTTTTGAAAGTTCATTTGATGTATGCTTTACTTCATAATTACAACATGCCAGGTACCCAAATGGTGTATAATAAATTGACTTGTATTGAAATTGAATACAAATTAGTAAAATACAAGCCTCCTCGATGAAATTGATTTAGAAAAGGTGTATTGGTGTTAAAACTTAGTGATCGTTTTTAACTTTTTAAAACTTTGTTCCACACTTTAAAATCTGTTCAAATTAACTATTTTGTTATATAATTTATATTTTTTAAAGCAATTGTAATTTGATCAAAGATTAAAAAATAAAATTTAAACATAACATTCGAGGTGAATTAAATGACCATTTATATGTTATTGTAGTTCCATCATTTGTCTCTCTATATATATACATATATAATTGAGTTATTTTTATAATTTTAAACATTTAATTTTTAGAAGTAAAATTAAAGGACCAAATACAAAAATTTAAAATTATAATGACTAAACCGGATTTTTTTTAATTGTTGTCATCTCTTTTCATCATTAAAGGTTTAATTTGCCAAAAATATAACTACAGAAATATAATGTGTCCAAATAAAAATATTATAGTGAAATGTCAAATTAATTAAGAATACAAGGGTCTTATGATTTAATCCTTTGAACAAATTATATCTCTAACATGATATGTTCATGATTACTAAATTATATACAGTAGTCCATGTCTTGAAGTGTGATGCGAATAATATTTACATATATTTGAGTTGAATTTTAATGAATTATTGAATAAGAATTGGAATAATTTAAGTAGAATATAAGATAAATTAGGAAATATATTAATATTAATGTATGAGGAATGGGTATCCTGGGTCCCTTCCTTACCTCAATGTCCCAGAAGAAATTCCTAATCATTGCTATAGACCATTTCATCAAATGGATAGAAGTGGAGGCTATATCGATCATCACGGAAGTTCGGATTCAACACTTCTTTTGAAAAGAAATCATCTATAGGTTCGGAATACCACATACCCTGATTACGACAACGGGAAGCAATTCAATAATGAAAAATTTAGAAAGTTTTATTTTAATCTCGGAATAAAGCTTCGATTTACCTCAGTAGCTCACCCATAAATAAATGAACAGACTGAGGTCACTAATAGAATCATTATGCAAGGACTAAAGAAGAGGCTCAATGAAAAGAAAGGGAACTGGGTCGATGAGCTCAACAACGTCATCTTGGCATACAGGACTACGCCCAGAACCTCCACAGGAGAGATGCCCTTCAGGCTAACCTACAGGATGGATGCAGTAATACTGGTGGAAATTGGATCACTAAGCTACCAAGTCAGCGAGGAATTAGATCAATAAGCCAACAACATTAACACCCGGATATGTCTGGATTTACTGGAAGAAAGGAGGGAATGGGCATTCGTTGTTGTGGAGGCACAAAGACAAAAGGTCATCAAATATCATCATTGACACATCCAACCAAGACATTTTAAAGTCGGAGACTGGGTACTTAGAAGGGCAGACATCGGCAAAAGCAACTCTAGCACGGGTGTAATGACCCAGCATTTTAAATATAATAATATTATTTTGGGATATGCAGTATTAATAATTTTTAAATTTCATTGTATATTATTATTGTTAATTTCTAATATTATTTACGTATTTTATTTTAAGAAATTATTCACGTAAAAATAATTTATTTTTATGTGGGATTAATATTAATATTAATAATATTATTATTGTTATTAATATTAATAGTAATATTTTATTATTTTTATTATTATTATTATTATTATTATTATTATTAACATTGTTATAATTATCATTATTATTATTATTATTATTATTATTATTATTATTATTTAATTTGATGGAATTACAATATGGTAATTTCATAATTAAAAAAGGGTCGAATGCAATAAAATGTTTGGTCAATCACCTCCTCTCCCTTTCTTTCGTTTTTCTTCTTCTTCTCGGTCTGTCACGTTCAGCCACCATCGGAGCCGCCCAGTTGCCACTGAGCACCACCACCACCTCTGGCTTCTCCTAGGCATCACCAGTAGCCATCAGATCGTCGTCGAAGCATTGAAAAACATTGTGGCCGAGACTTGAAGCTTAACGCCGCTGGTGAGCTTCCGGCCACCATAGCTTGTCGGACCAGACTCGTTTGAAAGCTTTTCTTTTAGTGAGTCCATTTCCAAGCTCTGTTTGAGCTCAAATCCTTTAGGTTTTTAGATATCTTCAATTTTTAGTTTATGTGTTTTAGGGTTTTTTTTTTAAAAAATTTTTTTGAGTTTGAATATGTTTGATTCTTGTAAACTTGCTTAAGAAATATTGTTTGTTGTAGCTCAAGCTTCTCAAATATATTTTTTGTGAATTTTTTTTGAATTAATTTGAATTTTGGTTAATTTTTGATTATTTTAATATTAAATATTGAATTTTTGATAATGATGTTAATTAATTATTTTTAATGAGAATTTAGTTAAATTGGTATTAGTAATTTGAGATAATAATTTTAGAATTATTAAAATAATTTTTGGTGAATTTATATAATTTTTGGGAATATTAATTATATTATGTAAATTTTGTATTTATGAGTTAATTGTGTAATTTTTTGAAAATTATAGTTAAATATTGTGTTTTAAATGGTTTTGGAATTATTTAGGGTATTAAAATGATTTTTATAAATTGTTTACTATTTTTAACTAATTGATACTAATTTTTGAAAATTATATTCAAATAATGTATTATTTACTATTTTGGTGATAAAATGGATTTTTAATTACTTTAAATATATATTTAAGCTATGTATGCTATTTGAATAAATAAAAGTGAATTTTTACTATTTTATATTGAATTATTGAAAAATTAGATTTTTATTAATATTATATTATTATTTGAGATTTTTGTTAGATTATTGTGAAAATAATTGTATTTAGCATTTTTAGGTTTCAATATATTATATTTTGGTATTTTGTGGATATTTATGAGATTTATTGATTTTTAATATATTTATTATGTTTATTTATATTTTTTTGGTAAATTCGTGAACCTCGATTGGAAATTGTGCAGTTCGGGGTTCCAACCTGAGATATTGTGCAATATGTGTTAGATGTTTGTTTTTCTTGCAGGATTGACTCTACTTTTTAGTAGAGAGATGTCCGTTTTAAAGAGGAGGTTCTACCGAATTTTCGATAGAATTCTTGTAAAACGTGACGACTAGTCGATTTTGAATTTTTGTGTCTATCTAAGTTTTGTATTCTTAGATCAAGTCTCTTTTAGAAGTAAGTTAGGAATTTATTCTGATTGTTATTATTATCTATTTTCTAGTTATGTTCAGACCGAGGCCTATTGGATCAGACCCGTTTAGCCAATCTCGAGGAGCATAGAATTGTGAGTTATTATTTCATATATGCATTGCATATAAGATGCATGATATTGAGAGTTCATGTTTTAATATGTATTTATACGTAAATTATTTTATTAAATGTTTTAGTATATGTTAGGTATATTTTCATTATATTTTTTGTATATTTCAACATATATGCTTGTTATATTTTCAATATACACTTAGTATATTTTTGGTACATTCATCGTTTATATTCAGTATATTTATGGTTGATTTTGATTATTTGTAGCATATATATATTTGAAATATACTTAGTATTTTCTGTATATTTCTGGTATATATATGATTTATTTCGTTGTTATGAATGCTATTTATTTTTAATTATGCATTATTTATTTCTCATATGTATATTCAATTTTATTTGAAGGATTAGAACGTGCTATCTAGTGGGCAGCACTAGGACCGTGTATGTACCAGTGCGATAGATTTTTAGAGATGAGTTATAAAATCACTTGAGGTGACATTTATTTAATTGATTATTTGAGATGATGTGATTGAGTAGTGTGATTGCGGGAGCTCGATTGACCTAGTGTTTTGGGGCTAGTCACACTAGCAGTGAGACTGTCGAAGCTCGGTTGACTTAGTGTCTCAAGGTCAATTTACTGTCCAAAATGGAAAAAGAGAATTTATTTGGAATTAAGTGAGCTTGTATGTCTAGAAAGATATTTTTGATTGAGGTTGCGAATAATTAGGGTTCCATTTGATCCTTCAATCAAATAAACATATTTCAGCATTATATATAAAAGCGATTTCAACATTTGTGTGAAATGCTTGTATATTTTTATTATATATATTAATGCTTGATTGCATATGACATTAGGAGGTGCATGTATCTATAATATAATAATTCACTCAGTGAGGTCTGACTCCCCTCAGTTGTATTTTTTTCAGGAGATTCTTCTTCCTCAGACTTTAGTAGTAGGTTTATACGCCAGACTTCTTCAACCCTAGCTAGTTTATTTAAATTACTCATCTAACTTTATTGTATTATAGAAAACTACAGTAGTAGTGTTTGTATCTGTAGAATGTTGTTTAATGTCAAAGACCTTTCTCTGAATATTGTATGCAATATTTTTATTTTATAATATGGCATTAAATATTTATTTTATATCATTTTAAGATTTTTGATTTTGGCATATATTTATTTATTTATTGCATACTTTTTATTTCTAAGGCTTTTTACGGGTTCCATATTCGAAAGAATTCCTATTCCCCAACGCTGGTCATGACTCCAGGTTTGGATCGTGACAACGGGCAAGCTCGAACCTAATTAGGAAGGTCCCTATCAAATCACAGAGAAAATATCTAAAGGGGCATACGAAATCAAAGATAGACAGGGGAAGGAATTACAATAATACTGGAACTCAGATTGTCTCCAAAAATATTATCAGTAGATGTACTCCGAATTTATCAAATAACACACCTCATTCATTAATGGAAAATATTATATTAAAAAATGTAAAAAAAAAGGAGAATTATCAATCTACAACTAAGCATCGGGAAGCTCAAAGGAAGGAACACTTGGACAGGGAGACTCAAAGACAGAGGTAGGAATTAGGACAAGGATGATAGCACTAGCAGACACCACCTCGGTAGATCTTAAACCCGATAGATGCTCAGAAGATGATATATTAATTGAAGACTTGATGGATTTCTTGGGATTCTTTGACCGCTGGGAAGAGGCCTTGCTCCGAGTATCTTCTTCAGAGCCGATCTTAGATAGATCAACAGGAGTTATTTTTTAACAATTTGTGAAGTCAAGATTTGGATTTTATGCGAGTAGGACCCTCTGACACTTAGATTTTTACACCTTGAGAAACCCTATAATAATGTTCTAATAGCTTCTTTTTTAATCCTCATGAGACTTTTCTGCCTCACCAAGCTTCTTTTCTAGGGCTGCAACTCGAGAGTCTTGCTCTTCGACTTTGGTCATTAGCTGAGCTTGATTGTGCTCCAACTCTGCCACCTTCTTCTGGCTCGCCTCAGCCTCAAACCTTGCCTTAGCATGTTTAGTTTGGCAAAGCTCTAGTGTTGCCTTCGCCTTATCCAATTTTTTCTCAAAATCGATGGCTATAGTGCTAATCTCTATCTCCTTCAGGCTATACTGACTCTTAAGGTAATAGTAATTACCTTTTTCCAACATCAAGGCCTGAGTCATTTGAAAGGAAGAGCAATCATTATTGACTCAAAACACAAGATAGACAAGATAAGAAAATTACCTTTAATGAGTGCCCAATCATAGAGTTATACAACTTCTTATTATCTTCGTCCATCCAGTGGTGCATATCAGTCGGGAGTCATAGAGAGTTAGCATATTGGTCCTTTACTTGAGCATTCGAGACACTCGAAGGCTTCATCTTATTAAGGATTTAGGACTTCATATCCAGACATCCTGATAGTTTTTGATGCTTAACAAACACCTCCTTACATAACTCTTTAGTATCCAAATCTTTGTCCAGGGCTCGTTTTGTTTGCCCTTTTGCTTTATTGGCCTGGGAAGGCCTAGCCATAAACTTTCCTTTTAAGATGGCTATGGCCTCAGTTAGAACCTCCGGAGCTGAAGGTTTAAATAAGGGAGAGGAGATTTGCACATCCTCTTGCACCTCTAGCTCATCATCTACTAGTCAAATCCCGTTCATAAAGGCAAAAAAAGTCATCTTGAAAGGAACATAAGTCAAAACGATACCTTCTGAAGGCAAAACATACCAATGGGTAGTAAATGGTTAAGGAAGAATCTCCGAAGATACTTCTGGATGGATTTCCCGTGGATTGGGCATCAGTTATGACATAAAGGTGAAGTTTTATGACCATCTCTATATCCTGGTCAGAAAACCTCGAAGGACGCTTCACCTTATGACAATCATCGTACCACATTCGTAGGATATCTACAAATTCCAAATGGTGTTCAACAATAACAAATCTATGTCACAAAAAGGTTGTTATTTGGGATTGCAGACAGAGAGAATATCAACTCCCCCTTTTTCTTGTTCAGGTTATAGAGGTATCACATGACATTCAAGTCCGGCTCTTTAATTTCCTCATGTATCAACTCTATAAAGTCGGTTAGAATCTAGTAACTATTGGGATAGAGTTGCCCGGGAGCTAAATTATACCTATTCAAGAAATCCTTCACGAAGGGGTCCAAAGGGAACTTTAAATCCCCCTCAAACTAGTTGAAGTATACAACTAATCTATCAAAATCTAACATAGGGGTGTGGGCTTTAAATTTCTTATCTACAATATGCAAGGCAAAATCGACAGGAATGCTAAAATGTCTCCGGTACCATTTTAGCATATCCTTATCTATCCTAGAGACAAACAAATCAGAGCTAACTTGCTCTCTCAAAGCCATAGATCCTATCTAACAAATAAAAAGAAAGGTAAAAAAGAAGAAAGTTTCACCTGAATACAAAATGCAAGCTTACTGCATAAAATCCTTGATGATAGAACACACGCAAACAGATTGAGAAGAAAAAGAAGATAGTAGAAAAGTAAAAAATGTAAAAAATTGAAAGGTCTAGTCCACTTATAGTATAGTCGAAGGATCTAAAATAACCATTACTGGCCTCATAAATATTTTTCATCTCTCTCACACCATTAAGGGTAATCTGGGAAATGAAAATGACCCACTAATTGTGCAGTCATTATTGTGGTAGCAAAAATGTCTCATCTTCTGACACACAAATGGATGTGACTATTACACAATTCAAATTTCAAAGGACTATGAAAAGACATAGTGGTTACTAACCCTACTCCCATCGCTGCCAATTGTCCTATTCACCGACACTCAGGTCGCACTTCTAATGCATCGAGAATATACGGCACTTGGCCGCACTTCTAAATGCACCAAGCATCTAAGTCCAGTGATTGAATCTGACACCCTTAGGTCGCTTCTATAGTACTGAGGTTCTGAGCATGTAAGCCTTGAGTTATAGCACTGAGCATCTAAACCTCGAACATCTAAGTTTAGTGACTGAAGCTGGCACCCTTAGGTCGCTTTGATAGTACTAAGATTCGACACTTGGGCTGCACTTTTAATGCACCAAGATTATCTGGCACTTGGGACACGCTTTTAACGCATCGAGCATTAAAACTCCAGTGACGACTGGTTCTACTAAGTTATCTCTATACGAGTGGGTTAATCTCTTATCCCAAAGCATTTTTATTCCAGGTTTTGTGTGCTCAAGTCCAGCTAGCACCCAACAATGTTCGGGGGTGATGACTTTAAGAATCGAGCTTCCTTTTTCCTTGTAAACTGGGGTTGGCCACCTTAGTTCACCCTTCTATGATAAATACAGAAGACGGTCATTCTTACCTTACAAACCTAGAAACATAGGACATAAATATCCGAACAAACTTCCAGGGGGGACTCTTGATATCCCACATACATATTCTTGTTTAATTAAAGTCTATACTTTCCTATACAGGGTTGCTTTTAGAGGAAGGACATTCAAGACATATAGGAAAAGAGTCCCAATCAAGAGACTCCCGGATAGGAATAAATACTCTTCTAGTGGGCATAAGACTTTCATTAAGGAGGAATCCTATTTCTCTCAGGTTTGAACATCGACATCTCTATAAATAGGATCCTATATCTGTCATTCTCATTCATTATATTCTCTCATATTCTTATTGTTTTTTTTTCTCTCTCTCTATATATCTTCTGACTTAGATATCAGAGGGTTTGTGGGGATCTTCCTCACCTCTCACCTTGCCCTTTGTTGATCATTTATAGGGTTCCAACTCAAGAGTTCCGAAAATAAGTTTTCACTGTGTAAATAAAAGAACTCCATGTAGGATAACCTCTACAAGAAAAACATTCATTAATGATGAAAAATTAATGTGGGTAAGAAAAAAACCTCTTACTAAATGTGTAATTTGCATAGTTATTTGTGAGGGTAAAATATCCCCTAGCTAAAGCCTTAACTATTAGTGACAAAATTTTAATTTTATAGTAATACTTAAATTGTCAAACCATGGTTATTGGACTTAAAAAAATTTGAGCGCCAACTCTTTCCCACCATAAAAAAAAAATGCAATGAGCATTCTTTTAACCTAACCCATCTTTGTTTCTCTCTACATTGTAAACCTCTTCCTATAATCAATTACCCAATTCTCTGCTAGAACCATTTCATCTTCTCTTTCCCTCTTTTCTAATTTACTAATCAATTTATCTAATGGGTTAGCAAAAAGTTCTTAGTCTCTAGATAGGTGTTGTCAATAGTAAATTGAATCTTTTTTTTTTTGGGCTAAGATCATTGCTGCTGTAATTACACAACAGACGCTGAAGAATTAGGTTTAAAGGTATGATTAATTTGGCATTCTTTTTTAGCTCTTTTAACTTGTATTTTTTTGTGGGTTTCCTTCTGTTGTTCATGCACAATCTGTAATGAGCATCACTGAGCTGTGATGATATTGCACCATGTACCACCGACTGTTGTGGAATTCAAACACCACCCGTGCCTTGCTGCCATATGCAGTGAGTTTCACCTTTTGTATCGGTTTAAACCAGCAAGGATGGACACGTGTTGAGGATTTGATCCAAGAATGAAATTGATTCATATGTTTTTCTTACGCTCAGTAATGTGAACATGTAAAATTTTATTTCCATTTGGCATAAGAACAAGAGTAAGAGGCTCTACTTAGCTATAAATTATTCAATTTGGCCACGGGCTGTGGCTATTTACCTAGTATAATACACAGAAGAGGAAGCCATTCTGGGTGGTGCTTAGATGATATATGAGTGCAAAAGCATGTAGAATGCTCTATTATTTATCAAGAACTAATCTTGTTCTACTATTTTTTAATTTGTCTTCTCTGCATATTAAAACAATTGAACAAAAGCAGGGGAAGTGGAGAGCAGAAAAGAAAAAGGAGATGATAAAGACATTGGATTAATTGAAAGTTAGCTGTTTGTTTAATTAGCTAATCAATTCCTTCTTGAAGGCATAGTATTGAAGAAGAAAAGCATCCAACATACATAATAAATAACTAATAATTGCATATTGTATTCCTCCACTCGATCTTTCTATAAAAAAATTGCATATATATATATATATATATATATATTTTATGATTATTCTCTTATACTTTGGAAATTGAAAACATTTTGGCAGGATCAACCTTTCCTTTGGCTTTGATACAACTATTTGGAAGACTACTAAAAAGCATTTGGTGCCTCTGTAAGTTTCAACTTTCAACTATTATTGTTATTTGTTGTTATTGTGTTTAAGAAAACTCTAAATTTCTTGGACTTGTCCACGTTCTTAATCATATAACATTCTTTATTTTTTAGATGAAATGACAACATATTCACTCGCAGTATTTCATTAGAAAATCATATATATATATATATATATATATATATATATATATATATATATTGGCATCATTATACAAATGGGTTTGAATATACTCAATCAACCAATGATAATAAATAAAGTTATGATCTCTCTAGGTATGTGTGCTCTAATGAAACCATCCTGAACTTTAGAGACTATTTTTGTAATAACTTCTGAATCACAAGTTCAAATACTTCGATTCTTTTTCCTATTTAAACTAGACATGTGTGACTACAATATATCCAAAATATAACTAAAAATATGCACTACATAATTTATGATGAATTTGAAAATTTTATCCTGTTTTCTGTGCAAGTATATGCTAAATAGACTTCACAATTTTAACCATATGTCATAACGTCCATGTCCAATTCCAAAACTGTTTTACATGCAATTAGTTGACACATATCTCTAATTGAGCTTCTAAGGTCATAAAATTAAATTAATTTTATGAACAAATTCAGACTGCCTGTGGTTACTACATCCAGAGCAGTTTTACTTAAAGATTCATATTTCATTATACACAGCATATTTTTCAGAACTTATTTAGAGACACTTAAATAAGACATAAGTCTACAACTTTCATGCTTTAAGTTTTCCCTAATTCCTCCTTTAAGGTGATAAATTTTTGATTGCAAGTAAAACTTGCTCAGTTTAAATACTAACTAATGTAGCATAAACTTATAGAAATAAGAAAAAAAATAAATAAAAGAACAAATGAGATAAATATTGTAGTTTATTGATTTGCGTACAAATACCGAAGAAACAATAAAGGATAAATATTGAAGTCTGTTGATTCGTGCACGAATATCAGAAATCAATCTTCTACAATCTATTGATTTGCGCACAAATAATAGGATATGAACATCAATATTTGTTGATTCATGCAAATGAATACTGAAAATTGGGAAAATAGAAATTTGATTATTAATTCAACAAAAATTATCTCACATACCCCTAAGATTTGCATATTTATAGGGTGGTACAAACCTACCAACCCTAACCCTAATCCTAATTTTAATTAGAAAATAAAATAAAGACAATTCTAATTAAGGTAGAAAATCAAATCTCTAACAATATTAAAAAGTCAAATTCTAAAAATAAAAATCAAATAATAATAATAATAAATTATATATGTTGTCCCTTGTTTTGCAAACTCATTTAAAAATTTGTTGCTCCACATCATTTCCTCTAGGATAAAGAAAATTCATCCTCGAATTTTGCCCAAATATTGAGAAACAAATTTTCTATAGAACATCATAAATTTATCTTCAACTTGTAATTCCTTCAAAATAGAAACTAAATGAATATAAGAATAAAGAAATTTATCAATGCCAATAAAATCAATATATTCAATATCGTCCTCATCCTCTTCATCAAATTTTGGCTAATTTCTAATAAATACATTTTCATCATCACCGTCATCAGTATCATAAAATAAGCTCTCTTCATAATATTTTATCGACATGATTAATAAGGATCAGTTTGGCTCTAATACCAACTGATGTAGCAAAAGTTTAAAAAAATAAGAATAAAAATAAAATAAAATAAAATAAAAGAATAAATGGGATAAATATTATAGTCCATTGATTTTCGCACAAATACCGGAAAAATAACAAAGGATAAATATTGAAATCTATTGATTTGCACACGAATGCTAGAAATTAATCTTCAATAACCGGTTGATTTGCGCACAAATACCAGGATGTAGACATCAATATTCATTGATTCACACAAAAAAAATACCAAAAATTGGAAAAATAGAAATTTGATTATTAATTCAACAAAAATTGTCTCACATAACCCTAAAACTTATATATTTATAGAGTGATACAAACCTACAAACTCTAAACCTAATTTTAATTAGGAAATAAAATAAAGACAATTCTAATTAAGTTAGAAAATCAAATCTATAACGGAAAGTCAAATTCTAAAAATAAAAATAAAAATCAAATATTAATAATAATAATAATAAATTATATATATTATTTCTTATTCTGCAAACTCATTTAAAAACTTGTTGTTTCGCATCACTAACCCTGGATTCCCAAGTGCATGTTCGGATGTATTCTAAAAATGTGGAAGTGATAGAGAACCATCTGCGCATATATCTTCTCCTTAGCCTAGTTTACGTATGCCTAGTTTATGTAATTTGAAGTTATTCAACATATGTCTTCTCCTTTCCATGTGCATGTTCCAGCATGTGCTCTTAACTTCTCATTTGTTATGTCGACCTAGATTGCTGTACTCAGTTTCATCATTCAAGTTTCGTATGACTTATATTTTGTCTTGAAAAATCTACCATTTTTTTTTCAATGAAATGACAACATATAGTTGTTGAATGCTGAAAACATAATTTCCTAAAAATATAATTTTATTGTTTTGAAAATTGATTTTTAATTGTATGTTACTCAATAAAGTATTTTCTTTATTATGTGGGGTATTCCCAATATAAAATATGATTATAATTTGCTTTCACTTTTTCTTCTCTATTTTGTTTTAATTCATTTGATACATCTTTGCTTAGATCTTTTACCCTATGCGTCTTATATCAATATATAAACAAGCACATTAATTTTCAAGTTCTATCAAGTCCTATAGGGTTGTTCAAAAAAAAAAAAAAAAAATCTAATTAATCCTTTTATTTCAATATCATAACATCATGGCTCAAATAATACACTTTGTTAATCTAATAATTCAAGACTAGCTATATTATTTTTGAAGGTCAAATAAGATGCATAAATAATAAAACGAATTAAGCTACTAATATTGACTTGGCACAGTAACATTAAATTAAAATCATATCAAATTTCTTGGAATTCATTTCTTAAATTATTTTGTTGTTGTTCTTTTAACAATTTGTCATCTTAGAAAATGAAGGCACAATCGAGATTGATGTTCCCTAAAATTTGTACTTCTAAAATTTGTGTTTCTTTGAAGGTTATTCTCAATCAAAGTTCTTCTCAATCACTACTCTTCATGTTGACATTGTTTTCAATCAAAGTTGTTCTCCTCAAGCTCAACCATCCCTATCAACTATAGAAATCAAGGTAAGTAATTTATACTTATACAAACAGTTTTGCATGTTAATAACATGGGTGTATATATATAGACACACACATAAATATGTGTTAGAATTTGCTTCATTGGATGTGTGTTTATTCTATTGGCTTTAATATTTTATTGATAGAATGATTTTTTTCTACACTATTAACTTTGGCGTCTGAACAAATTAATTATGCTTAACGACTTTTTTAGTACTAAAAATATAGTAGTTTTAATAAATTAGTCCTAAAAAAAATTTTCTTCACAATCGAATCCTTAAAATTTTTAAAATTTTCACTGTTAGTCCTTATCTATTAACTTGGACAGAAATTGCTTCAACTGGACACACCCAACGCCATCATCATCATCGTCTTCTTCTTCTATTGTTCCTTCAAAGCTCTGTTTGGCTGCTTCCGATACAAGAGTGATTGTCTTATGGAGATTATCAGTTTTGTCTCAGTAGGTGCTACATGTCCTCCAAAATTGATGACCTCGGACAAATTGCAAGATACCATTCAACCAGTGCATGATCGAATAACTTGACAGGAGATAAAGATAAAGAAATTATTTAAACAAGATAAAACACAAAATATGATTAGCTACAACATTCAAAAAGTCCATAAAAAAATATCCATACCAATTTCCCAAACTAAACCAGAAGGTATATAAAAAAAAAATCTTAAAACTTCTTTAAATTTAGTAATGCTGTAGCTAATGGAGCGGACAAGGAACCAACAATAAAAAGACAAGATAGTTTTGAACTGAGACTTTTAGAATTGCCCAAGATTGATGTTCAGTCTGCACATTGACAAACATCTATTGGATTGGATTCGGAATCACTAGTGTCTCCCCTTTTAACACCTGATCCTAAAAATGAGAGCTCCCACTCATATTATCAATGTGGTTGGCAAATGATGCGACATTTGTGCAAGCAGCATTTAGTAATCGTTTTTCAATATTTATACAGGACAGTGCTGTTGTTGTTGTGGCTGCTGTTATAGGCATGTTGCTTCAATGGCGACCGGCTCTTGTGGCATTGGCAACCCTACCGATTCTCATGGTTTCTGCAATTGCACAGGTTTGAATTTCTTCTAGTGTTTTAACTTGACATCATTTAATTGATTGATTACTTGTTCCTTTTATTTTCTTCCTTTATGAATGATTTAATTAATGGATTATTACAATCTCTCTCTAGATACTCGTCAATGAAACAAGTCATTATAGTTGCCTCTATAATCCTAGGAGTCCTTTTATGTTGGTTCCTTGTCATTAGGCTGACCACACAATAAAAGCAAAGGCAAACTAACACTTTCTTTAAATTTAGTAATGCTGTTCTCAAAGTCATTTTTGAAGCTGCGCTTCTTCTTATCGAGCAAACATTCATCTTCATCATCAAGATTTCTCCATGGTTTGAAGCCCACAATCTGTTTTGACTCGAACCCATTGGACAATGGTGAGTTAAGATGGAAAGACCAAGTTGAAGCTCCATGTATTGAATTAATCGAAAGCATGTAAAGAACACAGAACACCAGTTAATATAATATGAAAGCAAGAAAAAGAGATCGAAATGGAGGGGGTTTCTTGCACAGGACTTTGAAGCATAAATGTGTGACTGTGTGTGTCTATATATATATATATATAATTATATAGATAAGTGGAAAGGAGAGAAGAAAACAGACAAAGAAGAAGATGGTGAAGAAGTAGAAAAAGATGATGATGTGGCAAGTGAAGTATTAAATTAAGTGGGTTCAATTTATCTATGTAAGAAATTTCCGTACAAGTTAACAAATAAGGACTAAATGATGAGAATTTTAAAAATTTTAAGGGCTTGATGAAGGAATTTTTTTTTAAGACTAATTTATTAAAGTCATCGTATTTTTAATACTAAAAAAATCGTTATCCCTTATTTTTATATCTGTAATATTTAGGATATATAGTGTAAATAAATAAGTTGGAGGACACTGAACATGCTATCTTGACACAAATACTTGTGTGAAGGAGGAACCATAAGATGTTGATGTTTGAGATAATATGCAGAGTGAAAATGGAGATCATCATTAGAGCTAGTCCCATTCAGCCTAGACACTTAATCTTATTCTTTATCAATAGCCTCAATATCATATGATACAAAAAAATAAAAGAAAAATTATTAAAACACTAGTTGTATAGTTTTAGACTAAAAAATTAGAATGACCTTTTTTTAGGCTTATAATTAAGCTATCATCAGAGTAATCTCACGTGAAAGGTAAGGTCATTATAACTTTTAGACTCACAAATTAAATAAAATTAAATGGAGAAAATCAAAATATAAGATTATCTTTCAAATCATTAGATTAATGGGCACAAATCTTTTTTTGATACTTCCATTCACGCATTCCATTGTAATATCAGTTCAATTGCAATCTTTTCTCCAATTTATTTTGTCATTTAGTGAATATTGGACTACCTAATAAATTTAGTGAATATTAAACTACCTAATCCTTTGTACCTAGCACTCTGTAAATTCCTTTATCCAAATATGATTAATAAAACCTTACTTCGCATCTTCTTAGTTTTTTGTTAAGTCATGTATAGTTGGTTTAAATTTTACAATGTCTTTATACTGCAAATTCTCTTTTTAATTTGTTTGAAAAGAAAAAGAAAGAAATGTCCATATGATTTTTTTTTTTCTCACTAAAATTTGAAAAGTTCATTAGTCTATCTCAATCTGTTATTTCATGGTAATTTCGGGTGTATAATGTTCATCTTTTAAATGGATTTTCATAAAATGAAATTTTTAGGTTAGGTAAATAGCTTACATGAAAGAGCTAAATTGTTAACCTTGTATTAATTAATCTCCTTACATGAACTGATTTTAAATTAATTTGTTTAAATTTATATGTTAGATTTCTTGTCACAATGACATGGGGAATGCTTTTGAGTAGTGTTGTTGACTATACTACTACAAATTGATGTTATTTACCTGCATTTTATCTTTTTATGTTAATAATAAACTGTTATTTCATGGTAATTTTAGGTCTGTCTTTTTGCTATTATTATTATTATTTTTTTTTTCCAAATGTCACCTAGCAAGAAATGGATGAACTGTTTCAAAGACACATTGATGGAATTGAAAGTAGGTTGGATCGAATTGAAAATGGCTTCCTCAAACAAACTTCAGTTGGAACCAGAAAAACTAGCAATGACCTTCAGCAGATTTGATTTATTACTTTATTTTTTTTTCTTCAAAAATTATTGGTTTGTTTTACAAATGGTTTAATAATATTTTGTTTTAATGATGTTCATATATGGTTTTTATGCTTATTATTTGTTTGCTATCTTTTTAAGTTGTTGCCTCTGATATGAATTTCCAATGTTGTTTCTAAGTTTTAACAACAATGAAATGTTATATGCTATTAGAAAAAAAAATGGTGTGAATGTGAGTTTGGTAATAAATAATCTCAATTGGGTTTCTTATGGGTGTTACTATTGGCTACTTTTTGGTCTTAATGTGGTGAACGTCTTCTACTGTTTGATATTTGATCAAGTTTATATAATTGAGGATAGCAAGTCTTCTAACTACAGTGAGGCAAAGTTGTTAGCATGAGGAACAAGTTAAGTTTTTACTTTGTTAATTTTACTTGCATAATCTTAAAAGGTCATTTTAGTTTTCTTAACTTTTCAGCATCTGTGGAAACATCAAAAAATGAAGTTAGTTATTTAATTTCACTTTATTTTCATTAGTTTTGTCTTCTTGTTCTTTTATTTTTTTAATCTATGTAATACATTATTTTTTAATAATAAGTGGAAAAAATACAATATTTTCTAATACTCTAAGAATTATTCCTCATTTAAATATTGCATGATGTTTAGAGCTGTAGATATTGACATTTTTTTTTGCTTCTAATATGTAGTTAAAACATAAATCTTATTACTTTCCATACATATCAATAACAATATTTGTATTACACAAATTTAAATAAGTAGTTGAATTTTGATGTATGCTATTGAAATTCTTTTTCTGTTTAATTAATTTATTGTAGGTTGCTTCAAAAATGCAAGAAGTTCAACTAATTACTTATAAGGATCAACATGACTTGTAACATTTTTTGGTAAATATCAAATGACCCACATAGATTCATATGTATTTTTGTCAACTTAATAGAGATCAAGAAATATTGAATGATCTATGCAGATTGAATTTATATTTTTGCTAAAATTTTAATTATGTATAAAATATTATATTGTGGAACAAATTTGTCTAATAATTTTAATTTTATTAGTGTTGGAATGTCTTTTATTATATTGAGCTTTTATTTTATTTTATTGGCCAAAACCAATTATTGAGCTTTTATTTTTATTATTACAAAATTTTATAATGAAGGTGAAAAAAAATTAATGGCCAATAAGGTCATACCAAAATTGATATTTAACGAGGGGTAATCATATATATAATGGGCAACAATTTTATTGTTAAAAATTGATTTGTAATGATATGCTAACTTTTGATATAATGATGGAAAATCTCATCACTAAAAACCATAATTTAATGATGGGTAAATGTAGATATAATGAGGGAATATTTGGTTCTTACGTTATTATATAACGAGGGAAAGATAGTAGTATTAATGATGGGATTTGGTGTCACTAAAAGAACCTTTTAATTATGATAATTTACTTTCACTATATAGTTATTAATGACGGGACT
Source organism: Mallotus nudiflorus (assembly GCA_947683625.1). Lineage (NCBI taxonomy): Eukaryota > Viridiplantae > Streptophyta > Magnoliopsida > Malpighiales > Euphorbiaceae > Mallotus > Mallotus nudiflorus. Next base: position 523,875 of record CANTUR010000277.1, on the reverse strand, counting down.
TATTCCCATCATTATTTACTTTTACTCGTGAAGGCAATAATGACGGGCCATGATGGGATATTTCCCATCGTTAAATGTCTTTTATGATGGTTATTGAGCCTTTAACCACCATTTTTCCTCTCATAATAGACCAAATTTCTTGTAGTGTTAAAAATAAATTTGCCACATAATCATCCCATTATTTACCTACATTAGCATTTATGTGTTGATTTCATTAGAAATTGATAAATGGAGGATTACCATTACTAAAATCAAAAGTTAGTAATTTTTATGTGCCCAATTGATTTTTTGGGACAATAATGGGAAAGGGGTAATAAGCTAGAGACTGTGAGTGTAAACAACCCGTTACAATAGTATCCTTAAACTATTTTTCTTTTATTAGTTGAAGTTTCTACACTTTTTTGACAAAATAAAGTTTTATTAATTAGAATTAAACATCATAGCTTTATTTTGAAGGAAAATTCCTCTATTTAAATTTAACTCCACATGTTTTTTTACCTTTTAAAATAAAAATAAAAATTCATTAATAATTAGTAGTAATATTTTTTAATCTATTTAAGTAGCGAATACATGAAGTTTATTGTTGTTTGTGCAATGATAATGTATCAAAAACATAAAATACATTGGAATGAGGATATTGTATCAGAAATGTACAATATATTGTAATGAAGATATTTTATTAGAAACATAAAATATGCTCAAATGAAGATATTATATCAGAAATATAAAATATATGAAAAGTAAATTAAAAATATACAAAAAGTAAACCAAAAGTATACAAAAAAATTTCAAAATAAAAATTCACTAATAATTAGCAGTGATTTTTTTTAATGTTATTGTTTTAGTGCAATGATATTGTATAAGAAATGTAAACTATACTGTAATGAGGATATTGTATTAGAAACATAAAATATACGGAAAATAAACTAAAAATATACAAAAAGTAAATCAAAAGTATACATTTTTTTTAACATTTAATGTCTTTGGAATTTATATTCTAGTAATGATGAATGAAAAAGCTAACATAGCAGACATGAGACTACTTATAATAAGACAATTAATAATGATGATGATAATATATTTAATCAAAAATAAAGAAAAATATAATGAGATTGTTTTAAATATGAAAAATAAATAAAAAATATTTCAAAAAATTTCTATTCCAATCACTTTGAAATTTTTAAAAATTAAATTATCACTCTACTACTTTTTGACTATATCGAGTGCCTTAAAATTCTATATTTATTTATTTATTTTTTCAATTTAGAATACTTTTTGTGAATTTAATGTTTCTAATACAATAATTTAGAGTACTTTCCTTTTATTTTATGTTTTTGATACAATAATTTAGAATACTTTCTGTTTATTTCATGTTTTTAATACAATAATATTATATTTGTTTTTGTCAATATATAATATAAATAATTTGTGTATATTTAAAATAATAATAAAAATAATAAAACAAAACAAAAACATACATAAAATTAACATATATTAAAAATTATTTTGCTTGTTTATAATCAAATAATGTTAATAAAGTTAATTTTGCTGAAAGCTTTTATAGGTATATTTAACGGAGTGGCATCACATCACTTACCAAATTATACATTAATTGACTTTGAATTTTGGTAAATATGATATGCATGCAATGCACTATTTGAGTGGCGCAAATGACTGAAATTAAGCATAATTCTAAGAGTAATTAGATGTGAGACTTCTCTTAAAATGGAAGCTTTTATTTACCATGCAACGGATTATAGCATAACATAAGTTGTTGTGAATGACTGAAGGCTAACCTTTATACACATTGAACCGGTGATGTTGCCAGTTTTACTTAAAAATCATACTCCAGAAATCCTCATGAGCACTGGCTGCTCGCCACTGCCTATATACCAATGCAGCTAGACAAAGATTAAGGTGGTCCAAGAAAGAGAAAACCTGGGATGAAAATAAATAAGATTATTTGAAAGATAGAAGCTAACAATCTCAAGAAATCATCAAATAGAGATTTTTACCATATATGTCAGAGATAACAGTTCGTATACTTTACCAAAGAGACAACTTGCAAATTACTATTAATTTTAAACTTGTCAACATATTGATCTTTCCTAGTTCTAAACTTGTCTCTTCTAATAATTTTTCAAATGTAAACCTGATAGATTTAAAGAAAATGCCAGAATGATGAAAAACCATTAATAAGAGCAGAAAAGGAATCTCTATCACAACTAATAATTTCAGGTGAAATTTCCTTCCCCAAAAAATCCACATAGAAAGAAAATAACATGATAACACAAGTTATACAGAAAATAGCTATTCAAACTGAAAAGGAAAAGAATTAGCGTCTACATGGTTATATCCTAATCAATCTATACATAACGAAAGAAGACAACCAATGAAGATTTGTGAGCATATGCAAGTGTCAACAACTTCATCAAGTCAATTGCCTAATAACACTAGCATGTTGCTCCTTAAAATGAGGTAAACACTTATATAAGATTGAAAAATTAATTGATATAGCAAATTACAATATCAAGAATTACCCAATAAAATAAAACATAATGTTACATAAATAAGCTCTCACCTCAACACCAACATTGACTTTCATCCTGGAAGAATACGTCATATTTTGAAGTCTAGCATATCTCGAAAGAATATTATGTTCACTACCATCACTCCCACCCCAAAAACTAGGCTTATCCAAAGTAACCTTACTAAACTTAACGGAAGCATATCTCCACTCACTCTCTCCTTTCTTAAAGGGATTATGATGTAGCAGAAGCCTTAAAAAAGAATTGAATTCGTTAATTTTAAAAATACTCAAAAATAATAAACCAAAACCTTGTTGATTTAAAGAATATCAAAGGAATTAGAAGAATTATGTATGTAGTTTATTTTTAATTAATAAAAAATATTGTTCCAAAACAACTCAAAGAGGTAAATAAATAGTGTTTAGGGAAAAAACCCTAAAACCAAAAAAGGAAAAGAAAAAAAAACTCCAAAAAAGGAACATAAACTTTAATGTCAAATTTAAGGGCCTAAACGAAGAAATTTGGGCCCGAAGGTGGATTGCTACAAACAAAATGTGTAGCACTTATTATAGCCCTCTAAATCAGTTTTGATTTGATATATTATAGGTCCTGTGGGTCAATCGATGTCGCCACAACTGTCCATTTGAAGCTCAAGTGCACACTCTCACTTTGTCAAATCCATTTATAAATTTCAATACTACCTCATCCACGTCATTCCTCCCAGGTGAGAGAAAATTCAACCTCGAATTGAACACAACATCATCATTAGAAGAATTTCCAGAGAAAGGAATTAAATGCTTAACATTAAACACATCTGTAGTGTGGACATGGCTAGGCAGCTTCAAACGATAAGCATTGGAATTGATCTTCTCTACTACCTCAACTGGACTAATCTTCCTAGCAAATAACTTATTGTATTCCCCTGCTGGAAAGCGATCGTTTGTCAGGACTGCCCCACACAAAATCACCTACCTCGAACTCCAAAGGTCTACATTTCTGGTATGTAAGCTGTTTGTAATAAGAATTGGCAGTAGACAGATTATCAAAAACTGTCTTATGTACATCTTGCAAACCCAAAACAAAATTTATTGCTTTCCCTTGGACCTTTGTCTTACTAAGCAGGGGCATCAAGTCAAGAGGACCCCTTGGCTGAATAAAGTACACAACCTGGAAAGGATTGAATCATATCCTTCAATTAACAGTGTGGTTGTGGGCAAATTATACTTGACATAATTTCTAATCCTAACCCTTTACATGATCCCTCACTAGACAACGCAGTAAGTTGCCTAAGGACCTGTTCACCATTTCAGTTTGCCCCTCTGTTTGAGGATGATAAGCACTACTGAAATTCAATTGAGTATTGATCATTTTCCATAGGCTACGCCAAAAATGACTGAGGAAACGGGTACCTCTGTTAGAGACAATGGATATAGGCAACCCGTGTAGACAATAAACATCCTGAAAGAACAGTTGTGCCACAGTTACTGCATTTGTAGTCTTCTTATAAGGAATAAAATGAACCATCTTAAAAAATCTATCAAGAATAGCAAATATAGAATCATTACCTTGCTGAGTACATGGCAATCCTAACTCAAAATCCATACTAATGTCAGTCCAGGGTTGAGAAGGAACTGGGAGAGGCATGTACAACCCTGGATTTATGGCTGTTCCTTTTGAAACCTGGCTAATTCTGCATCTCTGAACATATTTTTTAACCTCCTTGCGTACTGAAGGCTAGAAAAATGAAGCTTAAATCAATTGTAATGTTTTATACTTCACCACAAAAGTGAAACGTTCAAGATAGGCGACCCACCTAACATGGTGGGGTGAAACTTTATCTTGTTAGTGCAAATGCTTCAAAGAATCATGGTCAGTATACAAGATAAATTCTCTATGAAACAGGTAATGTCGCTAATGTTGTATTGCTGCATAAAACTCAATATCATACGTACTATAATTGAGTTAGGAACCAGATAAATTCTCACTATAAAATGCCACATGGCAGTTATTTTGACTCAGGACAACACCAATCCTAACCTTTGAGGCATTAGTATGGAGTTTAAAAGCTTGTGAGAAATTTGGCAACACCAAGATTGGGGCTATTATAAAGCGTTCCTTGATGACATTGAAGGCTACCTCTGCTACCTCCATCCATTCAAATTGACTACCCTTCATGCAATCTATAATGGGAGCCATTATAGTGCTAAAATTTACAATGAAACACCGATAAAATGATGCCAAACCATGAAAACTCCTCACTTCTGTTAAAGTAGTTGGTTTGGGCCATTCTCTTACCAATGCCATCTTAGCTTCATCGACTTCTAAACCTGCTGCAGAAATCACATACCCCAAAAACAGTACCTTGGGGGGACATAAAGACATATTTTTTAAGGCAGCATAAAATTATTCTCTGCGTAATACACTAAAAATCTCTCGAACATGTTGTAAATGCTTATCATGGTTAGCACTATAAATCAGGATATCATCAAAGTATACCATAACAAACCTGTCAATAAAAGGCCTTAAAAATTGGCTTATAACATGCATAAAGGTATTAGGGGCATTTGACAATCCAAAGGGTATCATAAGCCACTTATACAGGCCTTCCCTAGTCTTAAATGTTGTTTTCCACTCATCCTCAGGCTGAACACGTATTTGATAATATCCACTTTTTAAATCAAGTTTAGTAAAAATAGTTGCACCACTAATCTGATCAAGCAAATCAACTAGACATGGGATAGGAAATATGTACTTTACGGTGATCTTATTGATAGCTCAACTATCCATACACATGCGCTAAGACCTGTCTTTTTTAGGCATCAAAAGGGCAGGAACAACATAAGGGCTCATGCTCTCCCTAACATGACGTTTAATAAGTAGCTCCTTCACTTGTCGACGCAACTCCTCATGCTCACTGGGACTCTTCCTATAATGTGGTCTATTTGGCAATGCTGCTCCAGGCACTAAGTCAATATGATGCTGAATGTCATGGAGTAGGGGCAAACCATCAGGAAGTTCATTACGAAATAAGTCATTAAATTTTGTAACTAAGGGAACCATAACTTTTAGGACTGTAATGGGCTCAGCCACCTCCTTTCCTAACAGTATATACCTATGTATGACTCTTGCAGTTCCTCATCGAAATGAACCAAAGATAATAAAGTACTAGTTCCACTGGCTGGTTTAGGTATATCCACTTGTTGTTTAGGCAGTAACTCAAATTTAACCCCATTAAAGATGAAGCTATAAGTATTGGTTCTCCTAATATACGACATGTCCCTATCATATTGCCATAACCTTCATACCAACAAAGGCATCCATAGCCACCACATCATACTGTACAACATCTTTATATTTCTTACCAATAGAGAATGACACTAAAGCTCTCTTAGACATTGTAACTTCCCCACCTTTTTTAACCAAGCCAGTTTATAGGGTTTAGGATGAATTTTAATTAGTATGTCTAGTTTTTGAACAGCTTCATCAGAAACTATATTCTCACAACTCCCTCTATCAATGGCAAAGCGACATACCTTGCCTTTAATAGTGCAAGTAGACTAAAAGATATTATTCCTAAGCCAATCCTCCTACGAACTTGCATTAGGGGTCAAGCAAGAATGCCTAACGACAAGGGCAACCCTTACATCTCCATCCAAAAGGAATTCCTCAACTGTTCTATCCTCATCATACACAGGATCACCCTTAATTTCCCTGTCCTCCTCAATGTAATCATCTGCCTTAAGCAAGAGGGTATTTTTCCCCGCTATCTTTTTACATTCATATAGTCTATGGCCAACCTCTCCATAGCCAAAACATTTTATGCCCCCTGTTGAACAATTGAATTGCTCTATGCCTCTATTATTGTCGGTGACACCACTGCCACCACTACCACTTGCTACTTTATTGACACTACTATTATTAACAACAACACTACTATTGCCCAAGTGTTTAGCTTCGTAGCTTTTTATGACTGTCTCTTAACTACTAAAGCCCTTTGATGAGCTACAGACACTGAAATAGGATCAAAAAATTCACTGTGTCCTGCAGCTATGGCCTTAAACCACCAATATACCTTACTACCAGTTGATCCTCCATTTCTTAGATTTCATTCCTTACAATCGATTGATAAAATTCGATAGTGTAATCATCCACCGATTTCATACCTTGTCTCAAATTTTGTAGACGTTGGTACATCAACTACTGAAAATTATATGGAAGAAAGGTAGATTGAATGTGCTTCTTCATCTTCTCTTAAGTAGCGATTTTACTCTTTCCCAATTTGGTGTGAGTCAGTTTTGATTACTGCCACCACGTAGTAGCCCTACCCTTTAATCTCATGGCAACTAAAGGAACATGCTTATCTTTGGGCACCCCTTTAAATTCTAGAATCTCCTCGACAGTCGACAGCCAATCCAGAAATTCTTCAGCTTGAAGGTTGCCATGAAATTCTAGAATCTCAATTCACATGCCCATTTCCTAATGCCTATTATTATCATCTGCAATAGGCCAATTATGTTTGAGAGGAACCTCATCTTCATATTCATTCCCCACCTCCTCATCATCACCAAACTATTCTGGATGATTATTTCCTTGGGCTTTATTTTGATTACTCAATATTATGGCCAATCTATCTGTCAACTGATCCACCACTCCATTCATTTGCTCACCAATCATCTCCTGTACCATCTGCTCCATGTCTCATTCATACACCTTCTGCACTTGTTGGTGGCATGTTGTCAGGATCGATGCTTTGATACCACTTGATGTAGCAGGAGCCTTAAGAGAGAATTGAATTCATTAATTCTAAGAATACCAAAAAATAATAAACCAAAACGCATTAATTTAAAGAATACTAGAGGAATTAGAAGAATCACATATGTAATTTTTTTAATTAATAAAAAATACTATCCCAAAATAACTCAAAGAGGCAAATAAATAGTATTTAAGGAAAAAACCCTAAAAATAAAAAAAAGAAAAGACAAAAAACTCTAAAAAATAAACATAAACTTTAATGTCAAATTTAAGGGTCTAAATGAAGGAATTTGGGCCCGAAGGTGGGTTGCTACAGCTATAAACAAAGTGTGTAGTACCCATTATAGCCCTATGAGTCAGATTCGATTTGATATATTGTAGGCCCTGTAGGTTAATTGGTGTCACACGACTGTCCATTTGAAGCCCAAGTGTGCATGCCCACTTTGTCAAATCCATCCATAAATTTCAATGCTACCTTATCCACATCAGATTATATCTAAGCCCACCAATCAACTCACCAAATAAATCAAAAGCTTTTTGAATACCATTGTGAATAAAATCATTAGCTGATGACTAATCAAACTATACTCATTAAAGAACAAAGTCACTGCCTTTTTACAAAAATCTTTCAATGCAATTTCCCCTATTTCTCTTAAATTGGTAGGAGACATGATAAAATCATTGTTAAAGTTAGAATTGGAGCTGTCAAAATCAATGTTCATATCGACGAATGAAAAATTAAAAATGCATTGTAGAGTGAATCTACCATCAACTATAAAAATTAAATTAATACAAATAATTGGGTATATACATATTATGAATAGTAGCTCTGTATATATTTTTCATATTTTATAAAAAATGTACATCAAGAACATATAATATAAAAAAGAGTAAAGTTTATGTTTAAGCTAAACTCTAAGTAGTAATAGAAGATAAATTACAAATAACTGATGTTTGTTAGTTGTTGACATCCCCCACAAACTGAAGTGGGCAACGAAGACAATAAGCATAGCTTTGAGACAATTCTTAAAAAGGGCTGAGCACTCAATGGTTTGGTGAAGATGTTAGCCAACTGGTCCTTGCTTGAGAGAAAGCGAATACGAATTGTGCCTTTGTCGACTTGTTCACGAACAAAGTCGTAATCTAGCTCGATGTGCTTTGTTTAAGCATGAAATATGGGATTTAGCAACATGTAGATGGCACCTATGTTGTCACACCAAAGGGTTATTGAAGATGTAGATAAGAAACCAAATTCAGATAATAAATGTTGAATCTAATTGAGTTCCATAATGGTGTTAGTAATGCATTTGTACTCACTTTTAGTGGATGAGCATGCAATGATAGGTTGTTTCTTGGCAAACCATGAGATAAGATTCTTTCTTATATAAGTTACAAACCCTATTGTTGAATGGCAATCATCGGGACAACTACCCCAATCGCTATTGAAGAAGCAATGAAGATCAAATGATGATTAACTTGGGAAGAAGAGAGAAAATTGGATGGTATGTTAAACATATCGAATACAATGCTTTAATGCCTACCAGTAAACATCTTAAGGGGAATGCATGAATTGACAGAGCTTGTTAACCAAAAAATCTATTTCTAGCCTTGTGAGAGTATCATATTACAAGGTGCCCACAAGTTGATGATAACTGGATTTTGTAGAGGTTGTCCATCAAATTTACTGAGTGATGGAGAAATAGCCATTGAGATAAGACAACTTGTAAACAGTGGGGTTTAGCGTGAGTCCAAGATTTTAGCAATCGCGACACTGTTTGAGCTTAGAGCTCTAGAGAACACACTAACCACTATCACAAATACATGACGTGGTGATAATGAGTTGCCACCTAGGGTAATAACTAGGACAAATCGGAAAGGTGGTGCTTGATTCCCTAAAAGAAAGCTAGCACCACAATCAGGAGATTCTGGATATAGAATCCCAACTTTTTTCATTTTCGTGTTCATTTAGAATTACTTTATGAATTACAATATTATCCTCTATTTACATGCAATTTTATATAAACCCTTATTCTGGCAATTAACTCCAAGGCAAACCAGTCATGAAAATACAAGTAAATAATGCATTCAATCAAACATATAATCCTTAAGTTAGTCTAATATATATGGATTTTAATTAAATGAACTAAATTTACATGTTTTAATAAATGAGCCTAAAGACTAATTTTTTTTAATTTTAATTAAATGAACCTAAGTCTATTTATATTAATTCTAAAAATGGGCCTAAATCTATAAATTATGAAGTATTTACATTAATGGGCCTAGTTCTACATGTTTTAATGCTAAGGTGATCCTAAGTCTATAAATTATGAAAAAGGCTTAAATTAAGTGAGCTAAGTCTAATCAATTAAATTAAATTAAATTAAGTGGGCTTATGTCTAATTTACTAAATGAGCCTAAGTTATATCTAACCTAAAAATCTAATTAATTATGGGCCTAAAATACATTTTAATTAATTAAACCTAAAAAAACCTAAATTTTAAATGGGTTAAAGTCCGATGTGGGCATAGGGCCCAAAACACATAAAAATAAATAAGCAAACCCAAAAACAAATAAAACATATTAAAACAATTAAATAAAAAATCAAACAACTGATTAAATTAATTCTTTCTAAACCCAAATTCTAATTAACATGCAATTCTAGATTACTCTACTTCCACCATTGATTTTAATTAATTACCCAATTGAAACCCTAATTTTACTGACCAATTAATTAAAATAAACAAGCAATCACACACATAATTCTATTATTCCCACTATTGGGTTATTACAATAACCTATTGAAAATAATAATAAAAAACAATTAATACAACCCAAAAAAATAAATAAAATAAAGCAATAAATAAAAAATAAAACCCTAGAAACTATATCTTTACAAGATCTTATTCATGGCATTTCATGGACCTCTTATAGATTTAATTCTCTAAGTATGATCATCATGTGTTTTCCTCCATAATCACCATAAAAAAAAGAATAAAAATTATGATTAGCAGATAAATTATAACAATAATAAAAAAAATTTAAAAAATCAATAAAACAAAAATAAATAAAATAAAATAAGAAGAAGATGATGCTTATGGATGATTTTAATGGAGTGCTCTTCAGATTTGTAAAATCACCGTTCTTAATAGGTCTTCAAATATTGTTCTAAAAAAATTCTTAAAAATATTTATTTAAGCAAAAGAATTTGTAGAGAATAAGATATTTTCTCTTTTTGCCCTCCTTTTTCTTTCTCTTTTCTTGTTCCTTCCTATTCTCTTTTCTTTTTTTCCTCCGCCTTTTTCTATTTTTCTGCCTTTTTCTCCCTCTTCTCTTCATTTTTTGCCTCTTATTTTCAGAGCCAAAACGCTCTTTATATAGGGATACATCTTCAAACCCTAGTTATAAATTGATTCTTAAAAAACTTATATTTCCTTAAAAACATTATCAAAATAAGTTTAGGAGAATTTTAGACCAATTAGGACTCAATTTTTCCTAGAAAATTTGAGAACTCGGGGCGAAAGAGGTCTAATTTCGATCGAAATTATGTAATTTCAATTGGAATTACATAATTTTGGTTGGAATTAGTGTAATTTCGACCATTTTTAATTACAAAAAGTTCCTTGAAAGAATTTAAGTTTTACAATTAGATCCTAAAAAGACATTGCAATTTAGTCCATGAAAACATTAAATTTTTTTTTTTGAAAAAACGATCTCTGAAGTTTTAAAGTTCAAGTATTAAAGAATTATTCATGACATTTTCATCATTGGAGTCTTTTGTCGCCTCCATAACTTATCATCCTGAAATTGGGTGTTTACACAACCCTTAGCATCTTGCATTCCAGATTGGAGAAGAAGATTACAGAGGTACTTAGTTTGATTTATTTACAGACCTTAGCTATTTCTCTTGACTTTAATGCTAAGGAAAAAGGAAAGCACACCAATTTCTTTAATAAATAACTCAGCCTCCAAGGCTATAAGAGTAGTATGGAGTAGCTTGTAAAATGAGCTAATTAGAATTATGTTATCGACATAGACTAGCAATAGAAGAACTTCATTATCTTTGCAAAAAATAAAAAGGGAGTGATAAGCTTTAGATGTCGTAAAGCCAAGACTTTATAGGAAATGTTATAATCAATGGAACTAAGCTTTGAGGGCTTGTCGACGTCCATAAAGTGATTTATGAAGTATACACATATACTCAGGATGATTTTGATCAAGGAAACCCTATAGTTGTTACATATACACTAGTTCAATAAGAATTCCATACAAAAATGCATTAGAAACATTTATTGGATGTAGTGGCTAGTTGTAAATTAAAGTAAGAGAGAGAATCAACTAAATGGTTATGGCTTTTATCACTAGGCTAAATGTAATTGATGCCATCTTGTTGATGAAAGCCCTTAGCCACTAAACAGGCTTTATAGTGAAAGATTAAACCATCCAGATGATGCTTAATGTGAAACACCCATTTATTGCCAATGACATTAGCATTGGATGGACAAGGTACAAGAGTCCATGTCTTTATTCGAATGAGCGCATCAAGCTCATTGTGCATGATAGAACGCCATTATTGATTTTTTTTAGCTTTAGTGTAAGTGATGGGTTGAATAGTTAAAAAAGAGGAAGAGGGAACATAATGCATAAAAAGAGCTTGACGCTTTTACGTTATAAATGGACGAAAAAGCATAGGGTGAGTTCAAAGTGGAGATAAAGGTAGAATATGTAGTGTTTGAGTGTGGGATAAAATGGTTGGTGAGTAGTTAGAAATATCAACAATAAAAGTTAAGCCCAAAGGTGAATGTTGAGGTAGACTTAAGTTGGGTTAAAGGTCTATTTAAAGCTAGGTGATACGAAAGATAAGGACTAATGTGATATGGTATTGGAAAGTAGACTGGGGTTCGATGGAGTTGTAATTTGAATAAAAGATAATGGTTATTAGGAAGGATGGGTGAAAGGCGTCGATGGAGTTGGATCATGTGATAAAATAGGAGAGTTTAGATATGAGTAAGATGGAGAAAAGGAAGTAAAGTTAGTGTTGAGGAGTGTACCTTAGGAGTATAACAGACTAAGTCTAAACATAGCTAAAGAGATTTGTTATAAGTAGGAGGTAGTGAGTTTAATGGAACATTGGCATTAAACGGATATTGATCCTCAATGAACCGCATGATGGGCAATGTAGATGTAACATGTAATTTTATCAAGACAACAATTGTAATAACCCTGGTTTTTAAATTATTTTATTAAATAATGAGATATGCAGTGTTAATAAAATTTAAAAGTGAAATTTAATTATTTTGCTATTTTATGATTAATAATTATTATTTTATGTTTAATAATATTTTCAACGTAAATATTTTATTTTAAAATTTATTATTTCGGATGGTAAAATTTTAATAATATTAATTTATGTACATTGTTATTTTTATCAACCTACATTATTTATTTTATTATTAAATTGTTATATTAGTATTATGGATATTATTATTTTTAATAAATTATATTATTTGTAATGTTATCATCATTATTTATTGTTAATTGTTTATGTAAGCGTTATTTTATGTGTGTATTTATTATCATGGTTATTATGTTCATTATTATTATCATTAGTATTATTTTTATTGTTTAATATTATTATGAATATTATTTTATTAATAGTATTAAATTTAATTGTTGTTAATTTTATATTGTGTATATTTTGTGCATGTGTGTGAATATATATATATATATATACACATTTTCAACGGGATGAACCAATGCAAAACCCCTCCCCCTTCGTTCGATCTGGTCTGTTCTTTTCTTTGTCAGTGTGCCTCCCATGCTAGCGGCCGACCACCACCACCTTCAACCATCATCACCGTCATCTGCTTCCTCTTCTTCATCATTGGTAGCAGCAGGAAATGACAACAATAACAACATAGCTTTCCTCGTCGTCGCTTCGTTCTCCGGCCACCTCAACTTGCCCCGCCAGTGCCATTTGACTCCTTGAGTCACGAGGAAGATGAATCCAAGCTTCCTTCAAGCTGGAATTCGATCATTTGTGAATTTTGTTAAATTTTTAGTTTTTGACTTTTAGGGTTTTCTAATTTTTTTGGTTAATTTTCAATTGATTCTTGCTATCTTCCTTTACAAACTTTGATCATTAATGCTCAAGCTTCATCAAAATATTTTTGTTATAATTTTTGGAATTTATTTTAATTTTGGTGAATTTTGTATTATTCTAATATTATTTAATGAATTTTCGTAAATAAATTAATTAAATTATGAAATTGGTTAAATTATTGTTATTATATATTGTTATTAATTTTGATGTTGAGAAATTAATTTTTGGGAATTTTATATAATTTTTATGAATATTTTTAGTTTATGTAAATATTGGATAATTGAGTTAAATTAGTACTTTGGTTGAATTTAAAGTTTAATTGTGTGTTTTAGTTGATATTAAAATGTTATTTGATGATAAAATAATTTTTATGAATTTATATAATTTTTTATGGAATTTTATATAATTTATTTGTATTTTGAATTATTAGGTTAAATATGTACTTTTGTTGAAATTAATGGTTAAATTTGAGTTTTAGTTGATATTAGTATTTTATATGTTGATTAAATAATTTTAATGATTTTGTATAATTTTAGAGGAAATTATCTAGTATATTGGATATTTTGTATTATAGGGTTAAATATGTAATTTTGTTAAGATTATAGTTAAACATTAAGTTTTAGTTGGTTTTATAATTACTTAAACTATAAAATGATTTTTACAAATTATTTACTATTTTTAACTAATTAATACTAATTTTCAAAAATTGTTTTCAAATATATATTATTTATAATTTGGGTGATAAAAAAATGGGTTTTAAACTAATTTTATAATATAATTAAACATGAACTTTATTATGTTATGTTGAATAATTGTAAAATTGAATTTTTATTAATATTATATAATATTTGAGATTTTATTAGTTAAATTGTGATAATTTTGGAATATTATGTAAATAATAAGTGTATTTGTTATCTTGAAATTAAATGTGTATTTTATTATTTTTGTGATGCTAAATTGTGATTTTAAATATTATTTACAATTTATGTTAATTTAATTTTAAAATAGAGATTTTATTCCATTTATGAATTTTATTATCAAATATTATTTAAATTAGACTTTTATATTTTAGTTGGGAAATAAAGGTTTTTAATTATTTTATTTGATTTTTTTTATGATTTTTTGATTTTGTTGTTAGTATTGTTTGTTTGTGTATTGTGAACCTCGGTTGGGAATTTGTGGAGTTTGGGGTCCCAACCCGAGGTGTTGTGCTTTGAGATTTTAGAAACGTGTTTTCTATGCATGATCGGTCTTACTTTTGTAGGGAGATGTCCGTTTTATAGTGAAAATTTTGTCAAAATTTTGGTAAATTTCTTGTAAAACGTGGCAACCGGTCCGAGATTAGTTTTTAATTTTTGATTAAGTCTTTCTATAGTAATCCTAGAAGCGTAGAGTTAGAAATTTATTCTGATGGTTGTTGTTATTTTATTTTTCTAGCTGTACCGAAACCAAGGTCTAACAAACCAGACCCGCTGAGTCTGTCTCGTAGAGCGCTAATCAGTGAGTTATTATACTGTATATATATGTATTGCATATAGGATGCATGACTTAGGATTTTTCATTTTCATTATATGCTTTTAAAAGTGATTTAAATTTTAATATGATTTGGTATAATTTTAGTTTATTTTTAGTATACTTTGATGTATATGTCTGTATATTTTCTATATACATTTACGATATCTTTGGTATATTTAGAGTCTATTTTTGATATATGCATGCTAGGTAATTAGATTTATTTTCATTATATTTTAGTATATATATATACATGTTTTAAATGTGTATTTATTCATACTTGTTTTATTAAATGATTAGTATACTTTAGATATATCTTTAGTATATTTTAGATATATTCCTAAATAAATTCATGTCATATTATGGATTTATACTTAAATTGTTTTTAAGTATATTTTTTATATACTCCTAAATAACTGCATGTTTTATTATTGATTTAAACCTAGTATGTTTTTAGTATATTATGGATTTATTTTAGTATATTTCATGATTGATTGAATTTATTTTACATATATATACTTGAAATATACTTAGTTTATTTTAAGTATATTTTTAGTATATATATGGTTTATTTTGTTAGTATGAATGTCATTCTACATTATTTATTTTCTGGATGTATGATTTATTATAAATGAAGGATATCAATAGAATGTGCTATCTAGTGAGCAACACTAGGACTGAGTATGTACCAGTGCGATAGATTTAGGTTTGAGTGAGGAATTTCTTATGGTAATTATGATATGACTGAGATAATTTGATTGAGATGTGATATGAATGATAGTGTGATTGCTGGAGCTCGGTTGACCAAGTGTCTCGGGGCCAATCACACTGACAATCAGACTGCTGGAGCTCGTTTGACTTAGTGTCTCGAGGCTAGTCTACTATCCAGAATGGAATAAGTGATCTATTTGGATTTAAGTGAGCCTGTATGTCTAGAGTAATGATATGGTTGATTGAGGTTGCGATTAATAGAGTTCTATTTGATCTTTCATGTATTAAAATAAATGTTTTCTGCAATTCTTATATTTATTAAAGCAGAGTTGGTATTTTTGTGAAATGCGTGTATATGCATATATATATATTAGAATGCTTGACTGGATATGGTTAGATTGCATGTATATATAGTATAATAATTCACTCAGTGAGGTCTGACCCCCCTCGATTATTTTTTTTTAGGATATCCTATATTGTCAGACCTTAGTAGTAGACTTCTTCACCGGTGTTCTTCTGTCCCGACTATTTTATGTAAATGTATATTTTAAACTCTGATTTGTATTCTAGAAACTACAGTAGTAGTGTTATTGTATCAGAAGAGTATTGTTTTGTTTGATACTTTATACTTTGAGAATTGTATTTTAACACTATGAATATATATTTATTTATGATAAGATATTGAGTATCCATTTTTATATATTGATTCAAAAAATTTTAATTCAGTCATACTTTTTATTTATTTATTGCATGATTTTATTTTCTAAGGCTTGCTACGGGTTCCGAATTCGAAAGAATTCCCGTTCCCTAGCGCCGGTCATGACTCCTAGTTTAGGTCTCGACAACAATGGCCTAAGTGTTAAGAAGGTGGTCCAAGATAAATTATGTGAGTCAATTATACATATAATTTTATAAGCATTTTTATTAGGTTTTACAACATTTTTATTTTAGTTTTATTTAATCATTGTTTATTTCACTTGCATTTAGCATAATATTATTGAGTTTCATTTTAATATCTCATTTGTATAATTGTTTGATAATTAACTATATTTTAGTGTCTAATTTTTATATATTTTATAGTTGGAATTATTGCACACCCATGTCCTAGCTCGTGTACGATAAGAGCCTCTGCGTAGTCTCACACATAAGCTAGTACATGCCCTTGTATCTATCAAGAGTTCTACATATTCTACCGCATGCATGTGCCATTGCTTGTGTACTAGCCTAGTTGAAATCAAGCTTGATGAAGAAGCCATGCACACTTGACCACATTGCCATGCAATAGAGTGTGTTGAAAATCACCCTACACACCAACACACACACCCTTGAACACACCCTATGCAAGCCACTGTGTACTCCACACACTCCACCATACAACCATGTCCTGAGTTGTGCAACAAGAAATTCTTCCTTTTTTGTTGCAATTCACTGATTTAGAAGATTTCTAATATGGAAGAATTCAGAATGGGAAAGTTGGAAGTCCTTATGCAAGAAGCGAGTATATAAAGGAAGCAATGCTTAATCCTGGGAATTCATTTAGTCATCGATCAATTCAAAGATTTTGAGCAGGGAAGAGAAGTAGAGATTCAAGCAAAACCACGTTTATATAAGGATTGTTCTCATGCTTAAATTATCTTTGGTTTTGAATATTTCGATCATGTGTAACTAATTTATTTAGAGTTTAGATTCAAGTAGTTAAATAACTGTTCGTTGAAATTTTCATTTGATGCAATAAATTAATTTTTTTGTCAATTTCTCAAGTTTTTTTTATCTTGATCTTGTATTTAATTTAGGCCTGATTGAATGCATGTCTATGGGCAGGCTAGAGACAACGAAAGTTGCATAGTCTATTAGCTCTTAAACCTATGAAACTGAGGATCCTTGATCACGAAAGTAGACAAGCCTTTCGGGGAGTACTAAATTACTAAAGAGCTTAATGAGCCTTAGTTAATTATTTTGACCATTAAAATAGGTTGTAATTGACCTTGGTATGCTTGAATGATCTTGAAAAAGACTTTAAGTAATTTGAGTAATTTACCCTTGATTTTATTTATAAATTGAATCAAAGTTAATCCTATAATTTGAGTTAAGTGTCTAATGAATCGAATTTGGACTCTAATTCTTAATTATTGAATTTTTAAAGGAAACTTTATATTAGACTTTAATTTTGTTAGTTAGTACATTTTCTATTTCAATTCATATGTTTTTTTTAGCTTGTGGAAATAAAATTAAGGCTAGTACTTGATATCAGTCTCCTTATGGGAATGATGCTAAAATATTCAAACTTTACTACTTGTTTATGAACCATGCACTTGCAGAAATTACCTAACAAAAAACACATTCTTTTGCTTGGTTTGAAAACTTATGCTGATTATAGGGGGGTATGAGAGGGAACATAGAACAGTCAAAAACCTTGAGCTCGCTGTATGATGGAGATTTGCCAAAAATTTTATATGATGGATAATGATTTTGTAAGACAGAAGTTGGTAAGCCATTAATAAGACTTAGAGCTGTATCAAAAGAACAAGTCCAGTATTGAAACAAATAAGATACATAAGCCATCAAGGTAAGTGCAATATCAACAATGTGCAGAATCTTTCGCTCTGTCATACCATTCTGCTCGTGAGCGGACACACAAGGTGATGTTTAATTTCTTTAATTTTAAAGAAAGAGCTTAACCATTAATATTCGCCGACAAAGTCTGATTAAAAAGCCTTTAATGTAGACTAAAATTGGCATTCAACATAGCTAATAAAATTGATAACAATATCATAAACTTCATTGTAATTTTTCATAAAGAAGATCCACGTGTATCTAGTATAATCATCCACAAATAAAATGAAATATTTGAACCTAAGATTATATAATGTATGGGAAGGTCCCTAAACATCTGACTAAATTAAATCAAAAGGTTTTTTTTACTACAATGAGGTACTAATGGTATTAACAAATGACTAGACCCACACTTGGCATTATTACATTACTTAGAAAAAGGAAGATGTTGATTTGCCATAATTTTACGAGTTTTTTTTTTTTTTTTTGTCATGAGGATGACTAAACCAGGTATGCCATAGAGAAAGTGGAGCGGCAGTTATCTGAGTTGTTGTGGATGAAGATGGAAAGGTGTTACTCCTCTCAGAAGTAGCTGTCATGTTGTCTAATCCTTTATCATAAAGAAGAAAGACCCAAATTCAAAGAAACACTTATTTTCTTGATTGAATTTTTGGACAGAACCTAAGGGTTTTGATATTTTAGGAGCATGCAAGGTGTTAGTGAGTGTAAAGAAATGAGAAGTAGAGTGAATGAAAGAGTTACCAGTAGCCTGAATTTGAACACCATTGCCATTGCCTACAATAACTTTGTCAGAACCATCAAATGGCTAAGGAAGATGAAGTGCACCCATGTCTAGAGTGACATGAGAAGTGGCTTCCGTATCAGCCACCCAAGACTGTATAGGTGAAAATTGGAGTATAGGCCGATGATAAGTGAGGTGTGTTTGCTAAGAAACATGGGTAGTAGCCATGGAGTTATAACGACGTCGACAGACATTTGCTATGTGATTATGCAAGCCACATATCTGTCATGCAACAGGATTGGTTTGGCCACGTCTTCAAGTCCAGGGCCAAAAAAGGTGTTTAATAGTCTGAGTCGGTGCAGGCAGCAGTGGTGGACTCAGAGCTGAAGAGTGTTGATGGCGGTAGGTTAGATGAGCTAAAGGTAGCTCTTGATGACTGCATAGAATAATCTCTTGAGCTGCTAATTGACTATGGAGCTCATCAAATGTGACTGGTACAACTCACAGATTCAGAGCTGTGAAATTCAGGCCGGAGGTTGTTGAAGATAACATCATTCAACTCTGCTGAAGACATAGTTCGACTAGTAGCGACAAGTTCATCTATAATGGATTTCGCCTTAAGAAGATATTGTGTAACACTGCGATTATTTTGTTTAAGTTCTCACAGCTCAATATTAAGTTGAAGTTGCCTATTTTGTGAGATGGCTCTAAATGTATTGGCTAGTGTTTGCCTCGCTGAATAAGAAGATGTGATATTAGTAATGCAAGGAAAAATCTCTTCAACAAGAGAGGAAAGAAGCCAATAGAGAATTAATTGACCTTATTGAACCAGCTCAGGTATGCCGGATTTGGAATTTGTGTATGTGGATTTTCTGTGCTTGGTATAGTGAATGGTGGTGCTAGGTTAGATCCATCAATAAAACCTGTTAATTCTTGTGAATTGAGAAGTGGTAGCAGTTTTGTTTTCCAAGCTAAGTAATTTCTGGAGTTAAGCTTGACAGAAAAATTTAGTTGAATTGAGGTGGAGGAAGGTTGAGATGGAGAAGAAATAGGAACAAGCTAAGTATTTGCACTTGTTGTCATGTTTGGTTTAATACCATGTGAACAGTGGTTCTGCTGTATATATTTTTCATATTTCGTAAACAGTGTACATCAAGAATACATAATATAAAGAAGAGCAAAATTTGTATTTGAGCTAAACTTTAAGTAATAAGAGAAGATAAACAAAAAATAACTAATGTTTGTTAATTGTTGACCCATACAAAATTAATGATTATACTTAATTAAAAAAAAAAAAAAAGAAATAGAGAGAACTGACTATTCCATGGCTTTGAGCCAAGCAGGCTCTGTGCATGAACCAACCCTTTGATGAGCTTTCTAATTCTCGTTAACAAATCTTCTCGCACGAACAACATGGCTACTCCTCTTCTCCTTTCTTGCTTGCTCCCTCAGTGATTTCTTTGTCTTGCATGAATGTTGGCAAATAATGATGGTGCGACTTCGACCAGACCATGAGCAGCAGAGGTTGATCTATGGGCAGATGAGGTTGATAAGGTTCTTCGTGGGGTTACAAATTTTTTTCAAGTGTTAATGAAGAGGATGCACGTGCAATTATTTTACATTTTTTGTCACACGAGTAATAAATGAAAAATTGAGATATTTTTGTTGTTTAGGTAACTTTTTAGGGCATTTATAAAAAAAAATCCAAAAGAAAAACTCAAGCCATGCAGCCATAGTTGGTCTGCCCAATAATGTTTTGGATTAATGGGAAACTACATATGCAATTATTATATTGACACGTTTTAAGGCAAAGTATATATATATTTTTTTCATGTAAACTGCTCTTCTAGTTTATAGCCATGTTCAATTTACGTTAGGAAGTCTTGAGCGGAGTAGTGTGACTCTCACTTGAGTAAAGTTTCCATAGAGGCTTGCGCATCTGCTTGCAGTCTGATCATCTCCATATCCTAAAGCTCGATTTCTTCTCACTAAATGGTATCCAGTTTGCTTTAAACCAACTGCTACATGAGCAAGGGTGCCAGAAGTGAATCCGCCATCTATCTCCTTCGATTTTTGGCTTCCCTATTTGTTTTTTTCCTTTTAAGAAATTAATTGATTTGAAGGAATACCATGGCAATAATTATATGGATCTCTTTTACAACTAAATATAATTGAAACTTTAGATATAATATGCATTAAGCTTATAAAAGTGTGTTATCCATCTAATTAATGTGTCTTCTTCGAAGCATGTTGGAACTGGCATGCCTTATTTTATGTCTAGACTTGCAGGTTGGTTTATACGTCTTATTAGCTTATGTTTTATTCGGTGCATCTTAGTGGAAATCAGTCTTAACCTATAGGTGAAAATCAATAAATTTACAAATGAAAATTAATAAACTTTCTAATTTAATAGTCAACGAACTTGTAGGTGAAAATTAATAAATTTGCAGGTGAAATTCAATAAATTTGCATTATTTAAATAACGGATTTACATATTTTATCTTATTAACCTGCATTATTTAAGTAATAAACTTATATTATTTAACTAAAATAAAAATATAAATAAAAATTTATTTATTATAATTAAAAATAAAAAATTAAATTATTTTTTAATGAATAAAAATTTTATTTTTATTAAAATTATGAATAAAATATTAAATTATGCAATCACTTTTGCACTTTCTTAATTTCTAATTTAAAGAAAAAGTTCTGTATAGGTGAGCTATGTGATTGCCAATTTCCCTTTCTACACATGTTTAGAACACTTTGATTATGACCCAGCAGTTGTGCAATGTGACCTAAATATACAATGGGAACTAATACACTAACCAGAATGTGTTGACATATTATGAAGGAAAGCTTTATACCTTGATATGCATGACGAGTTCACGGTAATGCAAGAACACAAATTTCACCTGAAAAATTCTGCTTGAATTAATAAATCAAGAGCTTTATTGGTGAAAATGGCATATGTTGTTTAAACCCTTTTGCTCTCTTTATTTTCTATTTTACTTAAGAATACCTATAAAATGAAATTAAAATAAAAAATGAGATTAAAAAGAAAAATATTAATAAATTTATAGACAAAAGTCAATGAATTTACAGGTAAAAATTAATGGACTTGCAGAATCAAAGGTCAATAAACCTGCGGATCATAAACTTACATATTTTATCGTATGAAGATGTATTATTTAATTAATAAACCTACATTACTTAACTAAAATAAAAATATAAGTAAAGGTTATTTATTATAATTAAAAATAAATAATTGAATAATTTTTTAATGAATAAAAATTTTATTTTGACTAAAATCATGAATAAAAGTTAAATTTAATCATTATAATTAATAAAATAAAAAATAATGAATTTTTTATAAAAAGAAAATACTTTTTAAATTTCAATGAACACTATCAACAAAAGCATGCAATTATCAAATTCACCAAAATATATATATATATATATATATATATATATATATATATATAATAGATATATTAATGAGTTGTTATAGCCCAATATTTTAAATTTTTAAAATTTAATTTGGAATATGCAATATTAATAATATTTTAAATTTTTATATATTATAATTATTTATATGCAATTTAATTTTAGGGTGTATATGATTAATTATTCATTTATCAGTATTATTATCGTTATTGTTATGAATAGTATTTATTTATTTTATTTTAAATATTTTATTACGTATAGGAATTTATTTGGAAAAGATTATTATTTAAAAAGATTATTATTATTATTATTGTTGTTGTTGTTGTTGTTGTTATTTTTATATGTATACATGTGTGTGGAAATTTTGTCTTTTCCTATTTTTTTTTAAAAAAGGGACATATATTTTTTTTGGGTTTTCTCTCTCCTTCTTTTCTTTTTCTTTTTTCTTCTTCTTTCTTCCGCGCGAGTTGCAGACCACCGCCATGTGCCACCCGAGCTCGCCAACCACCACCATGCCTCACCGTCAACTCCTCCCTCTTCCTTCTCCCTTTTGCCTGTTATGAAATGTGTTTCTAAATTATTATATATTATTTGAGATATGCAATGTTAATAAAAATTAAAAATTTCATTTATTTATTTTCATTATTTGTGATTTATGATTATTATTTTATGTTTAATTATATTTTCTACATAAATAATTTATTTTGAAACTTATTACATTAAAAATTTAATTTGCATTATTATTTCGATTATTATTAGTTCTATTAATATACATTATTTGCATTATTATTACATTATTTAATGAGTATTGTTTATATTATTAATATGATTATTATTTTTTGTTAAATATTATTTTATGTATGTTATTATTAATTTATTATAATGTATGTGTGTGTGTGTGTATGTATATATATATATATATATATATATATATATATATATATATATATACATGCAAAACCGAAAGAAAGAAAGAAAAAAGTTACAAAAATTTACCTTCCCTCCTTCACGCCATCATCTCATCTTCTTTCCGTCGATGTGCCTCTCCGACGTCCAGCAACCACCACCACTCCTTGTCGTCTCTGCTGCCTCTCTTCTTCCTCTTCTTCTTCGGTGAAGTCTTGTAATGCAGTAGCAACAGTGAGCCACTATCGTCTCCTCCTCCTCTGGCCACCTCTTCTTGCGTTTCTGATGTCCACTGACTCCCTGAGCTCTGATGAGCTTGAATCTAACTTCAGTTTGAGCCCTAATATTCAATTTCTTGAGTTTTCTTGAATTGTTAGTTTTTGAGCTATTAGGGCTTCCAAATTTTTTTAAGTTAAATCTTGTTGAATCTTGCAAAATTCCTTAACTAAAGTTGATCTTGGTAGCTTAATCTACATGTTTACATTTTTGTTATAATTTTTGGAATTTATTTTAATTTTTGTGAATTTTTTAATATTTTATTATTATTTATTGAATTTTTGTAAATTAATTATTTAAATTATGAATTTAGTATATTTGGTGTTATTATAAATTTTTATTAATTTTAGTGTTGAGATAATAATTTTTGTGATTTTTATGTAATTTTTATAAATATTTTTATATTATGTAAATATTGGAAAATTAGGTTAGAGTTTAGTTTTTATTGAAATTAATGCTTAATTATATGTTTTAGATAATATTAGAATATTATTTGTTGATAAAATAATTTTTATGATTTTATATAATTTTTGTGGAATATTATATATATTATGTATATTTTGAATTATTGGGTTAATTGTGTAATTTTGTGAAAATTATAGTTAAATAATATGTTTTAAATGGTTTTAGAATTATTTAAGGTATTAAAATGATTTTTACAAATTCTTTACTATTTTTAACTAATAAATACTAATTATTGAAAATTATTTTCAAATAATATATTTTTCATTATTTTTGTGATAAAATGGGTTTTAAACTAATTTTATTATATAATTAAACTATTTTAAGTAATTAAATGTGAATTTTATTATGTTATGTTGAACAATTGTAAAATTGAATTTTTATTAATATTATATAATATTTGAGATTTTATTAGTTAATTTGTGATAATTTTAGAATATTGTGTAAATAATAAATTTATTTATTATTTTGAACTTAAATGGTTATTTTATTATTTCTATGACGTTAAATTGTGATTTTAAATATTATTTACAATTTATGTTAATTTTAATTGTAAAATGGAAATTTTATTCAATTTATGAATTTTATTACTATATATTATTATTCCATGTACAACCAGTTAGGCCTAGGGGTGGAGATGAATTTAGAAGGCCATATGATTGCCGTAGACAGTGGGAACAATTGAATGAGGAGCCTGTGGCTCAACGTTGCGATGATGCTGCTTATGCACTAAGAGTTTTGTAGGGTGCAGTATCGATACCTTCGATCGTATAGCAGATGTAACTCCTATTTCAACAGAGAACTCAATATATGTCAATTTTGCATATATTCTATGTTTTGAATCTTGTTGATTTTCATGTCTTTTCAACCAGGTGAATGCGAACTGCTTCTTCTACAGAGACAATATTGATAAACAATCTTTTCAAGTTAAGGTTGTGTTTATAGTTTTAGCCCTACTACACCTATTTAGTAAAAGGGTAGGCCAGAGGCAACTATAATTCAAAGGCTGAAGTAGTCATTGTAAGAGGTACAAGCAGCCCTTTGAACTCAAACTTGCAGCATTTGTGGCTAGGATAACATTTAGCCAAGCCTGACAATTGTTTGAGTATGCTTGATAAAGGAATTAGAAGATGTCTAATGAAGATGAATCACTTTCGTACTCTTTGATGGTGAAGTTATTATATTTGACTGCAGGGTAAGATTATGCATACAGTCAAATTAGTTTTATGTGACTACTATAACATGATTAGAGTTAAAGAGTGATTTCTAAGATACTTTCATCCATCTTCAAGAAGGGATAATTACCCATGACAACTATTGCATAGAGTAAGAGAAGAGTGGTCAATTGAGAAGAATACCTGTGAGCTCTTCAATTTGTCATGTCATGTTGTAGACGTGGTACAATATAATAGGAGACTGGTAGAACTGTGTCTTGCAGGATTAAGTTTGATATATATATTGGCATCCGAACTAAGAACTAAAATTCAGAAAGTTATTCACAGATTCAGTCTTTTGGGTGTAATTATCTTGATATGATGTGGAGAATGGATTGTTTGTTTCAGCATAATGTAGTGGTTGATTGTCGGAGTAAAGAGGTGATTTTCAGAATTTTTGATGAAGAAGAATTTAGATTTGTGGGTGACAAGGGTTCTGCACCCCAGAATCTTATCTCCATTATCACTACTAAGAAGATACTGAGGAAAGGCTGTCAGGGATACTACATTAGAGAAGACCTATATTTCAGATGTCCCTATAGCTTGTGAGTTGCCAGGTTTATCACCTCACAGATATTGAATTCTGTATCAATGTGGTTCCTAATATAGCTCCTATTTTGAAGCAGCCCTACAAAATGGCTCTTGTAGAGTTGAAGGAGCAATTGCAAGATTTGTTAGACAAAGGTTTTACTAGACCTAGTGTTTCTCCTTGGGGTGCACCAGTCCTGTTTATGAGGAAGAAGGATGGTACACTCAGACTGTGTATTGATTACAGAGAACTGAACAAGTATCCTTTTCTGAGGATAGATAATTTATTTGATCAACTTGAGGGTGCATAGTTCTTTTTTAAGATCGATTTGAGGTTAGCTTATCATCAGTTGTGGATCAAAGAATCTGATGTTCCTAAAATAGCATTCCGCACTTGATATGGCCACTATAAGTTTCTACTAACGCCCCAACAACTTTTATGGATCTGATGAATAAGGTATTCAGACCATTTATGGATCAGTTTGTAGTAGTCTTTATTGATGATATACTGGTGTATTCGAAAAGTATGGAAAAGCATGTATATCACTTGAGGATTGTACTGCAGACACTAAGATTCATAATTTTCTAGGTTTAGCTGGGTATTATAGGAGATTTGAGCAGAATTCTCTAGAATTACAACTCCTATGACCCGCCTAACTTTTAAGATTATTAAGTTTACATAGTCAGATGTTTGTTAGAATAGTTTCCAATTACTAAAGGAGACCGTTGATCTAAGAGTTGCATCAGTTAGTGGATCAAGGTCTGATGATGAAGACAACTAGATCATGAGCATTGTTAACGTAGTTCATAGTCAAATATGTGTTAAGAGATAGGATTAAGGCAGCTCGAGGCTGAGATCATATTCTACCAGAGCTAACAGAGAATGTTCAAGCAGGGAAGTTCACTAATCTCACACTCAATGATGAAGGTATTTTGTGGATCAGTGGTAGGTTGTGCTTTCCTGATGTGGATGATCTAAGAGAAGAAATCTTAGAGGAAGCACATTCTACAACTTACAGTGTACATCCAGATGTCACTAAGATGTACCACAATATCAGAGACTTGTACTAAAAGGATGGACTGAAGAAGGATGTAGCTGATTATGTTGCTAAGTGTTTGATGTGTTAGCAAGTGAAAGCTGAACATCAAAAGCCTTATGGGAAGCTTCAGCCTCTTCCTATTCCTGAGTGGAAGTGGGAAAGGGTTGCTATGGATTTTATGGTTGGTTTACCTCATTCCAAGGATGGATACGATTACATCTGGGTGATTGTGGACAGGTTAACCAAGTCTGCACATTTCTTGCATGTGAAAGCCACTTATTCTGTAGCCAGATTGGCGAAGCTGTATGTGAACCATATTATGTGCCTTTATGAAGTACCTGTGTCCATCGTGCCAGACAGAGGGTCAGTGTTTACTTATCATTTTTGGTAGATGCAGGAAGTGATGGGCACCAGGTTAGATTTCAGTATTGCTTTTCATCCTTATACAGATGGTCAGTCTGAGAGGATGATCCAGACACTAGAGATATGTTGAGGATGTGTGTTTTGGATCTAGGAGGTAGCTAGGATGATCATTTGCCATTTGTGGAGTTCACTTATAATAATAGCTACCATAACAATATTGGGATGGCACCATGTGAGGCTTTGTATGGATGGAAATGTTGATCTCCTTTGTGTTGGGAATTAGAGAGAAAGCATTGACTGGACTTGAGATTGTCTAGAATGCCGTAGAGAAAGTTATTGTGATCAGAAGGAGATTAGAGATTGCAACTAGTAGATAGAAGATCTATACGGATCTGAGACACAGAGATGTGGAGTTCCAGGTAGAAGACTAAGTGTTCCTGAAGGTGTCTCCAATGAAGGGTATGATGAGATTTGTCAAGAAGGGTAAGCTAGCACTGAGATATATTGTGCCATTCAAGATTCTGGAGAGAGTGGGCATTGTTGCATATCGGTTGGCTTTGCCTCCAAGTTTGTCTCAAGTGCATCCAGTGTTCCATATCTCAATGCTGAGAAAGTGTATTTTGAACCCTTCACACGTGTTACAGCCTGATAATATATAAGTAAATGAAGATCTGAAGTTCGAGAAGGAACAAGTCACGATATTTGATCATCAAGTTCGACAGTTGCGTTCGAAGCAGATTTCGATGGTCAAGGCATTGTGGCGAAACAACAATGTAGAAGAGCATACTTGGGAGACTGAAGCAGGGATGCAAGCTTCTTACCCGTATCTCTTTCCTCGTTAATTCTTGTAATTATTCTTTTCTTTGAATTGGAGGACAAATTTCTATAAGGAGGGGAGATTGTTATGAACTGTGTTTTTAAATTATTAAATATTATTTGAGATATGCAGTGTTAATAAAATTTGAAATTTTCATTTATTTATTTTCATTATTTGTGATTTATGATTATTATTTTATGTTTAATTATATTTTCTATGTAAATAATTTATTTTGAAACTTATTAGATTAAACATTTAATTTGCATTATTATTTCGATTATTATTAGTTTTATTAATATACATTATTTGCATTATTATTACATTATTTGCATTATTATTACATTATTTAATGAGTATTGTTTATATTATTGATATGATTATTATTTTTTCTTAAATGTTATTTTATGTATATTATTATTAATTTATTATAATGTATGTGTGTGATATATATATATATATATATATATATATATATATATATATATATATATATATATATATATATATATATATATATATATATATATAATTGAGATACTTTTTTTGTTATGTGGTGGAGAATTATTTAACCTAAAGTGAAAAAGTCTTAAGGGGGGGGGGGGGGGGGGGTGAATAGGACTATAGAGCAAAAATAGGAAATTAAAGGAATTCTTTGCAAGAATTGAGTAAAAGTTTAGAAGGAAGAATAAAGAACACAAATATTTAAGGAGTTCGGATTCAATAATAATCATACGTCTCCACCTAACTTATCCTTAAGTTATGATTTTTTAATCACCACATTCTTATTCACAAGACTGAGAATACACAAGAGTTTTATGGCTCACTCTTACAACCTTGCAACTTGAGTTTTCAAGGCTCACTCAAAAACCAAATTACAAGTGTTTTCAAGGCTCACACTAAAGCCAATTTCCCAAGTGTTTTAATGGCTAAACACTTAAACCAATTCCTTTAGAATAGAATCTCACTTCCCATTTTCTAAACCTAAAAAATAAAATAATAAAAATGTCTATTTTAATCACTCATCAACTCTCACAAGAGTTATACACAAAGAATTGTTTAAAGGAAAGTTTAAGAGCTCAATTGAATGTTTAAGAAAATAATGAATGATAAACAAGTTTTCTTAACCTTTCAATTGAATTGTAAGTTTTATTTATATAGAAAAATACTTAAAAATATAATTTTTGGATGTATCAATCATATCTCCAACATTTATAATTGATTTTGAATCAATTCTTGGACTTTTGGCAGCTCAAAGGATGCTTGCGGGCGGCTCACGAGTGAACAGTGCTCATGAGAAGCAAAAATATATCTGTTGCATTCAAATTTTCCCGTTGGATGCTGTCAGAGGTGTGCTCATGAGCAGGTCATGAGAACTCACGCTCGTTAGGAGTACTGCCAGTTTTTGGCAAAAACATGCTCCAAAGGCTTCATTTGAGGACAACTCATGACCATCTTGAAAGATGCTTATGAACGGGACTGAAGATGATCGATTCAACCAAAATGTTTCATAAAATTTGTAGATAATTTTCTTATATTTCCATAAAAATTTGAATCACCTCAATTGGACATCTGTAGCTCAAGATATTGTTGAAATATCAAGAGCTGTGCAAACAGAAATGCAAGCTGCATCTGCTGATTTCAATTGAAGATTTTCATACCCAAATGAACTTGGATTTTGATTATCAAGCTCAATTTGGAAAGCTTAAGATGTCTAATTCAAAAGTGAAGAAGCTCATTTTCTCATTTAAGAGCTCTAAATACGTCAAAAGTCTTCTTCAATCTCAGAGGTTCAATCAACCCGAAAAGTCACTATTCATCCAAAAGTGTATATGCTTGGTATATGTTTGGTATATAATTTCCTACACATTTAATTGAAATTTTTAGTATAAAAATTGTTTGTCAAAGTCCAAAATTAGAAGTTTGATCATGCAAATGGTTAACAATCTCCCCCTTTCTAGCTTTGACAACCAATTTGAAAAGATGATAAATAATATTTATGTGTATAAAAAATAAATAATATGTATAAGCATATTAAATAAAAATAGCTCCCCCTTTCAAATTAAATAGATTGAAAATGAGAAAATATTTTGCTCCCCCTTAACATGTGCATAAATTCAATATTTATCATGTACCAAAACATATAAATAAATGAATTATCATAGCATGTATAAGGGTTAAATAAATATATTCCTTTAAAAAATATATTTCTTTATTTCTCTTCCTTTTTGGACATGATAAGAAATATAAATAAATTTTATTATCCTTTTTGTTAAAAATAAATACAGTATAAAAAAGTTATCAAAATAACCTAACATAACAAATGATGATAACATTATTATTAAAAAATGTTAGACAACATGAAGGAAATAATTTCAAAAATATATGCATATAGTGTTACTATAATGCATCACAAAATAGTATATATGCTATATTCAAATATCACATAATCATGTAGAGTTTAATTAGTCAATCAATCATACATAATCATGTGGTACTTAGCATATCTTAAACATAATTATTTATTCCCTAAGCACATAGCTTCTTCTCTCCCTTTGTCAAATACAAAAAGAAAAGAGAAAGATATAAGGGGAAATAGACCTAAGGGAGCCAAAAATACTAGAGGGAATAAAAGATCAAGAACCAAAACAATGAAAGCAAAGATACTCAAAATCTTTATAAAATTCATGTCATTTTCAAAGATAAAAACCATTCCCAAGAAGAATTTTTACATGAATATGAATTTTGCATGAATAAGCACAATTAATAGTCATGCATAAATAAAAAAAATTCATGTCATACATAAGCAAAGAAAGCAAAATAAGACTTTTTATCACAAGGACAAAACTAGCCATACTTACATTGTTACTATGCATATAAAAAAATTTCTGAGAAATAAATTCAAACAATTTTCTTCCCCTATTTCAATGGATTTAAATAAATTGATATTAAGGACACACTATCACATAGTTATGTCACTAACACAAACATATCTTTGAAAAAAAAATTTCTCTTCCTTAAAAGAAATTAACTAAGTACGCATGCAAAATTAATTATTCGTCTCCTTTTGTCAAAATGCAAAGATAGACCGAATCTTAAAAATATCCATACATTATCAAAAATAAAAACAATTCCTAAGAAGAATTTATATATGAATAAATTAAATATGAATTTTTCATGTATAAACACAAAAAATATATATTTATGTGATGGGTTTCCGCAAGTATACAGATTCATACAAGTAGTAATTAAATATCGATCCCACAAAGATTGCAGATTGACTACAGTGATACTAGTTGTGTTTGTTTGTTTAAACAACGAAAAAGGGTATTTTGAATTAAACTAAGACAAAACACAAAAAAATCACAATGAAATAACAATCACTTTAGAGAGCTAGGGTTCTTATTACCAATTCAACATTTATTTAAGATCAATTAACTGCTAAGCCATACCTAACCTTAATCCAATTTGAGGGTTTCTTAAGAATCATAGGCTTTCCTCCTAAGACAAGCCTATGATTAACCAAGTAAATTGACGTTCTTAGATTTAAAGCTCTCACCTACTAAGTGTTCGGTTAACCCAGTTTAAGCACCAACCTTTAATCAATACTAGTTGCTTAAGTGTTTCTCAACTAAGAAAGCATCTAACAGGTTATTGTTTAAATCCAATACAACCCATCTTTTGATCAAGTTTTATTGTGTATATTCAATCAAAGGGTGATCAATCCTAAAAAGACATTAAGTTCAACAACAACCAAAGGATCTAGATTAATAGCTTAGGTTTAATTATGATTAGCCCATGGTTGAATTGCAACAAGAACCCTAACTAAGAATTTAGCTACTCATGTTAATTGTAAGAGACAAACAAGAAGAATAAAAGAAAATAGACATCATCATTAAATCAAAATTAAGAACGAATAAGCACAATCGAATTGAAGGAACCCCCTGTTCAATAGGAAGCTTGATGTTCTTCAATTCTTATTCTCAAATCTCTAAAAATAACATAAGCAAGAAAAATCCTTGTTCTCTCCAAAACTGCTCTAAGAAAAATGTATATCAGAAATTGATGAAATATTCCTTTCTCCTTATCTCTAGTGGCTACCCTCTTATAAAACCCTAATTACCAGCCCTAGGGTTACAGCCATGCAAAATCTTCATCTTGTCCCTTATGAGTCAGCAATTAAATTCGACTCCGAATTTCCCAATCACCCGATCGCATGGCCGTGTGCATTTTGCACATGGCCGTGCACCTCACTTCTTCAGCATTTTAGCATATCGACCTCCATTGCTTTTTGGGCCCACTTCAAGTGCCCATGGCTCTTATGTAACCTTCTTCTAATGTTCTTTGACTTCCCTAAATACATAAAAATCAACCAAAAATAAACCAACTAATACATAAAAATAAATAAACACACAAAACATGCATTAATTACTCAACTAAATAAAAACTGAATAAAAAATACAAACTTAACTGAAATTGCATCTAATCCTAACACAAAGACTACTTAAAATAATGCATTTTTCACACTCATCATTATACATAAACATAGTAAAAAAAAATTAAATAAACTCAAATATTTCTCTCTCCTTTGTCAAAATGAAAATAAAATTGCATTAAAAAGAGAGAGTTACAATGATATTAAAATACCAATTGTAGACAAGACATAAAACTAACAACTTATTTCTTATATCCAGTAAATATCCAGAAAATAAACTGAGCGTAAACTGTTATAAAATAATTATAAAATAAACAAACAACTCATGGCTTATATCCAAAAAATAAACCAAACAAAAACTGACGAAAAATAGTCATAAAACACACTTAACAGCTCAAAATTTAGATACGAAAAGTATATCAAAAATAAACCAAACAGAAATTGACATAAAATGAATTTAAAAAAAAAGACTAACAGCTCAAAACTTAGATATGAAAAGTATACTAAAAATAAACCAAACAAAAACTAGCATAAAAAATACAAAAAATATTTAAAAAATTTTGTTGAGGAGGAAGAATATTAAAATAATTAATTAATTGAATTTAACTCAATAATTAATTATTAATTTTCAAAATAGGAGGGACCTTTTTAAAAAAAAAATAAATGAATCCACAAAAATCCAATTCAAATAAAACTAAAATTAATACAAAGATCATGCAAATGGGAAATACAATATATCATGTATATGAAGTAAATTTTGCTAAAGCAAATACTTTTAAAACAAAATATGTACATGATGCTGAAAATAATTTTTCTAAAGAACATGATCACATAAGACTCTAATCATTAATTCATACACATAAAAAATGCACTCAAGATCATGTTGTCCATAAGTCTAGACTATGTTAATTTTATTAAAAAGTTAGCTAGATTTACATCTTATTTACAAGTGAGAAAGAGACTAAAGGTGAGCCTACATTTTTATTAATTAGTGAGTCTAAATCTATTTATTTTACTTTGTCTAAAAATGGGCTTACATCTATTCAATTTTAAAGGAAAATTAAATTAATGGGCTTAAGTCTAATTTAGTTTTATTTTAAGTGAAATGTGGGCTTAGGTCTATTTATTTTAAAAGAAATGAAATTAAGTAGGTTGAGCTAAGTCTAAATAAGTTTTAATTAACTAACTGGACCTACAATTTAATTAACATAATGGGTCTAAGTTGATTTTAATTATTTAAAGTCTTAAACCATTTTTTAAGTCTATTTAAGTGAGTTGGACTTAAGCGTAGACTAAGGGCCCAAAATAATATAAAAATCAAAAAACACAACCAAAAATAAATAAAACACAAAAAAAAGATCAAACATACAATTTAGTGATGTTCTAAAAACCCTAAATCAATTACATGCAAACCCTAAATTAAGCTTCTGCCACCATTGATTTTAATTAATTTTTACCCAATTGAACTTAATTACTAATTAATTTTAAATGCAGAAAATTGAATCTTTAACTATTCCCACTATTGGGGCTATTACAAACTACATACAAAAACTAAAATTAATCAATTATACAGCCATGAATTAAAATAACTACAAAGGACACCAAAATGCAGAATAAAAATTAAAATCCTAAGAACTATTGAAAAATAGTACAAGTTCATTCATGGCATTCCATGGATCTTCTATTTAATTCCTGAACATTAGACTGCTTCCTCCTCAATCCTTGCTTAGATATAAAAAACACAAAAAAAATTAGATTAGTAAAATTTAAAACTCAAATTAATAAAATAAAATAAAAATCATTAAGGAAGAAAATAATAAAAAAAACACCGTGATGATCCTAGATGCTGTGCAAATACCTTTTTTAGCCCCTCAGACTAAGATTTTCACTATTGAAATTGAAATATTGTTGATTCTGGACTGGAACTAAAAATAACGCTGGATCATTCTCATTGAAAGAACTGTATTAAAAAAACTAAGGCTTTGACAGAACAAAAGAAATCAAAGTTTGTGGTGTGCGGGCTGTTCTCAGTAACGTTTGGATTTTAGGGTTTTTTGTGCGCTACTTCGCCTCTTTTTTTCACAGTCTCTCTATTTTTTTTCTTTCATCTTTTTTTCAGTTTGTGTGTGTGAGTCTCTAGCCCCCCGTACCTCGCACGCACTCAGACTCTTTTCTTTTTAAAGCAGAGTCTGCGTATTGACTTCCCCCATTACAGGAACAAGCTCATCTCTTTAAAATAGACTGATAATAAAATTTGATTTTGAAAGCTCCTTATGTGTTTTGAATGCATCAAAAAGAATTATCCGATAATAATAATAAGAAAATTAAATTTTTAACCAATCAAAACATTGAAAAATAGATGGAAAAATTAAGAAAATAGGCAAAAAAATAAAAAAAATGGACTTTTTACGCGTCGGCATTGTGCAATACCAACCGACATTATATAATGCCGATCGACATTACACTAATGCCGATCCTTTTTTTTAACTTTTAATTACCAAAAGACCCCTGAAAAATTGACTTCCTTGTAATCAAATCCTAAAAAAATGTTGCAATTTAGTCCTTAAAGTCTAGAAAATTGACAACCAAGTTCAATTTTTAAATAAATTTCATCATAGGAGCTTACATCATAATTGTGCACAATTGCATCCCAAAATTGGGTGCTTACAGTTGCCCCCCTTTGTTGTTGTTTGCTTGAAAAATTATGGTAAAGCAATAGAAGCACACAATTTTAAAAGAAAGGAATTAGGACATTTGATTGTATCCTAAATGATAGATTGATGCCCAAATTGCTGAGTAAGGTGTAATGTTTGATAATCAAGATAAGCTTAAGCCATAAATCATACCAAGTTCATACTTAATAAAATACAATCTTTTCTCACAAAGAGGCTTGGTAAAGATGTCTGTTAATTGATGATTAGTATCAACAAAATCAAGAAAAATATCACCATTTTGTATATGATCACATAAGAAATGATGTCTAATATTAATATGCTTAGTTCTAGAATGCTGAATGGGATTTTTACTAAGGTTTATAGCACTTGTATTATCACACTTAATTGGAATGTGATTAATATCAATGTCATAGTCCAAAAGTTGTTGTTTTTGCCATAGAACTTAGGTGCAACAACAACTAGCCGCCACATATTCTGCTTCAGTAGTGGACAAGGCAACAGAAACTTATTTCTTACTAAACTAAGAAACTAAGCAATTTCCTAAAATTTGACAAGTTATGGAAATGCTTTTTCTATTTAGTAGGCTATCGGCAAAGTCAGCATTAGAATAACTAATCAAGTCAAAGGAAGAACTCCTAGGATACCAAAGTCCTAAATGCATTGTACCATAAAGATATTTAAAAATTCTTTTGATAGTATTCAAATGAGACTCTCTAGGACTTGATTGAAATCTAGCACACAAGTAAGTAGTAAACATAATATTGGGTCTACTAGTGGTTAAGTAAAGAAGGGATCCAATTATACCTCTAAATCACTTTTCATCAATCGATTTGCCATTCTCATCCTTATTAAGTTTGGTTATGGTGCTCATTCGAGTTTTGCTTGATTTAGCTCCATCCATTCCAAACTTCTTAAGAATGTCCCTTGCATATTTGGTTTGATTAATGAAAATCCTATCTTTACATTGCCTGATTTGAAGTCTAAGAAAGAATTTGAGTTCTCCCATTATACTCATCTCAAATTCTCCTTGTATTAGCTTTGAAAATTCCTCACACAAGCAATGGTTAGTAGCACAAAAAATAGTATCATCAATATAAATTTGAATAATTAATAAATCATGCTTGAATTTCTTTATAAAAAGAGTTGTGTCAACCTTTCCTTTAGAGAAACCTTTCTCTAGTAAAAAGTTACTCAATCTTTCATACCAAGCTCTTGGAGCTTGTTTCAATCCATACAATGTTTTTGACAATTTAAAAACATGATTTGGAGTGTCAAAATTTTCAAAACCCAGAGGTTGTTCAACATATACCTCCTCTTCAATAAAACCATTTAAAAATGCACTTTTAATATCCATTTGATAAAGTTTAAAATCCATGTATGATGCAAATGCAAGTAACATCCTAATAGCTTCTAACCTTGCAACAGGGGGAAAGGTTTCATTATAATCAATTCCTTCATCTTGATTATAACCTTTGGCTACTAGTTTAGCTTTGTTCCTAGTTATGACACCTTGCTCATTCATCTTATTTCTAAACACCCATTTGGTGCTAATAATAGGATGATGTTTAGGTCTAGGAACCAAGGTCTAAACTTTCCTTCTCTTAAATTGATTTAATTCTTCTTGCATAACAAGGACCCAAAATTCATCACTCAAAGCATCATCAACATTTTTGGGTTCAATTTGAGAAATGAAAGCTAAATTAACAATAGACTTGAGTTTAGATCTAGTAGTTACCCCTTTTGTAGTGTCACTTATAATAAGGTATTAAGGGTGAGCTTTCTTGAATTGCCAATCCTTTGGAAGTTCATCCTTTAAGGTAGGTTGAGGTGTCTCCTCATTTTCCTTTTTGCTTGGATCTTCAAGTTCCAAAGGCTTACTAGCATTTTCTTCTTGTGATTCCAAAATCGCATTGTTACCTACAAGATCATCAACACTATAAACATCCTTTCTAGGATCAAGTGAGTTTGATTCATCAAATACCACATGAATTGACTCTTTAACTCCTAGAGTTTTTTTTATTAAAGACCTTATATTCTTTGCTATAGATGGAATAGCCTAGGAAAATTCCTTCATCAGCTTTGGAATTAAATTTCCCAAGATTATCCTTGGTGTTTAATATAAAGCACTTGCATCCAAATACTCTTAGATATGAGATTTTAGGTTTTCTATTGTTCTATAGCTTATAAGATGTTTTATTTAAAATTGGTCTTTTGAAAACTCAATTTGAAATATAACAAGATATGTTAACGGCTTCCGCCCAAAAGTATAGAGGCAAATTATACTCATGAAGCATTGTTCTAGCCATTTCCACAAGAGTTCTATTTTTCCTTTTAATTACCCTATTTTGTTGAGGAGTTCTAGAAGATGAAAATGTATGAGAAATACCATTTTCATTACAATAGTTTTTTAAAAAATTCATTTTCAAATTTGGTTCCATGATCACTTCTAATGGATGAAATACAAAATCCTTTTTCTTTTTTAACTCATTTTGAAAAATTTTCAAAAGCTTTAAATGCATCATTCTTATGAGCAAGAAAACACACCCAAGTAAATCTAGAGTAATCATTAACTAATACATAAGCATAGTGCATTCCACCGAGACTAGCAACTCTAATTGGTCTAAACAAATCCATATGTATAAGTTCAAGTGGTCTAGAAGTGGACACTACATTTTTTAGCTTAAATGAAGACTTAGATTGTTTTTCCTTTTGATAAGCATCACAAGGTTTATCCTTAGTGAATTTAAGCTTAGGTAAACTAATCACAAGTTCATGTTTACAAAGATCATTCAAAAGCTCAAAATTTGCATGTCCTAACCTTCTATGCCATATCCATATGTCATGGGAAATTGACATTAAGCATTTCATATCTTTGTTATCAATTTTATTCAAATCAATAATATAAACGTTATCTACTCTTTCACCACTAAAAATTACTTTGTCTTCATCAAGACTACTAATAAAGTAATTTCTAGGATAGAAAGTCACCTTATTTCCTATATCACATAATTGACTTATACTTAGCAAATTATGTTTAAGACCATCAACAAACAACACATGATGTATAGATAAGGATTGAGGATAACCTATTTCTCCAATGCCAATAATTTTTCCTTTTGCATTGTCTTTGAATGTAACATGTCCTCCATCCTTAGCATCAAGTTTGGTGAATTGCTCCTTATCTCCCATCATGTGCCTTGAACATCCACTATCGAGATACCACTTGCTTTTTGTTCTTGCGGATTTCAAGCACACCTACATAAAATATTTTAAATGTTCTTTTAAACCCAAACCTTTCTTGGTCTAGGTTGGTTAGTTTCAATATAATCCAAAGGAAGCAAATTCATATGTAGTTTTCTATAAGAGCACACATTATTTGTATGTCCTTTGATCATGCAATATGAATATATAACATTTTCAAATTTATTTCTCCTATAATGAAATGCTTTCCTAGTGTGTGCAACATGCCCTTGGTGTTGTTTTGGTGTTGTGTGTATCTCTTATTGTTTTGTGACATTGAGTGAGACATACATTGGCAATGGAAATGAATATTTTGATAAGTTTGTGCAATATGTTTATATGCATTATGTTGTGCAACATGCCTATTATAATTATGTCTAGTGTACATATAAGCATGCTTAGGTTGAGGTGTTCTAGTTTGACTTTGCCTTGCTATTTAACACATGAGATTTTTTAGCTTTGAAAGCTTGAATCTCATTTGAGTTTAAAGGAGTAGAATCATGTGAAGCTTTAACAAAAGTAATATGTGATGAGAATGATGAAGACATTCCATTTTTATATCCAATTCCATGGGTATCTCCATTAAATTTTTGAGAGTCAAGAAGACTATTTAAAGTTTCTTTTCCTCTCTTAAATTTAGCAATGGAATTTTTTAATTCTAAGACTTCCTTAGAAAGCTTATGATTTTCATCATTTGCTTTCTTAAGTTGATCTTCCAAAGAATTAAAAGATTTGGCATTACTAACTAGTTTTTCATTTGATGCAATAAGTTTAGCAAAATCAATTTTTAAACATTCAAAATCTTTATTTAAGCTAGCTAACTCATGTTTATATTGTTTCTTCTTAGATAACAAACTTTTGCATTTAGTAAGTAATTTGCTCATAATAGAGCTCTTATTATCATCACAATATTCATCACAATGATGGTACCTCATTTTTGTTTTCAATGGTCATGAAGCAAAGATTGACAACTTCTTATTGTTCCTCTTCCTCTTTGGATTCAGAGGAATCATCCCAAGTAGCTTTGAATGCCTTCTTATCTTTTGCTTCTTTGCTTTTGAATTTGATTTTAGGACATTCACTTCTAATGTGTCCCGGTTTCTTGCATTCATAGCAAGTAACCTCTTTTGTTTTCTTCCTCCTATCTCCTTCAAACCTCTTATTAAAGTCCCTTATTCTTGAGAAATTTTTATTTCTTAAGAACTTCTTAAAGTTTCTAGTAAGCATGGAAATGTCACCATCTTCATCACTAGAATCTTTGATGTTTTCCCCTTCACTATCTTTTTGAAGAGCTTTTAGAGCAATGCTCTTTTTCTTTTCTTCTTTCTCTTATTATTCTTCACCTCTTTTCTTGATGATGAGCTCATGTGTTAAGAGGTTACCAATGAGCACATCGGCTAATAGAGTAGAGAGGTCTTGAGCTTCCTTAATTGAAGTAACACAAGATTCCCAATCCTTCTTAGATAGGATTCTTAGAATCTTGTTGTTTACCTCTTCCTTGGAGAAATATTTTCCAAGTTTCTTGAGGGTTGTGAGGAGAGCATTGAGACAGTTTGTCATCTACGTGATCGATTCTTAAGGCTTCATTTTAAAGAGTTCATATTTATACATATGAAATTGAACCTTTTTACTTCTTACTTGAATGTTTCCTTCATAGTGATTCTCTAAGGTCTCCCACATTTCTTTAGCTGAAATGCAATATTAAAGCTTGCTTCCTTCTTCTCTTGTCATGAAGGAGACTAGAGTAATCATAGCCTTTTTATTTTTATGATTTTCTTCCTTTTGATCAACACTCTATTGGCTTCTTGCAGGAGTAGTTATCACACCATTAATGACGGTTGTAGGTGGTTCCCAACCTCTTAGGACAATATCCCAAAGTTTGATGGAATCATAATCAAGATATAATTCCATTTTAAATTTTCAATGTGGATAGTCACTACCATCAAAGAAGAAGAGATGTTTTGAGATTCACTCCCCATGATCTTATATTCTAGCAATAAATTATCTAGAATTTAAGCTCTAATACCAATTAAAAAAGTCCTAGAGGGGGGCTGAATAGGACTATAGAACAAAAATAGGAAATTAAAGGAATTCTTTGCAAGAATTGAGTAAGAGTTGAGAAGGAAGAATGAAGAACACAAATATTTAAAGAGTTCAGATTCAACAATAATCCTACGTCTCCACCTAACTTATCCCAAAATTAGAATTTTTTAATCACCCACAATCTTATTCACAAGATTAAGAATATATAAGAGTTTTATGACTCACTCTTACAACCTTGCAACTTGAGTTTTCAAGGCTCACTCAAAAGTCAAATTACAAGTGTTTTTAAGGCTCACACTAAAGCCAATTTCCTAAGTATTTTAATAGCTAAACACTTAAACCAATTCCTTTAAAATAGAATCTTACTTCCCATTTTCTAAACCCAGAAAATAAAAGAATAAGAATGTCTATTCTAATCACTCACCAACTCTCACAAGAGTTATACACAAAGAATTGTTTAAAGGAAAGTTTAAGAGCTCAATTGCATGTTTAAGAAAATAATGAATGATAAACAAGTTTTCTTAACCTTTCAATTGAATTCTAAGTTGTGTTTATATAGAAAAACACTTAAAATATAGTTTTTGGAGGTATCAATCATGTCTCCAATGTCTATAATTAATTTTGAATCAATTCTTGGACTTTTGGCAGCTCAAAGGATGCTCACGGGGCGGCTTACGAGTGAACAGTTCTTGTGAGGAGCAAAAATATATCCATTGCATTCAAATTTTCCCATTGGATGTTGTCAGAGGTGTGCTTACAAGCAGGTCATAAGCACTCACGCTCATGAGGAGTACTGCTAGTTTTTGGCAAAAACGTGCTCTAAAGGCTCAATTTATAGACATCTCGTGACCATCTTGAAAGGGACTGAAGAAGATCAATTTAGTCAAAAAATTCTTCATAAAAGTTATAGATAATTGTCTTAGCTTTCCATAAAACTTTGAATCACTTCAATTGGACATTTGTAGCACAAAATATTGCTGAAATACCAAGAGCTATGCAAACTAAAATGCAAGCTGCATATGCTGACTTCGACTGAATATTTGCATACCCAAATGAACTTGGATTTTGATAAGCAAGCTCAATTTGGAAAGCTTAAGATGTTTACTTCAAAAGTGAAGAGGCTTATTTTCTCATTTAAGAGCTCTATATATGACAAAAGTCTTCTTCAATCTCAAAGCTTCAATCAACCCCAAAAGTCACTATTCATCCAAAAGTGTATATGCTTGGTATATGTTTGGTATATAATTCCCTACACACTTAATTAAATTATTAGTATAAAAATTGTTTGTCAAAGTTCAAAATTAGGAGTTTGATCATGCAAATGGTCAACATAAAGTAATATTATATTATAAAGTTTAATATATATATATATATACACACACACATATATACATACAAAACTAAAAGAAAGAAAGAAACAAGTTACAAAAACTTACCTTCCCTCCTTCACGCCATCATCCGATCTTCTTCCCGTCGGTATGCCTCTCCAACGTCCAACAACCACCACTACTCCCTATCGCCTCTCTTCTTCCTCTTCTTCTCCAGTGAAGCCTAGTAATATAGCAGCAGCAGCAACAACAACAATGAGCCACCATTGCCTCCTCCTCCTTCAGCCACCACTTCTTGCGTTTCTAGTGTCCACCGACTCCCTGAGCTCTAGTGAGCTTGAATCTAACTTGAGTTTGAGCCCTAATATTTTTTTTCTTGAGTTTTCTTGAATTATTAGTTTTTGAGCTATTAGGGTTTTCAAATTTTTTTTAAGTTAAATCTTGTTGAATATTGCAAACTAACTTTACTAAAGTTGATCTTGGTAACTTAATCTACACGTTTATATTTTTGTTCTAATTTTTGGAATTTATTTTAATTTTTGTGAATTTTTGAATATTTTATTATTATTTATTGAATTTTACTAAATTAATATTTTAAATTATGAATTTGGTATATTTGGTGTTATTATAAATTGTTATTAATTTTAGTGTTGAGATAATATTTTTTTTTTATTTTTATGTAATTTTTATATTATGTAAATATTGGAAAATTAGGTTAGAGTTTAGTTTTTATTAAATTAATGTTTAATTATATGTTTTAGATAATATTAGAATATTATTTGCTGATAAAATAATTTTTATGATTTTATATAATTTTTGTGGAATATTATATATATTATGTGTATTTTGAATTATTGGGTTAATTGTGTAATTTTGTGAAAATTATAGTTAAATAATATGTTTTAAATG
The DNA here is from genome assembly GCA_947683625.1 of Mallotus nudiflorus. NCBI lineage: Eukaryota > Viridiplantae > Streptophyta > Magnoliopsida > Malpighiales > Euphorbiaceae > Mallotus > Mallotus nudiflorus. The sequence goes on along the minus strand of CANTUR010000277.1, from coordinate 481,297 downwards.
GTTTTAGAATTATTTAAGGTATTAAAATGATTTTTACAAATTATTTACTATTTTTAACTAATAAATACTAATTATTGGCAATTATTTTCAAATAATATATTATTTATTATTTTTGTGATAAAATGTGTTTTAAATTAATTTTATTATATAATTAAACTATTTAAGTAATTAAATGTGAATTTTATTATGTTATGTTGAATAATTGTAAAATTGAATTTTATTAATATTATATAATATTTGAGATTTTATTAGTTAATTTGTGATAGTTTTAGAATATTGTGTAAATAATAAATTTATTTATTATTTTGAGCTTAAATGGGTATTTTATTAGTTCTATGATGTTAAATTGTGATTTTAAATATTATTTGCAATTTATGTTAATTTTAATTGTAAAATGGGAATTTTATTCCGTTTATGAATTTTATTATCAAATATATTTAAAAATTAGAAGTTTATGTTTTAGTTGGAAAATAAAGGTTTTTAAATATTTTTATGGATTTTTTATGATTTTTATTATTTTACTATTTAATATTGTTGGTTTGTGATTTGTGAACCTTGATTGGGAATTTGTGGAGTTTGGGATTCCAACCCGAGGTGTTTCGCTTTATGATTTTAGAAGTGTATTTTCTGTGTAGGATCGACCCTATTTTTGTAGGGAGATATCCATTTTATAAAAGAGAATCTGTCGAATTTTTGATAGATTTCTCGTAAAGCATGACAACCGGTCTAAGTCTAGTTTTGGAATGTTAATTGAGTTTATCTATAGTAATCCTATAAGCATAAAATTAGAAGTTTATTCTGATCATTATTATTATTTTATTTTTTTAGTTGCACCGAGACCGAGACTTATTAGATCAGACTCGCTAAATCTGTCTCGTGGAGCGTGAATCAGTGAGTTATTACACTATATATATATATGCATTGCATATAGGATGCATGACTTAGGATTTTTCATTTTCGTTATATGTTTAAAAGTAATTTTAATTTATAATATGATTTGGTATTTTTGGTTTATTTTTAGCATATTTTGATATATATGTTTGCATGTTTTCAATATACATTTAATATATCTTTGGTATATTTAGGGTTTATTTTTTATATATGCATATTAAATAATTAGGTATATTTTTTATATATTTCAAAATCAATGCATGTTTTATCTTCGATATAGACTTAGCATGTTTTAGTATATTATTGGTATATATTTAGCATATTTTATGGTTGATTTCGAATTTATTTAGCATATATATACTTGAAATATACGTAGTTTATTTTACGTATATTTCTGGTATATATATGGTTTATTTTGTTAATATGATCGTTATGTGCTTATTTATTTTCCCAAATGAATGTTTAATTTAAATGAAGGATATCGATAGAACGTGCTACCTAATAGACAGTACTAAGATCGAGTATGTATTGGTGCGATAGATTTTAGATTGATTTACTAACTTATTTGAGGTGACATTTGATTGAATTATTATTAAGATTGATGAGATTGAGTAGTGCGATTGCGGGAGCTCGGTTGACCTAGTGTCTCGGGGCTAATCACAATGACAGTTAGACTGTTAGAGCTCGGTTGACTTAGTATCTCGAGGCCAGTTTACTATCCATATGGAATAAGTGAATTTATTTGGAATTAAGTGAGCATGTATGGCTAGAGAGTTATTATTAATTGAGGTTGCGATTAAATAGGGTTCTATTTTATTCTTCAAATATTAAAATAAACGTTTTTTGCATTTATTATATATACAAAAGTAGAGTTTGACATTTACGTGAAATGCTGTGTATATATATATATATATATATATATACAGATGCCTGGTTGTATATGGTTTAGATTGCATGTATATAAATTATAATAATTCACCTAGTGAGATTTAACCCCCCCCCCCTCAATTATTTTTTTCAGGAGATCTTGTATTGTCAAACCTTAGTAGTATTGCTCTTTGCCAGTGTCCCTTCCACCCGGCTAGATCATATAAAATTTATATTTAAACTCTGATTTGTATTCTAAAAAACTACATAGTAGTGTTGTTGTATTAGAAGAGTATTGTTTTTATTATTGATACTTTGTATTCATTATATTGTATGAACATCTTTTTATTTATGAAGGATATTGAGTATTTATATTCATATATAATTTGAAAATTTTTAATTTAGTCATACTTTTTATTTATTTACTACATGTGCTTTTATTTTTTTAGGGCTTGCTATGAATTCCGGATTCGAAAGAATTCTTATTCCCTAGCGCCAGTCATAACTCTCTGGATTGGGTCGTGACATCGCGTCGTAAAGCCATTTTCTCCCTAGTTTCCGGCGTGATACAGAACAAGCAGTAGCAGCTTGCAGGGAGTCGTTGGTAACATTTTCAGCTGTTCCAACTCGAATTTCTAGGCTCAATTGAATCCTCTTGGTCCAGGCAACCTTGTTCTTAGCTCAATTCAAACTTAGAACATCCAAATTGTCAGTTTTCTTCAAGTTTTAATTTAGGTCAACTTTAGTTTTTCTATTTTTTTAGCTTGATTTCTTGTGATGCATGCTTAATGTTTTTGCAAATGTTGTTGTGTATACTTTAAGCTATTCAAATATATTTTTGTTTGTCTTTTTCGAATTATTTTGGATTTTTGGTGTTTTGAATTTTCCGGTGACCCCTGCCCGGAAAATCTTTATATTTTTAATAATTTTTTTTTATTATTTGGAGCATAGTTTATGAAGGAAATATATGAAAATTATGATGCCGATTAATTATTACAAATTTTTGAAATTTAGTGAAAATTAATTTTTGGAAAAATTAATATAAATTAGTAAATTTGGTGTTTTAATTGAAATTATTGTTAATTAGTATATTTTGAATAATTTTGAAATAATAAATAGTATTAAAATAATGTTTATGAATAAATGACTATTTTTAATTAATTAATAATAATTTATGGAAATATATTCAAATAATAAGTTTATTTACTATTTTTGTGATTAAATGAATTTTTAACTATTTTTATTACATATTTGAACGATTTAAATAATTATTTATGAATTTTACTATTTAATTTTGAATAATTGAAAATTGGATTTTTTATTAATATTATATAATTTATTTGAGATTTATTAACTAATTTGAAAAATAATTAGCTTTAAGTTATTTATTATTTAAATAACCTGAATTTATGTAGTTTATTGATGTTTATGGATTCTAATGATTTTTATTATATTATTATTAAATATTGATCTTTTTTTTTAGAATTATGTTTCTTAGTTAGGAAATTGTGTAGTTCGGGGTCCCAACTCGAGGTGTTTGTACTTTGAATATTATGTGAAGTGTGTTTACTTACAGGATTGACTATACTTTAGTAGAGAGACGTCTCTTTTACAAAGGAGATTTTACCGAATTTTTAGTTAAATTTTCGTAAAACGTGAAATTAGGTTAATCTGTAGTTTTAGTTTTGCAATTGAGACCCCAACAGAGAGTCCACAGGAGTAGCAGACATGTCGTGGTGGATCGCATAGATCTATCATATTCGATTATGGAGCTACAGCAGTAGTAGTGGGTCAAAGTTTGGGTTACGATAGCATGAGATCAGCAGCTAGTGCTTGTCAGATGTGTGGGAGAGTCCATTAAGGACTGTGCTACATGACTCTTGGAGCTTATTTCAGATACGGACAGACGGGGCATTTTACCATAGTGTGTCCATATTCTGGCTACCAGCAGTAGTTTCTATAGCAATCCATTATCTGTTTAACTATAGCTCTTTATTAGTTGCCTCTAGCTCAATATCTGAGTACGACATAGATTGTTGCCCAGCAAGGGTATGGAAGAGGTAGTAAAAGAGGTGTCAGGGTGTTAATCAGGCTTCCACCAGCCAGCAGGGAGGTTGAGGTCAGGCTAAAGTTTTCACCCTCACCTAATAGGATGCTCAGGCATCCAACGCCATTGTCGCAAGTATACTTCCAATCTGTTACTTGGATGCTAGGGTTTTGATTGATCCTGGTGCCACACATTCTTTTGTGTCCCCTATTTTTTCTTTGAAGTCATGTTGGCAAGCTTTGAGGATGGCATTTCCTTCATATGTCGCCATCTCCTCTAAGCGATTCATTAGACACTGATGTTGTTCTTTCTGATTGTTTAGTGTTAGTGGGAGGCAAAAAATTGACAATGGAATTGGTGTTGTTGGATGTGTTGGAGTTCAATGTGATCTTTGGTATGGATTAGTTATCCCAGCACTATACCATTATGGATTGTTAGAGTAAAAAGGGTGATTTTTAAAATTTTAGATGAATGAGAGTTTAAGTTTGTGGGTGATAAGAGTTCTGCACCTCAGAATCTCATTTTCGCCTTCACAGCTAGGAAGATGCTAAGGAAAGGCTGTTATGGATACTTGGCACTTGTTAGGAATACCTTAGTGGAGAATTTATCTTTCACGGATATTCCAATAACTTATGAGTTTCCTGACATTTTTTTGAGGAGTTGCCAGGTTTACCACCTCATAGATGTGGTCCCAGGCACAAGAATGGCTCTTGTAAAGTTAAAGGAATTAAAAGAGCAGTTGCAAGACTTGTTGGATAAGAGTTTCATTAGAGCCAATATTTTTGCTTGGGGTGCACCAGTCTTGTTTGTGAAGAAGAATGATGGTACACTAAGACTGTACATAGATTATAGAAAGCTAGATAAGGTGACAGTGAAGAATAAGTATCCTCTTCTGAGGATAGTTGATCTGTTTAATCAACTTCAGGGTCCATAATTCTTTTCCAAGGTTAACTTGAGGTCGGGTTATCATCAGTTATGGATCAGTGAAGCCGATGTTCCTAAAACAACATTCTACACTCAATATGGTCATTATAAGTTTCTGGTGATGTCTTTCGGGTTGACTAATGAACCAACTACTTTTATGGATTTGATGAATAGGTGTTCAGACCATTTTTGGATCAGTTTATAGTAGTCTTTATTGATGATATACTAGTGTATTTGAAGAGTATGGAGGAGCACGTATATCACTTAAGGACAGTACTGCAGACACTGAGAGAACATCAGCTTTATGCTAAATTCTCAAAGTGTAATTTATGGTTTAAGCGTGTTGCATTCCTTGGGCATATGGTGTCTAAAGATGGTATTCAGGTTGATCCACAGAAGATTGAGGTAGTGTCTAACTGGCCTAGATCGACATCAGTCACTGAGATTCAAAGTTTTTTGGGTTTGGCTGGGTATTATAAGAGATTAGTGCAGGATTTCTTGAGAATTACAACTCCTATAACTCATATAATTCAGAAGAATATGAAGTTTGTGTGATCAGATGCTTGTGAGAACAGTTTTTAGTTACTAAAGGAGAAGTTGATAACAGCTCCAGTTCTGACCTTGCCTAATGGAGTAGACAAGTTCACTGTGTATTGTGATGCCTCTAAAGTCAGCATAAGTTATGTGTTGATGCAGAATGGTAGGATGATAGCTTATGCTTTGAGGCAGTTGAAGAAGTATGAACAGAATTATCCTACTCATAACCTAGAGATGGCTGCAGTAATCTTTGCTCTCAAGATTTAAAGACATTATTTGTATGGGGTGACATGTGAGATTTTCATAAATCACAAGAGCCTGAAGTACATTTTCCAGCAAAGAGATATTAACTTAAGGTAGAAAAGATAATTAGAACTATCGAAGGATTATGACTGCAATATTCTTTATCATCCAAGCAAGGCTATTGTGGTAATAGATGCCTTAAGTAGGAAGTCCTCGGGTAGTCTTGCTCACATTAGTCTGGAAAGGAGATCTTTAATCCAAGAGTTACACTGGTTAGTGGATCAAGGTTTGATGATGAAGATTAGTATATCAGGTGGACTACTAGCTCAGTTCAGAGTTAGATCAGTATTGAGAGATAGGATTAAGGCAGCTCAAGGTTGAGATCCTATTATAGTAGAGCTTGAGGAGAATGTTCGTGTAGGGAAGTTCACTAATTTTACACTGGATAATGAAGGTGTTTTATGGATCAGTGGTAGATTATGCGTGCCTAAAGTGGATAATTTGAGAGAAGAGATCCTTGAAGAAGCGCATTCTACAGTTTATAGCATACATCCAGGTGTTACTAAGATTTGTACTGGTGAGATGGATTGAAGAAGAATGTAGCTAATTATGTTTCTAAGTATTTGACTTGTCAGCAGGTGAAAGCTGAGCATCATAAGCCTTTGGGAAGCTTCAGCCTCTTCCTATTCTTGAGTGGAAGTGAGAGAGAGTTGCTATGGATTTTATGGTTGTGTTACCTCGTTCGAAGGATGAATACAATTCTATCTAGGTGATTATGGACAGGTTAACCAAATCAGCTCACTTCTTGTCCATTAAAGCAACTTATTCTATAGCTAAGTTAGCTAAGCTATATGTTAAGTATATTGTTGTAATACCGGATTTTAATTACCGGTTTTCATTTAACTAGGTAATTACCGGATTTTGTTAGTAATAAATAAATTTACATTTTTTATTACACAATTCTAATTATCTAGTTATTAATTTATAGATATTCATGTTAAAAATTATTTTAAGACTTTGTTATTTTTAAAATTCTATTATTATATATGGATGTAAGTGTGATTATATATATATATATATATATATATATATATATATATATATATATATAATATATATATATATATATATACATACATACATAAAGCCCTTCACTGAAAATCCCTTACCCTTACCCTCACCATTTCTTTCCCCTACTAGCCATCCACACTGCCCCTCCTCTCCCTGTGCCGCTCCCTCACTGCTGGAGACTCCATCACTCGCCGTGCTAGAGCTCCCAGGTTACTGTTGTTATTGTTCTTCTTCTTCTTTTTCTTCTTCTCTTCTCGCCTGGCAGTCAACTTCCCTTCCTCGCGCGACAGCCTGCTCTTCCAGCTCCACCCAACTCCGGTTCTCCTTTTCCTGTGATGCCTCTCTGCTGCGTCTTGCTGCTCCCTCAGCCTCCATCTTCCCCATTTTTTTAGTGGCAACAGGTCTTCTTCTCCTTCCTCTGTTCTGTCCAGCGGGTTGGGGAGTAGCAGCCCCTCATTTCTTTCCTTTTTCCACTCAATTCTTTGATGTCTTCAGTAGATCCTAAGACTTGTTGTAGTTGTTATTGATGATAATGTTAGTTTTGATTATTATGGAAATTTTGGTGAATTATTGTAATTATGCAGAATTTTTATTAAAATTACTTGATATTTAGTTGGTTATTCTTGGTAGATTTTTAGTTAATTGAGGTTGATTAGTGAATTACGAGGTTGATTTTTAATTTTTGATAATTTTAGTGAGTTATGTGATTTTTCAGAATTTTTATTTGAATTTTATGTGATTTATTGATAATGAGTTGGTTTAATTGGTTGTTAATTGAGTTAAGTAGTAATTAGGTTAATTAATGTTAATTATTTGTAATGAATTGATGTTTATTTAAGATTTTTAGAAATTATGGAGTTAATTATGAATGTTGTAAATTTTGGGTAATCAATTAATATTTTTATTAGTTTCGAAGTTTATTGTAAAAATTATGAAATTTTGATAATTGATATTATTATTAAATGTTATTAATTTTAGAACTTAAATTATGGTTTTGTGATTTTTATACTATTTTTATAAATATTTTTAAGTTTATGTCAAATGTGAACAATTAGGTTAAATTATGTTTTTAGAAGAAATTAGTAGTCCTTCATATGTTTTTAATTATATTAAGATGTTTAATGTAGAGAAAATGATTTTTTAGATGTTTGTATAATTTTTTTCAAGGAATTTAAAAGGATTTTTACAAATTATCTACTAATTTAGACTAATTAACACTAATTCCTCAAAATCAATTTTTAATAATATATTAGGTATTAATTTGAATATTATGTGTATTTTCCTATTATTTGGATACATATGTAATTTTACGCTAATTATAATTATAATTAAAATATATTTTAATTAGCTTTATTAATATTTAAGAGGTTTAGAGAAATTTTTATATATAAATTAGTAGGTAATTTTCATTAAGTAATGTTAATTGTGAATGTTGTTTCCATATATATATATATATGTTAGTTTGTGAAATTTTATTTTTAAATCTATATTGAGAGATGATTTTCTAACTATGAATAATCATTTATGTGATGTGTATTTTTGGGGAAAATAAATGATATAATTTTTGTTATATTTTGTTGGATTGTGATATCGGTCGGGGCTAAGTGTAGTTCTGGGAGCCCGACTCGAGTGTGAATGTCTGCGGTTATTAGAAGTGCATTTTCTATGCAGGTTTGGCTCTACCTTTGGTAGAGAGATGTCTGTTTTACAGAGGAGACTCTGTCTAAATTTCGATGGATTTTCTCGTAAAACGTGATATTCGTAATAAATTTCTACTGTTAATTAGGCTTTTTTCTGTCTATCGAGTCTTGTCCGGTCTTCCTCGAGTCAGCCTAGAATTTCTCTATTTTTTTTGATTTTCGATTTCAATTTCATAGTCATGTTTTAAAATCGATCTGTTAATTTCTTTTCTAGAGCATATCGGAGCAGAAGCTGTGAAATCGAGGCAAACACGCGGTCATTAGCCTCCTCATTCATCTTGTAAGTCGATAAAATGATCTGTGCGCTTATATTTTTATGTTATTATTATATGATTTATTTAATTTAATGGTGCTATTTAAGTGCATTTTATTTATTTAAAAATCAGTTTTGAGAAATTTTGGTAAAATGGGCTACCTGGTGGGTTTCACCAGGACCGTGTGCACATGGTAGAGATTAAGAGATGGATCTGAGATATGTATGACTTGTGGATATAAATTGGGATGGGTGCCTCGGTGGAAGCCTTTGCTCTCGGGGATCGCCAGTGATTGAAAAGTTAATAATGGACGAGGATGGGTACCTCGATTGATGCCTTAGCTCTCAGGGACCGCCAATGCCATATATTTGGATTAAGTGAATGACTGCAACTTGGTACCTCGGTTGATGCCTTTGCTCTCGGGGACCAACAGTCTAGTTGGAACAATTGGGCCCGGTTGGCCATTTAGAACTTTGGGTTTAGGGTTCTACCGAGATTTTTCAAAAGCTATATCTATATACTATAAATTATTTTTCACTATAACTATATGGTTTTCAGAAAGGTTTTCAAACCGTACATCTCTTTTATTGACTTACTCAGCGAGGTCTGATTCCCCTCAATTTATTTTTTTTAGGAGCTTGGGAGTTCGACCTCAGACTGCCTCCACGCCGGATTTATTCATCACCGGCCATTTTATGTAGGTCATTGTAAGTTGTACTATTGTAGTACTCTAGAAACCTGCAATAGTATGTGTACTATGAATTGTATGACTTAAGTATATTTGTGTATTTTATTTATATGAATTACTCTTGTGTATAATGATTTAAGTTTGAATTATGATATGTGATGTTGGAAATATTTTATTTATGTATTCAATTATGTTTTAATTTCAGAAAAATCAGTTTGATAATGTGTTCTGTTATAAAATAAAATTTTAAATTGTAAGGTTTTATTTTTCTTTTCTTTAAGGCTTACTACGGGTTTCGGGGGCCTTATGCCTTCCCATTCCCTAGTGCCGGTCACATGCCCTTGGGTTCGGGTCGTGACAATTGTGTGCCTTCATGGAGTGCCTATTTCCATTATATATGATAGAGATTCAGTATTTACCTCTCGATTTTGGTAGAAGTTGTAGGAAGCAATGGTCACAAAGCTTGATTTCAGTATTGCTTTTCACCCTCAGACAGATGGTCAATCTGAAAGGACAATCCAGACACTTGAGGATATTGAGGATGTGTGTATTGGATCTTAGAGGTAGTTGGGATGATCATCTACCATTGGTAGAGTTTGCTTATAATAACAGCTACCATAGCAGTATTGAGATAGCACCATATGAGGCTTTGTACGGAAGGAATTGTTAACTGGACCTAAGATGATTCAGGATGCAGTTGAGAAGGTTGATGTGATCAAAAGGAGATAAAAAAAATACAGCTAGTAGACAGAAGAGCTATGCGGATCTAAAGTGCAAAGATGTGGAGTTTAAGGTTGAAGATTATATATTTCTGAAGGTGTCTTCGATGAAGGGTGTAATGAGGTTTGGTAAGAAAGGGAAATTAACACCGAGGTATATTGGATCGTTCAAGATTCTAGAGAAAGTGGGCATGGTTGCATATCAGTTAGCTTTGCCTCTAAATTTGTCTCAAGTGCATCTGGTGTTCTATATCTTGATGCTGAGGAAGTATATTTCAGACCTTTTGCACATGTTACAGTTTGAAAGTGTAAAAGTAAACGAAGACCTGACGTACAAGAAAGAGTCAGTCGCAATAGTGAACTATCAAGTTCATCAGTTGCATTCTAAGCATATTTCGATAGTCAAGGTGTTATGGCAGAGCAACAACATGGAGGAGCACATGTGAGAGATTGAATCTGAGATACAAGTGACCTTCCTTTACCTCTTTCCTCGATGAATTCCCATTTTCTGTACTTTTATTTGAAAATTCGAGGACAAATTTTTGTAAGGGGAGAAGATTGTTATAACTCGATATTTTAAATTATTAAAATTTAATTTGGGATATGTAATGTTAATAATATTTTAAATTTTTATATATTATAATTATTTGTGTGTAATTTAATTTTAAGGTGTATATGATTATTTATTCATTTATTAGTATTATTATTGTTATTGTTGTGAATAATATTTATTTATTTTACTTTAAATATTTTATTACATAGAGGAATTTATTTGGAAGTGATTATTATTTAAAAATATTATTGTTATCATGATCATCATCATCATGATCATGATCATCATCATCATGATCATGATCATCATCATCATCATCATCATGATCATCATCATCATCATCATCATCATCATCATCTTATTATTGTTATTATTTTTATATGTGTGTGGGAATTTTTCCTTTTCCTATTTTTTTATATAAAAAAAAGGGGATATATATTTTTTTTTCGGATTTTCTCTCTACTTCCTTTCTTTTTTCTTTTCTTTTTCCTTTTGCTTCTTTTTCTTCTTCCTTCCACACGAGTTGCATACCACCGCCGTGCACCACCCGAGCTCGCCAACCACTACTTGCCATGTCATGACCCAAACTGGGGTGATGACCAGCACTAGCGAACATGAATTCTTTCGATTCCAGAACCTGTAGCAAGCTTTAGAAAAATAAAAATATGCATTACATAAATAAAAGCATGACTGAATTAAAATTGTTTGAATCAAAATATAAAAATAAATACTCATCATCTTTTCATAAATAAATATATTCATACAATGTTCAAATAAAATTCTTAGAGAATAAAGTATCAGACAAAATAATAGTCTGCAGATACAATAACACTACTACTGCAGTTTCTAGAATACAAATCAGAGTTCAAAATATACATTTACATAAAATAGTCAGGATGGAAGAACACCGGCGAAGAACTCTACTTCTAAGGTTTGATAATATAGGATCTCCTGAAAAAAATAATTGAGGGGGTCAGACCTCACTGAGTGAATTATTATACTATATATACATGCATCTAAACCATATCTAGTCAAGCATTCTTATATATATATATATATATATATATATATATATATATATATATATATATATATATATATATATATATATAAGTATATTCATGCATTTCACACAAATGTCAAACTCTGCTTTATAAATATAATAAATGCAGAAAATATTTATTTTTAATACATGAAAGATAAAATAGAACCCTATTAATCGCAACCTCAATTAACCATATCATCACTCTAGCCATACAGGCTCACTTAAATCCAAGTAAATCACTTATTCCATTTTGGATAGTAGACTAGCCCCAAGACATTAAGTCAACCGAGCTCAAGCAGTCCAACTGTCAATGTGATTGGCCCCGAGACATTAGGTCAACTGAGCTCCAACAATCACACCATCAATCATATCACATCTCAATCAAATCAATCAGATCATCTCAATTATATTATAATTACCACAAATAATTCCTCACTTAACCCTAAATCTATCTCACCGGTATGTACACGGTCCTAGCGCTGCCTACTAGGTAGCACGTTCTATCGATATCCTTCATTTAAATAAAACATTCATAATGATAAAATAAACCATATATATACTAGAAATATACTTAAAATAAACTAAGTATATATCGAGTATATATATGTCAAATAAAGTCAAATCAAATATGAAATATACCAAAGATAAACCAATGATATACTTAAAAACAATTAAGTATGAATTGATAATATAACATGCATTTATTTGGAAGTATAAAAAAAATATACCACAAATATATTTAAAAACAATTTAAGTATAAATCAATAATATGACATGCAATTATTTAGGAATATACCTAAAATATACTAAAAATATACCTAAAGTATACTAATCATTTAATAAAACAATTATGAATAAATATACATTTAAAACATGTATATATACTAAAATTTACTAAAAATAAACCTAATTATCTAGCATGCTTATATAAAAAATAAACCCTAAATATACCAAAGATATAGTAAATGTATATAGAAAATATGCAGACATATACATCAAAATATACTAAAAATAAACTGGAATCATACCAAATCATATTATAATTAAATCACTTTTAAAAACATATAATGAAAATGAAAAAAAAAATCCTAAGTCATGCATCCTATATGCAATGCATATATATACAGTATAATAACTCACTAATTAGCGCTCCACCAAACAGACTTGGCGGGCCTAGTCCGTTAGGACTCGGTCCCATCGTAGCTAGAAAAATAAAATAATAATCATCATAATAAATTTCTAACTCTACGCTTCTAGGATTACTATAGACAGACTCAATCAAAAATTCAAAACTAGACTTGAACTAGTTGTCAAATTTTATGAGAAATCTATCAAAATTTCGACAGAGTCTCCTCTATAAAACGGACATCTCCCTACAAAAGTAGGGTCGATCCTGCACATAAAACACACTTCTAAAATCTCAAAGTACAACACCTCAGGTTGGAACCCCAAACTCTACAAATTCCCAACCGAAGTTCACAATTCACAACCCAATAATAATAAACAGTAAAATAATAAAAATCATTAAAAACCCGTAAAAAATATTTAAAAGTCTTTATTTTCCAACTAAAACATAAAAGTCTAATTTAATTAATATTTGATAATAAAAATTCATAAATAGAATAAAATTCTCATTTACAATTAAATTAAGATAAATTGTAAATAATATTTAAAATCACAATTTAGCATCACAAAAATAATAAAACACACATTTAACCTCAAAATAACAAATACATTTATTATTTACATAATATTCCAAAATTATCACAATTTAACTAATAAAATCTCAAATATTATATAATATTAATAAAAATTCAATTTTTATAATTATTCAACATAACATAATAAAATTCACATTTAATTGCTTAAATAGCTTAATTATATAATAAAATTAGTCTAAAACTCATTTTATTTCCAAAATAATATATATAATATATTATTTGAAAATTATTTTTGAAAAATAGTATTAATTAGTTAAAAATAATAATTAATTTGTAAAAATCATTTTATTACCTTAAATAATTATAAAATCAACTAAAATATAATATTTAACTATAATTAACACAAAATTACACATTTACACCTATAATATCAAATATCCAATATACTTAAATGTACTAAATAATTTTCTCAAAAATTATATAAAATTATTAAAATTATTTAATCAACATATAATATACTAATATCAACCAAAACACATATTTAACCAATAATTTCAACAAAACTACATAATTAACTTAATAATTCCAAATACTCATAAATTATATAAATTCCATAAAAAATTATATAAATTCATAAAAATTATTTTATCAATAAATAACCTTCTAATATCCACTAAAACACAAAATTAAACTCTAACTTCAATCAAATGCACATTTAATTCAATATTCCAAAATTTACATAAACTATAAATATTTCTAAAAATTATATAATAATTCCCAAAAATTAATTTCTTCACATTATAATTACTAACAATATATAACAACAATAATTTAACCAAATTCATAATTAAAATAATTAATTAACAAAAATTAATTAAATAATAATAAAATAATCAAAATTACCCATAAATTAAACTAATTCAAAAAAATTAACGAAAATTATTTTTATCAAGCTTGAGCTACCAAGAAAAAATTTTCAAAAAAAAATTAATAAATCAACAATTTCTAACTAAAAAAAATAAAAACTCAAACAACTATAATCCAAAAACCAAGCAAAATCTTACCAAAAACCGAGTTTGAGCTTGATCCGAGCCTAGAATCGGCTTCACCACAACTCCAGGAGTCGAACGGCATCGGGAAGTTGAGTTGTGGCAGCTGGAGGACGGAGCGATGGCGAGGAGAGGCTTCCTGTCACGACCCAAAACAGGGGCCATGACCGGCGCTAGCGAACGGGAATTCTTTCGAATTCGGAACCCGTAGCAAGCCTAAAAATAAAATAAAAATGCAATAATAACCATAAAAATATAATATGCAGCGGAAAATAAAATCATAAATATTACAATATCATCCATATCAACTGGATATAATTCAAAACTCATCACATCGCATATATAATCTCATAAATGTATAATCTTTATACAAATCCAGTTTTACTATAATACATCTCTTTAAAACAAATACATAAAATCCAATACTTTAATTTACAACTACTGCAGTGTCTAGATAAAATAAATAAGACTCAAGTATACAATTTACATAAAGAAGCCGGGGCGGAAGAAATCCGGCGTATCGACCTGCTACTGAGGTCTGAGGAAGTTGACTCTCCTGAAAAATAGTCAACGGAGGGGAGTCAGACCTCACTGAGTGAATTACTATAGTATATATACATACACTCTAAGTGATAATGCATACAGTCAACAGTATATGAGTAATATGTATATATACAGGCAAGTTCATACAGATGCAGAAAAATCATTTTATATATTTTGTCTGAAAATCAACTTTTATGAAGGATCACATAGAACCCTAGAATATCGCAACCTCAGAAAATAGTGTTAAACAACACTCTAGCCATACAGGCTCACTGATTCCAAATATATCCACTTAATCCATATGGACAGTAGACTGGCCCCGAGACACTAAGTCAACCGAGCTCCAGCAGTCTGACTGCCAGTGTGATTGGCCCCGAGACACTTGGTCAACCGAGCTCCAGCAATCACACCCACAAACCACATCTCACATATATCAATAATCATAATCAAATCGATATCCACAAATAAGTTAGTATATAGCCTAAATACTATAGACGTACCGGTACGTACTCGGTCCTAGTGCTGCCCACTAGGTAGCACGTTCTATTGATATCCTTCAGTAATAAATAATAAAACATTCATTCACAAATACATGATGCATGAATTTAAATAAATCAACAATATAAACCATATATATACCGAAAATATACCAAACATAAACCAGGTATATTTTGAGTATATATATATCAAATAAATCCAATCAAATCATGAATTAAACTAAAAATATATTTAAAAACATTTTAAATATATTTTATTAACAAAACATGTATATAATTTATTATATACCAAAAATATACCAAAAATATACTTGAATATAAATCATATTATTTATGCATATTCAGTCAAAATAAAACATGCATTTTCTAAATCATGCACCCTAAGCATATATATATAATATAGTAACTCACCTAATGCGCTCCACGAGACGGGTCCGACGGGCCTGGTCCACTAACCCTCGGTCTCGGCGCAACTAAACAAGAAATAATTAATCGACATCAGAATAACCCTAACAGAAATCCTAGAATTAAATCTAGAGTATTCAACACAGAATCGGAAATTAGGGTTCGACTGGATATCACGTTTTACGAGAATTCTACCGAAAATCCGGCAGAACCTCCCCTGTAAAACGGACATCTCTCTACTCAAAAGAGTAGAGCCGACCCTGCAAAGAAAATACACTTCAAAAAAACGAGCTCAACACAATCAAAATTCCACGGTCGGACTCCAAACTACAGTCCACCGACCGGGGTCCACAAACACAGAATATATATTCAAATATACCAAAAATATCCTTAAATCATAAAAATACATTTTATAGGTAAAAATTACATAATTAACCTTGAAACACTATAAAAACCGATTAAAACTCATTTTATTTGAAAAACCGTATATTATATATATAATTGAAAATAATTCCCGAAAAATAGTTTTAATTAGTTAAAAATACTAAATGTTTTGTAGAAATCATTTTTATACCTTAAATAAATATTAAAACCAATTAAATTACATTTTTAGACAATTTTGGGTAAAATTACCAAAATACCCCTATATATATATATATATACCTAAATTACTTCAAAAATTCACCAAAAATCATACAATTATCCAAAATTAATTTTCTCAACATATATATCAATAATATCAATAATTAAACTCAATTAACCAATTAAATTCAATTTAAAACACAATTAACTTAATTTTACAAAATCACATAAACTTCAATAATTAAAAATAAATACTTAGAAATTCATAAAAATTCCAAATAAATTTCTATAATTCATTTCAACACCTAATTCAACCATAAACTCCAATTTCATAATTTAAATAATTAATTTCCGAAAATTAGAAAATAATATTAAAATATTCAAAAATACCCAAAAATCCAAACAATCTCCAAAAATTCTACAAAAATTCATACATGAAGATTAAGCTACCAGGAACAACATTTGTGAAGGAAGTTTCCATGAATCATCCAAATTGAAGCTCAAAAAAATCGAAAACCAAAAGTGGCCGAAATATTCAAATCAAAACCTAAGCAATTCTAGACCATTTTAGCTCAAACCAAAGCTAGAATAACACTCACCGGAGCTCAAGGAGAAGATAGAGACCGGCGGTGTCGAAAACGGTGGCCGGAGGAGGGAGAAACGGCGGTGAGGAATGTGGCCGGCGCTCGCGGGAAGAAGGGAAAGAAGAAGAAGAAGAAAAAGAAAAAGAAAGAAAAGGAAAGAGAAAGAAAAAGAAAAAGAAAGAAAAAGGAAAAGAAAAAAAAAAGAAAAAGAAAAAAAAATAAAATAAATTAAAATAATTAAATATTAATAAATAAATAATAATAAAATAATAAATTTTAATAATTTAATAATAAATAAAATAATCAAATAATAATAAATAAATAATAAAATATTAGGGTAATAATAAACCCTAATTAAATAAATATACACACACAGGCTTTATTTAATAATTTAAAAATATGTATGAGTTCATGCAAACCCGTAAATACATTTAAAATAATTAATAATACATTGTTTACGTGAAAATTTCCCCGAAAATGAAAGTCCCGGGAAAATTTTACGTAAAATACTGAAAATAATAGACAGTAATTAAAATAGGTTTAAAATACATATCAACTCGTAAAAATATCATATAAAATACAGAAATCATTAACTCTGCATATCCCGGTACAGTGTAAAAATATTTAAAAAAAACACGGGATATTACAGTCTTCCCCCCTTGCAAGAATTCGTCCCCGAATTCCAAAAACAAGATTACAAAATCAGGAAGGAAAGAGATACGGGTAAGAAGCTCGCATCTCAGCTTCAGTCTCCCACGTATGCTCTTCAACTCTGTCGCTACGCCACAAAACCTTGACCATCGGAATCTGCTTCGATCGCAACTGTCGAACTTGAAAATCTACGATCGCCACAGGTTCTTCCACAAAAGTCAAATCTTCACTCACTTCTACACTGTCAGGTTGCAACACGTGTGAAGGATCTGAGATATACTTCCTCAACATCGAGATATGAAATACTGGATGCACTTGTGACATACTCGGAGGCAAATCCAACCGATATGCAACAGTGCCAATTCTTTCCAGAATCTCAAACGGTCCAATATATCTCGGTGCTAACTTACCCTTCCTGCCAAATCTCATCACACCCTTCATTGGAGATACCTTTAGAAAAACGAAATCTCCAACCTGAAACTCCACATCTCTGCGCCTAGGATCCGCATAACTCTTCTGTCTGCTAACTGCGGTCTCTAACCTGCGCTTGATCACGGTGACTTTCTCTGCAGCATCTTGAATCATCTCTGGTCCAGTCAAAACTCTCTCACCGATCTCATCCCAACTCAACGGGGATCTACACTTCCTTCCATACAACGCCTCATATGGTGCCATACCAATACTGCTATGGTAGCTGTTATTATATGCAAACTCAACAAGTGACAAATGATCATCCCAGCTACCTCCCAAATCCAGGACACACATCCTCAACATATCTTCCAGTGTCTGGATCATCCTCTCAGACTGACCATCTGTCTGAGGATGAAAAGCAGTACTGAAATCCAACCTAGTGCCCATCGCTTCCTACAACTTCTGCCAAAAACGAGAAGTAAACACCGAACCTCTGTCTGACACAATGGACACAGGTACTCCATGAAGGCACACAATATGCTTCACGTACAACTTCGCCAATCTAGTAACTGAATATGTGGCTTTCACAGGCAAGAAATGTGCAGACTTCGTCAATCTGTCTACAATCACCCAGATGGAATCGTATCCATCCTTCGAATGAGGTAAACCGATCACAAAATCCATAGCTATCCTTTCCCACTTCCACTCGGGAATAGGAAGAGGCTGACGCTTCCCAGAAGGCTTCTGATGTTCGGCTTTCACTTGCTGACACGTCAAGCACTTAGCAACATAATCAGCAACATCCTTCTTCAGTCCATCCCACCAGTATAGATCTCTGATACTGTGGTACATCTTAGTAACACCAGGATGAACGCTGTAGGCTGTAGAATGTGCTTCCTCTAAGATCTCTTCTCTCAAATCATCCACATCAGGAACACACAATCTACCACTGATCCACAACACACCATCATCATCGAGTGTGAAATCAGTGAACTTCCCTGCTCTGACATTCTCTGCAAGCTCTTCTAGAATAGGATCTCGGCTCTGAGCTGCTTTAATCCTATCCCTTAGTACAGATCGTACTTTAAAATGAGCTAACAGTCCACCTGATCTACTAATCTTCATCATCAGACCTTGATCTACCATCAGATGCAACTCTTGGATCAATGGTCTCCTCTCAACACCAATGTGAGCAAGACTACCTGAGGACTTCCTACTCAAGGCATCTGCTACCACATTAGCTTTACCTGGATGGTAAAGAATCTTGCAATCATCATCCTTCAACAGTTCCAACCATCTTCTCTGCCTCAAATTCAAATCTCGCTGCTGGAAAATGTACTTAAGGCTCTTGTGATCAGTAAATATCTCACAAGTCACCCCGTACAAATAATGTCTCCAAATCTTCAAAGCAAAGATCACTGCAGCCATCTCAAGATCATGTGTAGGATAATTCTGCTCATGCTTCTTCAACTGCCTCGAAGCATAGGCTATCACCCTTCCATTCTGCATCAACACACAACCAAGACCAATTTTAGAGGCATCACAGTAAACTGTGAACTTATCCACACTATTAGGCAAAGCTAATACTGGCGCTGTGGTCAACTTCTCCTTCAACAACTGAAAACTATTCTCACAAGCTTCTGACCACTCAAATCTAACATTCTTCTGAGTCAAGCGAGTCATAGGGGCTGCAATCCTGGAAAAATCCTGTACAAACCGCCTATAATACCCGGCTAAACCCAGAAAACTTCGAATCTCAGTAACTGAAGTAGGTCTAGGCCACTCAAATACTGCTTCAATCTTCTGTGGATCAACCTGAATACCTTCTTTAGACACTACGTGTCCAAGAAAAGAAACACTCTCCATCCAGAAATCACACTTCGAGAATTTAGCATAAAGCTGATGATCTCTCAGTGTCTGTAGTACAATCCTCAAATGATATACATGCTCTTCCATACTCCTCGAATATACCAGTATATCATCAATGAAGACTACTACAAACTGATCCACATACGGTCGGAATACTCTGTTCATCAGATCCATAAAAGCTGCTGGTGCATTAGTCAAACCAAAAGACATCACCAGAAACTCATAATGACCATAACGAGTGCGGAATGCTGTCTTAGGAATATCAGCTTCACTGATCCGCAGCTGATGATAACCCGACCTCAAATCAACCTTAGAAAAGAATTGTGCACCCTGGAGCTGATCAAACAAATCATCTATCCTCGGGAGAGGATACTTGTTCTTCACTGTCACCTTATTAAGCTCTCTGTAGTCAATGCACAGTCTCAGGGTACCATCCTTCTTCTTCACAAACAGGACTGGTGCACCCCAAGGAGAAACACTAGGTCTGATAAAACCTTTCTCCAACAACTCTTGCAACTGCTCCTTCAACTCTCTCAACTCTGCAGGAGCCATACG
Organism: Mallotus nudiflorus; assembly: GCA_947683625.1. NCBI lineage: Eukaryota > Viridiplantae > Streptophyta > Magnoliopsida > Malpighiales > Euphorbiaceae > Mallotus > Mallotus nudiflorus. The sequence goes on along the minus strand of CANTUR010000277.1, from coordinate 460,951 downwards.
ATAGGGTGGCATAGATATAGGAGTAATACCTGGAACCACATCTATACAAAACTCAATCTCTCTATGAGGTGGTAAACCTGGCAACTCCTCGGGAAAAAACATCAGGAAACTCACAAGCAACAGGAACATCTGTGAGTGACAACTTCTCCACTGACGTATCCCTAACCAATGCCAAAAACCCCTGACAACCTTTCCTCAACAACTTCCTAGCTGAAATAACAGAAATAAGATTCTGAGGTGCTGAACTCCTGTCACCAACAAACTTAAAATCTTCTTCACCAGGAATTCTAAAAGTCACCTCCTTATTCCTGCAATCAACCACGGCATAATGCTGGGATAACCAATCCATCCCCAAAATAACATCAAACTCCATCACATCCAACAAAATCAAATCAACGGGTAATTCTCTATCTCCCACGAGAACTGGACAACCAGAAAGAACAATATCGGTGTCCAAAGAATCACTCAGAGGAGTGGCAACAGACAAAGGAAAAGCCATCCTCGAAGCTTGCCACAAGATTTAGAAGCAAAAACAGGAGAAACAAAGGAATGCGTGGCACCCGGATCAAACAAAACCAAAGCATCCAGGTAACAAACAGAAAGAATACCTGCCACGACTGCATTAGATGCCTGAGCATCCTGCTGAGTCAGATGGAAGACTCTCGCCTGGCCTCGACCTCCCTGCTGACTGGTAGAAGCCTGGTCAACACCTCTGGCACCTCCTCTAGTACCTCTACCACGACTCTGCTGTGGAACAAACTGAGTAGAACTCTGATGCTGGGCTGGTGGCAACTGAAATGGCACGGGTGCTGCACTAGCAATCGACTGCTGTGGGAATCGCGGAATCTGCTGCTGCTGATACCCAGAATAAGGACACGATCTGGCAAAATGTCCTGTCTGCCCACATCTGAAACATGTCAGTGGTGTCAGATAACACGGTCCCTGATGGACTCTACCACAAGTCTGACAAACACTGGCCGCTGATCCAGAACTACGACCACTGCTGCTGCTCGAAGCACCTGACCCAAATCTGAATGATCTACGCTGACCTCCACGACCATGTCTACTGCTCCGATGCACTCGCTGCTGCTGTCTCTGACTCTGCTGAGTCGAACCTCGCTGCTGACTACTCGAACCAACATGAAAACTCGAATATGGAGTAGCCTGCAATCCACTCGACTGAACTCCCAACTGGTAATAATCAGGCATCGCTCCTGCCTAACTAACCTCAGCTCAATCTCCTTAGCTAGCTCAATCACAGACTCCAGAGTAAGACCTGCTGTAGGCATACCAGCAAAAGTTGAACCCAAACCAGTAACATAGGTAGTAACAGCGAAATACTGATCTCGCATCAGATCCTCAGCATATCTACCCAGACGAAGAAACTCTCGGGTATACTCCTCTACAGATCGATCTCCACGAGAAATACTAGTCAATCGAAGACGATAGCTCAAACGAAGAGGCTCTGGATAAAATCTCCTCATGAATCGCTCTCGAAACTGAGCCCATGTCATCGTCATCATAAAGGGCTGGATCATCTGAATAAACCAATCCAAGGCTGGTCCCTCGACAGACAACTCAACGATCATGATCCTCTGGTACTCGGTATGAGCAGTCCGAGTCCTAGTCTCAATCGCATGCAGAAAATCTAAAGGATTAGAAGTACCATCAAAAGCAATCCTGCCAACTCTGGCATAGAACAAAGCTGCCTCAGGGTCAGACATACCCTGCTGATAGGTAGGCTGAACAGGCTGAACAACTGGAGGAGCAGGAACATCAAACTTAGGCTCAACAGGCTCCTCGTCCTGTAACTCTCTCTGCCTACGGCGACCTGCCGCTCCTCGAGGTCTACCCCTGCCACGACCTCTACGTCTAACTGGCTGCTCAGGAGGTAAAACCTCATCCTGAAAAGACTCATCATCCTCGGCCTCAATGACCGGTGGAGCGACACGCGCTCGCCTCCTCATTCTGAAAAGACAAACGGAAAGATTCAGACAAAACAGACAACGGAGGAATAACGCTGAAAACTACAGCAAGGAATACTCATCAAGACATACTCGAACCTAATACACTGCAGTAGTCCAACAGAAAACACAACTCAAAAAACTAGGGCCACAACTCACATAACTAAGCCCTGACACAGAACTCCACTCAGATACGAACTTCGCTCTGATACCAACTTTGTCACGACCCAAAACAGGGGCCATGACCGGCGCTAGGGAACGGGAATTCTTTCGAATCCGGAACCCGTAGCAAGCCTAAAAATAAAATAAAAATGCAATAATAACCATAAAAATATAATATGCAGCGAAAAATAAAATCATAAATATTACAATATCATCCATATCAACTGGATATAATTCAAAACTCATCACATCACATATATAATCTCATAAATGTATAATCTTTATACAAATCCAGTTTTACTATAATACATCTCTTTAAAACAAATACATAAAATCCAATACTTTAATTTACAACTACTGCAGTGTCTAGATAAAATAAATAAGACTCAAGTATACAATTTACATAAAGAAGCCGGGGCGGAAGAAATCCGGCGTATCGACCTGCTACTGAGGTCTGAGGAAGTTGACTCTCCTGAAAAATAGTCAACGGAGGGGAGTCAGACCTCACTGAGTGAATTACTATAGTATATATACATACACTCTAAGTGATAATGCATACAGTCAACAGTATATGAGTAATATGTATATATACAGGCAAGTTCATACAGATGCAGAAAAATCATTTTATATATTTTGTCTGAAAATCAACTTTTATGAAGGATCACATAGAACCCTAGAATATCGCAACCTCAGAAAATAGTGTTAAACAACACTCTAGCCATACAGGCTCACTGATTCCAAATATATCCACTTAATCCATATGGAAAGTAGACTGGCCCCGAGACACTAAGTCAACCGAGCTCCAGCAGTCTGACTGCCAGTGTGATTGGCCCCGAGACACTTGGTCAACCGAGCTCCAGCAATCACACCCACAAACCACATCTCACATATATCAATAATCATAATCAAATCGATATCCACAAATAAGTTAGTATATAGCCTAAATACTATAGGCGTACCGGTACGTACTCGGTCCTAGTGCTGCCCACTAGGTAGCACGTTCTATTGATATCCTTCAGTAATAAATAATAAAACATTCATTCACAAATACATGATGCATGAATTTAAATAAATCAACAATATAAACCATATATATACCGAAAATATACCAAACATAAACCAGGTATATTTTGAGTATATATATATCAAATAAATCCAATCAAATCATGAATTAAACTAAAAATATATTTAAAAACATTTTAAATATATTTTATTAACAAAACATGTATATAATTTATTATATACCAAAAATATACCAAAAATATACTTGAATATAAATCATATTATTTATGCATATTCAGTCAAAATAAAACATGCATTTTCTAAATCATGCACCCTAAGCATATATATATAATATAGTAACTCACCTAATGCGCTCCACGAGACGGGTCCGACGGGCCTGGTCCACTAACCCTCGGTCTCGGCGCAACTAAACAAGAAATAATTAATCGACATCAGAATAACCCTAACAGAAATCCTAGAATTAAATCTAGAGTATTCAACACAGAATCGGAAATTAGGGTTCGACTGGATATCACGTTTTACGAGAATTCTACCGAAAATCCGGCAGAACCTCCCCTGTAAAACGGACATCTCTCTACTCAAAAGAGTAGAGCCGACCCTGCAAAGAAAATACACTTCAAAAAAACGAGCTCAACACAATCAAAATCCCACGGTCGGACTCCAAACTACAGTCCACCGACCGGGGTCCACAAACACAGAATATATATTCAAATATACCAAAAATATCCTTAAATCATAAAAATACATTTTATAGGTAAAAATTACATAATTAACCTTGAAACACTATAAAAACCGATTAAAACTCATTTTATTTGAAAAACCGTATATTATATATATAATTGAAAATAATTCCCGAAAAATAGTTTTAATTAGTTAAAAATACTAAATGTTTTGTAGAAATCATTTTTATACCTTAAATAAATATTAAAACCAATTAAATTACATTTTTAGACAATTTTGGGTAAAATTACCAAAATACCCCTATATATATATATATACCTAAATTACTTCAAAAATTCACCAAAAATCATACAATTATCCAAAATTAATTTTCTCAACATATATATCAATAATATCAATAATTAAACTCAATTAACCAATTAAATTCAATTTAAAACACAATTAACTTAATTTTACAAAATCACATAAACTTCAATAATTAAAAATAAATACTTAGAAATTCATAAAAATTCCAAATAAATTTCTATAATTCATTTCAACACCTAATTCAACCATAAACTCCAATTTCATAATTTAAATAATTAATTTCCGAAAATTAGAAAATAATATTAAAATATTCAAAAATACCCAAAAATCCAAACAATCTCCAAAAATTCTACAAAAATTCATACATGAAGATTAAGCTACCAGGAACAACATTTGTGAAGGAAGTTTCCATGAATCATCCAAATTGAAGCTCAAAAAAATCGAAAACCAAAAGTGGCCGAAATATTCAAATCAAAACCTAAGCAATTCTAGACCATTTTAGCTCAAACCAAAGCTAGAATAACACTCACCGGAGCTCAAGGAGAAGATAGAGACCGGCGGTGTCGAAAACGGTGGCCGGAGGAGGGAGAAACGGCGGTGAGGAATGTGGCCGGCGCTCGCGGGAAGAAGGGAAAGAAGAAGAAGAAGAAAAAGAAAAAGAAAGAAAAGGAAAGAGAAAGAAAAAGAAAAAGAAAGAAAAAGGAAAAGAAAAAAAAAAGAAAAAGAAAAAAAAATAAAATAAATTAAAATAATTAAATATTAATAAATAAATAATAATAAAATAATAAATTTTAATAATTTAATAATAAATAAAATAATCAAATAATAATAAATAAATAATAAAATATTAGGGTAATAATAAACCCTAATTAAATAAATATACACACACAGGCTTTATTTAATAATTTAAAAATATGTATGAGTTCATGCAAACCCGTAAATACATTTAAAATAATTAATAATACATTGTTTACGTGAAAATTTCCCCGAAAATGAAAGTCCCGGGAAAATTTTACGTAAAATACTGAAAATAATAGACAGTAATTAAAATAGGTTTAAAATACATATCAACTCGTAAAAATATCATACAAAATACAGAAATCATTAACTCTGCATATCCCGGTACAGTGTAAAAATATTTAAAAAAAACACGGGATATTACACTTCCTGTTGTTGTTGCCATTCTGCAAGCTCCGGTGACGCTCTAACATATAGACAGCGATGGAGAAGATGAGGAAGAAGAGAGAAGAAGGTCGGTGGCGGTGAGAGGCGGTCTAATGAGCTGCGGGAAGAACACAGTGAAGGTAAATGGCTCGGGTTGCAGCGTGCGGGAGAGGTGAGTTTCTGCAAAAAAAAAAAAATTTTGAAAGTATACATATATGTATATATATTAAATGAACCATACATTAAAAGTATATATATTATAATATTAATTCTTTGTCTCATTCAATCTCCACCACTCAAAAATAAAAATATCTCACTCATATATATATATATATATATATATATATATATATATATATACACACACACACACACATAAAAATAAACATATAAATGTTAAACTAATAACACAAAAAATATCATTTAAAAGTAATAATAATAAAAACCATAATTATTAAATAATTAATAATACAAATAATGTATATTTAATAAGATAAAAATAATAAAAATAATAATGCACATAAGCTGGTGTTATCAAAATAATACTAATGATAATAATAAAAATAATAACCATACACTAAATTAACGTTATTAGAATAATAATATTCGAAAATAATAAATACACACAATGAGATTTAACTTCTAAAATAATAAGTTCCAAAATAATATATTTACATAGAAAATTCAATTAAACATAAAATAATAATAATAAATCATAAAATAGTAAAATAATTAAATATAACTTTTAAACTTTATTAACACTGCATATCTTATTATTTAATAAAATAATTTAAAAACCAAGGTTATTACATGCCACCACCACACCTCACTCTAACAATCTCCCCCTTCCTTCTCCCTTTCACTGTTGCAGAGCCCCTTTCTCCCTGGTTTCCAACGCGATACAAAATAAGTAACATCAGCTTGCAAGAGTCGCCAGTGACGTTTCCAGTGGTTCCAGCTCGATTTTCTAGGCTCAATTGAATCCTTGTGGGCCAAGCAAGCTTGTTCTTAGTTCGGTTTAAGCTTAGAACGTCCCAATTGTGAGTTTTCTTTAAGTTTTAGTTTATGCCAACTTTAGTTTTTCTATTTTTTTAGCTTTATTTTTTGTGATCCATGCTTAATGTCTTTGCAAATGTTGTTGTGCGTACCTTAAGCTATTTAAATATATTTTTGTTTGATTTTTTTGAATTATTTTGATTTTTGGTGTTTTGAGTTTTCTGGCGAGTCACTATTTCGGCGACACTTGCAAGAAAATCTTTATATTTTTAATAATTTTTTTGATTATTTGGAGAATATTTTGTGAAGGAAATATATGAAAATTGTGATCCGATTATTTATTACAAAATTTTGAAAGTTTATGTGAAAAATTAATTTTTGGAAAAATTAATATAAATTAGTAAATTTGGTGTTTTAATTGGAATTATTGTTAATTAGTATTTTTTGAATAATTTTAGAATAATAAATAGTATTAAAATAATTTTCATGAATTAATTACTATTTTTAACTAATTAATAATAATTTAAGGAAATATATTCAAATAATAAGCTTATTTACTATTTTTGTGATTAAATAAAATTTTAACTATTTTTATTACATATTTGAATGATTTAAATAATTATTTTTGAATTTTATTATTTTAATTTTGAATAATTGAAAAATGAATGTTTTTTATTAATATTATATAATTTATTTGAGATTTATTAACTAATTTGAAAAATAATTAGCTTTAAGATATTTATTATTTAAATAACTTGAATTGATGTATTTTATTGATGTTCATGGATTCTAATGATTTTTATTATATTATTGTTAAATATTGATTTTTTTTTAGAACTTTGTTTCTCGATTGGGAAATTGTGCAATTCGGGGTTTCAACCCGAAGTGTTGTGCTTTAAATATTATTGAAGTGTGTTTGCTTACAAGATCAACTCTACTTTTAGTAGAAAGACATCCATTTTACAAAGGAGACTTCAATGAATTTTTGATAGAATTCTCGTAAAACGTGATGTCGGGTCAATCCTGAGTTTTGAGTTTTATAATCGAGTCGTGTCCTGGATCGAGTCACTCTTTAGAATTTCTAAAAGTATAAATTAGGTATTCGATTCTAATATTTTTATTATTCATTTATTTTCTATAATTGCATCGAGACTGAGGCCTATCGGACCAGGCCAGTCGAGTCTGTTTAGAAGAGTGCAAAACTATGAGTTATTATTATATATATGTATTGCATGTAGAATACATAATTATGAACATCAATATTTTCATATTGTATTTAAACATGAATTATTTACCAAATGATTATATATATATTTGGTATATTTTGGTATATATGTTACATATATATTTGGTATATTTCTAGTATACAATTGGCATATTTCCAGTATATGCTTGGTATCCATTTGGTTTATAAGTGGTATACTCTTGTAAAAAGCATGTCATTATGTTTAAACTATGCATTTTATTATTTCCAACATTTTCACGATTTATTTGAAGGATATCAGTAGAACGTGCTACCTAGTGGGCTGCACTAGGACTATATATGTACCAGTTCGTTAGATTTTAGAGTTAAGATTATGAAATCATTTGATGTGAAACTTGATTGCTGATTTTTGAGAATTATGGTGAGAGAGTAGTGTGATTGTAAGAGCTCGGTTAACCTAGTGTCTCAGGGCCAATCACATTGATAACGAGACTGCGAGAGCTTAGTTGACTTAGTGTCTTGGGGCCAGTCTACTATCCAAAAATGGAAAAGAAAATTATTTTGGAATTAAGTAAGTCTGTTGACTAGTGAGATATAATGATTAAGGTTACGTAATATTTTAGGGTTCTACTTTGATCTTTCATTCTAATAAATTTTTTTTTGCATTTATTATTATATAAAAGTGAATTTTAGCATTTGTGTGAAATACATGTATATGTATATTATTATACTGATGTTTGACTGTATGTGACTTTAGGTTGAATGTATATATATTATAATAATTCACTCAATGATGTCTGACTCCCCTCAATATTTTTCTTACAGGATCTTCTTCTTTTTCAAACCTTCCCTGTAGTACTATACGTCAGTCTTCTTCAGCCCCAGTTAGATTAAATAAATTTTATATTTGAACTCTTATTTTTATTCTAGAAACTACAGTAGTAGTGTTATTGTGATAGAAGTGTGTTGTATTGGTTTGAGATTTTGTATCCGTATCTTGTATGAATATTTTTATTATGTATGATATAACGATTTATTCTTATATTAAATAAAGTTTTATTTCTAGTGTATTTTTTATATTATTATTGCATGTATTTTTATTTTTAAGGGTTACTACGAATTTCGAATTCAAAAAAATTCTCGTTTTCTAGCGTTGATCATAACTTCCCAATTGAGCTTGTGATATTAGTTGATTGAGAAAGATAGTACTTACTTTTAATCAAACTGAAAGGTTAGCTATACGCGTTATGGTTTTAGTGAAACCGTGGGCATACCAAGGCTACAAGAAAGGAGACATTTACGGTATCAAAGAGCTAGAAAGAAAAACAAAGGAACCATTTTTTTATAAAGAAGGATGGTTTTGAATTTCAAATCTTAAGCAAGACAAAGAAAGCATTAAAAAAAATAGACGTATATTTTATACGTGTGATGGACATTTAGTTTATATGCAATGTGAACAAGGATCTATGATCTAATTATGTATCTTTCAAAATTTAACTTAATAAGAATCTATCTAAATAATTAGAGCTGTTTAAAAAAACTAAAAATGCTCTCCCCTCTCGCTGCTCCCAAAACCAATCCTCAGCCTGTCCTTAAACCTAACTCTATTTATCCTCTTCCTCAAACTAAACCGTCCCTATTTGTTAACCTTTTCATCAACAACCTACCTCCAACATGGCCGAACTTTGGCCTTAGAATGATTTTTACTAAGTATTGTTCTGTTCAAAGGGCATTCATTTCTAATAAACCAAGCAAGTCAGGCAAAATATTTGGGTTCGTTACTGTTCTTGAAGATAATAACATTGAAATTGTTATTGCTTTACTGAATGGAGTCTGGATTGGGAAATATAGAATCATCGTGGATTTTGCTAAACACGCGAGATCTTCACAGAAGGAAGAAGCTTTGTTTCCAAATCTTCCTCCAAAAGCCCCTCTTAAGTTCTATAATTCCGGATTCAAAGACAAATGTTCCTACCTTGAAGCTGCCACTGGCTCTAAACTCTCTCTCCTGGTTAGGACTATTTTTGTCCAACTCATATTCAACAATCTGAAGGAGAACAATGATTGGCTCTCAAACAATTTGGTGTGTAATTCTAAATCTACCTTGATGGTTGATTCAGTTCTAAAAATGATGGAGAAAAATAAAGTTCAGGCTTGTCGATGTAGACAGATGGGTGGTAACCTTTTTTTACTTACATTTAGCTCTAGCTCAGAAATGGATGCGTGGGTTGGCAAGTATAAAGATTGGCTCATGTCTGGGGCTGAGTCGGTGGAGAGTTGGAAACCCTCTAATGTGTGCAGGAAATGATTTGCTTGGTTACGTTGTGAGGGAATGCCATTGCATGCATGGTGTAAACAAGTTTTTACTAGTATTGGCAGTTTATGGGGCTCCTTCATTAAAGTCGATGTAGTAATTAAATCCAAAAGTAGTTTTAATGCTGGTAGGATCTTAATTTGCACTTTTATGCCCGAAGTCATCATCAGCCCAGTCAATCTAAAGATTAATGAAGAGTCTTTTCCGGTTAGGATCATTGAGGAACCATTCACTAATCTAATCGATGTCACGGGATTGCGTTACCTTCCTCCTCTTCTAAGGTAAGTGTCAGTTCTGACTCTTCGTTTGTAAGGGACTCTCTGATGCAAAATGATCATCTTCAGACTAACGATATTGGTCTGAAAAATTCAAATTTGGATCTGGCAACTCCCCAAATGGGCACAGAGTAGTTGAACAGCCCCATTCTAATCGCTCCCCGCACGTCTGGTGACTTGTCTACTAGAAATAAATCTCCCTGCCCCTAATGAACCTTTACCCACTTCCTCTTTAACCCATAATTCAGCTGATGCTATTGTTATTCATGTATCTAGCCCACTAGTAGAAGCCACTCAACCTGTTCATTTTACCCCAACTACTTGTGGGCCTGACAAGCCCACTTACCTTCCTCCTAAGTCATTTTCCATTGATCTACCGTCCCCTTTACAAACTAAGCCCATCTGCCCCAATCCTTTGACTCGAGATCTTTGAATAAACTTCACCATTCCATATCCATTTTATCTAACCTTGTTGGATCTACAATGGCCAAAAAAAGCAAGAAATCTAGCATTCCGAAACAGGATTCGTCTAATAGCTGCAGAACTCTCTCCTCAGATTCGCAAGTTACTGGTGGTTCAGTCTCAGATGAGGATATTTCTAACAGACATAAACTCCTTTGTATTTCACAATCTCTGAATCAGGCAGATCTCTGCAGTGAAGCTGTGACTGGCGCTTGATTTGGGCGAGAAGCTCGGTCTAGTTGTTCATGGATGTCGAGACTCTGTTATTGAGAAACTCACTGAGTTAGATGATGTGTACAAGTCCCGTTGGGTGAAACTCAATGTTGAGAAGAATGTGTAACTCTGGTGTAATGTTTTTTTATTTTTTCTTCATTATTGATACAATCCTCTTATGAATATTATCTCTTGGAATGTCAGAGGCCTCGGTAATAGTGCTAAGAAGAAAGCTATTACTAGGTTAATCAAGAAGAAATTTGTTGGTATGATTTTGATTCAGGAAACTAAATTGCCCTCTTTTGACTCTAGAGTTATCAAGCAAATATGGAGTGGTCTGGCTGCCGAGTTTGAGTACCTGCCCGCTTCTGGTTCTTCAGGGGGACTATTATTTTCCTGGAATGCTTCATTCTTTACTGCTTCCGGTGTGCATAAGGGATCAAGATGGATTATCAATGTCTATGCCCCAAATTCTTCTCGTGATCAAAATATGCTATGGGTTGAACTTTAAAATTTTTTAATGCACTATTCTATTCCAATCTTAATCGCAAGAGATTTTAATGCCACCCTGAATATTGCTGATAGATGCTCTTCTTCTACACTTCAGCCTTTAAGAAGTTTTCAAACTTTTATCCGTAACTCTCAGCTCATTGATCTGCCGTTAATTGGCAAAAAATTCACTTGGGGTAATTCTTTCTCGATGAGCAGAACTGATAGGATGCTTATCAATATGGAATGGGCATCTTCACTCCCTAACTCCAAGCAATGGTGTTTGTTAAAGGGGTTATCTGTCACTGTGCTATTATGCTATCTCTATTTGAGCAAAATTGGGGTCCCAGACCTTTCATATTCTTGGATTATTGGCTGCAGTCTCCTGACTTAATAAAAAAAGTGCGCCTTTGGTGGGAGAACTTCAGAGTCCCCTCGAATGGTAACTCTATTATCAAAAAACTCAAGCTTCTGAAGAACAAGCTCAGAATTTGGAATTAGGTGGATTTTGGTGACCTTGATACAGTGACTGTCTAATTGGAGGATGACATTGATAAAATAGATGTGGAATTGGAACTCTGTAACCCTAATGACTCATACATGCAATCCAATGTTATGAAGCATAGGGGCTTTGTGTGGCGACAACTTTGGCAGAAAGAAAAGCAAAAAGATAAAGCCTTTGGAGACAAAAATCTTGTGTTTTATGGTGCAAATTAGGTGATCGTAATACGAAATTCTTCCACCTCACAACCTCAAATAAGGCAAGGCAAAATTTTATTGGGAGTCTTTGTACTGGTGATGACGTTGTTACTGAGCGTGATGGTATTCGGAAAGTTATTCTGGAGCATTACAGTGAGGTATTCTCGAAGGAATCATTTGTAAGACCTTCTCTTTTATCCGATAAATTTTTGAAAATTGATAGTGATGAAGTTGATCGGCTGGAAGCTCCTTTCTCCTTTGATGAAGTTGAAGCAGTCGTTTGGTCCTGTGACGAAGCCAAATCACCTGGACCAGACGGCTTCAACTTTAATTTCTTTAAATCGGCTTGGGAAATTGTTTGCTTTGATATCATGGCTTTTGTCAACCAGTTCTTTGACACTGGTCAAATTCCAAAATCAATTTCTTCTTCATTCGTTGCTTTAATTCCAAAAAAGGACGATGCAAGTGAAGTTTCTGATTACAGACCTATTATTCTAATTAGAAGTTTATACAAAATAATCTCTAAGCTTTTTGCAAACAGACTCAAATCTGTTATTTCAAAAGTTGTTGGACCTCAGCAGTGCGCTTTCTTGGCAGTGTACTTGTTACCAATGAGATCATTCACTCACTTGAGAAATCTAGGAGAGGTGGAGTTATTTTTAAACTTGATTTTCATAAAGCATTCGATTCACTGAATTGGAATTACTTGGACTCAGTTCTTGCTCAAATGAATTTTAGGAACAGATGGCGTAAATAGATTTCTAATTGCTTATCATCTGCAAGGGTATCCTTTCTCATAAATGGCTCACCAACTAAAGAAATTCAACTCTCTAGGGGGATGAGGCAAGGTGATCCTCTGTCACCCTTTCTCTTCATCATTACAGCTGAAGGATTGTCTGTCATGGTTAAATCGGCGGTGGAACATGGTTATCTCTCTAGTGTTTCTCTGTGTCGAAGGTGTTAATATTTCTTTAATGCAGTATGCAGATGACACGTTACTTTTTTGTGAGCCACGTATGCAGGAGCTATTTAATGTGCGCAGAATTCTCAAATGCTTCTCTTTAGTTTCTGGTTTAATGGTAAACTTTAATAAGAGTGCGTTGATTGGTATAAATATTGAAAAGGAATGGATGGATTGTGCTGCCTCTGAACTTTGGTGCAAGTGTGCCTCTCTCCTGTATCTTACCTTGGTCTTCCAATTGGTGTCAGTCCAAAGATAATAAAGGTGTGGGACCCGATTCTTAGAAAAATTAAAAAACAAATTGGCTTCATGGAAAACCAAATTCCTATCTTTTGATGGAAGGCTGACCTTAATTAAGGCTTGCCTTAATAGCCTTCCACTTTATTTCCCGTCTTTATTTGAGTTACCAAAAACCATTGGGAAAAAGATCAATGCTCTTTTCAGAAATTTCTTCTAGGGAGGATCCAATGAGAAAAGAAAGATGCGTTGTATTAAATGGGACCTTATTCAAATGTCTAAATCTTTGGGTGGCCTTAGGGTTGTTTGCTTGCTTGAAAAGAATAAGGCTCTGCTCTTTAAGTGGTTATGGCGAATTATGAGTCACCAAGGGGAACTGACTCTTTGGCAAAAGGTTGTCTCTGAGAAGTACGAATTTCAATCAGGTATGTTTCCCCATACTCTACTACCTTCTTCTTGCTTCTCTCCTATATGGAAGCATGTTTGGTCCACTATGTATGATAGGCCCCTCTGTAATGGTTTTAAATTTTTATTGGGTAATGTTGAATATATCAAATTCTAGGAGGATATCTGGGTCATTGAAGAACCTCTTAAACTCATATTCCCTCGCTTATTTAGCATTTCATTGGCTCAATCTGCCTTGGTGAAAGATATGTGCTTCTGGGATTGTTTCAAATGGGAATGGAGCTTAAGATGGTCTAGGCCCTTGCGCTCTTGGGAGGTTGACCATATAGACTCTCTTCTTGGTATGTTAAATAACCTCAACTATGCTCTTAACTGTAAAGATAGACTGATATGGATTCATGACCATAAAGGTGCCTATTCGATTAAGTCAGCTTCTAAGGCTTTGTACTCTGATTACAGACCTCCTTTATCTTTCTCGGTGAAGGGTGTGTGGCATAGCTTGGCTCCTCCAAAGGTTGAAATTTTTGTTTGGTTGGCATTGTTACAGAAATTGAACACTAAAGCTTTGCTACTTTAGAAAAGGGTAATTGATGCATCCAATTCTTTATGTTCCTTTTGTAATTTGGAATTAGAATCTGTTGATCATCTGTTTATTTTATGTTCGTTGGCTCAATCTGTTTGGCATGGCCTTTTGAATTGGTAGGGCTTTAACTGCCTCTTTGTGCTGCATGTTTGATCAATAGGAGGGAGCACCTTCGGGCTCTGTCCAAGAGAAAGTATGGATGGTTATCTTTTTTGTAGCTTTATGGACTATATGGTGATAAAGGTTTATTGCTCTCTCAGGACCTGCTAGCTTAGGGTGATGCCATTAAAAATTTTCGACCATTGACTATATCTAATCGCACTTCCACTGGTTGGCAGCCTTCGCCATTCGGTCAACTCAAATGGAATGTTTGATGGGTTCATCTTTGGGTAAACCAGGTTTAGACGGTGTTGGGGGAGTCCTTCGAGAACCATGATGGGGTGGTAATATATATCTTCTCCATTCCTTGTGGTATTGTTGACTCAAATCTAATTTCGTTAATTGCAATTAGGAAAGCTCTCCAACTTATGACTTCTAATCCAGGTTTTCTGATGTTAAGTTTACAGTTGAATCAGATTCCTCTAATGCTGTGAGTTGGGTTAACTAAATCTTCCATTGACTGGCCTTGGGGATTTCACAATGAGTTATGTCTTATCAATAACTTAAAAGCTGTTTTTTCTTCTAAGTTCCTTCGTTCACGCAATGAGAGAGAATAAATTCATGGCGGACTCCTTCACTAAACAAGGAGTTCACAGGAACTATGAATATTTTGCTTGGTTGTAATATGTTTCTTTTGATTTTTCCGTTGTTGTTTCCGATCCCTACTTGTTACTCTTTATTTTTCTGTTAATCTTCCTGAACTATCTAGGCTTTTTTATCTGTCTTGGTTCAGCTTAGTTTGTGTGTATGGGGTGAATATGATGATTCGGTACTTGCCAAATCTTGATGTGTTTTTCCTAGATTATAATTTAATAAAATTATTCTGTCATTTATCAAAAAAAAAAAATCTGTATATTTATACTCATTTAGCAAAAAAAAAAAAAAAAAAAAGCTAGAATTAGATAAAATTAATCTCATTGGATTTATGAATATTTAGAAATTCGAAAGTTAGCTTGTTATTTAATGAAATAATAATTAACAATATACATAATCTATTCTTTATAATATATACAAATATTTTTTTATATTATTAGAATAAAATTATATTTTATATTAAATATGCAATGATTTTTATGGGGATAACAACATTTACAGTCCTAAAAGTTGTATACTTTTTATAATTAAGTCTTAAATACTTAATTCTTAACAATTAAGTTCTATAATTTTTAAAAGGTTTTTCCATTAGTCAAACTAATTTTTCGTTAGTTAACCATTAAAATTGAACTTTTTTTATATTTTAGTTTTAAAACTTGAAAATTTTTTATATATTAAATAAATATTTTTATTTATAATTTATAATTTATTATATTATTAAATTTTCATAATAACTGTATTTGTTCAGTAAAAATAATATGAAAAAATTAAAAATTAAAAATATTTATTTCTTAAATTATTAGTTGAAATAACAATGACAAATAAAATTAATGAAGTATTATTTTAAAAATTTAAAATAAATAATTTTAATTAATATATCATGTACAAATAAAATTTTTTATATTTATATAAATTCAATTAGTTTTGTCAACTTTATAATTTGTGTTAGATTTTAAACATCTATTGGATTCAATTGTCTATTTTAAATTCAATTTAGTTTAAACATTATTTAAAATATAACATAAATTATAATATTGTCAAAATTGATTGAGTTTTATCCATATAAAAAATTTATTCATTTACAATATATTAATTAAAATTATATTTTAAAAAAATTTAAAAATTTTAATTAGTTTTATTTAATGTTGCTTATTAAACTAGTAAAAAGTTTATTAATTTATGATATATTAATTAAATTTATATATTTAAAAAATTTAATTAATTTTATTTAACTTTGCTTATTAAACTAGTAATTTAAGAAAAAATGAATAAATTTTTTAAATACGTTTTTTTATTGAGCAGACAGTCGCTAAAGATAAATTGAACTTTTTTTTTTTAATTACTAAGATATCCTGGTTAGTCTTTCTCACCCTCTAGCTTTGAAATAAAGGCGAGAATTAGGCTTTCATTCAATGCCCAATTCTTGTTTGTAGAAATAAAGTGAACGAAAATAAAACTACCATAATTAATGACTGTTGTGTTTAAACAATTCCCCTTGAATCTCAATATATACAATTTTATTAAATTAATTATTAAAAATTATTTACTATTTTTATAATAAACTTTGAATATTGAAAATAATAAAACTATAATACAAAGTTCCTGAGCAACGAGAGAAATACTTTGAATTTTCTTCCAACTGGATCAAATTCTCTTGTATATGATCTACAATTTTTGTAATGCTACATTATTTTTGCATGCACATAACTAAATATTAAAAAAGGAGTACCTAAACACTTCTAAACAGTTGGATGCATATGGATTTTGCCAATATGTGTGTGTGTCTATATATAAGTCAAGCACCATTGTTATTTATTTACCAACCACTGTTAGAGCTTATGGAAACTAAACCATTACAATCATAAGTCAAAAGATCCTTCAGGCCATTCGGCGGAGAAAGAAAAACAGATGAAAGATGTGAACACAAATAAGAAATTAACTTGGTGATTGAGATCATAAGTAGTAGGTATGCTTTCAGTCACCAGCAAATGATTTTGCTATTTTCTACAAGTTTTAAAGTAGGCTGACTCTGGATCAAGACTGAAAGTGACTAATATATCATTACAATATAATAGAATACAAGATTGAGAAATGACCAGGCTATAATCTTTTTCTTCGCTCTTTTTTATAAGCTACCAGTCTCTAATCTTGCTGACATCTGCTACTCTCCATGCTCACATAAACGTGAAGCAAGGCTTTGTTCACTAAGAACAAATTTGACCATTTATGCAAATTTGTGTATTTGTGTTTTTAAATATATACATTCTCATACAACAGCAAGCTATCCCACTCATGGGCCCTCGCTCTATCCCATTCATGTTTCAATAAAACATGTCAATTTTTTTGGGATGTTCTACCTAAAACGGTTGTTTGACATTTGACAACAATCCCTTCTATAAATAAGCAAATATGGACGTACAACTTTCTCCAAATCGTGTGCCCTATAGCTTAAGCTAGGTGAAGAAACTAAAGTTATAATATTAAGCTCAAAGAATGGAGAAAATCCCCATCAAAATTCCAAACACAACAACCGTTTTCAGCAAGAAACTTTGCAAAACTGATAAAGAGCATCAACTAGTTGTACCAACTGGAGTCCTGAAGCGGTTTCCAGTTGAGCCAGAATATGAGAGGGAGTTTCCTGCATTTGACAAGCATGGCCAAGAATGGCGATTTACTCTAGCCAAACGCCAAACTGGTGATTACGAGAAACCAGTTCTTTACGAACCCAAGTGGCATGAATTTGTGGAGTCATATGGCCTCTCTAGGAATGATGGGCACGAGTATGGAGTCATTTTTTATGTTAAAGATGATGAGCCTGATAAGATGGAAGTTAGAGGCTTAAAAATGAAACCCAACAACAGACTTTGGGGTAAGTCAATTTGGCAAGAGGTGTGAGAATTTTTTGCTCATATATATATATATATATGGTGCTGGGGATAAGTTCATCATGCTTGGAAAGCCCTAGTTCTTTTGTTCTCTTTCAATAAGCAGTGTTCAACTTATACCATCATATGTCTATCATTTTGAATTTTAGCTTTGAGTTTGTGACCAGTTCTTCTTTATATATACATT
This sequence comes from Mallotus nudiflorus, assembly GCA_947683625.1. NCBI lineage: Eukaryota > Viridiplantae > Streptophyta > Magnoliopsida > Malpighiales > Euphorbiaceae > Mallotus > Mallotus nudiflorus. Next base: position 442,988 of record CANTUR010000277.1, on the reverse strand, counting down.
ATGAGAAAAGGAGTCAATAGAAAAAGCTGAAGACAAGCCATGCAGCAAGGGTGCTAGCTTGCATATATACAGAGAGCGAGAGAGGGGTTTATGGTTTTGAATAAATTTCTAGGCTATACATGATGTATTGATCGAAGCATGTGTATTTCTAGTATTTTAATTATATAGTGTGTGCTCTGACAATGCAGTACTTTTTGGTGATTTTCATGTAATTGTTTTATGAGAAACTAGCAGTTTTAGTGTGTGCTAGCTTGCACACTGAAACATTTTAGGATATCTTTGTCGAGAAATATTATGATAATAATCAAAAGTGTAGGATTAATATTAGTCAAACTAGTTAAATTAAAATATAACTACTAGAAAAATTCTAAGCAAAAAGGTCCAATTCAGCTCTAACATATGGTGCGAGGCTCAATTAAACTCCTCACATATATATATATATATATATATATATATATATATATTTACTCACCTAATATTATTCAATTGGGTCATTCAATCGAGTCATTTAACATCTAAAAAAATTATGAACTAGTCCCCAAAAATTGTTTTTCTATCAAAATATTTCAAGTTTTAAATTACAATAGACAAACTTATCCTTAATCTTAATTGCTTCTAGCATGTATCGTTGTAATGGGATATAAACTGTCACAATTAACTTAATTAAGCTACTCGCCTATTGTAATTAATTAAGCTATCTTATCCGTTGGGATTAATTAGTTAAAGTTCATGACTCTTGTTAATTAGTTTGTCTTACAAAACATCATGTCAAGGTTATTAATAACTTGACAAAATTCTTGTGCAATAGTTACACATAGTGAAGTTTTTTTTTTTTGGAAATACATAGTGAAGTTATTATTAAAGAAAAAGAAAACTATATACCAAGCAGCATGAAATTCTTAACTAAACAAGTACAATATTCCAAATAAACCTAAAATTTTATATATGTTGTTACAATAATTTTAATATTGTCTATTGCCCATTTTGACATTTCGAGTGTGTATATAAGTATAACATAAACATATAAAAATTGAAGACCACTAGCTTCTCCTAAATTCCAACTTCATTTTTGCATCAATTAACTCGATCTTTATTTATAGTGAGATCACACTACTTAATCACCGAAAAACAATATTTACTTAAATTGTATAAGAATTAATTTTATAAATTAATAATAAAAGAATTTAAATATATATATTATAATATTTTTAAAAAGTAATAACGACTAAACTATTTACAGAATTATACAGTGAAAGAAACATTATCACTAATAATTAATGTTCTTGTTTGTCTTATATTATCAACTAAGTCCTTAAAACATTAATAATTTGACTAAAGCTTGTATACATGAATTACCCTATTGATAGTCATGTTTACTGATAGTCATATTTATTGACAGTGATATTCAGTTGACATATACTTGCAACAAACAAACTTGAATTTGGATTGGGCACATAATTAATGGGATACAATCTATAACCCCTTTGACAAATCAAGAGATCATCAATTTGGAACCTAAAAATACAAACTCAATATGTTGGATTTTGATTTTGTATGGTGGGATTGTGAATTCAAGCCTACAATATAATAAATTAAAAAGAAAAAAAAAAGCATTTAAAAATATTTTGAAGGTTGCATATATATGATTTTAGAAGATATTATTTATTTTAGAAGACTTATCAACAATTTCAAATTGTATATTGCACTAACCATTTAATTAAGCTTTCAAAATGCTAAAACTAAACTTTAGTAATATTTTTTTCAATATTGTTTAAAGTGTTTAAATGATATTTTATAAATTAAAATAAAATTATTTAAATATTTAAACTAACTGAAATATATTTATAAATCATAAATTTAGTAAATTGAGCTGTTAGCTGTGGTCATAAAAGTTAATAAAATAAACTAACAAAATATAATAAATCTAAAAAGTTATGGGTGTATTAAAATTAAATTATAATATTGTGTTTCTGAAACAAGTCATGATCCTATAATGTAAATAAAAGAAACATTAGTAAAAATTAAATTGCTGACTGTTTCTAATTCTGAGTAGATATGTAGATGTTAAGCTATAGAAAATGTGGATCTTGGTGAGGTTATTCATGGCGTGATCATGACGATATACAAATTAATAAAACCATTATGTAAAATGCATATGAAATGAACATTTTGAAATTTCATTTGATGTATGCTTCACTTAATTAGGACTAATGAAGTTATAGTTTTAATTAAAATATATCTAAAGTGCATGTATATTTAAATATTAAAAAGTAAATATTAATATGATAAGAATAAATTACTTGATGAAATTAGGATTGATTAAATTTTAATTTTAATTCAAATAAAATATTTTGGTATTAAAAGATATAAATTGAAAAAAAAAAAAAGTGATCCCATGTGTATTTCAGATTGAAGATGATGTGAAAACTGACATGGACAATATTCGATAAGTATTCCTTAATTGGTGACTACATCAGCACTGTACCACTAGATGAGTACTGGTAGTTGATATTTAAATTGAAATTTTTGTATTAAAAAGGTATAAATTAAATTTGGTACCCAAATTGAAATAAATAAAAAAATTAGGTGATTACGGGTACATTTAACCCCATATTTTATATTTATTTTCTAAATAATAAATTATATATTTGTATGTGTTTTATTAATGCAAATGTTAACAATGATATATATGATGTAAAAATAATTATTATTTATACTTATAATTATAAATATTAAAGGTAATTTTTATTTTTATTAAATTTTTAGCACTAAATTTTAAATAAAATACTAATATGTGTTGTATTAGTATAATTTTTAATATTTTTATTTGTATTTATGTTTTTAATAATTTTATAATTAACGTTTTTAAAATTAAGGTTAATTAATTAAAGTTAAGAAGGATAAGACAATAAATTTATTTTTAAAATGGAAGTTGTTAGTGAAAAATTTCAAATTGGAGCTTATGTGAACTAGAATTGTTTAGTATCCTAACAAGGGTTAATTGTACCGGAAGTTACCAAACTTTATACAAAATTTCATTTTAGTTCCATAGCTTTAATTTGTATTTTTTTTGTTACAAAACATTGATTTTAGATATATGGGGAAGTCATTCAAAGAAATTACGGCTAATTTAGATGATGTGGCACACCAGAGTTATCACATCATAGGCTAACTTAGCAAAAATTATCATGTCATACTGTCACACCACCTTTTTTATAAGATTGTTTACCATAGGTTTACTTTATTTTTTCTTTTTTACAATCAATCTTTTTAAATTATGATCAATGGTCTTATAAAGAAGGTGACATGACAGTGTAACATGATAATTTTTTATTGAGTTGAAATATCATGTGACAATCTTGGTGTGTTATGTCATATAAATTAACCCTAATTATTTTAGGTGACTTCTTTATGTAATTAAAATCAATATTTTGTAACAAGAAATATAAATTAAAGTTATGGAATCATGAACCACCAGTATCCAAAGTCTATTGGGCTCTGACTAATCCGGTTTGATCTAGGTAGAATCACAAGGGAGACAAAATTCTTCTAACAACTATTTAACATGATTGCAAATATTGGTACTCGAACTCGAGATCTAACTTAAATAAGAACAACTCTCTGCCAGCTAATCTCAAAGGTTATTAGTGGAATCAAAATAAAATTTAATATAAAGTTTGGTAACTTTTGATACAATTTATCCATCCTAACAGCTACTAGCTAACAATTTAAAAAGTTAACTAAACACTATTATCTTAACTATTGAGAAGTGAACAACTAACAATTCCTCCCAACAACTGAGCTAAAAAAACCCTCTTAATCTGAAGCTAAAATTCATTTTATGTATAACTACTTGATAATCAGAAGGAGACATGTTGTCACGATCCAAAACAGGGGGTCATGACCGGCGCTAGGGAACGGGAATTCTTTTGAATCCAGAACCCGTAGCAAGCCTTAAAAATAAAAGCATGCAATACAATAAAGTAAATAAACATTATACAGCGGAATTAAATCTCCAAAGTAAAATAATAATTCATCAACTCAGTTAATAACATAAAATCCATCTCATATATATAAAATCCTTCAATATAAATTCTCAATTCAAACTTTTGAATTTAAATCTCATACATATATAATAAATACAACTCACTGAAACAACTGCTGCAGTGTCTAGAATACAAAATAAAACTCAAGTAAGCAGTTTACACAATAAGGCCGGGACGGAAGAAATCCGGTGTATAGGCTTGCTACTAAGGTCTGAGGACGAAGATTCTTTTGAAAAATGTCAACAGAGGCGAGTCAGTCCTCATTGAGTGAATTGTTATAATATATATACATGCATATCTAGATGTCAAATGCAAACACTCAATAATATATATAATAAATATATATACAGGAAAATACACACAGATGCAGCAAAACTCATTTTATATATATAACACTGAAAAATATCCGTTTATGAAGGATCAAATAGAACCCTAAATGATCGCAACCTCAAATAGTGTTAGACAACACTCTAGCCATACAGGCTCACTTATTCCAAATATATTCACTTATTCCATTTAGACAGTAAATTGGCCCCGAGACACTAAGCCGATCGAGCTCCAGCAGTCTGACTATCAGTGTGATTGGCCCTGAGACACTTGGTTAACCGAGCTCTAGCAATCACACCCTCAATCACATCACACATCAATCAAATCAATCCAATCAATATCCACAAATAGGTTAGTAATTTAACCTATAATCTATCATCGTACCGGTACGTACTCAGTCTTAGTACTGCTCACTAGGTAGCACGTTCTATTGATATCCTTCATTTAAAATAAACTCATACATTCGTAAAATAAATGATGCATAACATTAATTTAAATAGCAATATAAACCATATATATACTAGAAAAATACAAAAAAATAAACCAAGTATATTTCGAGTATATATATGTCAAACAAATACAATTCAATTATAAAATAAATAAAAAATAAACCATATATATACTTAAAAACATTTTAGGTATAAATCAAGAATAAAACATGCATTTAATTTAAAATATACCAAAAATATACCTAAAATATACTTAAGCATTTATTAAATTATTTATGGATATTTCATACAATTAAAACATACATTTCTAAAAACATGCATTCTAATACATATATATATATATATATATATAAAATAACAACTAACAGTTGTGCACTCCACAAGACGGATCTGACGGGCCTGGTCCACTAGGTCTCGGTCTCAGTGCAACTAACAAATAAAATATTAACACAAAATTAGAATAAATCTAACGTAATTTCTAGAGACTCAATCTAGAATACTGGACACAGACAAGGAATAGGAATTTGACTGAATGTCACGTTTTATGAGAATCCTATCAAAAATTCGATAGAACCTTCCCTGTAAAACAGACATCTCTCTACTCAGAAAGTAGAGTCAGTCCTACAAGAAAACACACTTCGAATACAAATATCCACATCACTCCTTAGTAGAATTCCCAAACTACAATTCTACCGACCGAGGTTCACAATTCACGAGATATACACATAATATATAAAAATTCCAAAAATACCCTTTATATACCAAAATATAGCAATTTAGATATTAAAACACTAAAAATAATTATTTTACCGATAATAATTACCTAAAACCCTAATATTAATATAATATTACTAAAAATCAATAATTCTCAATAAATTCACAAATATTAACAGAAATTCATTTAATAAATCCAAATTACTTAATTAGCCCAAAAACATATTAAAAATCACTAAAACTCATTTATTTACAAAAATAGTATATTATATATAATTTGAAAATAAATTTCAAAAAATAATTTTAATTAGTTAAAAATAGTAAATAATTTGTAAAAATCATTTTTATACCTCAAATAATTATTAAAACCAATTAAACTTAATATTCAACTAATATTACTACCAAACTACCAAAATACCCCTAATATATAAAAATTCACATAATATACTATAATTATTCAAAAATTCACTAAAAATTATCTAATTACTCAAAAATTATTTTCTCAACATATAATTCAATAAAATCAATAATTATACTCAATTAACCAATTAATCTTAACAAAATACACATTTAACCTAAATTTCCAAAATTCACATAAACTAAATAAAATTATATCAATTACACAAAAATTATAAATTAAATTCTAAAATTAATTTCAACCTCTATAAACACCAAAAATCACAATTTCACAATTTATTTAATTAATTTATGAAAATTAGAAAATATTAATAAAATAATAAAAAATTCACAAAAATCAAAATAAATTCCAAAAATTCCAGGATGTAGATTGAGCTAGTAGAAGCAACTTTTATGAAGGAATTTAGCTTGAATCATTAAGATCAAAGTTTAAAAAAATCAATAAACTCAAATGGCTGAAAATGAGATCAAACTTAAATCCTTACTAAATCGAGTTTTCAAGCTAAAAGAAGCTTGGAATCGGCTTCTATGGGGCTTTAGGAGCAAAATGGCACTGAAATCATTGAAAACGGTGGTCGAAAAGTGGTTGAACGAAGGTGGCTCGATTCTCGGCTTCTTTGGGTTCAACAGCGATCATCGGCGCCAGAGAGGGTGAAAGAGGGTGGCGGAGCAGCTGGGGAAGGTGGCGACACTCCAAAAGGCACAATGAATGGAGGGGAACAGGATTTGCAGTGGTGATGGGTGAGGGGAGGGTGTCGGGAACTTGAGGTAGGGGATAATGGCAACAAACGTAATTTCTATAAGTTATATATATATATATATACACACACACACACACATGTATATGTATATATATTATTCAAATTTTCAATTATGCATGAAACCATGCAATATACTATAATGAACTAACGTAAATAAATAAATTGTTATTTAGGTATTATTTTTCCAAAAATATAAGTTTCGGGAAAATTTTATGTAGAAAACTTAAAATAATTAAAAATTAACTTTAATTATTAACAAAATAATTAGATAGTCAAATATATATAATAAAATTATTAATACTGCATATCGCGATATAGTATAAAAATATTTAAAACATCAGGTTATTACACATGTGTCTTGTCACTAATACTTGATTTGAAGAATAACAATGATTTGAAAAAAACAGATGGAAATGAAATTTTGATCCAATTAAATATGAAATGAGAAAAAATAGATATCTAATTAACTTAACTTTAAGATTTATAAAAAAAATTGTCTTTTTGTTATTTTAACATTGTGGATCTCTTTTATAAAAAAACATTGTGGATATTTGACAAAATAAATTCATCTTATTATTATTAAAATCTACTAGATTATATAAAATAGCTTATGTCTTGAGGTGTTTCCAATTTCAAATTTATATATTGCAAATAGTTCAAATATTATATGATTTTATTACTTTTTTGAGGTCATGCGTACTAATTAGTGTAAGCTTTGCAGGGTTAGATAAGGAACAAATAAACTACAACCTCAAGATTGTGCCAAAGTGAAAATTAATTTTTCAGTTATATTGACACACTACAAGAAACTAGGGTTATTCTCAAATTCAAAATTAAATATAACCATTCTCACATTTAGCCACACTTTATTAAAGTGACTAGGAGGTAAATTATAAATTTTTATTTCTCTACATTTTTAAATGTAGAATATATTACCAAGTCAAATAAATTTCTTGATAAGGTTAATTAACCGCTCAAACTGATGGTGGATGGGACAGTAGTCGAAGTTTGGTACAATGTTTCTTAAAAAGATCTTGACCAAATTAAAGGCTTTGTAAGAATGTCGGCTATTTGATCTTCATTGGAAATAAATGGCACATTGGCAATCACCTTTCCATGGTGAATTTTCTCTCTAACAAATTGGCAATCCAACTCAATGTGATTTGTGCAAGCATGAAATACCAGATCAGTACTGAGATAAATGGCATCGACATTATCATACCAAATAGTGGCAGGAGGCTAGACAACCCAATTCACTGAGCAAGGAATGAAGCTATATAATTTCGGCACTTGCATTAGCCATGGACTTATATTCACTTTCTATTGAAGAGTGAGCTATAGTGGGTTGCTTTTTGCCCAAGAGATTAAATTGGTGCCCAAATAGATAACATATCCATTAGTTGATCGTCTATCAGTGGGGTAGCCCCCTCAATCACTATTTAAGAAACATTAAATTGCAAAAGAGGAGTGTTTAGAGAAGAAAAGTCCATATCGCTTAGTGTGTTGCGAGTAGCGTAGAACTAGTTTGAGTGCTTGCTAATGCATAGTAGTAGGATTGGAAATATAAATCACCATGTTCAAAGGGTGCACCCGAAGTCTTAGTAAGTGCTGCCATTGGTGTAAGGCATGGTTTGCACTCGGACATCTAAAATTTTTGTAAAAGATCATAAATATTTTTTCCTGAGAGATTAAAAGGACATTAGGTAGATGTAGAACTTCTATACCCCCAAAAAAAATTTCAATGTCCCCAAGTCACGAATAGGAAAAGTGCACTGAATTTGAGTTATAAACCAATCAACAAGAGTATATGAGGTGTAAGTAACTAAGATGTCATCGACATAAATAAGAACAAAGAGCTTAGAGGTACCATTACACTATATAAACAAATAAGTGTCTGCCTTGGAGAATTAAAAACCCAATTGAAGTAGAAATTCAGAAAATTGATAAAACCATGCACAGAGAGATTGCTTTAACCTATACAAGGACTTATGAAGATGATAAACATGATCAAAAAAATTAGAATCAATAAACCTAAGGAGTTTTTCCATATATATTTCATCTTTTAAAGTCCCATAAAGAAAAGCATTCGAGATGTCCAATTGTCTAACATACCAATTCGATATAGTAGCAAGAGATAAAATAGGGTGGATAGTAGTATATTTAATTACTCGACTGAAAGTTCTAGATAATCCACACCATGTTCCTATGTATAGCCTTTGGCCACAAGTCGCACTTTATAGCACTTAATACTACCATTGGCTACAAAGCATGATTTGTTTCCAATAATGTTTTTATAAGATGGGAGAGGGAACAGTGTCCAAGTATTATTAGAAATAAGAGCATCAATTTCCTTCATCATTACATTCCGCCATTCAGCATATGGTTTGGCTTGATTGTAAGTGTTTGGTTCCTATATTAAATATTATATTATTGTTTAGGTAAATAAGTGAGCTTGGCATTTGTGAAGTGTAGTTGGGTGAAGGTTCATATGGTGGGCTCTTATAGGTTGGGTAAGAGGATTAAGATTAGGTTTAGGAGTAGAAGAAGTGGACATTGAGGTGGTTGGGTTGTTGTAGGAGGATAAGTTAACAATTAAATTTAATTTGGGAAAGGTTGGAATGGGTTGAGATAAGGATATATAAGATATAGGAGATTTTTTATAGGATATAGAATTAGAAGTGGACATAGAAGAAAAGGGTGGTGTGGGTGGATGAGGTTGTTGAGAAGTGGATAAGAAAGAAAAAGTTGAATTTCAATTAAAAACCATAACTGATGGAGCTCTAGAGTCCCAATGAGTTGAATGACTTATAATATGTAGCCAAGAGGAAGTGTCCGGATGAGGGGATGTGGGAGTTGGATGTGACTGATAAGGGAAAACTGTGACATTAAATTTAGCATGCCTTGCTAAGTATGTATGATTTGTTTCCCAGTCTAAACAATGAGAAGCATAATAGATTTGACTTTGACTAAGGTAGACATAAAGTAAATAATGAAAAGCATTATGGTGGTTATAGGGTCGAATGAAATGGAATATGGCACATCCAAAGGGCTTCATGTCTAGGTAATTAGGATCTTTGCCAAAAAGAATTTGATATGGGGACTTATGTTTTAAAATTGGACTTGGTGTTTGATTAATGGATTGAATGCTAATTGTAAAAGCAAAATTCCAATATTTTAGGGGAACATGACCATGAGCTAACAAAGTTAAATTGGTATTAACTAAATTGAAAATTTTTCATTCAAATGTCCCATTTTGTTCATGGGTGTAGGGACAAACAATTCTATAAACAGTGCCATTAAATTGAAATAGTTTACTTAGCTTTTAATATTCCCTACCTCAGTCGGAATGGAAAGGTTTAATTTTGGCACTAAATTATCTATCAACAAGAGATTGAAAATAAAGAAAACATGAATATACATCACTTTTATTTTTTCTAAAAATAAACCTAAATAAATCGAGTATAATCATTAATGACTAAAATAATATAACGATGTCCAAGCCTTGAGATTACTAGAGTAAGGCCCCAAACATTAGGAAAAATAATATCAAAAGGAGCATTACTCTTATGCTCAACACTGGCTAACGAAAAATGAGACATCTTTCCTAAGAAACAAGAAGAACATGATTGAGACTTAAAGCTAGAATAAGGCAAATAAAAACATTTGACAATGTTGGAGATAGTACACATATTCTAGTGTCCAAGGTGTTCATGCCATTATTGAAAAGTTAGAGTGGTGGTAAGATAGGTAAACTTCATTAAAGGATGCAAGCGATAGAGTCCATTCTCACTGAGACCGTGGAGGAGCATCTTCTTGGTGAATTGATCCTTAAAAAAAATAATGGGGTAAAATTCAAAAAAGCAATGGTTATCAAATATGAAATTTTAAACATACAACAAATTTTTAACAATTTTAGGAACATGGAGAACATATTTTAAAGCAAGATTACCACCTACCAAAGGGATAGATATTGTACCAGTATTAGCAATTTGAAGCCCTTGGCCATTACTAACATGTAGAGTGTCATTATCGTGATACTCATATATTATTTATAGTTTAGAGAGGTACCACCAATATCAGGTTTCCAAAATGGTTAAGAGACATGGCCACTATAGCTATGATGTGCGAACTAACGAGGACCAATATAGGATTAGTGAGCCTGTGGTGGGAAAGAGGGCTATGAAGAGTTCTGCTTGGAATAACGTAGACGACAGTTGATTATATGGTTGTGCTAGCCACATATTTCACAAGGTGCATGAGGACGACGTTGAAAACCAAAATTGATATATGCAGGGGCAGGTTAACATTGCGGGGTAAGCAATAAGGGAGTAGAAGGACTGCGCATAACAACATGAGCAAGTGGTGGTTCCTGTGTGGCTTTGAGCATATTTCATTAGCCATAAGTTAAGCATGCGATTCGTAGAAAGGAACAGAATTAGGGCAAAGATTCAATGTAGTAATAATACTATGAAAGTCACTTCCAATATTATGATAAACTATTTCATTAAATTCAGCAGATGGAAGTGAGTGACCAATAGTGCTAAGTTCATCAGCCAAGGCCTTAGCATGTTGTAAATAGGCTAAAACAGAAAGGTCATTCTTCTTAAACTCCTATAATTCAACATTAAGTTATAGCTGATGATTTTGTGAAATTGATTTAAAAGCACGAGCTAGTGCTTCCCAAACAACAAAAGATAATGAAAGATTAATAATATTGGAGAAAATATCTTTGGTGAGGGAGGAGAGGATCCAAGATAAGAGAAGTTGGTCTTTCTTGAACTAAAGATCATATGCAAGATTCAGGATTTAGGTGATTAATATCATTGTTGAGGTAATAGTTTGTGGAGGAGCAATGGAGGTACCATCGATGAAGCCATAGAGATTCTAGTATTGAAGGAGCGGGATGAATTGAGCCCGCCATGCTAGGTAGTTTTTGCCATTGAGTTTGATAGAGAAGGTATGGGTAGAAGATGATGAGAGAGCGTGTGTAAAAGTGTTAGAGACAGGGATAATTTGTTCAGCCATGAGTGAGGATGAAGGGTTCAAAAAAATATATATTATTCAGAGCAAAAGCTCTGATACTGATGCGGGCATTGAAGAAATTACAATTCAATTTATGGAAAATTATGAAAAATTGCATTAGTGGCATTTTCATAATTTTCATCAACTTTGGAGTTTTAGATTATGACTCGACAGGTGCCTAATTTGATTGAAATCAGCCCAACGATTCTATGTCACAAGCGTTGCTTGTGTGCTACGTTGCTTTTTGAGCAAATTCCATAGTTTAGGCCTACAAACTGGCAATTTTCTATTTTTGGTTGTTTTAAGGTTTTTTTTCATATTTTGTTTAGAATTCTTTTGTTTAGAGTTTTTTTCCCTATTTAAGTTGTGTTTTGGACTTTTGGTTGTGTTATTGATTAATAAGAAATTTTGAATTCCCTTTGATTCCCAAAATTCTTTGAATTTTGATACCTATTTCCTGAATTTACAAATTACAGTGTCACGACCCAAAAATAGGAGTCATGAATGGCGCTAAGGAATGAGAATTCTTTCGAATCCAAAACCTATAGCAAACCTTAGAAAATAAAAACATTCAATAAATAAATAAAAGTACCACTGAAATAAAATTTTTCAAATCGATATATAAAAGAAATACTCCAAATCCTTTCATAAATGAATATATTTATACAATATTCAAATACAACTCTCAAAGTACAAAGTATCAAAACAAAACAATACTCTTTTGATACAATAACACTATTACTGCAGTTTCTATAATACAAATCAGAGTTCAAAATATACATTTACATAAAATAGTTGAGACAGAAGAATACCGACGAAGAGTTTTACTACTAAGGTCTGACGATATAATATCTCGTGAAAAAAAATAATTAAGGGGGGTCAGACCTCACTGAGTAAATTATTATACTATATATACATGCAATCTAAACCATAACAATCAGACACCCTTATATATATATATATATATATATATATGTCAAACTCTGCTTTATATATATAATAAATGCAGAAAACATTTATTTTAATACATGTAGGATCAAATAGAACCTTATTAATCGCAACCTCAATCAACCATATCATCATATATATATAAATAAATGTCAAACTCTACTTTTATATATATAATAAATGCAAAAACCATTTATTTTAATACATAAAGGATCAAATAGAACTCTATTAATCGCAACCTCAATCAACCATATCATCACTCTAGCCATACAGGCTCACTTAAATCCAAATAGATCATTTATTCCATTTTGGATAGTAGACTGGCCCCGAGACACTAAGTCAACCGAGCTCCAGCAGTCTGATTGTCAGTGTGATTGGCACCGAGACACTTTGTCAATCGAACTCCAGTAATCACACTATCAATCACATTACATCTCAATCAAATCAATCATATCATTTTCAATCAAATTGATAATTACCACAAGTAATTCCTCACTCAAACCTAAATCTATCGCACCGGTATGTACACGATCCTAGTGTTGCCCACTAGGTAGTACGTTCTATTGATATCATTCATTTAAAATAATTCATATATTTACAAAATAAATAATGTAGAATGACATTCATAATAGTAAAATAAACCATATATATACAAAAAATATACCTAAAATAAACCAAGTATATTTCGGTATATATATGTCAAATAAAACCTGAAATATACCAAAGATAAACCAATGATATCCTTAAAAATAATTTAAGTATAAATCAGTAATATAATATGCATTTATTTAGAAATATACCTAAAATATACTAAAAATATACCTAAAGTACACAAATCATTTAATAAAATAATTATGAATAAATATACATTTAAAACATGTATATGTACTAAAACATGCATTAAGTTTGACATATATCCAAAAATATACTAAAAATAAACCTAATTATCTAACATGCATATATCAAAAATAAAACCTAAATATACCAAGATATAGTAAATGTATATTGAAAATATGCAAACATATATATCAAGATATACTAAGAATAAACCGAAAATATACTAAATCATATTACAAATTAAATTACTTTTAAAAACATATAATGAAAATGAAAAAAAAAAATCCTAAGTCATGCATCATATATGTAATGCATATATATACAATATAATAACTCATTGATTCGCGCTCCATAAGACAGATTCAGCGGGCTTAATCCAATATGCTTCGGTCTCGGCACAGCTAGAAAAATAAAATAACAACAACAATCAGAATAAACTTCTAATTTTTACACTTTTAGGATTACTATAGACAGACTTAATTAAAAATTCAAAACTAAACTCAGACCAATTGTCATATTTTACGAGAAATCTATTGAAATTTCGACAGAACCTCCTTTATAAAATAGACATCTCTCTACTAAAAAGTAAAGGTGGTCCTGCAAGAGAAACACACTTCGAATACTAGAATTCACACAACCCTCGGTTGAGATCCTGAACTACACAATTCTCCAACCGAGGTCCACAATTCATAAACCAACAATATTAAATAGTAAAATAATAAAAATCATCAAAAACCCATAAAAATATTTAAAAACCTTAAATAATTATAAAATCAACTAAAACATAATATTTAACTATAATTAACACAAAATTACACATTTACCCCTATAATACAAAATACACATAATATATTAATATTACTTAAAAATTCTATAAAAATTCTATAAAAACATAAAAATTATTTTCTCAACATATATATTACTAATATCAACTAAAACACATTATTAAACAACAATTTCAACAAAAATTCAAATATAACCTAATTAATCAAAAATCACATAATACAAATAATTTCCTCAAAAATTTATATAAATTCACAAAAATAATTTTATCAACATATATTTTACCAAAATTATCTAAAACATATAGTTAAACAATATTTTCAACAAAAATGCTTATTTAACTCAAAATTCCAAAATTCTCATAATATAAAATTATTTATAAAAATTATATAATATATTCAAAAAATGTATTTTCTCAATATTAGAATTACTAACATAATATACTAACACTAAATTAACCCAATTCATAATTAAAATAATTAATTAACAAAAATTCAATAATTAAATATAAAATAGTCAAAAATTAACCAAAATAATTTAGATCAACTAGTATATATATAAATCAACCCAAAATTAATCAAATAATTAAAATAAATTCTGAATAATTAAACAAATAATATTTAAATTAACTAAAATCCAAAATCAACCTAAAAACTATCAAAAACAACAACCTAACAACCAACATCTAACTACCACTAACTTACTAACTTGCTAGGGATCAAGGGCAGAGGGAGGGCTACTACTACAAGTGCCAGAGTTGTTGTTGTCTCCAATGACAGTAGGTGGTGATGGTGGTGGAGCTGGGCGTCGCGGCAAGAGGCTGATGTTGCTGGTGGTCTTAGCGCGAGGAGAAGGAGGTTGTTGCTGCTTCGCAACTTCCATGGCTTCAGATGGCCCTCCCCAGCAGTCATCGATGTACAGTGGAAGGTGGAGATGTTGGTGGTCGTCTGGCGTGAAGGTTGGAGAAGCATAGTAACAGGGGATGGCTCAGATCTTATGAGAGGGAAGAAAAGAAAATGGTTCTGCACATTTGGTTATATATATATATATATATATATATATATATAGGTACACACACATGCACAATAATATACGCAATATAAAATCAACAACAATTAAAATTAATACTATTAATAAAATAATTGGATAATAAGAATAATATTCATAATAATATTAAACAATAAAAATAATACTAATGAAAATAATAACATTAATAATGGTAGTGGAATAATTTAAAAATATTAATAATACTCAAATCACGTCAATTAATAAAATAATGTTAGCACTTAAAAATAATAAGTTTCAAAATATTATATTTACGTAGAAAATTCAATTAAACATAAAATAATAATAATAATTAATCACAAAATAGTAAAATAATAAAAATTCAACTTTTAAATTTTATTAACACTACATATCTCATTATATAATAAAATAATTTAAAAACTAGGGTTATTACATATAGGTTGTAGAAGATTAGTGTTCGACAGTCATGCGCAATTCAACGAACATTAATTTCTTACTATTACTCTTTCGCTATGTCAGTTTGGTATCAGAACTGTGATCCTTGAACAAGATGTCTCATAGACAACAACAGTAGTAACCACAACAACAACATATATCGTCACCTTGAGCAGCGATTTGAACAGACAATGGAGCGATTTGAGCAGATGACTGCTCTTTTGGCAAATCAGAATAGAAAAAATCTAGCCCCACAAAATAATAATAATTTTATGGATAATTTTAATAGAGAGGTTAGTGATGATGAGGAGGGAGAAGAGTATAATGAAAAGAGTTTATTCTTTGATACTAAAAATGGTGAGGATGAAGATGCAATTATTGAATATGAACCAATATTTGAAGAAGAAGATGAGAGTGATAAGGTATGCAATGAATTATTAAAAAGTGGCTATCATCAAATTTGGATTCGAGCTGACGATGAATGGAAAACAACCTTTAAGATAAGGGAGGGATTGTATGAGTGGCTAGTTATGTCGTTTGGGTTATCGAATGCACCAAGCACTTGCATGTGTGTTATGAATCAAATTTTGAGGCCTTTCATTAGTAAGTGCGTTGTTATGTACTTTGATGATATTTTGGTTTATAGTGCTAATCCAAATGAGCACCTTAATCAGTTACAAGATGTCCTTACTATGCTGCATAGGGAGAAGTTCTATGCAACCATTAAGAAGTGTGTATTTTTTGCTGCCAGTGTGTTGTTTCTTGGGTATGTGGTGTCAGGTAAAGGATTGCAAGTAAATGAATCAAAAGTAGAGGCTGTGAGATGTTGGCCAAAACCTACCACATTATCGAAGTGAGGAGTTTCCATGAGTTGGATTCATTTTACAAGCATTTTATTCCATATTTTAGCAGCATTATGGTGTTTATCACTAATTGTATGAAGCAAGTGGGAAGATTTATGTGGACAAATAAGGCAGAAAAGGCATTCAAGTTGATCAAATTACACCTTACTACAGCTCCCATTTTAGTGTTCCTTGATTTTCATACACCTTTTAAACTACATTCAGATGCTTCTAATAAGGTGGGAATTGGGGCTATTATGAGTCAAAACAATAAGCATATTTTAATGAGAGGTTGTCAGGGCCTAGATTGCGATATAGTACCTAGGATGTCAAATTTTATATTGTGGTTTAGGCGATTAAACATTTGTGTCACTATTTATTTTAAAGGGATTTTATCTTATATAAAGACCATAAAGCATTGAAGCATTTACATTGGCAAGATAACATTTCTACAAGACATGCTAGTTAGGTCACTTACCTTCAAACATTTACCTTTATGGTGAAGCATAAGTCAGGTGTGACTAACAAAGTAGCAGATGCATTGAGCATGTGAAAGAGTTTGTTGGCTCAAATTTCCATTGAGGTACCTGGTTTTGATTCCTTTGCAAAAATACTTAAGACTGACCCATATCTTTCTAATATTATGGCTAAGGTTAAAACAGGGGAGAGAATAGATTTCCTATTGTATGAAGGATTTCTGTTTAAAGGTAATCAACTATGTGTCCTAGATTGTAGTTTACGTTTGAAGATTATTAAGAAATTACATGGTGTAGGCATGAAAAACGAGATAGGACCATGCAGTTGGTACAGGCTCGATATTTCTGGCCTACCATTTATAGAGAAGTGGAAAAACTAGTGCAACGATGTCGAATTTATCAAATTTCTAAAGGGAAAACATCCAATATGGGTTTGTATATGCCCTTACCAATTCCTTCATAACCTTGGGTGGAGCTTGGTGTGGACTTTGTGCTAGGCTAGCCATGCACACAGTAAGGTAATGATTCCATATTTATGGTGGTCGATCAGTTTTCAAAGATAGTGCATTTTATTCCATGTAAGAAAGCCATAAATATTGTTCATGTTGCTCAATTGTTCTTTAAGGAAATTTACAGACTACATGGGTTGCCTATATCTATTGTGTCTGACTAAGATACCAGGTTTCTTAGTCATTTTTGGCATAGTTTATGGAAAATGGTGAATACATAGGTTAATTTCAGCAGTGCCTATCATCCATAGACAGATGGGCAAAGTGAGGTAGTGAATAGGTCTTTAGAGAATCTACTAAGGTGTTTAGTAAGTGAACATATGAAGAGTTGGGATCAAAAGCTGTGTCAAACAGAGTTCACTCATAATTTACAATCAATCGAAGCATTGGATTTAGCCCTTTTGTTATGGTATATTCTTTGGTACCAAGAGGACCGCTAGATTTAATTCCTCTTCCAGAAAAAATGAGGGTTAGGCAAGGTAGAGGATTTTTTTAGTGGATTACAAGAAGTTCATAAGGCTGTCCATAACAATTTGATCCAAGTTGCCTCAAGTATAAGCAAGCTGTTGACAAGAAAAGGTGACATGTTGAGTTCGATGTGGAGGATTACGTGTGGGCAGTCCTTACCAAGGAGAGATTTCCTGTAGGTGAATATAACAAGCTATCTACCAAGAAAATTGGACTAGTGGAAGTCATTGAGAAGATCAATCCTAATGCCTACCGTTTGAAGTTGCCTAGCCATATTCATACTGCTGATGTTATTAATGTTAAGCACTTGATTCCCTATATAGGTGATTCTTCAGAGAGTTAGATTCATGGGTAAATTCTGTCCATCCCGGGGAAAATGATGCGGGCGTTGAAGAAATTGCAATTCGATTTATGGACAATTATAAAAAATTGCATTAGTGGCATTTTCATAATTTTCAGCAACTTTAGAGTTTTAAACTTTGACATGACATGAGCCCAATTTGATTGAAATCAGCCTAATGATTCCAAGTCATAAGTATTGCTTGTGAGCTACATTGCTTTTTGGGTAAATTTCATCATTTAGGCCTCCAAACTGGCAATTTTCTATTTGGTTGTTTTAGGGTTTTTTTTTTCTTATTTTATTTAAGATTCTTTTGTTTAGGGTTTTTTTTTCCTATTTAAATTATGTTTTGGACTTTTGGCCATGTTGTTGATTAATAAGAAATTTCAAATTCCCTTCAATTCTTTGAATTTTGATATCTATTTCCTGAATTTATGAATTACAAATTATAAAAGATTAATATTCGATAGTCGTGCACGATTCAATTAGCATTAATTCCTTATTATCACTTTCAGATACCATGTCCAAACTCAGAGTTTGGAGAAAAATTTCTTGTATTGTATTCCATTGATGTACATGAATATATACAAAGCCATAACTAGAAGTTATTACAAAAGGATAAGTACAATAATAGAGGTAAATTTAAATTACAATATAATTAAAAAGAATAGAAGCCTTAACATTGATTATATTGGAGTTCATCTAATTTTACATTAATTTTATTTTAAATACTAAATTTTAATCAATTTCATTTCAGTCATCAATTATGAGTTTTTTGTTTTTTGGAAATTTTGTACAAGAAAATTAAAACATTCACATTAAACATCAATAAAATCAAAACAAAAGTACTTCATTGTGCCCACATATTTCACTAGTGAATTCTAATGTCGCATGTTCAAATTCTTACATCACATGCTCAAAAACTGAAAACTCTTTTTTTTTTTTTTTTAAATCTCTAAACGCATCATATTTCACTTCTAAAGGTGATTTCAGCCCACTCTTGTGCTTGATTCCTCACTGTTCATATCGGGCACTTGCAATATTAACATTTAAAACAATAATATTTTCATAACTTTCCATTTCTCAGATATAAGGAACATTGCTAAATAAAGACTAACAACTTTCCAAATGATGAATCTTCGAAAAGCCACATGCACATTTGCGAAACATGTAAATATGATGGCTCAGTAGCTAACAACACAACTGACAAAGTAAATGTGAGACACTACACTTACGTTCGCTTATTTTTGCAACTACACCTTCAACAGTTGTAACCACTTCCCCCAATGTGCCACAAGCCAGCTCCAACTCCGGCTCTGTGATTTGAACACCGCAGTATCATATGGATGAATGTGCTTGACTTGGTCAATAATTAACAACCACATAAAACTGAAGTAAATAACACGTGAAAGAGGAGAACCAATAGCATAGTTTTCCAAACTCTAGTCAACATAGTAACAGAGTACAATGGCCAAGTAAGAACATAATCTTGTAAAATTAATATACTGCATACACTTAAACCATCATTGAAAAGACAAAACTTTTTAGCTTTTCTTGTCTCAAAGCAAAAAAGATGATAAAGCTGATCAAGAATATAAAAAAGTTATGTACGTCTAGCCGACCATGATACATCACAAAAATTTTAGGGATAGTTACTAGTTTACTTCTAATCTTATTTAAAATTTATTTTTTTGAAATTTCAATTTTTTGAACAATTAAATTAAACCGATGGAATTTAAAAATTCAAAATGAACTGAGCGAAGGTTGTTGATTGCAACATAAAACATTATATATATATATATATATATAGACACACACAAACAAAATAAGCTTCTTTAATCATTTTTATTATGTATGATGATTTTCACTTCTTACTAGGGATGAGCATGAGTCTTAGAATCTAAAAAATCGAATTGAAATTTTCTATAAATTATTTGACTTTCTTCAAACCAAATTATACCAAATATTTTTATTGGGATAGGTCCAAAAAATTTAAATTTTTTGAAATGAAATCAATTTCGAACCACTCTAAATTGTATTAAACTTAAAAACTAGAACTATAACTGATAATTTAATAGAATTAGAAATATATATATATATATATATATATATATATATATATATATATATATATATATATATATATATATATATATATATAAAGTATAGTGTATTATAATTTTTTTATATATTTGGACCTACTAATTTAATATGCAACCTAAAATAAAATCAATTTTAATTATTTGAAATATAAAACTGTACTCATCAATCAAATTATTTTAAATCACAAAAATAAATATTAAAATAGTAAATACTATTTAGAATATTGTAATATAATTTATGTTGAAAACTTTAAATTCACATTCAATAATAAAATTGTAATACACTATACTTTTCAATAGCTTTAGTGTTCTTATTAGTATTTTATGATATATATTATTTATATAAATTTTTCATAAAAAATAATGATAAAATAAAATTTATAAAAAAAATTAATTTTATATAGAAATGAAATAGTTAATAGTTTAATAATTTAATTTAAATTATATTTTTATTTATTTCTTAAAATTGGAGAAAAACCAATTATCGAACTGAAAATTTTATTCTCTGAACTGAACCAAATAAAAAAACTTGGAGCAATTTCAGAGCCTTAATTTTTAAATCTCTGATATTTTGGAGCAATTTAATTAAGATAAAATAAAAATAAAAATATAGTTATTATAATTAAATTAAATAATTTCTTAATAAATAAAAAATTAATTTAACTAAAATCAAGAAATAAAAGTTAAATTCAACCACTATAATTAATAAAATAAAAACTAGCATAAAATAATATTTAATTTTCTATTTTAGTTTGATAAATAAAAATATTTTTTTATTTCTAATAATTTTTTAAATAAATAATTAGAATAAAAAAAGTGTAATATAAAATAAAGACATTGTCAATTTACTATTTAAAGGCACATGAACAATTTAACCGGGTTAAATATGTTACTGTTTAAAATAAAATATTTCTAAAATCTTAAAATTCATAATTAAATAATCAACAAAAATTGAATAAGAAAAAGTAAATTTTATTTTAACTTTGAATTGATATTATTCAAAACTAATAAATATGAATAAAATATTTTTAAATTTAAATTGAAATAAGTGAATATTAAAAAATTATATTGATTGTTTTAAATTCAAATTAATTGTTATAAATAAAAATATTTTTAAATTTATACTTTCTATCTTAATTAAATTAATGATATAAAAAAAGAGTGATAAGAATTATTATTTTACAAATTTAATTAATAAAATTAAAATAATTAAAATATTTTAATATTGACAAAGTTATAAATAATATAAATCAAATAAATCACATTTGCATCTATCATATGACGTGATAATTATTTGTTAATAATTTATTTTATATTTATTTGTGTGAAACTAATATATCTCATTTTAAATTATTCAAAATCTAATAGTCTTAATTTCTTACTACTTTTTAAACAATATCTATAAAAGAATAAAATAAAATTAATAATATTTTGAAGACTACATTACATTTAAGAAAAATTATAGACTTTATATTTTGAATCATAAAATTTTAAAAATAAATTAAATCATCAATAAAAATTACTTTTAAAGATATCAGTTTTATTTTACTTTCATATACACATTATTCAAGTGTATACATGTAAATAAAATATTTTTAATTTTTTATATGTGGATCTTTTTGATATAGGTCGAATAAATTTCATGATAAGGTTTAATTAATTATATTTTATATTTATTTTATTTCGGATAATAAATTTTAATTAATTTTATTTTAATTACAAATTTGAGTTGGTATTTAACATGTATGTTCATATTTCATATATTCTTTTCAAATCTACCTGCCACATTAGTAAAAAGCTACAGATGACTTGTCGATAATACTTAAATTAAAATTTAGTAACCAAAAGATTTAATTGAAGTTTAGTATCTAAAATATGAATTTAAAAAAAATTATTGGTTGAAACATTTAATTATAAAAAATTAATTCAAATAAGGTATAATACATATGCAACCCTTGTACTTGACATTATTTATGAATTTGATCTTTTAACTTACAGTTTTGCTATTTCCACACCCAAACTCTCCTAAAATGCACTAATATAATGACATCATACATTTGTCACTTCCTATACTTGACACTTTTTATTATTTTAATACTTCTACTTATAGTTTTTGATTAGTGAAATCGTTAAAATTTGACATATGCTAATTCGTTATTTTTATTGCATGTGCTAACAGAGCTTTCAAAATTATATTTTAAACTAGTTCAAATGTTAAAATGATAAAACAATAAAAATGATAAATATAGAAAGTTATAAAATAGTAAAAATTGAAAAATTTGGCCATCGGATATGTATTTATTAAAAAATAATATGTTACCTCATTCAAGGTTGTTGCAAACTTCATCAACTCATCATATATTGTCATGGATTGGACTGGGATTAATTCGTCAACTGAGTTGTATATAATCAGCATTTATATGAATGCCACTTGGCAAATTCATGTCCACAAGATTCAATATTTTAGTTGATAATATAAGACAAGCAAGAAGGTGCATGGAAAATGATTATGTATACCTTGGAAATGACTTTCACTTAGAATTAGTAATTGACAAGCAAATTACCTGTACAATTCACTGGTCTTTGCAAGAAAATGAAACTTGGGTTTTTGGGGTCCAACAGTCAGGTTGACCATATACATCAAGCTTTCTACCAAAAGTTTAATTAAAAAATAAACATAATTAATGTGATAGGATTACCACACACACATATATATATACACACACTAAGTGAAATGTTAATTATAACTGGAAAAACATTGTTATAATATTTTGTATTTAATTAATAAAAATATAATATTTATATATGCATTATAAAATTAAACAATTGAATGTAATATAAATGAAATCAACAACTATTTTCCAATTAATACAGTAAATATGCACGTGCTTAGACCAACATATCGTAGCTATATTGATCAACTGTAGCCAAGACATTTATCCAAAACCATAAACCAAACTATATGCAAGGCGATAAATAAATGCTCGGGCCCGCGCCCGCACCCGCACAGATATATATATTGATGATTGAAAAAGAAGAAAAGGACTCGGGTTTTCCAAGCATGATCAGTTAATTCTCAGCAACATCGATATCTTGGGCACCAAAAAAAAAAAATGTTCACACCTCTTCCCAAATTGGCTTACCCCAAAGCTTTGCATGGGGTTTCCTTCTGAGTCCTCTAACTTGCATCTTATTAGGCTCCTCATCTTTAATATAAAAGATGACTCCATACTCGTGCCCGTCATTCTTAGAGAGGCCATTAGCCTCCACGAATTCATGCCACTTGGGCCGCCGAAGAAATGGTTTATGGTAGTCACCAGTTTGACGTATGCCTAGAATAAATGGCCATTCTTCGTCATGCTTGTCAAATGCAGGAAAAGCCCTCTCATATCCGTGCTCAATAGGAAACATCTCCAGGACACCAGTTGGTACAGTTAGTTGATTTTCTCTATCATTTTTCCCAAGTGGCTTGCTGAAAACAATGGTTGTGTTTGGAATTTTGATGGGGATTTTCTCCATTTTAGGAATCTAATATTATAATTTCACCTAGCTTAAGCTATTGTACACTCACCTTGGAGAAAGTTGTATGTTCATGACTTCGTGCTTGTTTATTTATAGAAGAGATTGTCAAATGTCAATTTATTCTTTTTTTAAAACATGCCAAAAAAAAAAAAATGACTTGCTTTATTGAAACTGAGTGAATCTGTATTTTTTTTTTGTGCACGTGGATGAAAGTAGATTTTTTACCTATATTCCAAATATTATATTTGATATATATATATATATATATATATATATATATATATAGTTTTTTATGGTTTACAAAAATATAACACATGTATTATAATAGGTTAAAGAGTCAAATTGAACTCTCAACTATACCCCGAAGTTAACTTGGACTTTAAAATTTTTTTGTGTTAATCAGAATTTCTTCTTCGGAAATTGGATCTTATTAGACATTATCTTAAAAAAAATATTACAATTAAATTCCATAAATCAAATAAAATTTTAATTTTAATGGTTATCTAATAAAAAATTATTAAAATTAATAAATAAAATTAATAATTTTTTTCTAAAATATATAGATCACATAATTATAAAATTTAAAGCTTATATATTAATTTTTAGAATTTTTACTCAAGAATTAAGATATATATATATATATATATATATATATATATATATATATATATATATATATATATCAACAATTTTATTTATCAATTTAATTTTAATAGTTAATTAATAAAAAATATTTAAATTAATGATTGAGATCAATGAATTTTTCTTTTTTTGAAACGTGTATTACTGTAAAATTTTTAAAAAAAATTAGGTTCATAAAAAATTTTAAGGAAATTTTAAATAAATGTTTTAAAAATTCTAGTGAAAAATTATAATATTTGTCAAATAAAAATAAATAAAATATCACTGCATGCAATCATCTCTCATACAATTAATAATTATATTACTTGAGTTGTTTGAATAAATAAAAAATTAATTTACGGGAGATTTTTGGGTGACTTTATTTTCTAGCTACTTTTATTTTACTTTATTTTTATCATCATCAAACAAGAGTATATTTAATCATTTAACAGTGTTATTAGTAAAATGTACTTTACTATATAAAGAAAGAAAGTAACTGTATAAACCGCTTAATTGACTATAAATTATCCTTAAAGTTATGAAATTTAAGTTTACAATTTTTACTAGTATTGTATTTATTAAATCTCTCATATATTTTTATTGATTAAGAATTTATTATGCAAAATTTTTGGCATATTGTTATATTAATTATATAAACATTTAATGCACAATTAACATATATCATAATTTTTATAACTATATACATTTTTACTATTAAAAAACTATTAGAAATAGATTATTGACATCTTAATGATATAAAAAGTGTATAATTTGTAAAATTTTTAATAAGTTTAATTGAATTATTTTAGTAATTGTAGGGAATTAATTGTTAATAATAAAAAATTATAAGAATTAAAGAAAATTTTTAAAATTATAGGGAATAATTTGAAGATTTTTTAACTATCAATTTTCCAAATAAGGATTCAATGTGCTAGAAATTAAGAGTGAAGGGATGCAATGTGTCAAAAATTGAGAGTAAAGAGTTGCAATATATCAAAAATTTAGTAGAGGGATACAATGTAAAAAAACTTGAAAGTATGGTGGTCGAAATACGTTTTTCCTAACAAAAAAGAGTTTGCAATAAAAACAAAATGATAATGATGGATATTAATTTTTATATTTTTATCTTTCTCTATTTTTGACCCACATTAGAGGGGCATATTAATTGGGATCTTTTGACAGTTGAAACTAGGAATCATGGATGTGGCTATTGTGAAATCTATTTCTTTTTCAATAAAAAATAAAATAAAATAAAATTTAAAGGTGTTTAACTTTTAAAATGTCTTGACAGACGTTTTATTAGGATTTTGATTATGTGCATGCATAAGAAAATTCAAAGGATATCTCTTGCTTAGAGTAGTTTTATTTTCATGCATTTTATAATTTGTACGAACGAGATTTGGGGAATGGATGCGACCGAAATTTCCGCCTTCATTTCTACCGGTTGAAGGCGAAGGTGAAAAAGATGAAAAGGTATTCACTCCTTCTAAATGAATTGAACTTAACCACTAAGAGAAGAATTAAAGAAAAAAAATCAAAATTTCCTTAACACTCTGTTCATCAAAGAGCCTTTAATGATAATTTTATTTTCGGTCACTTTATTTGTATTTAGTATCATCACTATTTCTCGACAGCCAAAAAAAAAAAATCAATTATTGCAATTCTTTTGAAAAAATCAATCTATAAAATGCTAATTTTAAATGGAACAAAAATTAATAAAATTAAATAAAAGAATCAATCTATAAAATTAATTTATGAATATTTATTAGATTTATTAAAATTACCATTTAAGTTTTGAGTTAGTGTGTGTTTTGCAAAATTTAAAAAAATATATTGATGGACATATATGTACATATCTAAAATTTAGTTAGTACTGAAATTTAAAATTTTTAAAAATTTAAAAATTGAAGGATTAAATTATTTTATTTTATTAGAACTTATAGATTAAATTATATTTTTTTTTTTTATAAAGAGTGAGAGTTAGATGTATTTTGATATTAAAAATTTGATTCAAAAATTAATGAGGGACTTAAATGTTGACAAAATTAAAATTGATGGATGTAAATGTTCAGATTTTAAACAAGAGAGAGGAGAGAATATGAATTAGATCAAAATTTAAAAAGGTAAATGTAATTTACTCTTATTTTTATTTAGTCTTCTTTTTTCATTTATTATCTAATAACTAAAAAAATAAAATTTAAAAATCCATCACAAAATATTAATAATTTATTTTTATAATTAAAGTTAGTAACAAATTCAAATAACCATCGTTGATTTGTCAAAAATTAATTATGGATATCAAAGATTTGGAAAGTGGCCCTTATTTTACCTACTGCCCCAACTATCATAGGGGTAAATTTTCAAGTCCCGCAAATAGCCCCTATGCGGCAATCAACTCCCCACTTGACTCAGCCTACCAACACTCACACAGTAATATTCAACAATAGAGGTTTGAATAAGCAATATTTAATGAAATTAAAGGTAACAAGAGGCAGCAACGTATAGGCACAAAGTCTGCTATGTTATTATACAAAACACAGTAATTTACAGCCTAAAGGACTTCCTCAAAGCACCCACACTTGGTGTTTTTTCGTCCAGGTTACAACTAGCATTTAAACCACTAAGTGGGCAGTTTACATGGAAGTTACATGACAGTTTACTGCCTAAATCCTAGCCTAGTGTACAGTTGACACCCCCAACTACCTAAGGTTGAATCTCTTACTAATTGTGCTAACAATGCACGCCCACAACTGCTGCATCTTGAGTCAGCCACTCAACCCACGTTTTCAGCCTTGAATATAAGTAACTACCAATAACTACCTCACACATGTGTGTGCATGTCCGCTTGCCATGCATGCACCCAAACACCCATGTAAACCAACCACCCTGCCCATTCTGATTGATTACTTAGCCACCAGCCAATGCTAGTCAACCATCTGAACCATGCCCAAGCCACTCCGAGCCACTTAGACCATTGACAGCCCACCCAAGCTGCCCATACCACTACTTCTCTTACCCATCACAAGTACACCTCGGCCTTACTCTAAGGATCAGCGTATCACGCCTTGGACAAGTCTCTCCACTGAAACTTAACCACTTAGGTCTATCTCAAGTAGACTTATGTTAGGCAGTCCCACTCACTGCCTATGTTTTGCCACCACTGCTTTGACATGCCTATCTTTACATGCCTTTCTTTGCTTGGCTTGCTAGGAACAGCGCCCATCCTCGTTATCAGCCCTATGTTAAGGAATTAAGGATGTAATAAACCACCCCCACCTCTTGAATTTGATGCCCTCATCGAACTAACTTTTGAATTTGCCCCCATAACACATTTAGCCTCATTCCATGCTTGAATTTCACCCATTGCATGTCTATGCAAATCTGCCATCCCCCACTTATCAGTAGGATAGTCTGGACTAAAGTTTTCATGAAAACCTTTAAGATTTCCCTCCTTTTGATCAAAAGCATTTTATGGTCTCTTAACCAAAGGTAATTCTAGAATGGTAGAGTCCATAAACTCCCTAAAGTTAGGTGCAATATCCAACACTTTATCATGCTTTGGTTCCAATAGGAATGGTGGAGAAGTCTCCCTCTCAACTTTTAGTCTCTTACCACTTGTATTCAGTGAACATTCAACCTCCTCGCTTTGACTCCTTTTCCCATAAGGAAAGCTACAAATGTTTGCCCAGTACCATGGATCACCATTAACCCATCAAGGTGTGGTATTGGCACCACCTTTGATTCCCTATAAAAATCAACGCCAAGTATCATCTCAAAATTATCAAAAGGCATCACTAGTAACTCTGCCTTGAACTTAAAGTTGTCAATCCTTAATCGTGCATCAGGGACTGCCCCAGATATGACTTTAAGCTTCTTGCTCACAACCTTAACATAACTATGGAAATTGCACATTTTTACCCCAAAAAGGTGCACAGCCCCTCGCTTATGAAAGTGCTAGTTAAGCCTATGCCAACCATTGCCATCACCGTTATGCCACTGATCTTCACAACTACATGCATCAAGTTTGCTTTTGCTACATTCCAATCACTAACCAAAGTTGTTAGTAAAGACAAAGGAAAATCAAAATCATCAACAAGCTTATAATTAAGTTGAACACTCCCAAGAAATGTCACAACTTCTTATTCATTTGCCTCTTTCTCCACTATAGGATTTTCTTCAGTCTAGAGAGCATTTATATGCTCTCTCTTTGGCCAATCCTGTGTCCTATGTAGTCCACCATATATGAAATAGTCTTGAATCCTCTTCACGATATTGCCTCCACCAATTTGGGAACCAGCTTGCATATTTTCAGGCCCTTGACTCCCCTTCTCTTTATTCTTTACAACCCTCCCCACGGGATGTAAAGAATCAGCATCACTCTTCTTAGCCTTACTAAGATCAACCAAGGCATCCACTGTAGCAATCTCGTTAGGAAAGTCATTAACTCGCTGCCTCCCAATTTTTACTTATGCCCATGGTTTTAAATCCAAAAGGAAGTTGTATAATTTATCTTCCTTGGACATCCCTCTAATGTCCAATAAGAAGGAACAAAATTCCTTTACATAATCTTGCACAGAACCTACATGCTTCAACCGTATTAGCCTATCCATCGCCTCCCATGACGAGTTGGTTAGAAGAAATTGCTCCCTTAACTCCTTTTTGAGTCTATCCCATAACTCAATCTTAGGTCTACCAGCATACTCATCATCTATAGTGTGTGTTCTCCACCATAGTTTTGCATAACCAACTAGGTACATGCAAGAAACGAACCAACTAGGTACATGCAAGAAACGGATACCATCTCCTCTTCCAGTACCGCAGTAGTAACAAAATATTGCTCTATATCCCATAAGAAATTCTTAATTTCTTTAGAAACCCATGCACCACCAAAGGGTTTTAGTTTAGGCACCTTGATCTTTAGATGATCACCAACTCCAACTAAGTTTGCTGCCATGGCCTTTTTCATTACAACCATCTTAATGCCAAGGTCTTCATGACCCTTATGAATTATAATAACATCATCCTACAAAGATCCTTGAACAGCCTCAACGTGTTCTTTAAGTGCAATAATTCTGCCTAACACAAAACTGTCTTCCCAAGTTTGAGGAGCCTTCCCCATCAATGCCTCAATTCTTAAAAGCCTTTCACGAATTTCATTGCCTTCAACCAACCATCTTTAAGTCATCAAGCCTTGAAACAACCTGGCTCTGATACCAGTTGTCATAAGGGGTAAATTTTCAAGTCCCACAAACAGCCCCTATGCGGCAATCAAGTCCCTACTTGACTTAGCCTACCAACACTCACGCAATAATGTTCAATAATAGAGGTTTGAATAAGCAATATTCAATGAAATTAAAGGCAATAAGAGGCAGCAACGTGTAGGCACAAAGTCTACTATGTTATTATACAAAACATAGTAATTTACAACCTAAAGGACTTCCTCAAAGCACCCACACTTGGTGTTTTTTTGTCTAAGTTACAACTAGCACTTAAACCACTAAGTGGGCAGTTTACATAGAAGTTACATGATAGTTTACTGCCTAAATCCTAGCCTAGTATGCAGTTGACAACCCCAACTGCCTAGGGCCGAATCTTTTGCTAATTGTTCCAGTAATGCAAGCCCACAACTGCTGCATCCTGAGTTAGCCACACAACCTATATTTTCAGCCTTGAATATAGGTAACCACAGATAACTGCCTCACATATTTATGTGCATGTCCACCTTCCATGCATGCACCCCAATTACCCACGTAAACCAACTAGCCTACATATTCTGATTGACTACTTAGCCACCAGCCAATGCTAGTCAACCATCTGAACTATGCCCAAGCCACTCCAAGCCACTTAGGCCATTGAAAGCCCACCTAAGCTAACCATACCACTGCTTGTCTTACCCATTGCAAGTACACCTCAGCCTCGCTCCAAGGATCAGTGTACCATGCCTTGGACAACTCTCTCCATCGAAACTTAGCCACTCAAGTTTGTCTCCCGCAGACTTGTGCTAGGTAGTTCCACTCAATGCCCATGTTTCGCCACTGCTGCTTTGACATGCCTTTCTTTGCTTGGCTTGCTAGGAGCAGCCCCTATCCTCGCAATTAGCCCCATGTCAAGGAATTACTACCCCAACCCTCTACCCTCATAAATTGAACTCTCTTATAAATATATGCAATCACTTGTGCACGCGTGCATACATACATACATACATACATATATATATATATATATGTATATATATATATATATATATATATTTATTTATTTATTTAAAATGAGAAGTTATAACTTTATATATATATCATATATATATATATATATATATATATATATATATATATATTTATTTATTTATTTATTTATTTATTTATTTAAAATGAGAAGTTATAACTTTTCCCTCTCTAATTCGAGAAATGCTGATCCCACTACTTTTTATATATATATGAAATAGATTTATTAATTATCAATTAAAATATTATCTTATCTTATAAAATTTATATTTGTACTCAAATAAATTTTTTTATAAATTATTATCTTTATGTTTGTTAGAAAATTTGTCTCCAAAAAAGTTTTGAAATAAAATTTTATCCCCAAATAAAATAGTGACAATTTTGCATTCATCTTCATTAAACATAAATATTTATGATAAAACAGTTTAGCTACTTATCCATTCATTGATATATAATGAATTATTACCTCGTCATAAAATTAATATTTATCCCAATAATAGTTGTCTTAGATTATTATATTGATTACTAAAAAGTTACCTCTACAATATTCTATAAAACAATCCTAAAATAAATTGTGATGCATATGCATACATCATCATTTAATATGAAAATTTATAACAAAACAGTTTCATCACTTATCCACTCACCTAATTAATGATGAAAAATTATCCTGTCATATCAAATTCATATTTGTGACAATAAAAATTGTCATAACTTACAAATTTTCCATCTTTAAAAAATTTTCCTTCAAAAT
This sequence comes from Mallotus nudiflorus, assembly GCA_947683625.1. Classification (NCBI taxonomy): domain Eukaryota; kingdom Viridiplantae; phylum Streptophyta; class Magnoliopsida; order Malpighiales; family Euphorbiaceae; genus Mallotus; species Mallotus nudiflorus. The sequence continues at coordinate 411,365 of CANTUR010000277.1, read as the reverse complement.
TTTTATATTAAATTTTTCCTCCAAATACAATTGTGACAAATTGGTATTTATCATCACTAAATGTGAACAATGGAAATGAATGAGTTGTGTCACTAATTTTTTCAGCTAATTAGTGACAAAATATAATGTCATCATCAAAAGAAATATTTTGTGACAGTAACCATCATCATCAATTACTATCAATTTGTCATTGAAAGATTTTCCTCCAAAATTTTAGTGAAAAATTCTACCTCTAAAAATGAAAGTGACAATTTTTTAAATTGTCATCAAATATGCAATATAGTGAAGATATAAAATGTTAACAATGAAAAAAATAAAGATTGTCACAAAATCAAATGTTATAGTAACAATTATGAATTTCTTAACTAACAAATTATGACAAAATTTTATGTGTGATAAAGAAATTCGTCATAAAATGTGTGATTTCTTGTAGTGTGGTAGGGCCACCAAGTGTACCCTATTTTCAATGTTGTTTGTAGCTTTAATTTATCCATAATATGAATTCAAATGTTACTCTTCCATGGTTAAGTTGTGGAGATTTCAATGAAATTATTTATAATAAAGAGAAAAGAGGCAGAAATCCAAAATATTTGGAAAGATTGAGAAGTTTCAACAAATAATCAATTCATGCCAGTTGGAGGATTTAGGTTTTAATAAATATCAATTCACTTGGTCAAATGGTCGGGGTGGTTTAGACAATATCCAAGAAAAGCTTGACAGTAGCAAAAGAGGATTGGATAACAATATTCCTACATTTTTATGTATCCCATTTGCTAAGATTATCATTGGAGTACAATCCCATTTTTGGTCAGTGGCGCATATTTATAAATAAATCCGAAAAAATAAAAAAGCTCTTTAGATTTGAGGTTATGTGGCTAAAAGCCATTTCTTGTAGAGATGTTGTCAATGAGGCTTGGAATTTGATTTCTTGTACATTGGGAAATTACATTATTAAAGAGAAAATTGCTATTTCTAGTAAAGAGTTATTGTCATGGGAAAAAGAGCACTTTGGAAGTGTTCAAGAATCTATTGGGAAGCTAAAGACAAAATTAACTAAATTGCAGTCCCTTCATCCTTCGAATGGAAATATGCAGAACCAAAAACATCTTGATTTGGTAATTGAGGGGTTAGAGAATAAAGAGGAATTAATTTGGCACCAAAGATCTCATGTTAATTGGCTTTTTACGAGAGATAAGAATAGATAATTTTTCCACCAACTAGAAAGTGGTTAAAAATGCAGAAATGAAATAGCTTCCATTATTAATTAAAATAGAGTTAAAATTAAATCGAAAGAGGATACTGCTTATGTTTTTATTTCTTACTTCTAAGATTTATTTTTATTAGTCGCCTCTCTTGACATGGACTTAACATTGAGTGCTATTTCCAGGTTAGTAAATGATAATATGAATCAAATTCTAACTGCTCATTTTTATAGAGAAGATATCATTTATACTTTAAAACAAATGCATCCCTTTAAGACTTCAAGTCCTAATGGGCTACTTGCATTATTTTTTCAAAAATATTAGTCCATATTTGGTGATGATGTCTCCTTTTTTATCCTCAATTTTTTTAATAATAGGACATATCCTAGTTCTCTAAATCACACCCATGTTGTTCTTATTCAAAAAATTAAGAGTCCCCAATTTCCCAAAGATTTTCGGCCTATTAGTTTATGTAATGTAATTTTTAAACTCATTACTAAGGTTATATCCACTAGATTGAAAAGTGTCCTTTTGTCTCTCATTTATGGGACACAGTCTATATTTGTCCTGAGGAGATTAATCATAGATAATGCCATCCTTACTTTTGAAATTTTTCATACCATGAAAGTGAGATTTTCTAACTATAAAAAATCTTTTGCTGCATATGATAGAGTTGAGTGGTCTTTCTTAGAAAATGTAATGTTACAATTGGGATTTTTTTGATAATTGGGTCAAATTAATCATAAGGTGTGTGACTTTTGTTTCATATTCTATTTATTTAATGGTGTTCCAAGTGAGTTTTTTTTTCTTACTAAAGGCTTTCGTCAAGGAGACCCTCTTTCCCTTTATCTTTTTTTTTTTGTAGTAGATGCTTTTTCAAGATTAATACATAAAACTAAATCTCAGGGATTACTCCATGGTTTCAAAATTTTGAGAGTTGTTCCCTTTATTTCTTATTTGTCCTTTGCAAATGACAACATTATTTTTGGAAGAGCTAATGCTCAAGATATTGCTAAGATCAAAGCAATTCTAGGGGTGTATGAACGAGCCTTTGGTCAGTGCATAAATTTAGATAAATCTCAAATTATTTTCAACTATAATGTTAATAATTCTTTAACTAAAGATTTGCATCAACTTTTGAGAGCTATAATGGTAAGAAATTTGACAAATACTTTGGTTTGTCAGCGATTGTAAAGAGGTCTAAAAAAGTTATCTTTCAATTACTTATTAATTGAGTTGCTAAAAAGTTAAAAAAATTTAGAAAGAACACCTCTTTTTTATGGCAGGTTAGGAGATCCTCATTAAAAATATTGTTAAATTTATTCCCCTTTACATAATGAGTTACTTCAAGTTACCACCTCATATCATTAAATCATTAAAAGCTATGTTTGCCAAGTTTTGGTAGGGGCAGCAAGGGGATAATAGTCTTATCCACTGGTGTTCATGGCTTAAACTCAAACAATCAAAGAAAGAGGAAGGTATGGGTTTTTGTAATCTCTTTGCTTTTAATGAGGCTATATTGGTAAAAAAAGGTAAAGACTGTTAAATGATAATGGTTCTCTACTAACTAAATCTCTAAAGGCTCATTATTACCTTAAAGATGATTTCTTAGTTGCTATAATTATTGGTAATTCAAGCTATTATTGAAGAAGTATTATAGGAGTTAGACAGTTGCTTGTGCAAATAATTCGATGGCAAATTGGTAGTGGAGATAATATTCACATTTAGCAAGATAAATGGCTTCCTTAATAACCAAATTTTAGAGTGCTCACCCCTATTAGCAATAGGAATTCATATCATAGAGTAAGCTTTTTAATGGTGAAAAACTAAAGAAGATGTGGCAAAGAACGTATCTTTTCCTATTTCTTCAAGAGGAAGGAAAAATAAATTATTTCCATTCCCTTTAGCAATTGACACCTTGAGGACTAGTTAATTTAGCACTATTCAAATAATGGAATTTATTTTGTTAAAATCAGTTATCACTTGGAGTTGTCTAGAATTCTAAATAATTCTAATATTTTTCCTTCTTTATTGGGTAATGTGAATTAGTCCTGGATTTGGTACCTAAAAGTTCCACCAAAGGTTAAGGTCTTTTTGTGGAAAATCTTTAGGAAAATTCTCCTTGTCTCTACTAATTTAAATAGTAGAGGTGTCAAGCTTGATGCTATTTATAAATGTTGTGGTGAAGACTTAGAATCATTAAAACATGCTCTACGAGACTGCCACTAGTGTAAACAATTTTGGTATCTAAGTTATATTTTCATTGATTTGAATCATCAAGGCTAATTTTTGACTTTATTAGAATGGATTCTAAGTTTTCGCTTGTCTCTACCTACAGAAGACATTGAACAGTTTGTCATGATGCTTTGGATGTTGTGGTTCTCTAGAAATAAACTTATTTTTTAAGAATGGGATCACCTATTTTAGTTTTATAAGGTGTCAACCTGTTGCTTTCAGAATATAAGAGTTCTCAGGTTTGCCCTTTTTGTTAGACAGTATCTAAACGAATATTAAGTGGGTACCGCAGTCATCTCAAGTAATAAAACTTAACACAAATGTTGGATTCAATTCAGATGATGTGATGGGTTTGAGCAGGCTGATAAAGGATAGTGCATGGTAGGTTATCAGGTCAAAGGTTGTTAAAGGTTTAGAGAAGTTAAAGGTAAATATTATAAAAGCCCTAGCAATTCGAGAAGGTTTATTATTTGCTAATTCCCTAAGCTGCTTGAACCTTATGATAGAGAGTGATAGTATGACGTTTGTGTCCAAAATTAATAGTACGAAATCGGATCTCTCATATCTGGGAATGTTCATTGCAGACATCAAGCATATCAGTTTATCTTTTGGCTCTATTACTTTTTCTTTTATTCCCAAGAAAGCTAATTTATTAGCTCATAGTTTGGCGAAGGATTCATTTTCTTTAGTAGTTAATGCTCTTAGTGAAGAATAACATTCAAAAAAAAAAAGAGAAAAATTCAAAGGAATTATATTTTTCATATATTCACAAGAGAGGTTACATCCCTTATATATACATATAAAAAAACCTAATTATATACTAATTAGGAATAGAATAACATCCTAAATAAATCAAAGATTTAATTCTTAATTGTATACAAAGATTTGATTCCTAATATATACAATCAAATCTTCAACTTTCTAGCGCTCACCTCAACACTCCCCCTCAAGTTAGTGAGTATATATCAACCATTCCCAACTTACCAAGTGAGTTGTAGAATGTTTTCCTAGATATAGCTTTTGTGAGGATGTTAGCTAGTTAAGTCTGAGAATAAATAAATTGAAGATCAATTATTCCTTGATTTAAATGATTTTTAATGAAATGTCTATCAACCTCCACATGCTTAGTTCGATCATGTTGAACCGGGTTGTTTGCAATTACTATGGCTGCCTTATTATCACAATATAACAACATAGGTTTCAGATGATTTAGTCCTAAATCCTAAACAATTTGTCTTATCTAAAAAAACTCACATACACCATGAGCAATTCCTCTAAACTCAGCTTCAACACTTAACCTTGCTATAACTTTCTATTTCTTGCTCCTCCAAGTGACCAAATTCTTTCTAACAAATGTAAAGTACCAAGATGTTAATTTTTTTTATCAATTTGATCTTCAGCCTAATCAACATCTATATAACCAGTAATTTCATAATCCTTATTTCTCCCAAAAAATAAACCTTTTCCCGAAGAAAACTTCAGCTATCTTAACACTCGACATACGACATCCATATATTCTTTACTCAGAGAATGCATGAATTGATATTTGATCAAGTAAGAGATAAGTAGATTAATCTTCCCTCTAGCCTTTGATACTAATCCTTATCAGTTAGAACTTAATTTTCTTGAATTGATAGTCCATGGTTGACTTCAATTGGAATCTCATATGGCTTATAATCAAGCATGCCCATTTCTATTAATAGATCCATTACATACTTTTGTTGGTATAGAGAAATTCCTTGAGTTGATCTTGCAACTTCTATCCTCAAAAAATACTTCAAGTTACCCAGATCCTTAAGTTTAAACTCGGTTACTGTCTTTGTAGAGTTGTTATCTCACTCAAATCATTTCCAATGACTACCATATCATTAATATACACAATAAGAGCAGTGACTTTACCCGTCTTTTGTTTGATGAATGGTATATAGTCAACATTACCTTATTTATAATTGAGCTTCCTCATAAAGGTTGAGATTCATCCAATGCATGCTCAAGGTGATTGTTTGAGTCTATATAATGCTCTTTCTAGTTTTCATACTCAGTTATTGTACCTTATTCTAAGTGGTGGATCCATATATACTTCTTCATTTATAGTTCCATTCAAAAAAGTATTTTTTACATTAAATTATAGTCTTGGCAACTAAGAAAATAAGTACTCGGATGGTGTTCATTTTTACTACTGGGGTAAATGTATCTTCATAATCAATTCCATACTTCTAAGTATATCCCTTCATAACCAACTGAACTTTATATCAATTAATGCTTCCATCTAGATTTAGTTTGACGGTGAATATCCACTTACAAATAACTATTTCCTTTCCTTCAGGAAGTGGAATAAGTTCCCATGTAGAGTTCTTCTGTAATGCTTCCATTTCATCATTCATGGCTTTCTTCCAAGTTAGATCAACTAAAGCCTCCTGCATATTACTTATAATAGATATAATTGATAATTGATTTACACTATATGTATGTGATTTTGACAAACGATTTATTGATATGAAGTTATTGATAGGATATTTAGCTTTGGTATTAAGGTCCAAATCATATTTTTTTTTAAAATCCCTTTATTAATTCTAAAAGGATAACTAGGTTTAGTATTCTTGGTATTTAGAGTTACTATAGGAAACGAGTTTACCTAATTGTGCACATCCGGAGTTTTCTCAGCTTTTGGTGTGGACTGGGAAAGTGTACTATCTTAATTAGTTTTAGGTTAGAGTGAGATACTCATATTGTCTTTAATTATCTATCTAGGTGAGATACTTAGACTCATTATCTAAACAAGTGAGATGCTCAAAACACTCAAAACTGGTGAGATACTTAAAGTGCTATCTTCAAAGTTGCTCTAAATTCTCTCCCCTTAAAGAGAGTACTCTGATTAAGAAAAGAATGAAGCATTTTCATGGAACTGAACTTCTCAAGTTGCATACATCTTCTTAGCATTTGGATCATAACACTGATATCCCTTTTATAGATCAGCATAGCCAACAAAGATACATCGAGCTTGAGGATCTAAATGACTGAGTACCTGATGAACATATGCCAAGCAACTAAAGATTCAGGGCTCAAGATTATTTAGAGGTGGAGATGAGACAAGTTCCTAAAGTTTCTAAAAAGGCATTTTAAAATAAATTAGTCTTAATATAGTCTGGTTTATGAGATATGAATCAAATCGAATAGCCTTTCCCTAGTATTCCCAAGGAACATTCATGTCAAACAATAATGCTCGGACGACTTCAGATAACTGCTGAGGAGTTTGAGGAGTTTTGGCATAGGAAGTTTGGTGGCAAATGCTATGCTCATATCAAAAATCTTTAAGCGCTGAGTTAAGATACTCCCCATTATTGTCAGATTGCAAGACTTGGATTTTACTTTGGTATCGCATGGCCACCATTTTTTACAACTCCTGAAAAGTAGAGGACACTTCTCCCTTGTTTGAAAGTAAGGATACCCAAGGTATTCGAATGCATTCATTAATAAACATTATAAAATATCAAGCACCAGACAGAGTGGGAATCCGAGCGGGTCCCCATACATCAAAATGAATGGTCATAAATAGAATTGAATTTTTATTATAACTTGGTACATATGAAATCTGGTGGACCTTTGCCAATTCACAAATATCACACTTGAATTCAGAGTTTGTGATACTCAAAAATAATTTCGGTCTAAGATAATTAAAAGAAAGATGTCTAAGATGATGATGCCACAAAATGAGTTGGTCTTTGTTGACATCTAACAACACTATTGACTTGACTTAATTTTTAACTCGAATTACTATGCAAATCAATATAGTACAACTTTCCACGTTTAACACCAGAGCCAAGAATCTGATGTGTTGCAATGTCCTGAAATAAATAATAGTTAGGCCAAAATTTGACAATGCAGTTTAAGGTTTCAGTGATTTAGCCAATATATAGTAAATTATAGGAAAGAGATGGAACAATAAGAATAGTATCTAGATTAAAAGAGTTAGAGTTAGATACTGATCCTTTATGAGTGATAAGTGTTATTCCTCTATTAGCAGTCAGGATATTTTGTTGGGTTGATGGTCGAATGGATGTAAGATGGTGGATGGAGTTTGTCATATGATCAATAGCACATATATCAATCCATGTATTATTTCGAGTAAGATTTGTCGTACCTGATGTTTCATCAAGATCACCACTTAATTTTATGACAAAAGAAGTGGCAATTGTAGCTTTTTCGAGCTTCTTACGAGGCTTTCTATTGAAATTCCACCATTCTAAATATTCCACAATTTCATAGCACTGTTCTTTAGGGTGTCCAACTTCACCATAATGAGTATATGTGTATGTACTAGTCTTATTCAGTACTTTCCCTTTGAACTGTGGAAAGTCTGAGCTACTACAAGTACTGCATGGTCCAGTAGAATCTTCGGCTCCTTAATTGTCTATCGCTAGTTATGATCCCTATGCACATATGCATAACTAGACTCGAGATCAAGAGGTGGATCCTTCCGTTGTATTTCACTTCGAGCATTATTAAATTTCGAGTCAAGTCCGGCTAGCAAAATATATGTTCAAAGCCTAGTAATATGCTTGTGGAGTGATATTATTCCATTAACATCCTCCCCTTGAGTACTCATCCGAGCATCAATCTCCTGAAATATCTCAACCAACTCATTGTAATATGTAGATAATGGCCTACCACTCTGACGTGTAGTGAACGATTTCTGGTTTAATTCAAACAATTGAGTTTCATCAAATCCATTAAAGAAGGTTTTTGAGACAACATCCCATATCTCATTTGTTATTTGAAGACGGATGAATCTCTGCATCAATATTAGATTCATGGAGTCAATAAGCCAACATTTGACTCAGTTATTATCAATAAGCTAAGTCTCTAAAACTTTATCTCCTACTGGTGGTTTTGGTGTTATGCCAATAAGAAAGACAAATTTATTTCTGGCTCCAATCTGTATCTCTATGAGTTGTGACCATAGAGGATAGTTCATATCATCAAGTATAATTCCAATAGGAAATTGAAAATTATCTTGAAGAGTTTGAATAAGGGTGGGAGTTCCATAAGATACAATATATGTGTTTTCAGTAGTTATGATTTCAAGGATTCAATACAAAAATTTGATTTCAATAGATATACTTTGATATCATAAACAATAAAATTCAGAAGAAAAAAAGAGAAAAATTCAAAGTCATAAATTCATAAAAAAAATTACACCCTTTATATATACATATAGAAAATCTAATTACTTAATAATTAAAAATAAAATAATATTCTAAATATATTAAAATTTTAATTTCCAATTGTATACAATAAGTCTTTAATTTCTAATATATAGAATTAAATCTTTAACTTTTTTAAACTTACCTCAAAACTTAATTGGTTAAATTGCGTTCCTTCTTCTTCTTTGGAAGAGATCACTTTGGCAAACTCGATTGTTATTCGATTTCTGTGTTCTTAATATAATCCATTTTCCTAAAAAAAATGGTTAAGTTTGATAAGATCAACGTGCTACTTTTTCAACTACATTTCCATACCTTTAAAATGGTTCAAAGAAAAATATAATTTTTGTTGTTAGATAAATTAATTAAAAACAATAGTTCAGAATAAAAAAATTAATTTTATACATAGATAAAATTTAAACTTTACATACATTTTTTTAAAAAAAAAAGTAATTATCAGTTCATTTTATCACAGTATATTCTACTTTATTTAACGTTGGTTGAAGAAAATAAAGGAATTAGCGAATTTTGAAAAATTTGCGTGACCTATTAAGCTTTTGCTGGAACAATTTTAAGACTTTTGACGTGGCACGATGGCGGCTAGTTCTTGCTGCAACTCACAGAAACAGAAGCAGACATGTTACAACAGACAAAACTGGACTCTCCTTCTATAATGGAGGCGGACATGTCACATGCAAGATTGTAGGTCTTCAAAAAACAAACAAACAAAAACAAAACAACCGAAAAGGTCTTCAAAAATAATCATAGGTCTTAGGAGAATGTTACGATTTTATGAATCCATCAGTTTTAAGTTTGAAAATACTCCAAATTTTTTTTAATACCAGATATTAGAATATTAAATTAAAAAAATTATAATATCAGCAAACTAAATTTTCATTTTCATTTTAAAAATTTATGGGATGTTGAACGGATTAAAATTAATATTTCATTTTTTTTTATAGAAATACGACAACTCTCATTAATTAATAGTGTTAAATTCTGAATATAGATATTGCACCATCAAATATATAAATATGCAAAATACAAGTAGTGGGTTTTTTTTAACAAAAAACAAAAAAGACAATAAACTGATTCTAACTAAATGCATCAAAAGTTTATAAATCATTTATTATTTTAGCATAATTAGCATTAATGAATATTATTTTATTACAACAGCTATTTTAAAATCATCTTTATAAAAGTTCTAATTCATCTACCATGACTTTCAAAAGTAATGGGTTCAAGCCCTAGGGACGTAAATAAATTGAGCTACCCACCTTAAGCTAGTTTAATTCCAATCACTGATCAATTTTCTATTGAGGTGAGAATTTCAAATTCCCCTCCCCTCCACCTTCTGTAGAAAAAAAAATAACTCATCTCAAGCTATGTAAACTTTTAAATTTAAATTCCTATTAAAATTAATTAAAAAATTCCAATCATCAACTTGTTAAGAAAAAATTCACGAGTGAGATTACATATGGAATCCAGCTGCAATATCATACATCTCCACGACACATGTTTGGTACAATAGCAAACTTTTGATGAGTTTGGTCCTCGGCTCTTTTGGCAAAAGCAATAATTGCGGGCATGCTAAAGGATTGTAAAATTTGAATGATTCATATTAAGTCTAAAGAATATTCAACTTACCCTAACAAAATTTAGTTTAATGATATATTACAGTTTGGTTTTAAGTTATGATGTTGTAAATTAAAACCTACAATCTAAGAAATAAAAAAGAAAAAAAAATACTTGAAAATATATTTGGTGGTTGCATATGATTTTACAAGATATTTATTTTAGAAGACTTAATTATCAACAATTTACAAATTGTGTCTTACATATAATTTATAAATTAACCATTTAAATATCCAAATTGGGAAGTAATATTTTTTAGTACTATTTGAGATGTTTCAATGGTGTTTTATAAATTGAAATTAAACTATTTAGATATTTCAATTAACTGAAAAATATTTATAACTCATATATTTAGCAAATTGAGTTGCTACTATTGGTCATGTAATTAAATTAAGAGGTAAACTGATAAAATATATAGAGTAAATTTGAGAAATTGCATATGTATTAAAATTAAATCGTAATGATGTATTTTTGAAAGAAGTCATCATCCTAATGTAAGTACTGGATGTTGATGTTAAGCTAAAGAAAATTTGGATATTGGTGAGATTGCTTATGTCATTTAAAAATTAATAAAAAGATTATGTCGGTGCATTTATATCGAACCTTTAGAAAATTTATTTGATGTATGATTAGTTGATATTTACAACAAAGGCAGGCACTTAAATGATGTATTATGGATTGAATTATATTGAAATTGAATAGAAAGTGGAAAAATGCATGCAAGCCTCCTTCTGAAATTTATTTTTTTTAATATATATATATAGAGAGAGATTAAAAGAGTGGTGAAATTGAGGTAGAGTGTAGAGTTCAATTACTTGAAATGGACTTTGGTTCAAATATTCAAAATAAATAAGGAATTTTTTCAAAACTAACGAAAAACAGGAAAAAATAAATTTATTTAACGGTTAATTTTTTAAAATTTTGTTTTAAAGTACAGTTCTTTTTGAAATTAATAAAATATGTGATTTTCTTCCCTACTTTTTTAATCACTAAAAATCTATATTCTCTTGACTTCCATAAGCAATCAAAAAGCTCAGCAGTTAAATCAAAACTTCACATAACTACCATTGATCATATTTTAGTAACAAAATCAACTAATGTAGATCATTTTGTCTAGATAAAATCAATCGAAAAAACGTGGATAACTATAAAACAAGTTGAAAACAACACAACAACAATCTGGAAATAAAACAACTTAAAAACAATAAAAAAAATATGGACAATAATTAAAAGACAACTATAAAATAACCACAAAATATTATTTCTCATCCACTAAAGCTTTAAGAATAATTATATATGTTACTACTTATTTTGGAGCTTTGGTCTCTTGCTCCTCCGTAATTTCAGCTCTATTACTGAAGACCCTCTATATAAAAATGTTTCATCTTCCTTCTAAAGGCATTCGGAAAAATTTAGATATAGAAAATTACATAGAATATAACTTTGAATATAGTTCTCTTATTCTCTGTAAAACATATCCTAGTAAACAGTATATAGTTTCTGTTTTACCTTTACTATTTTGGATATAGAACTTTTATATTTTCCCTTTACTTAGATTAATAAAGCTTCTTTGTAAATTCATCTTCTGCATCTTATTTCCTTAAAATTTTAATTTATTGTTTTATTTATTTCTTTAAAAATTTATTTATTTTTCATTTGCACTCTAAGTAACAGAATATATGCTCTGTGTTTATCTAAAAAATTAAGATTCTACACATTAAAAACTAAATTCTTGTTATATCTTGATCTGGTAAACTCTGTGATATCCTCCCTTTTTTTTTCCATGCACACATGATTAAATATATATAAGCTTTAATTTTTTTTGTCATTAAAATCAGTTTACTTCATGAAATCATTGAATTTATGACAACAAAAATTATCACTTAAATTTAAATATTATTACAATAAAAACTATCCCAAAAATATCATATAAAATTGTGTTGTTAAAAGCCATCGAATAATAATGATAATAAAAAATTATTACAGTAAAATCTAACCTATAATAATAAAATTATTGTCACACTAACTATATTTTATGACAGTTTACGTCGTAACGTAAAATATAACACTTGTAATATAAAACATAATATTTCACAAACTGAAATTTTTAGATTTGTAAAGTTCAATTTATTAAAAAAAATATAATTAAAAAACAAAATATAAATCACAAATTACCAATCAACTTAACACCATTTTGATGAGATAACATACGTAGTGTTGTTAGTAGCTATGGATTAATTTAAAGTGAAGTGTACATGTGTACATGGGCAGTACGTCATGATCATGACGTACGATACGACCAGAGGGCTAAGATTTAGCGGTAATTCTAGCCGGCGATGGTAAGCACTTCACTTTAAAATTATTATAAAATCTAACCTATAATAATAAAATTATTTAGTGGTATTTTTAGCCGACACTTCACTTTTTTTTTTCTTTTTAAAATTTTTTATAAATTTTTATTATTGCTGATTATCTTTAAATTGGGCGGAATTTATTTATTTATTTTTCCTATTTTTTTCTGTTTATTTTCTGAAAAAAGTTTGTTGGTTGAGTTTTTAATAGCCTGCTATATTTAGATGGAACGGACTTAAGTATAAATTTGTATTTCAATTAAATTTTTTATTTGAAAACTATATGAATATATATTTATGAGTATTTAAAATAAATTTATAATAAATTTAAATTTTTTATATTTAAAATCTAAAATATCAAATCAAATATTTATATTCAAATATTTTTTATGAAATTTTAGATGTTATTTTTTATTTTTTTATAGATTTTATATTTCTTTATAATATATATATTTTTTATATTTCTATAATTGGACTTAGTTAAAAACAAAAAAAAAATCAATTTATGATTAATAAATATTATGGACTAAAACATAGAAATTGTTAAATGGATCGTCAAATTTTAAATTAAAATAATTAATGCGACTAAAAACTAACAATAAATAATTTCATTATTTATGTAATAGTTTATTTTGGTACTATTTTATTGTACCTTTATTTATATTATATTTTTATGAAGATGTATTTTTAATTTTTAATGAATGAATGATTTAATTTTTTTCTTAAAAAATACAAAATTTAAATTTTATAATTATTAATTTATGAAATAAATATTTATTTTTTATTTACTTAATTCATCTAATTTCTTTGCAAATAAAGAATATATGTGTACAATACTAAAATGAAGCGAAGGATAAACGGTCAGGCAAGCTAGCCTTGATATTATAGGAACAAATTTGAAGATGTATGGAAATTTATGCAATTAGGTTATCAAATATTAGAAATGGAAAAAGATTAATAATGTTTCGCGGATTGCGTTATTTTATAAAAATATTTTTGAAATAATTTAAAAATTATAAAAATAATAAATAATTAAATTAATTACAAAATATAATTTATGTCATGACACAATCTATACCAATATATAAATTGTTCTATATAATATAATAAATGGAGATAAAAATAATTTATAAAAAAATTTTATCTTTTCATGCTCATAAACACAATCTACTGGCCGCTTTTTTTTTTCTTTCTTTTTTTTTTACCAAATAAATATATTAAAAAGAAACAAATTACACAGCTTGATCAACAGCAGCCAAGTTCATGAATAAACTTGATTTCCTTTTCTAGAAACATAACTAAAACTAAATTAGCATTAAGAGAAGCTAATCTCCGAATTTGTTCCCAAATTACATCTAATATTTTGCTGGCCGCTAATTCTGACCTTAATCTTTGCCCCTTTCTAACGTAGCTGGCGATTAGTGACCCTATGCTTTCACACTCATAGGTCCTCACTGCAACCCATTCATCCATCAGTGTATACAAAAACAACGCAGCCTCGGTGGACTTCACAAGGACAAGATTTAAAAGAAAATACCATACAAAGTCGTAAATTTTACTTTTTAATTTGTATTTTTTTTATGTTTTTTCAAAATTTTTAATTTTTATCATATTATACTCTAATATTTATTAATTAATATCATAAAAATCTAGTAAGGCAATATTAATTTAATAATAAAATTAAATTTCAAATAATTTATTATCAAATTACATATTAAAAAATATTTCTTTTTATTCTTCATAAAATTAGAAATATTATATTAATTTAATTTATCATAAAGTCACAATGGTTAGATGGATGCTAAATCATTAAAAAGAATTATTATTAAAATTTCATATTATATTAACATTATACTATTGAAAATAATCCAAACTAATAATAATAATTAACAGAGTACTACCTTGTAATAAAATAAAAACTATATATATATATATATATATATATATATATATATATATATATATAGACATTGTCAGTTTGATCGGTCCGCAACGAAAGTTCGATAATAAAAAAGTTCAAATTTTGAATGCAAGGAAAGCCCAAGACTTTTCTAAAATCGATTTGGAAAGCCCAAAAATACCCTATCCAAGCCCAAAATCAAGCCCAAGCCCAAGTTCATCGCCTCTTGACCCAAAAGGCCTTAACCTAGCTCAGGCAAAGAGGCGATTACCTCAACAAAGAGGCGTTGCCTCTTCACCCTAGGCATCGGTGAAGCGGCACCTCATCGAAGAGGCGATGCCTTTTTACACCCACTCTCTGCAGCATTAAATGCTATTAATGGCAGTGGTTGGAGGCTCACCTGCTGAAGAGTTTGTCATTTTTGAATGTAAAAGAAAGGAAAAAAGCAGGAAAAGAGCCTAGGGAATGAAAAAAGGTGAGAGGAGAGGGTGAGAATGACTTTTTGGGAAATTGAAAGAGGGGAGAGGGTGAAAGGCTTTAAAAGGGAATGTGGGGGCATGAGAGAAGAGAGGAAACTTGGTAATTTGAAGGGGCAACTTGAAGAAAAAAAATTTGAAAAAGAAACAGAGAGAAAAATACAAAAAGGAAAAAAAAAAGAGAAGAAAGGAGAAAGGAAGAAAGAGAAGAAAAAGACTTAGGAAGCTAAAGACTTTGATCTCTTGGGGAAGGAAAGGGGTTTCTCTTACACTCAAAACCTCAAATCAATCAACCAAGTTTTGAGGGTTTAGTTAAGAGCATCAAACACATCCAAATCAGTAAGCTTCCCCCTTTTTAAGCTTTAAGTCTTTTGTTTTCATTAAAAGTATTGATTCATTACTTTTGTGTTTGAATTCTTAAGTTTTATTGCTTATTTAAAGTCATATGCGAAGTATGATTGTATGAGATACTGAATATTGATTGTTAATAGTTGCATATTTGCGTCTGTTTCTTATTTATATGCATAATCGTTAAGTTTCTTAAGATTTAAGAAATATAGTCTGTCTCTATCCTTGTTGAAGAGGCAATGTCTCTTTATAGAGACGTCGCCCCTTCATGAGGAGGCCACAGTGACATCGCCTCCTAATCAGGAAGTGATGTCTCTTTAACCAACATTCTGCTTGTTGCTATCTTAATTCTTGACTATTATCTTGTATATTTGGTATGATTTCCTTGTCTAATTTATTATATTTCTTTATTTCATGTATGATCACCACGTTTGATCAATATTGTTTCTATGTTATGTTATTGTGTTATTTAATGGACTATTTATGAGTTATTTTATTTTATTTTATTTTTGTGAATATTATTTGTTCATGATTTGTAAATGTTATTGTTGTTTGTGAAATAGAACTAACTCGTATTTGTTGCAGGAATTATTTGACGATTTTTAGTCACTAGATAATTATTGTATTAACCATTTTTAGAGAAGTTTTAATTTGTAATTAATTAGTTTATTTTGGTTTGTTTTTAGTAACTTTTACGTTTATTTACATTAAAAGTTATAATCCTTACTCCCTCTCCCCTTTTATTTGGAATGAATGGTTGTAAATTATTTTATTTTATTTATTTTATTTTTTTGTTGATTGAATGTCAGGGATATAAGCATGAAATGGGACTAATAACTTGGAATAAAATATAAAATTGGAAATCAATCACGATTAGCATGTTAAAAAGGAAATTATTTGATAATCAAAGGTAATAAGATACAAAACACACATGGAGGCCAACCGCAAGGTTGGGTGGGCATTCTAAAAGCCCATACCCAGTTTTCAAACTCAATATCTGATGACGGCTTCTGAGAACCTCTATGGAATCCAGTTACTGTATAGTGTTTCCCAGTTTTTGTCTGGGTAGCAACTTCATCTTAATTTTGGGCCCCAAGTCCACTATGTATTTTCTAATGAGCCCCGAGCTCGCATAGTGTCATGGTCGCTAACACTTGGGCGCGCAACCAAAACTGCCGCCTACAGTGGCGACTCCACTAGGGATAGAGAAACTGATTCCAAGTGTTCTGTAATTTATCATTTTTTATTATTTCTTTATTTCCTTCGCAAATTTTAAAATCACTACATGTTTCCACAAAATGCACTCCAAGTCCCAAATAAACCGATAATAAATTTTGCTACTTGTGTTTCACTCAAACCTAGTGGTGAGGTATTTGATTATTTTCACTCATAGCACGTACCTATCCACACGCATTGAACCTTAGGTGGGGAGATGTAATGGATGTATATAGCTGTGGGAACCAAAGCTTATTACTAAAGACTCAACTCATGTAATGACCTAGTAATTTCCACTAGAATTTTTTCCAAATGCATGTATTTTATGCCATATGGTAATCCTTTAAATAAGGCCTAAGCCCATTATAAACAAACCTTGACAAGATGGGCCTTTCATGCCTATTATTAACCCAATTCAAAGGATCTTGATAAGGTGGGCCTTCGATATCATTCTTTGCACGTTTAAAATGGACTTTGGAATTATTTGGAGGAATTACCACTTATTTGTATCATCCTGAGAGTTATTTTACATCCGTTGATTTTACTATCCCTCGTTGATAATCAAAACCCAGAACAAAAATCCTAGGACAAGGAACTCGCCATTGAACACATGTGTGGGAGAAATAAAGGTGGAGATACCATTGAGAGCTTTTTCTTTTTATTTTTTGATGCGTGCATATATATTTTGCTTTTCTTTTTACCATTAGGTTTGCATTTCATGCATACACATCATGCATGTTTCTGACCCTCAATGGTTGTAGATATAGATCCATAATAGTTTACTAGTTGGAAGCGATATAACACCGGCCGCCTGGTTAGAATTCTTTAAGAGACCAAGATGGCAAAATTTGATACTGAAAGCCTTTAAGGAACAGTTGAAAGCTAAAATTGCTGAACAAACCAGGATGATTATGAGAGAAATTATGGGGGAAATGATGGGTACAACTAGAGGAGAACCACCAGTACTTTAGCTGGAAGTGCCCCAACCACCAGAACCTCAACCTCGACCTTTTGATTTGGATGCTGCGGTTCCTGAATGGTAAGAGGTACAGGATGATTAATAGACAGTATTGGCAAAACCTATTATTTGTCAGAAAGAAGATGCCCCAAGAAATGTATAGAAGCCGGATTAGGCTAAAGACTTTGTCAAGTCTATGACTCAAATGCAGTTGATGATGAAGGAAAAAGGGATCGATGCCCCAATGAGCTATTCTAAGTTGAGCCTGGATAAGGATGATGATCCCTTACCACGGAAGTTCAAATTCACTGACATAAAGAAGTTCACTAGCATAGAGCACCCCCACCTCCATTTAAAGCAGTATGTGACCCATATGAAGACGACTAAACTAACTAAAGCACAAATTATGAAGCAATTCCCTTTATCTCTGGAAGGAGCACCCATCATATGGTATTATGCTCTAGAATCCCATGTTTAAGCTAATTGGGAGGAATTATGCGCTACATTCATCAAGCAGTATAGTCTCAACATTCAGATGGAGGCTTCCCTAAGAGACTTACAGAATATGAAGCAGAAGTTCAATGAATCCTTTGTAAATTATTTAGTTAGGTGGAGAGGAAAATTAGCACAGATGAGGTAATGACCTAGAGAATCTTATCAGCTAGTAATAGCCATAGAAGGGAGTGTGCTCCCTTTCTCTAAGAAGCTGAGGGATTTAGGGATTCAAAACTTTAAGGAGTTGTATAGGTTTGAAGTATAGAAAGAATCAGTCCTTCTACAAGAAAATAAGTTCTTTAGTGGAAGATCTGTGAACAGAGAGGGGTTTGGATCTGGCAGCGGAGTTAGTTCAAGTGAAAATATACAGATCAACACAGTTACATAGTTTTGAAGGTTTTCTAATTTGGGAAGACCCTTCTCCAAAGTCTTAAAAAAATTAATTAAGAATAACCTTCTACAACCTTTACCTAAACGACCTCCTTTCCCAAATGTCGACCCAAAACTATACTGCAAGTACTACTAGAACATTAGGCATGATATAGAAAGCTGCACTCACCTGAAATATGAGATTCAAGATTTGATCAATTCAGGCAAAATAACTGACCTAGAAACCAAAATACCAAACACCCAAAATAATCCTTTACCCAACTACCAAAATGTACCACCACCAAATCCCCATATCTTGATGATCAACACGGGTCTAACAGAGGAATAAGTCATTAATTCCTTTGTTAATGTCGTACCTACACTACCAAAACCATAACTAAAAGACATGAATATGAGACAATATGCCATTGAGTCTTGTGTAAATGTGCTTGATATTTGGAGTTTTGAGGATTAAGAAGGAGGAGCAGTTGATTTGTGGAAGAACAATGAGAAGAAAATAACACAATCCATTGAGAAATCAGAGGAGGGGGAGAAAGAGGTGAAAAATGCTGAAGTAAAGAAAAAGGGAAGTGGTCAAAAGAGGGATCAGAGAAAGATGAGGAGATTATTAAGGCCAAAAGTGATGAGAAAACTCTTGTTAATATTTGGGAGCTACTTATGAACTCTCGGGCCCATCGAGAAGCACTAGTTTTGGCTCTTGATCACAATAAGATACCTTCGACACATACTCCAGAGCAAATGGTGAACTCGCTAACTGAAAGCCCTTAGAGGGTAATTATTTTCACAAATAATGACTTACCCTTAAAAGGAAGGGATCACAGCAAAGCCTTATTCATTAAGGCCAAAGTGAAAGGCAAATTGACATGCTATATTTTGATCGATAGTGGGTCAGCTATCAATGTATGTCCTCTGAAGATCCTACCAAAGCGAGGCTTGACAATAGTGGATTTGAAGCCCTCTGATGTAGTTATAAAGGCTTATGATGATACGAAAAGGCTAGTTAAGGGAACTTTCTAGGCTTTAGTCAAGATTGGACCTATTGAAGTTTGGGTTAACCTCCATGTGATAGATATTCCAAACACCTTTACTATTCTTCTGGGAAGACTATGGTTCCATCCTTTGGGGGGAGTGTCATCTACTGTTCATTAAAAGATTAAATTTCCATATGAGGGAAGGGTGGTTACAATAATGGTTGAAATAGAGGTTGCAATTGTTGCATTGAAATTAGCTCCTACTGAGATCCCAAAAAGATCGAGTTTTAAAGTCTGCATGATTTATGAAGATGAGCTAAACCTATAGATTGTTAATATGATGAAGAGCATGCAGTTCATGCCTGGGATGGGATTAGGTAAGAATCAGCAGGGCCCATCAAAATTCATTGAGCCTAAAGTACCGATCTTGAAGCACGAGGTAGGATATTCAGGGGAAGATGAGTCTAATGAAGAGGAAAAGGCTGAGGGTAAGTCTAAGAAGAATAAAATTAGGGCTAAGCCAAAGAAGAAGATGCTCTGGGAAACATTTATAGAGGAAGGTGCCAATTACCCCTATCAAGGAGCTCCTGAGCCTTTGATGATTGCTGAAGAGTTGGTCCCCAAGTTTAAAATCTTCACTGAATATATGAATAGGATTAGAGAATATGTTATTGAAGAGCTTATGGTAGAAGAGTTGGTATTGACTTTAGAATCAGAGGGGGACATTCCTGTAATGGAGCTGAAGGACGCTGCTGACCAAGAAGAGGAATTTAACTTCAAAGCCTTTATTCTTAATTCTATTATGGATATTTTTTATTATGACATTGACTTTTATTTTTCTAATTTGTTTGAGACTGATGACATTTTTCTTTCTAAAGTTAATGTGATGAAGGCTGATTATGCTTAATTATGCAATGTGTTTCCTAATGGTTATACTATGTGTAATGATCATTTCATGCATATATTTGACATTAATTTAATGCAAACTGAATCATTTAATCTAGGCACAAGTGATAACCCTAGAAATATAATTATTTCTTTTGAATTAAGTCTTGATAAGAGAGAAAAATGAAAGAAACTCTTAAAAAAAGATAGAAAGTATTTGCTTGAGGCTATAAGGATATGCCTGAGATCAATAGAGAGATTGTAGAACACAGGATTCCCACGTATTCTCATATAACATTGATAAAGCAAAAGGAGAGAAGATTAAGGCCAAAATGGGCTCTCCTAGTTAAAGAAGAAATTAAAAAAACAACTGAAAGCAAAGTTCCTAGAAGTGGTAGATAACACCCAGTGGCTAGCTAACATAGTTCCAGTTCCTAAGAAAGATGGTAAAGTCAGGATGTGTGTGGACTATAAGGACTTAAACCAGGCTTGTCTAAAGGATTATTTTCCTCTACCACACATTAACACCTTAGTTGATAGTGCAGCTTCTAGCACCATGTACTCCTTTATGGACTGCTTCTTAGGATACAATCAGATTATGATGGTAGTGATTAACAAGTTGAAGACTTCTTTCATCGTTGAGTGGGGTATTTGCTATTACACAATTATGCCATTCTAGCTAAAAAAATGCAAGGGCTACTTACTAAAGAATGGTTACTACGTTGTTACATGATCTTATCCATAAAGAGATAGAAGTGTATGTAGATGATATGATGGTGAAATCTTTTACCAGAGAAGGGCATTTCAAAGCCTTAGACAAGTTCCTAGCAAGAGCTAAAAAGTACAACCTCAGACTAAATCTGAAGAAATGTGTTTTTAGGGTGACGTCTAGGAAACTATTGGGACACATTGTTAGTCATAAAGGCATAAAGATGGATCCAAACAAAGTCAAAGCAATCAGAGAAATGCCTGCACTGAAGAATGAGAAAAAAGTCAGAGGGGTTTATAGGAAGGCTATAATACATCAACAGGTTCATAGCCAAACTAACTACCATTTGTGAGCCGATTTTCAATCTCTTAAAGAAGAATCAGTCGATCATTTGGGATGACAAGTGTCAGTAAGGCTTTGAAACTATTAAGCAGTATTTGATGAATCCTCCAATTTTGCAGTCGCTAAGACTAGGGAAGCCCTTAATTCTATACTTGGCTATAGAGAAAGATGCGATTAGTGCAATGTTGTCTCAAAAAGGAGAAGGGAGAGTCGAACATGTTGTATATTATATGAGTAAGAAGCTTCTACCCTATAAAGCCAATTACACTCTAGTAGAAAGAACTAGCTTGGCTATAATTTGGGCAACAAAAAAGCTACAACATTACTTCCAGTCTTACAGGATTCAAGCAATTTCTAAGCATGATCCTCTTAGATATCTCTAGCAGACTCCATCACTGATAAGGAAATTAGCCAAATGGTTAGTTCTGCTTACTGAATTTGACATAGATTATATTACTAAAAAGGTGATAAAAGGAAGAACTATGGAAAACTTCTTAGCCTAGAATCCGATAGATGATGGACAAGAATGGGAGTTAGAATTTCCATATAAACATTTAGGGGCAATAGAGATCCAGACATGGAAAATGTACTTTGATGGAGCAGTGACTATCAGAGGGGCAGGCATTGGTGTGATTTTGGTCTCACCAGAAAGAGAAGTCATTCTGATGGCAAAGAGGCTAGAATTCAAGGTCACTAATAATCAAGCTGAATATAAAGCCTATATTTTTTATCTGGAAGCACTCAGGAATATGGGGGCAGAAGAGATGATAGTGTATGGGGATTCATTAATGGTAGTGAAATAGATTGCTAAGGAGTGGGAAATAAGGGAGTATTCAACCATGATCCTATTATCCTTTGCACAATACAGATTCACACACTTATTTCGGGAGGAGAATCAGATTTCAGATGCATTGGCCACTCTAGCTTCAATAGGGAATGAGGCAGACGAGTAGAATTGAAGCCTCTTATCTTAGTAAAGGCCCCGATTCCTTGCTTTGAGGAAATCAGAACAATGTCAATCAACTTAGTTTTATGATCTATAGCAGTATCTTGAGATAGGACAATTCATAAAGGAAGCTGTTAGAAAAGAAAGAATGTCACTGAGGATGCTATCTCGGTAGTTTATTAGCCATAATGGGATGTTATACAAAAGGATGTTAGCTGGAGTGCAACTAAGATGTGTTGATAAGGGTGAGGCGTAGAAAATCATGGAAGAAGTTCATAAGGGTGTATGTGGGCCATATATGAATGGGATAGTCCTTACTAAAAATATAACCTATTAAGGGTACTTATGGCTAACCATGGAGGCAGATTGCATGAAATATGTAAAAAAATACCATAACTGCCAAGTCTATGGTGATGTGAGTCATCTGCCTTCTATGGAACTTCAAGGATTAACCTCTCCTTAGCCATTTGTAGTCTGGGGAATTGACATTATCGGAGAGATAAAGTCGAAAGTATCAAATGGTCATCGTTACATTATAGTGGCAATCGACTATTTCTCTAAATGGGTAGAAGCTAAATCATTCACAACTGTAGGGGTAAAATAGATTGCCAGCTTTATAGAGAAGAATATAATTTGCTGGTATGGGTTGCCTCATCATGTCATTACTAATAATGGTGTTTAGTTTTGGGCAGAAATGACCACTTGGTTGGAAGAATACAAAATTAAGCATCATAGATCATCCCCTTATAGACCACAGGCGAACGAGGCCATAGAAGTAGCAAATAAGAATGTGAAAAAAATCTTGGCGAAGATATTGAAAAATTACAAAGACTAGGCAAGTTACCTACAGTTTGCATTATGGGGATACAGAACCATTGCCAGAACATCAATAGGAGCCACTATGTATTCTCTGGTATATGGGTGTGAAGTTGTCTTGCTAGTTAAGGTTGAAATCCAGTCATTAAGGGTTCTCCTAGAGTCTAAAATCCCTGAGTATCAGTGGGTAGAAAGTCGATTGGCACAATTGAAATTGTTGGATGAAAAGAGGATGAAGGCCATATATCACTCACAGTTGTATCAGAAAAGGATACCTCAGGCTTATAACAAGAAAATCAAGCCAGGCAAGATCAAAGAAGGTGACTTAGTCTTAAAACTCACTAGGTCAATCATGACTGACCCATGAGGGAAATTCAAGCCGAACTAGGAAGGTCCTTACCAAATGAAGAAGTTATTTTCCAAAGGGGCTACTATCCTATCTAACTTATAGGGAAATAAATTTAGAGAGCCCATCAATATGGACAAGTTCAAGAAATACTTTATGTAAAAGTCTCGCTAGGGAGAAAACCTTAAAAGAGGGGCTACCTAGGCAAAAATTAGAGACAGAAAAAGGAAAAAGTAAAAAGTCCTGCTGGATTGGAAACTTGAAAAGGCAATCCAAGCAAAAATCAAGGATATGTAAAAGGAGAGAGAGAGGAAAAGAAAATAGTTAGTCAGAAAACTTGCAAGGGCAAGCCAATTAATGACAGGAGATATATAAAAAGCAAAATTATATAGTCATGTTATGCTTAAATTAAATGGAATGGATTGTTTTTATTATTGTAAACATTGCATTAAATGCTTATTACACATTGTCTAACTCAAAAGGAAATCCCATTCGATAAGAAAGTACATAAAAAGACTAAATTTCATAAACTAAACTAATATTATTTGCTTCTCTTGTGACTCCCCTGGGCACTTGATGCCTGTAATGCCATTATCCTTCTATTTCTTATAAATTCATCCTTTTCTACCTATTATAGTTGAATCTATGCCTTGTACTGGTTATCAGTAGACTAATCTCCACTATAGTCAATGAACCTTTGGATGATTCTATGAGGCTAAGTAGCAACCAGGTTGTCTAGAAAGTTCTAAAAAAGAGGCCCTGGTTTAAACTCATGCACCACTTCCACAATCCACTACTTTTGTCCATATTGCCTACAAAGCCAAGTCGAATTGTAGAAGGTGGCAAAATAGAGGTCGGCCAAAGGAATACAGTAGGTGTAAGACAGTAGGGTCATGTGCTACAGTCTCTACCATGGGCACATCCACTAAATTAGAGTATCAGGAAATATAGACAACCAGCTGTGAGCATCTTCTGGCATAGGATGAAGTCTCCTAGTGCGACAATACTTGGCCTTATATTGAGCAATGTCTCTGGGTGGTTTGAGTAACCTTAGTTTCTCTTGTAACTAAGCCTGTAGAACTGACAAATGGGTAAGAATGATGGAAAGCAGAAGATGATAAGAGGAAGAAGAGACTCACCTCCAGCAGAAAAGGACTCCTAGAGAATCGCCTGGCCTTAGAGAAATTATCAAGCCCGATGATAGTCTCAATTAGAATAAGAGGGAAAGGGTTCAGTCTACTCTCCACTTAATCCAAAACATGAAGGATCTTTGGGTCACAGTCACCATAAGGGAAAACTAATAAGAATTGAGCATACAGGCAAAGTGTTATCATTTGAGGCTAGGGAACCTCATTGCTATCTACAGTCGTTATATTTTTCATAAAAGTGCTCATCAGGATTTCATTGCCAAAAATGTGGTAGAGAGAGGACTGAGGGGACATGTTGAACAACCTGGCCATTTGATATTGAATAGTGTGCAAATCCGAGGTTACGACTGAAGGAATGACAATCTGTCGAGTAGAATCTATTTGGGAGCCCAAGATAGGTTCAAATTCTTCTAGCAGGGGGTAAATCTCCACTGTACTAACTGAAAAACATGCCTTTGAGGATCCCAAAACTGAGTAAGAATGTGGAGAAATTAAAAGTTAATCTTCCTAGCATGCAAAGATCGAAAGGCAGATAAGTGAAATGGCTCTATTCTAGCCCATGATCTGCCATCCAGACTTTTTAAAATTGGTTGTAGCAGTTTCAAGCTTCTCTCGATCATGGTTAGGGGTGAGAATACTGTTTGGGAGAGGAGAATAAAGGGAAGTGGCGAGATGAAGAAATTAGGGATTTTGAAAAAGATTTGGGGATTGTTATAGCTATAGGACAGACGTGTAAAGGCGATCACCTCTATGTTCAGGTGATGCCTTTATGAGAAGAGGTGAATGATCTATCGCCTCTTCATATAGGGGCGACACCCTTTCAAAGAGGCAATGCCTCTACAACATGCATAACAAGTCTTCACATTACTGGAAACTCTTTGGATTGTATATATAAAGTTAGAGAAGAGCATTTTAGAAATAAAAAGGCCTATATTCATTCAAAATTTTGCCAAAAATTGAGTTTAAAAGTTATAATTCCCATCCATACGGTATAGAATATGAAGGCGTAAAAAAATTAATTCAGACAGTAAGAGGACGAAAGTGTCAAACATCCAATGTTTCTAGACAGAACACCCTTATGCTACTAAAAATCTCTAGAGGGTCCTCTTTACTTATCACTCTTAGACTCATCAGCCTCCTCGTCAGCTGGCTCATCTGCAGAAGCATCAGTAGGGTCAGTCCCATCATCATTGCTGCTACCCTTAGACTCCTTATTAGTTGCCCCCTCCTCCTCATCACCCTCGACCTGAAGAGCGATAAGCTAGCACTTAAGGGTAGTGATCCTAGCTTGACTGGCCTTATCTCGAATTTGTCAAAGCATGATAAAAAGTAAGAAATCATGAAAGCATGCATACATGTAGAAATAAATCATATTTTATGTTTAACTTCCACTGTTAAGTCACTTGCATCAGGAAGTCCATGTGGGCCTCAATCACTCGGTATATATACTCCTCTTGATCTTGAGGTATTTGTTCCATTAATAATGTTAGAATTAACCATGTGTTATAAGACTTGAGAACACAGTTGCAAAAGAAGGAAACTTACATGGGTAGTAGCCTTTGGGAAGAATGTTGGCTTCAAAGTCATATCCAATGTCAGAAACTGATGAGAGAGCTCACCATAAGGCACCTAGCAATGAGTTAGCAAATAAGGAGTAGTAGTGAGTATGACGGCCACTACCTGGGACTGAGAACTGGAAGGATCCATCAAGGAGGGCACCTTAGAAGAAGAGCCCTCACCATTGAGCATAATGCATGGGTGCTGATGAGCCTCTCCTATACAGAGGGCCTAGGGTGAGGAGCGGGTGCCCTAGTAGCTACCTAAAAGACAAAAGATAAGTCACAAGACAACATCTGTAAGTAAATATAAAATCAGTAAATAAAATATTGCATGCTCACCTGAAGTGCAGGTGCAGGAAGAGGCACTCGCTATAGAAGATGAGCCCATATAAATTCCACATAGCAAGACTTCCTTTGCCTGCAATAGTCTGTGGCATCCTCTCCCTATAGTAAGAGGTGGATGCCTTACTCGGGCACTTGATCACCACTGATGTATCCTCTCCCCGAGGAACCACACCCTATAATTAGGGTCTCTATGCAAACCCTTTTCCTATATAGAGGGATAGAGCGAATCATGGCCTGCATCCACCCTGCCTGATGGCCCTATAAGTCTGGACATAGCTGCAAGAATAAACAAGTAAATGGATAAATGACTGAGAAATTTATGGCTAATTCCAGTTATATTTATAGGTACCTACCCTGTTGTAAGTGATCATGTTTAGCCACTCAAGGTGGATATAAACATGAGCCACAGGCCTCCTCCAAGCCCGGCTGAGACCCCACCTTACCATTGCAGGGAAGGGAGTATCACAGACCTTAGTAATCCCCACTATCAACTTCAGCTCTAGAGCCCAGTCCTATAAAAGAAGCAAAGGGTTATCAGTGAAATCAGATAGCAATAGTTGGGATGGAATATAAAGGGAAAAGATAAAGTAAAATACCAGTATCACATGTCAAAAACCATAGAGACGCCTAGCTCTATGTACTAGCTCATCTATGCTCCTATAATGATAAGCTAAGGCGCAGCTCATCGCCACCAAGTCTAAGTTCCTCAAAGGCATTAGGAAGCTTAAGTCCATAGAGCTAGATGTATCTGCGAAGAGCGTAGTGCCCAGTAGGTAAACGAGGAAAGTATGCACCACCTAATCGATCTGTAGGGGTGTAGTGGCCACCTTAACTTTGGCGCGGGTGTAGAAACTCCTAATCGACTCGAGCTTCACTGTGTGGGTCCCCTTCATATTTGGGACCATCCCAAGCAGACGCTTAATGAAAGCGAGATGGTTATAAGATAACTAGTGAAGGTTGGCATTGAAAGGAATAGAATCCCCAGCACAAGCAATGCCAGTAATTACGGTAAAGGGCACTAGGTCTAGGGTGAACTCCCTGAAAGGAAGATTAAATATATGGGTGGTGTTAGACCACCTCTCCATTAAGGCATACAAAGGCTGGTAGTTTATATACCCCTGCTATATTGGGAGTGCCAGGATAAAGTTAGAGAAGTCGGTATCATGAATCTGAGTTTGTATAGCCTTATAAAGCACATCGTACTAGATGCATGCATCGCTAAAGTTCCCAACACCTTTAAGGGTGTGGACGTTAAGCTAAAGGAGAAAAATAGGGAGTAGAATTATCATTTTATATAATAAAATTTCAAATTATCGAATCCTCTTGCTGAGGTAAACACCTCTATTGAAGAGGCGATCACCTCACTCATTAGGCGTTGTCTCCTGATATAGAAGTGATCGCCTCATTGCACTTAAAAAAGGGAGTGCCTCTTTCTAAAGAAGCGATTGCCTCTTTGTGATAGTAATTTGATAGAATATTTCAAAATCTCAATTTTCAATCCATAAAATTCAATTTTTTTATTAAATTGATAAACGTGCATATATGAATAGTAACTTGATGTTATTTGATGATATTTACAAGAAAAAATTAAAGAAATTAGGCACTAACATCTCTGGTGCCTAAGCTGTAGATATAGGATCGCATGTCCGCAAACAGGGAGATCTCGTCTCTTACATTGAGCTTAAAAATCTGAGAGGGATGCACTGTAGGTGTCATGGGGTCCCACATGGGCAAATCTAGGGTTTGTGCGGTGTCCATGTTAGAGAATGTGAAGAATGAGGGAGAAAGAGAAAGGAGAGAAAAAGGGTAAAGAGAGAGAATTGAAAAGGTGAAAGTGACCTTTGAAAGAGAAAAGTGAGAATTTATATGATTAGGATGGAAGAGGAAAATTGAAAGAAAAGAATATCAGGAGTAGAGGATAAGGCCCACTTAGTGAAATAAAGTATATAATGGCCTATAGCTTGAAAAAAAAATCGATCTATGGATGAGAATATTTGCTTCACTACTCGGGTATATCCCAAAATCAAATTTTAAATAAGAATATTATGATCGAAAGTATCAGGAAGAACAAGCGTCTAGTCAGGTTTGAATCCCCGAAGTGCATGGAAGAGCAAGCATCTGGCTGGGTTTGAATCCCCGAAGTGAGCGAAAGAGCGAGCATCTGGTCGGGTTTGAATCTTTGAAGTGCATGAAAGAGTGATCATCTAGTTAGGTTTAAATCCCCGAAGTGCACAGAAGAACAAGTGTCCAGTAAGGTTTTAATTCCCAAAGTGTGCGGAAGATCAAGCGTCTAGTCGAGTTTAAATCCCCGAAGTGCGTAGAAGAACAAGCATCTGGTAAGGTTTAAATCCCTGAAGTGCACATCTCAGGAGGTGTCTAGTTGGGTTTGAATCCCCACAATGCATTTCTCTTTTTACTAAGTGAAGGTTGGGCCATGCTCAAGATTCATGCCAAATTTATAATGAGTAACTGATTGGGCCAGGAAAATTCAAGGAACACGATTATGATTCATCTCTTTTTACTGAGTGGAGGTAAGGCTATACTCAAGAGTCACGTTAAATTTATAATGAGTAACTGATCGAGCTAGGAAAATTTGAGGAACATAGATATGTTTCATCTCTTTTTATTGAGTAGAGGTTGGGCTATGCTCAAGATTCATGCCAAACTATAATGAGTAATTAATCGGGCCAAGAAACCCAAGGAACACAGTTACGTTTCATCTCTTCGACTAAGTGACTTCTTGAGCCAGGAAAACTTGGGAATCATGCTAAATTTATAATGAGTAGCTGATCGGGTTAGCTTAACTTGAGGATCACGACTACATTTCTCTTCTACCTCTATTGAGTGAAGATTAGGCTACGCTTGAGATTTATAAAAAAATTATTAATGAGTGGTTGATCGAGCCAGGAAAACCCGAGGAACACGGTCATGTTTCAAAAATGAAGTTTAACCTCTAACGTTTGAATTCCTAAGGCTGACGGCTTGAGTGAAGACTCATAGGTTAGGTATGTCGTTCTTACTCTTTATCATTTGATGTGCATGTTGCTTTTTCGAAAAATTATTTTTCAAAAATTTAATTTTTTAAAAAACCAAGAGGGCAAACTGTGGACACCGTCAATTTAATTGGCCTTCAATGAAAGCCTAATAATGAGAAAGTTTGAGTTTTGAATGCAAGGGAAGCCTGAGACTTCTCTAAATTTGGCTTAGAAAGCCTAAAAATACCATATCCAAACCCAAAATTGAGCTAAAGTTCAGGCCCATTGCCTCTTAGCCTAAAAGGCCTTGACCTAGCCCAGGTAAAGAGGCAATCGCCTCAACGAAGAGGCATCGCCTCTTCACCCTAGGCATTGATGAGGCGACACCTCATTGAAAAGGCAGCACCTCTTCACACCTACTCTTTGCAGTATTAAATGTCATTAATGACAATGGTTGGAGGCTCACCTGCTGAAGAGTTTGTCATTTTTAGACGTAAAAGAAAGGGAAAAAAGCAGGAAAAGAGCCTGGGAATGAAAAAAGGTGAGGGGAGAGGGTGAGAATGGATTTTTAGGAAATTGAAAGAAGGGAGAGGGTGAGAGGCTTTAAAAGGGAATATGGGGGCATGAGAGAAAAGAGGAAGGTTAGCAATTTAAAGGGAAAAAAAATCTAAAAAAAGAAACAGAGTGAAAAATAAAAAAAAGAAAAGAAAAAAGAGAAGAAAGGAGAAAGGAAGAAGGAGAAGAAAAAGATTGAAGAAGCTAAAGACTTTCATCTTTTAGGGAAGGAAAGGGGTTTCTCTTACACTCAAAACCTCAAATCAGTCAACTAAGCTCTGAAGGCTTAGTTAGGAGCATCAAGCATGTCCAAGTCAGCAAGCTTCCCTCTTCTTAAGCTCTAAGTCCTTTGTTTTCATTAAAAGTATTAATTCATTACTTTTGTGTTTGTATTCTTGAGTTTTATTGCTGATTTAAAGTCATATGCGAAGCATGATTGTATGAAATACTAAATATTGATTGTTGATAATTGCATAGTTGCATCTGTTTCTTATTTATTTGCATGATCATTAAGTTTCTTAAGATTTAAGAAATGTATTTTATCTGTGTCCCTGTTGAAGAGGTGACGTCTCTTCATAGAGACGTCGCCCCTTCATGATGAGGTGATGTCAGACTCCTCTTTGACTAGCATTTTGCTTATTGCTGTCTTGATTTTGACTATTATCTTGTATATTCTAGTATGATTTCCTTGTCTAATTTGTTATATTTCTTGATTTCATGCATAATCGCCACGTTTGATCAATATTGTTTCTATGTCATATTATTGTGTTATTTAATGGACAATTTATGAGTTATTTTATTTTATTTTTGTGAATATTATTTGTTCATGATTTGTAAATGTATTTGTTGTTTGTGAAATATAACTAACTCATATTTGTTGCAAGAATTATTTGGTGATTTTTAATCACTAGATAATTACTATATTAACCATTTTTAGAGAAGTTTTAATTTGTAATTAATTAGTTTATTTTTTGTTTTTGTGTGGTTTATTTTTAGTATTTTTTACATTTATTTACATCAAAAGTTGTAATACTTAATCCCTCTCTCCTTTTATTTGGAATGAATGGTTGTAAATTATTTTATTTGTTTTGTTTTATTTTATTTATGATTGAATGTCAGGGATATAAGCATGAAATGAGACTAATACGCAAATTTGGAATAAAATATAAAATTGAAAACCAATCGCGACTAGTATGTTAATAAGGAAATAATTTGATAATCAAAGGTAAAAAAATACAAAACACATAGGGAAGCCAACCACAAGGTTGGGTGGGTATTCCAAAAGCTCATACCTAATTTTTGAACCCGATTTCTGATGACGGCTTTTGGAAATCTTTGTGAAATTCAATTGTTATACAGTGTATTCCAAATTTTATCCAGGTGATGACTCTATCTTCATTTTTTGCCCCAAACTCACTATATATCTTCTAGTGAGACCGAGCTAGCACAATACCATGATCGCTAACACTTGAACGCGCGACCAAAACTGCCACCTATAATATATAAAGAATGTGATTATACAATATTTCACCTTTTAATTTGTGGTTTTATACCATTATAGAATTTGTGGTTTTTATCATATTATGATTTAGTATCTTCTCAATTAATATTATTAAAATCTAGTGATGTAATATTAATATAAAATATAATAATTCAATGATAAAATCATTTTTCAACTAATTTATTATCAAATTAACAATTCTGAAACTTTTAAATATATTAAAACCTTATTTTAAATTTTTGTCTTTTTCATAAAATTAAAAACATGTATTAATTTAATTTATTATGGAGTCACAAATAGTTAGATGGATACCACGTTACTGACTAAACTACTTTTAAAATTTATATTATATTGCTGTTAATACAGTTAATAGAATATATATATATATATATATATAAAATAACCCATATTTTTCTTCTGCTCTTTTATTTTTTTTTGAATTTACTCTCTACACTTTTATCTCTACACATTAAATTCCTACATTTTTTAATTTGTCATACATTGTGTCCTTAAAGGACCCAATGTATGACAAATTAAAAGTATATTAATTTTAGATTAAGGATCCAATATATGGTAAAATAAAAGTGTAAGAATTTAATGTATTAAAAAATAAAAGTGTAAGAACTTGATATATTAAAAAATAAAAGTGTAGGGACTCAATCCATGCAAATAAAAGTGTAGAAAGTAAACTCAAAAAAAATAAAAGTACATGGGAAAATATAGGTTATTCCTAAATTAATGAACAAAGCATGAACCTATGTACAACTTTCTCCCAACTTAGTGCACTCCAACAAGTTGTAATTAATTAATCACAAGTTCATACAATGGAGAGAGCCCCATCAAAATTCCAAACACAATAATTGTTTTCAGCAAGCCACTTGGAAAAATGTGCCAATCGGTATCCTCAAGTTGTTTCCGATTGAGCAAGGATATGAGAGGGCATTTACTAGCATTTGACAAGCATGATGAAGAATGGCCATTTATTCTAAGCATACGTCAAACTGGTGTGGAGGCATATCGCCTCTTTAAGATGATGGACATGAGTGTGGAGCCATTTTTTATATTAAAGATGAGAAGCTTGATAAGATGCAAGTTAGAAGACTCAAAATGAAACCACATGTAAAAGTTTAGGGTAAGCCAATTTGGGAAGAGGTGTGAGTGTTTTTCTGCTCAAGCTATCAATGGTACTGAGGATTAATTGATCGTGCTTGGAAGACATCAATGTTCAAGTTATATTTTCATATCTTTGTCATTTTGAATTTTGGTTTTGAGTTTGTGACAAATCTTGTACTGATTGTTCCTAGTCCATTTCTAGGTGAAGAGAGTGCCTGAAAAATAGAAGCTGGTGATGGAGATTGTCGGTAGGGTCCCAGCAAGCTCACTCCGACGGTCAAGTGAGAAAAGGGAGGATGGAGAGAGCAATAGGAAAATAGGGTTTTTGGTTACCTCTCTTTCGTTTCTATACATGGTGTATATATATATATATTGGCTTACTAGTCCAGGTGTCATTTAGAGAGTGGAAGAGGATACTAATTATGTGGTTGCCTCTCCTTATTTGGCCATGCACATTTTTGCTACCTGGCATTAGGTGAGCTGGCGAGGTTCGGGCGCACACCAGAGGGTGTTGCCCTTATCACGTGGAGACCTGTAGGTGCTTGACATTGGCAGAGTGTAATTGTTTTGGCCGTTGCCATAAAATCTTCATGCAGGTATGTAGGGGGTGATTTGGTTGTACGTGCTCTTCTTTTGCCTTATGGATGTGTCCTAATCTGATTAGTCTCTTAGCTATATCTGTTTCTTGTCATTGTCAATGCTTAACAAATTTCTTTTTTCTAATGCAGGCACACATGAAGATAAAGATTGATGGAGGAGGTGAACTTTAGAAGTTTTAGGTTTCTTAGTTTTATAAGCCAAATAGGCTCCGATTGCAATGGGCCGAATCCTTTTTAGTATCAGGGTTCCCTCTAAAGTGTTGATCATTTATGTTCAACTCCTCATCAATGTATCTTTCCCTAAATCATTGTGTGGCACATGTCATGCAGTTGCTAAAGAACAGTTTTGCTTACATCATCTTACCCTTTCATGTCTTGTCATTTGCATATTTTTTGCTGACACCCCCTTTTTTTTTTTTGTAATTTTCAAAATTGCATCAGTTATGGCATGCCATTAAAAATAGTAGGGCTTAAAATGAACCGTTTTTATTTGTCTCAACTCCTCATTTCCTTTTATAACTTTTAAGCTTCTATTGTTTTCTTCTCTCTAAGGACTTCTCTCATTTTAGGTGTTTAGCATTGTCATCTGCTACCACATCCCTTCTTACGCTTACTGCTTCCTTTATCCTTGCTACTTCATTAGTAGTGGTAATTCATCCATCGACTCTATTTCTGCTTTTACTATTGCTACTCCATTGGCCTTCATGGCTCCTGAAAAAGTTATGATCTTTCCTTTATTCTTTTTCTTATTCTCAATTTTGTTTGGCTCTATATCATCTGTCAGTAACTTTTGTGAATGGGTCTTTGTTGTTGATGCTGTTGTTTGCCACTAATGCCTTATCTATCTGTTGCTCATTACTATTCTTATTTCTTATTGCCATCTATTTATCCTATTATTTAGCTTGCTTGGCCTTACTGTGCTTGTCCGTATTGGATTTTTGTGTGGTATATTAGCCTTTTTTATGGTGAATCACTCTGATGTAGATACCATTGGTGACATGAGTAGTGATCCCATTGAAAAGTTCATGGAGGTGGGGGTGGGATCATCTCTTGGTGACTCTTATTCCGATATCCCCCATACTTCTGAGGGCCAGGCATCGTCTCATCGCCTTTGTTGGAGGGGTAGCACCCCTATCATCAAGGATGATAACAACAGGTGTGTGAGTCAAGGGGTGTCAGAGGTCTCACTGGTTGAATCAGTTTATTCAAATGTATCATTGAGACAATTTGCTAAGTTCAAAGAGGAATATTGTATTTCAAAGAAATATGAACTCTCCATTCCCAAAGGGTGCCGGGGCAATTCTGTGTTTGAGGAGAAACATATGGTGATCTATGATGATTTTCTTAAGCTGGGCTCCAATTTCCCTTATACCCTTTTATGGCGCTTTTCCTAAAGACGTATGGCGTATCCATGAGTCAGCTTACTTCAAACAGTTGAATGTTCCTGACTTGCTTTATCCTTATATATGAATAGGCCGTATTGAGCCTGATTTAAACATTCTTTAGTATTTGTTCATGTTCAGTAAGAAGAGCCAATATTGGCATTTGTCTGGTTGACCCAACAAGGTTTTGTTTGGGGGTGTCCCAAAAGTTAGGAAGTCTTGGTTCAAGAGCTTTTTCATAGTGACTCATCCGGAGGGCTGGGGTGATTTCCCTTGCATGTGGGTTGATGACACTTTTAAAGGAGATAGAAAATCAAGTTGTCAGATGATGAAGAGAACAAACTTGAAATTTTGAAATCCCGAGCAAAAGGAGAATGTTTTGACTGTGGCCGAATAGTTGAACGCATGAAGGGTCTATGGGATGCGTCATTTCAATTTATCTTTATATCTTTTATTTTTTTTGGTTCTAACATCACTTCTTCTCTTCTTTTTTTAGGGAAATCTTTGAAGGACTTGATCTATAATCCAACTGCTCCAGTCATGGATTCATCTTTTAAGGATGTGTCCGCCAAGGAACCCAAGTCTCCCTCTCGCACTTTTGAGGAGAATGTCGACCTGCCTAATGATCCCACTAAAGTTGTGGCAGTAGATTCTCCTCTAGTAGACACACTTGCTAGTCAATGTTCTTGTTCAGGGTCAGTACCTATCGAGGTCCAGCCCAAGGGTTCGTCTAAGCTGCACCCAGAAAAGCTCATTTTTGAAGCTATCAAGGAACTTTATACACAGCTTGCAAAGAAGCATGAGAATTTCGGTGCCTCCTTCCTAGTGATGAAGATTTATGGAATCCTGCAAAGCTAGACATTGAGTTTGGATGTCTCCAACGGTTCGTTGACATTCAGGTTTGTTCATTTGTCTTGTGTGATCCTGCATTTCTCAGTTATTTTACTTTTATTCTTACCTGTGACTTGGCCTCTCCTATCTCTTTTTTATTTGTAGCAAATGGAGTTGTCCTTGTGTGTGGACTAGCGTTTGGTTTCTCTCTATAAGAAAGTTTCTTCTCGACGCACACATATCTCTAAATTAAAAGAGAACCTACTAGTTTAGAGGAGCATTATGCTAAGGAGATTGAGAATATCAGCATGACAAACCAGAACCACGTCTCCATTCTGGAGTCACAAGTTGATTCACTGGAGGGGTAGAAACGTTCACTGGGGGAGCAAAATTGTCTTTTAGAAATGAAGGTAGAATTGGTCGAACATTCCCTTCAAGAATCAAAGGAAGCAGAATTAGAGATGACTACTCAACTTAATAACATTATGAATAAGTCTTGAGCCCTATATGAAGACGCCAAGAAACAGTTTAATGAGGAATTAAAAAAGCACTTTTTGGATATGGATCGCTCTTGGGTTGTGGATTTATAACCATAACTTCTATTCCTTTTAAATATGAACAATTTTGGTAGTTTTTCTTCGTCTAGTGTGACAAATCTGAATAATTGGTGTTTTGTTTTTTCTAATTTTAGAAGGGTGGAGATGTAAGAATATTTATGGCTCTCTTTAATTATACTTAATGTGAATGGTGCTTTTTACGTTAAACCCTTATTGTTATTGTAATAGTAATTATTGCCTTAGTATTTTTATGCTATTTTATTCATATTAGCACCCTTCTTTCCTTATGGGCGATCTGTTCTTTGGATCTATACAAACGAGACGTTATTAGCATTGTTATGGATGAGTCATTGGTCGAGTCTGTCGATTCAATTTATAGGTGATTTATGATTTATTTTTAATTTTTTATGGATGATATGTTGATGCAAATCCTTTTGTAATGACTAGTTATGTATATTGTCACGGCTAAATTTGGGAGCTCCTCTTGGGTTTGTTATACCAAAGGGCTATGTTAGATATGCATTTTTTATTTTTGGTAAATTATGTGTCGAGGTCCTATCAGTAGGCTCCTCTTAGGTGATTTGCTGTTTTAGAGCGCTCCATGTGGGAGGCTATTTATAAATGAATTGTCATTATAAGTGAAACTCCTCTCAAATGATACATTCTTCCGAGGGGTTTGCTTTATAAGAGGACTTTAAGGGGTCCATGCAGAATTCTCACACGATGTATTGTTATGGGTTTATTTTATTTTTAAAGAACTCCTTTTAGGCGATGTATTACTCTGAGGGGTTCATTTTTTTTAGAAAAATCCTCTCAGGTGATGTCTTGCTATGAGGGGTTCATTTCACTAGAGTTCTCCTTTTAGGCGATACGTCACTCTGAGGGGTTTATTTTGTTAGAGAAGTCCTCTTAGGCGATATGTCACTTTGAGGGCTTCATTTCATTAGAGAATTAGATATAGAAAATGGCGCTACGCCTTCATTTCATTAGAATAGTTCCTTACAAACATAAAGGTAAAGGAAACGTAAAAACATAATAGAAAAGGATAGGTGCAGCACTATACCTCACTGATGATATTTCTTCAAATTATGGGCATTCCAAGTTCTGCGCATATGTTTGCCATTGGTTTCATCTAGCATGTAGGTGGTTAGTCCCAAGGCTTTGGCTACTTTATATGGTCCTTACCAATTGGACTCGAGTTCCCGACGCCTGCGTTTCCTTTGGCGATATCCGCCCAAATCAGTGCCAGGTCTCTAGGAGAGAAATGCCTTACTTTGACTCTTCTATTATGGAACTGACTCATCTTCTGCTTGCATGTTGCCATTCTAACCTCAGCTGCTTCCCTTGTTTCTTTTAATAAGTCTAGACTCATGTAAAGGGCTTCGTGATTGCCTCCCTTATTGTATGCAATGATATGATAACTGGGAATGCCAATCTTAATTGGTAACACAGCTTTTGTGCCATATGCCATTTTGAAAGTGGTTTCTCCTTTGCTCTCCTTTGGCATTGTGTGGTATGACCACAAAATACTATGCAATTCTTCAGCCCATTCTCCCTTAGCCTAATCCAACCTCATCTTAATGCCCTATAGCAAGGTTCAGTTTGTCACTTCTGTCATCCCATTGGTCTGGGGTGTGCTATTGAAGTAAAGCACAAATCAACGTGGAGGTTTTGGTAAAATTCTCTAAACTCTTTTATAATGACCCGATATTTTAAATAATATAAAATGATTTTGAGATATGCAATATTAATAAAATTTAAATTTTATTTATATATTATCATTATTTTTTTAAATAGTATTAGTGTTATTAGTTTATTGGTATTATTATTATTTTTATTATTATGGTTATTATGATGATGATGATGATGATGATGATGATGATGATGATGATGATGATGATTATTATTATTATTATTATTATTATTATTATTATTATATGTTTTGATTAAGTTAATGTGTGTGTATATATACATATATAAAATATCATAAGGGTGAGGACAAAAAAGGGTTGTCATTTCTTTCTTTTCCCTTTTCTTTTTTTTTTCTTTTTTTCCTCTCCTTTCCGTTTTTTCTTCTCCTCCCCTATTTCTGTCAAACGCAGACCGCCACACTCACCATCACTAGATCGCCAAGCCACCACCACATGTCACCACCAGCTTTCCTCTTCTTCCCCTTCCTCTCTGTCACCTTTCGAGTGCCTGAAGTTGCTGAAAACTGCCGAAAACTGAGACTGCACAGAGAAACTCCATGATCGTCAATGACTTCCTCCGGTCACCTTAGCTCATATTCTTGGGCTTGCCGGACTCCTTGAGCTTCAAGGAACATGTTTCTAAGCTTGTTTCAAGCTTAAACTTCATCAATTGTGAGTTTTAACTATATTGTATTTTATGTTCATTTTAGGTTTTATTTTTTTTTCAGCTTGTTCTTGTTTGATTCTTGAGAATTCCCTTAAGAAATGTTGTTATATGCAACTTAATCTTCCTAAATATAATTTTTGTTTATTTTTTTGAGTTATGGGTATTTTTGAATATTTTAATATTAAAAATTTGAATTTTCGTTAATTGTGTTAATTAATTATTTTGGATTGAAATTTGGTTAAATTAGTGTTATTAATTTTTGAATTTAGAAAATAATTTTTAGTAATTTTATATAATTTTTGAGAATATATTAGTATTATGTGATTTTGAAAATTATAGGTTAAATGTGTGTTTATATTGAAACTATTGTTAAATAATATGTTTTAAATAATTTTGGAATAATAATTGGCATTAAAATGATTTTTACAAATTATTCACTATTTTTAACTAATTAATAGTAATTTTCAAAAATTATATTCAAATAATAAATTATTTACTATTTTTGTGATTAAATGGGTTTTTTAACTATTTTTATTATATATA
This sequence comes from Mallotus nudiflorus, assembly GCA_947683625.1. Taxonomy (NCBI): domain Eukaryota; kingdom Viridiplantae; phylum Streptophyta; class Magnoliopsida; order Malpighiales; family Euphorbiaceae; genus Mallotus; species Mallotus nudiflorus. The sequence goes on along the minus strand of CANTUR010000277.1, from coordinate 372,475 downwards.
AAAACTACTTGAGGAATTAATGGTGAATTTTACTATTTTATGTTGAACAATTGAAAATTTGGATTTTTATTAATATTATATTATTATTTGAGATTTTTATTTAATTATTGTGAAAGTAATTATGTTTACTGTTTTAATGTTTAAATATATTATATTATGATTATTTATGGATATTTATAGATTTTAATGATTTTTATTATATTTATTGTTTAATATTGATTATTGGTGAATTGTGAAACTCGGTGGAGAATTTGTGCAGTTTAGGATCCCAACCCGAGGTGACGAGCTACTATGATTTAGAAGTGTATTTTTCTTGCGGGATTAACTCTACTCTTTAGTAGAGAGATGCCCATTTTACAGAAGAGATTTTACCGATTTTTTAGTAGAATTCTCGTAAAACATGACATCGGGTCAATCCTAAGTCTTTGATTTTTAATTGAGTTTTAATTCTTAGAATGAGTCTTCTTTAGAATTCTTAGGAGTATACATTAGGAATATATTTTGATTATTTATTTTTCTAGTTGTGCCGAGACTGAGGCCTATCAGACAAGTCCCGTTGAGTCAGTCTCGAGGAGCGTAAATTTGTGAGTTATTATTCTGTATATGCATTGCATATAGAATGCATAAATAAGGATTTTCACATTTTATTATATGTTTATACATGATTTATTTCATTAAAATGATTTAGTATATTTTTAGTATATTTCGATATATACGTCATATATTGCATGTTGTAATTTTCAATATATACCTAGTGTATTTCTGGTATATTCATGGTTGAATTAGGTATATTTGTGGCATATATATCTGGTATATGTTTAGTATACATTTAATATATTTTCAGTATGTTTTTGGTATACTTTCGGTATATAATTAGTATATTCCTCTTTAAATAGATGCTATTATGTTTATATCATGCATTTTATTATTTTTAATGCTTACAAGAATGATTTGAAGGATAGCAGTAGAACGTGCTACCTAGTAGGCTATGCTAGGACTGTTGCGTGACAATACGGTAGAATTAGGTTGAGAATTTAATAATTGCTATTGAGATATTGGTTTTAGGAAAGCCTAACTGTGGATCCTCGGTTGACCTAATGTACTCGGGACCAATCATGCCGGTAGTGAGATTGTGGAACCTTGGTTAATCTAGTGTACTCGGGGCCAATCTACTACCTTAAGTTGGAAAAATATAATACTTGGAGTTTTGATTAAACCTATTGGCTATTGATTATTATGATTGAGGTTACGAACTATTAGGATTCTACTCCAGTTTATCAACTAAAATGATTTTATATTTTTATTATATATTAAAAAATAAATTTTTGCATCTGTGTGAATTGCCTGTATATATTTATATATATACTGATGCTTGATTGTATATGAGTTAGATTGCATGTATATATATTAAAATAATTCATTCAGTGAGGTCTGATTCCCCTCAATTTTTTTCAGGAGATTCCTCATCGCCAAACCTTAGTAGTAGACCTCTACGCCAGACTTTTTCAGTCCCGACTAGATTATGTAATTTATTTATCTAAACTTTATCTGTACTCTAGAAAACTGCAGTAGTTGTGTATTGTATTAGTAGAATGGTATTTTAGTTTAGAGACCTATCTCTGAATATTGTATGAATATATTTTATTTTATGAAATGACAATTAAGTATTTATTTTTATATCAATTTAAATTTTAATTCTGGCATATTTTTATTTATTTATTGTATGTGATTTTATTTTTAAGGCTAGATACGGGTTCCAGATTCGAAAGAAATTTTTTTCCCTAGCGCCGATCATGACCCCCTATTTTGGGTCTTGACATCTTTACAATCAAACTGCTTTCCATTATTTGTCACCAACCTTTTGGGTATCCCATACCTACACACCATGTTCTTCTAGAAAAAAAATTGTTATCTTTGATTGACCAATTGACGTAATCGATTCTGCCTCCACCCATTTGGTAAAGTGGTCTATGTCAATGATTAAGAACTTCCTTTGCCCTTTCATTATAAGAAACAGACCAAGAATATCCATTCCCCACTGTGCGAATGGCCAGGCCACACCCAAGGGTTGCTGTGGTGTTAGCGACAAGTGGTTATACCTTCCATGATACTAACATTCTTTGTATTTCACCATTAATTCTTTGGCATATGGCTACATGGATGACCAGTAATAGCCTTGTAACAATGCTTTTTATACCACAATGCTTGCTACTTTATAGGCTCCTCCGATCCCCTTGTGAATTTCTTTGAGCACATACTCTCCTTCCTCCTTTATGATGCACCTTAACCATGGATGCGTTACTGACCCTTTATATAATGTCTCCATTAATTGCATATATAAAGTGATTCTTCGCACTTTCCTGGCCTCTATCTCATCTACTGGGAGAACTCCTGAGTCTAACCATTCAACATTGGGTTTCATCTAACAAGCTTCCTTAATGATCAAAATATTCTGGTTAACTTCTAAGGTTGGCTCCATCAGATCTTCCAGGAGTACACCCCTTAGTAAGGCATGCCCTTCATATGCTATTTTTGAAAGTGCATATGCTTCTTGGTTAAACTCCCTGGGGATTTATTTAAGCACGAGGTATGTTCCTGCTTCCCTCAACTATTCTACCACCCCTGTTACTACTACTAAATATTTGAGCATCTCCCCATCTTTCGCTGTAAACCGACCCTCCATCTGATTAATCATAAATTAAGAATCACTATACATAATCAGAGTTTCAGTTTTGGTCTCCTTAGTAAAGTTTAGACCAACTATTATTGCTTCATATTTTACCGCATTATTGGAGGCTTTGAATCGTATTCTCAAGGTATATTCTAGCTTAATTCCCCTTGGCCCTTTAAGCACTACTCTTTTACAAGCACCCATTGGACTAGTTGCCCTGTCCACATACAATAGCCACGGGGAAGGTTTTGTTACAACTGGTTTACCTTATTCTTCTCCATATTTAGCCATAAAATTAATAAAACCTGAGCTTTTAAGGATTTTCTCAGTTCATACTTGACTCTGTATCCCTCAATCTTTGCTGCCCATTCTACGATCTATCCTGATGTCTCAGCTTTTTACAGTATCTTCTATAACAGCTGGTCTGCTCTTACCACTATCTAATGTGCTTTAAAGTACTACCTCAGACGTCTCACCAATGTGACTAAGGCGAACGCCATCTTCTTAATCTTGGGATATCTGATCTTTACACCCTTTAGAATTTTGTTAATATAGTATATAGGGAATTATTCTTCTCCTTCTTCTATTACTAGTACTAAAGCTATTATTTCATATGTGACAGCCAACTACAGGTATAGGGGTTTGCCCTGTTTTTAGCCTGCTGAGTAGGGGAGGAGAACTGAGGAAAGACTTTAGATCCCCCAAAGCTTTTTGACACTTTAGATCCCCCAAGCATTTAAGTGCTTGGAAGAATGGGAGGAATCTCTTAGTAGAACAAGAGATGAAGCATCCTAAGGCTATGATGCGTCCATTTAGCCTTTGCACTACTCTAATAGAATGTGGTAGATCTCCATCACTACTTGTATTTTTTCTAGATTTGCCTCGATCCCCCTCTGTGAGATCGTGAACCTTAGGAATTTCCCTACCTTTACTCTAAAGACACATTTTTCTGGATTAAGCTTTATGCCAAATTTATCTATACTACTAATGCTTTTTTCAGATTTATAGTGTGGTCATTTCCCTTCTCACTTTTCATAATCACATTATCGACATACACCTTCACCATTTTCCCAATCAGTTCTTTGAACATTTGGTTAGCTTATGCATTCTTTAAGCTAAGCGGCATGGCCTTGTAGTAAAACATCCCACTATCTGTGATAAAGGAGATTTTTTCCTCTCCCATCTGTCCATTCTAATTTGGTGATACCCAGCATATGCATCCATGAAACTGTATATCTCATATCCTGCGGTGAAAGCAATAAGTTAATTAATACTTAGTCATGGGTAGTTATCCTTGGGGCAAACCCTATTTAAATATGTAAAATCAATACACATTCTCCATTTCCCATAAGATTTCTTAACCAAAAAAATATTAAAAAGCCAATCTAGGTAGTATATTTCCCTGATAAAACCAACTTTGAGGAGTTTTTCACTTCATATGATATAGCAATTTGCCTTTCTAGTGCGTGTGTTCTCTTTTTCTGCTTTATTGGTTTAACAGATGGATCCATATTCAACTTATGGATCATCAATTCAGGGTTAACCCCCTGGATTTCCTCTAGGGACCAAGCAAAAGAATTCTCCTTTTCCTCTAAAATAAAGAGTACATCTTAATGCACTGATTCTTTCAGATATGCCCCCAACTTTACCTTTTTCCCCTAGACAATTTCCATTCATACACCTTACCTATGGGCTCTGGTCTTTCCCCTTTCTCTTACTCTAAGGTTTCAATGGGAAGTGTTTCCACTACCCCTCTTAAAGCCATCATGCATGCTTCCCTAAAGGCTTTCTGATTCCCCTTTACATAAAATTCTCCCCAAAATATGGGGATTTTCATAATGCAATATCTTATACACATACTGGCAATCGTGTCATAAAGGAAGGGTCTACCTAGTATTGTGCTGTAAGCGAAAGGGATATCCATTACCATAAATGTCACTGGGAATTCCTTGTAGTGCACCCCTATCTCCCAACTGTACTATTACACTGGCAAAATATTGTACTAACACAGAGTTCCCTCCTAAGCCCAATAATGGAGTAGACACTCTTTTGAGGTCAGTAGGAGATCTGTTTAATGCTTTAAACACATTCATGGTCATTAGGTTCACCACACTTCCATTATCCACCAGCATTCATCTTGATAGGATGTTCCCAATTCTACCATTTATTACCAATGTGTCCTCATGTGGTTCATGCAACCAGTCCCCATCTCGAGGTAAGAAGGTGATATATTGGTTAGACCTATGAACTCAACATAAAATACACTCCCTTGTGTCTCTTTTTACTAGGGCCTTCTACCCCTGGCGAACTACTGAGAATCACATTAATCATAGTTGCTGACTCATCCCTCTACCTCTTCTATTCTCTATCTTTTCCCTATCTCCATTTTCTATCTTAGGATGAAACCTCCCATCACCAGCTAACCCACTAAAAAACTTCTGCAAATGGCCAATGTGAATCAACCTTTGTATTTCATCTTTAAGCTGAACACATTCCTTAGTATCATACCCCATTCCCTTATGAAATTCATAATACTTATCCCTATTTTTGAGGGATTTATAATTAAATTTTCTTGGCTAATTGACTCTTTCTCCTGACTACTTAATCCACATCAAGATTCCCCTTCTAGAAGTGTTGAGGGGAGCATACTGGCATTATGGGTAAGGGTCAGTCTTAAACATATAGCAACTAGGAGGTGTATCAATCCTCCTCTCATCCTCATCTCTCATTCGGGGCCCAAACTCGTTCTCCTTTACTACCCTTTAATCATATGCTCTATCTTCCTTTTTTTGCCCATTAGGGAGTAGGGCAGTAGGCTTGCATCCATCTGGTTTGTTCCTGCCATAATTATAGATTCTTTAAGTTATATGTACTGAGAGGCTCTTGCCATCAACTCAGGGAAAGTTAATGGAAGGAGAAGGGTTAATGATTCATAGAGGGGTTTATAAGTAGTTCCCATTGCTAAAGCCTTTATAGTGATAATGACATCCAGATCATCTACCTAAATGACCTCCTTATTAAACCTCTCCACGAAGTCTCTCAAAGACTCCATTTCTTTCTATGATGGCTTTTGGAGATCTGTAGAGACCTATCTGAGGGGAATGTATATGATAAATCGAGCTAGAAAAGCCTAAGATAGCTTAGCAAAATTGGAGATGAATATACTATCTAAGTCCTAATACTAGTCTTATGCCATACCCTTTAAAGTGGTGAAGAACACCTTACAAAGAACCAAATCTCTAGTGGATTGCAGGTGAATTATGGTTCTATAAGTATTTACATAGCAAACTTACATGGTATTTACCTCTTTGTTGATCCATTGTAGGAGCTTAAAGGTGGCATCTTGAATTTAGTAGGGAAAGGATCATTGATAATTGCATTGGAGAGTGGGGAGGTGTCCTTGAAATCGAACCCTTTCCCCTCTCTGTCTGGCCTCCTACTCTTTACCACCTTTTGAATTTTCTGAAGTAATTGTTCTTTATCCATGCAAGTACCAACGTTACCCATGAATCCGAGGGGATCCCATTCATCTATGATCACTTTCTCCTTGCCCTTAGCTCTACACCTGCTTCAGGCTTAGATCTCGGCCTTCTCCTCTAATCATCTAGTTGTGTCTCCCTTAGTTTGCTCTTCTCTAAATAGAGTCATCCCACCAGCCTTTTCATCCATTTTGGCCTTTTCCACATTTGCTTCTACTCACCCTTTCTTCCTCGTCATGTTCTTTATCAAAGTTTTGACCACAGCTGTAAGCTCTTGGAGCATGGCTATGATAGTGATTGGTGGAATATGTTGGGTTTGTGATGTTCTAATGATGTTTATAGTTGGTGGGGGATCAGTGTTTAGTAGGGTTGAATGGTCTGTAGGTGTTGTATCAAGGGGTCTGGGTCCAAAAAGGGTTGCAAGTGGTGTCTCATGGCCTAAAGTCTGTCCAATTTTCTTCGTTATTACCATCATTGTCCATGCTTACTGCATTAATGATAGTTCCTGGTTTATTTCCCAGTAAAGAGAGTACCTGTAAAATAGAAGTCGATAAGGGAGATTGTCAGGCGGGTCCCAGCGATCTCACTCTAATGTTTAAGTGAGTAAAGGGAGGATAGAGAGAGCAATAGGAAAATAGGGTTTTTGGTTACCTCTCTTTTGTTTATTTAAATGGTGTGTGTGTGTGTGTGTGTGTGTGTGTGTGTGTGTATATATATATATTGGCTTACTAGTCCAGGTGTCACTTAGAGAGTGGAAGAGGATACTATTCATGTTGTTGTCTCTCCTTTTTTGGCCATGCACATTTCTACTAGCTGGTATTGGGTGAGCTGGCAAGGTTTTAGTGCACACCAAAGGGCGTTGCCCTTGTCATGTGGAGACCTACAGGTGCCTAACTTTGGTAGACTGTAATTGTTTTAGGCATTTCCATGGAATCTTTGCATAGGTATGCAAGGGGTGATTTGGTTATACCAGCTCTTCTTTTACCTTTCTGACATGTCCTCCTCCAATTAGTCTCTTAGCTATATTTGTTTCATGTCTCTATCAATGCTTAACGGATTTCTTTTTTCTGATGCAGGCACAAACAAAGATGAAGATTAATAGAGGAGGAGAACTTTAGAGGTTTTGGGCTTCTTAGTTTCATAGGCCCATTAGACTCCGATTGCATGGGCTGAATCTCTTTTGGTATCATGTACATATTCAAAAAATAAGTCAATAGAAAACCATACTAAGTAGAGGATCAAAAGAGTTCTAACTTAGCTTACAAACATTTGTTAGTTCTAAGTATTGGTAAGAAATTTAAATTTTCCTAAGTGAGATTTCGAGTTTGAGTCTTACATATAGAGAAAATAAATATTGAGAGAGCTTTGATCCCTTTGTAAACTCACAGGCTCAACTCTGGTGGCTACTAGATACTGAGGGCATCAAATTCGAAAGAAAAAAATATATACTAATTTACAATTAAATTTGTAACACATATATATGGGGTTAAATGTACGGGTGGGTACCCAATTTTACACTTATTTCATTTTGGGTACTAAATTTTAATCGATTTCTTTTCAAATATCCAACTTTGATTTAAGTATCATATGCTAGTGACTTGGTGGTGGGATGATGACGTGGTAGCCAACAAGAGAATATTCTGGGAATATTTGCCACATTACCTATGCCTAGTTATCAATTTTTAGGGGTTAATTACAATGGTGGTCACCCAACTTTATTTTTGTTTCTTTTTGGTCACCTAACATTGATTTTGTTTCAAGAAGGTACTGTTAAAGATTTGTAGTTTTCTGAATTTCTCTTAAAAGCCATTTTAATCCCTCAGTCTCCTTATCTTTTTAATTTAGTTCAGAAATTATAAAAATTTTGAAACTTTACTTCTCCTAGGTTATAATACCACTCATGATGAGTCTACTATTACTAGCCAGAATCAAAATAAGTTTCAATTTTTTCCTTTTTTCCTATAAACGCATATAAAATATTAACTTATTTACAAAAAAAAAAAAAGCTTTAATTCTGAATTAAAATAGTAATTATGGAATTTTTAAGTACTAGAAAAAATTTTAAGTGATTGTTATAAAATTAAATAAAAGTTTGGTATCTAAAAAGATACATATTAAAAGTTTGGTAATTAAATTAAAACAAATAAAAAGTTCGGTACCCTTTTGTAAATTAGGTGCTAAAAATTGATGACTAAGCATGAGTGATGTGGCGAATATTTCTGAAATATTCTCTTGCTAGTTGCCACATTATCATCCTGTTATCAGGTAACTGGTGGACGATACTTAAATTAAAATTGGGTACTTGAAAAGAAACCGATTAAACTTTAATGCCTAAAATGTAATAAGTGCAAAGTTGAGTACCCACCCATATATTTAACTCCATATATATATGTTACAATTTTATTGTTTAAATATAAAATATTTAAAATATGTGTTATTTAATTGTTTAATATAATTCTCTCCATGTAAATAATGTTTTTTAATTAATTGTTTAATATAATTCTCTCCATGTAAATAATGTTTTTTAATGTTGTAGCATGTGCACTGAATTTTGTTGAACTTAGGTTATTTTCGTGTATTTTGTTTATAAGAAACTAGCAGTTTGTTGATTAATTCCCAGATCGTGCACCCCAAAACTTATATTGTTACACAACAATTATATTGCTAGGAGTGAAAAAATAAATTGACAGCTCAGGTAATTAGCAAGTTCTTAATCCAACACACAAAATTTATATAGCACATCGCAAAAATTTTGCACTTAGATCTTCAACTTGCTTGAAAAAAAAATAGATATTTTCTCTGTATATAGAATTTTTGCTACTCAATTTTAGATTAAATTCAACTTTTATAACTACAAAATATTAAAAGTATTTATACAAAAAATATAATAGCTAAGATTGAATTATAATTTTTTTATCTGAATTATTGATATTTAAAATTCACTAGACTTTAACTACTCTGATTCGGCCAAATATTAAATACAATAAATAATACAATAGCTAACATTGAGTTATTATTATTATTTTTTAACCATCAATATACATAGTTCATTGAACTCTAACTAATGTTATTCGATTCAAGTAAAACTATAAAAATAGTAAAATTCTCTTAATAATGAATATAATGCAATTGCATATATGATAACTTGAATTCGAAATATCATTTAATTGAGTTTTCTTTCAACAAATATATGGTCGTGTAAAAACTCAATTCTATTATTTTCTATATGTTAAAATTTAAGCTGATTTGCTAATGAAATTATTATTATATTTGTTTGGAATAATTATAAATTTGATGTATGAATTTTTCAGTTTTTTCTATTTGAGTGTCTTTTTTTTTTAATCAAATATTTGAAATTTAGAAAAGTATATTAACGTAGTGTATTCGGCCAATTTGATGTTGACTGTGTGTTGAGTCAGATCAAACTTGATCCACTTTTATCCTAATTACTAGTTATATCATGTGTCACATGTATTGCATTATTTAAAAGATAAACATACCGTCATTAGCTTATTAAATATTATGAATTGATAAAAATAATCTCAACATTAACTCCCGTCACAGACATAAAAGGTGACTGAATAATGGTGATTTTGTTTTTTAAATAATATAACACATGTGACAAATTATATAGTCAATGACTATGATAAAAATGGATCCCGTTTGATATGATTGAATACTCAGTTAACATCAAATTGGTCGAAAACACTAAATTAATATGTTTTTTTAAAGTTCGGACATTTGATTGCAAAAAAAAAAAAAAATTAAATACTTGAATAGAAAAAAAAAATGAAATGAAATTTATAATTTTTCCAATTTGTTTCACTTTTTGAGCATTGGTTGACGATTGTGCTTAGCAAAATCAAATTTTGCTGCGCATTTTTCTAGTGTCTTATCTTTCCTACTAAGCTGGTGCATGCTCTAATATATATATCAAAGAAACATGAAATTCTTAATTAATCAAGTGAAATAAGCCTAAATTTTGATGTATGTTGCTGCAGCAATTTTAGTACTGTCTAATGCCCATTATGTATATACACACAACAATTTTAAAAGTGTCTAATACTGTTCATTTTATATCATAAACATATATAAATTGAAGACACCAACAATTTTAATAGTGTACTAAATTTCAATTTCAATTTCAATTTGGGATTAACTTGATGTTCATGATTGATCGACTGCTAAAGATTGATTTTTTTCTTGCAAGAAGAGTGTCAATGTGGCACGGGGTGCTGGGTACGATTGTTTCGACTAATAATATACTTGTCAATTTAGATGTTTATATATATGCGTCAGAATCCAACACAATTCCATTACAAAATATAGCACATTAAACAACCTTGAATTTGTTTTAGCACTTAAATGTTGACAAATGAAGAGTTCATCTAGAACTCAGACATAAGTCAACATTTACACACAACAATAAGTGTGGATGTATACTGTATTTGAAAATAAATAGCCAAAAGAATAGGAAATTACACTAATACATTTTAACTTAATGTTATATTATAGTTTCACTTTGGTATGTGAGACTGTAAATTCAATTAACTTACAACCTAATATAGGAGGAAAGGCTAATTAGGTTTCTGATCTTCGGCCTTTTTCTAAAACAATTTTTGGCTAATTTAATTCCTCATTTTTTGATAACAGGCCAAATTATCCATGATGTTTTAGTTAATTAGTTAACAAATAAGTCCCTATATATGTCAAAAAGAAAATATTTTTTAATCAAAAAATTATATATATATACACATAGAGTGATTTTTTGGAATATAACTTCTTTAATTTATTAACAAATTAATTTTATTTGTTAAAATATGTTAAATTTATAAATTTATTTATACTTTAAAAAAATTAATGTATAATTTAACATATGAAAATATATATTAGTATAACATATTATTAGCTCTTTTTTTTTTTTTAAATTAACACATTAAAACTATAACCATAACTTCAAATAAAAACTAAAATTATAATACTAAAATAATTCTCCATCGTAATTAATTTAGTATTTTTTATTAATTATCAAAATTAATATTATAATTAGTTTTGATTTCAATTTATTTTAAAATTTTTATTTTATATATATATATATATTAATCAAGTAAAATATTCCAAATAAACCTAAAATTTGATGTATGTTGTTACAATGATTTTAATAGTGTTTGTTGCCCATCTTCATATTTGGAGTGTGTATAACATAAACATATAAAAATTGAAGACCACCAGATTGTCCTAAATTCCATTTTCATTTTGGCATTAATTAACTCGATTTTTTAATATAGTGTGAGAGTTACATGATTATTATAATTAATTAAATTATATAAAAATTAATTTTATAAAATTAAAAATAGTAAAATTTAAACTCTATACATTATAATATTTTTAAAAAGTAATAACTACTGAAAGAAACATTAATTATCACTAATAATTCATTTGCTTGTTACATTTTTTGCATCATAATTTTGAGTTATGTTTCATTTTAATACTAAATCAAATTTAACATATATGAAATCAAAATAAACATATTTTTAGTATATTTATCTCATAAGCATTTTATAAAACAGTTTAATAATCTTGTTGGTCCCATAAAATAAAATTTGTTTGTGAGTCCCATAAAATAAAATTTTAGTAAAATTTTTTTTATGGAGCACACAAAGTAATTAGGGCATCTAATGACATACTTACATGGTAAATATACTTATTTTGGATATCATGTATGATAAATTTGATCAGATATATTTAAGATATTTTAACTTGAAATAAAAATATAATTTTAAGGATTGAAAGAAATTAAAAATTTGATATCAAAATAAAATATGATCCAAAATTATGATATCAACAGTGCACTAAACCCTCTTATTTGTGTTATAGTAACAACTAATTCTTTGGACATTAATAATTTGACTAAAGCTTGTATACATTAATTACCCTATTGATAGTCATATTTAATGATAGTGATATTCAGTTGACGAATATATATACTTGAATTTGGATTAGGCACTTAAATGGGATACAATCCATACCCCTTTGACAAATCAAGAGATCAGCAATTTGGAACCTTAAAATACAAACAATATGTTGGATTTTGATTTTGAATGGGAGGATTGTGAATTCAAGCCTACAATCTAATAAATTAAAAAGAAAAAACATTTAAAAATATTTTGAAGGTTGCATATGATTTTACAAGAGATTATTTATTTTACAAGACTTATCAACAATTTCAAATTGTATATTGCACTAACCATTTAATTAAACTTTCAAAACGCTAAAACTAAACTTTAGTAATATTTTTTTCAATATTGTTTAAAATGTTTAAATGATATTTTATAAATTATTTAAATATTTAAACTAAATTAAATATATTTATAAATCATATATTTAGCAAATTGAGCTGTTACCTCTATTCATAAAAATTTTAAAAAATAAACTAACAAAATATAAAAAATCTAAAAAGCTGTGGATGTATTAAAATTAAATTATAATGTTGTGTTTTTGAAACAAGTCATGATCTTATAATGCATACGAAAGAAATATTATTTCTTTTTTTTTTTTATCATAAATTAAGTGGTTAAATTCCAACATCATAAAGATAGTAAATGAGGGGTGGGAGTACGACTCTAGTCTCCTCAATTGGATATCTATAACTTTTACTATTTGTACTGGCTATTGAAAGAAACATTAGTAACAATTAAATTGCTGACTGCTTGTAATTCCAAATGGATATGTTGATGTTAAGCTATAGAAAATGTGGACCTTAGTGAGGTTGTTTATGGCGTGATCATGACGATATACAAATTAATAAAACCATTATATATATATATATATATATATATATATGTCAAATGCATATGAAATACACCTGAAAATTCGTTTGATATATGCTTTACTTGATAATTACAGCATGGCAAGTACGCAAATGTTGTATTATAAATTGACTTGTGTTGAAATTGAATAGAAATTAGCAAAATGCAAACCTTGTTCAAATTGATTAAAAAAAAGGTCTATTGGTGTTTTTTTAAGTAAAAAGCTGGAGGCAAAAAATCAAGAACACATCCGAACATTTCAACTAAATTTAGATAATTTTAATTTTAACGTTACGTTTCTGATGTACAATTGAAAATGGAGTTAAAAATAAAAAATAATGTCAGAATACAACAGAAATAAGATTCCTCAAAGAATCTAACAAAACATATAGGAACCGCGCGGACTAAAATCATCACAAATCAATTTGTTACAAAAGATTGGCTCTGAATCCCACCGTAAAATGGAAGTAGATGAGACACCGTGCTTAACAAGAGCAACAGCTACTGAATTTCCTTCATTGTATCTTTGAGACACACAAAAGTTCATTGGTGACATAAAATTGAGACATTGTAGCCATTGCTGCTGTAATTTCCAAGGAACATGTGCGGTTCGAGTGTTGAAGCGGTGAACAACACACATCGAATTAGACTTGAACCATAAGCAATGCCATCCTTTTGTCCAAGCAACATGGACAACATAGATAGTAGCACAGAGTTCTGCTATGCAAGCATAGTCAGTTCCAATGGAAAATGAAAACGAACCTCTTGGGAAGCCCGAAGGAGTTCTAAAAATCCCACCAGCTGAAGCCGCACCAGGTGAACCCAAATCAGACCCATTAGTGTTGGCTTTGATCCACGCTGTAGGAGGTGGTTGCCAAGAAACAGAAATAGCTTTTGGAGTAGCACCTGGAATCCCTATAATATGCCTCCGGTTAAGAATTCGAAGATCATCTATCAAATTAAACATTCTTCTAATACGAAAGAAATCAAAGTCTTTAATGGAGTGCCAAATAAACCGAAGAGCTGAATGAATTTTCAAGGGCTCCTCATCAAATATTGCAGCGTTTCAAAGTCTTCCAAATAACAACCACTCTACTGAGAATTGCCGAATTCCAAAGGATTGCTATTTAAGAGCTGAATGTATAATGCATCGCATCAAGAATTAGATCCAAAAAAGATCTAGAAGTATGAACTTTTTTTACTAAAGAGATAAGAGATGGCATTCTAGATTAAAGTTGCAAAAGAACAAAAAGTGAAAAGATGAGTGCCATCTTCTACATGATCAGCACATAAATGGCAGCGAGAGGCGAAACACAAACCCTTCTTTATCAAATTGTCATATATTGGGAGAAATCCCAAAATAGCACGCCAACAAATCATGGATCTCGATGGGGGAAGGAATTCCTTCCCGCCAAAGAACCATTGATCTGGTGATTGAGAGTGCTAAGGAACCATTGATCTGGAAAGAGTGCCAAGGCATGCTTTTTACTGAATGAGCACCATTTTGAACTGAAGTCCAAACACAAAGATCAGCATTATGATAAATAGTTAAAATCGAAGCAATATTATTTTTCATTGTATCATTTAAAATATTATTTAAGTGCCAGCTTTCATTCATCAAGAACCTCGCCATTAAGTCAACCAAATTTCTTTTATCTTTTCCGGGAATCCCAAGCTGCGTCGCCATAGGAGGAAGAAGCCACTCATCCATCTAGAAGTTTAGACGACTATTGTTCCCAATAAACCACACAATTTTAGATTTGAGGGAAGAGTAAACCCCGTTTAACAGAGAACCATAAGAAGACTGAAAGTATGTATCACGAGGAAGCCCAAAAGGAGATAGAAATCTATTCTGAAAAATTAAAATAGGATAATCATGCAAAGTGATCAATTTCTAAGAAAACTCACTCAACATAGCATCATTCAGAGGTTAAAGTTGCTTAATTCTGATACCACCTTCCTTAATCAGAACACAAGCAATTTTCCAAGGCATTGTGACTAGTTTTTTTATCATAAATTGAACTCGTCCAAATGAAATTTCTTATGCAACACTCAACATATGAAAGCAGAGATTGAGGCTATCGATAAATAGCAAAAGAATGCAATAAAGAACTAGTGATAACTAAATTAATCAAAGTTAACCGACCAACCATGGACAAAGAATTACCTTTCCACTTAAAGAATTTGCTACAAATTTTATCTGCAATTGATTTCAACCAACATTTTTTTGGAGTACCTTGAAATAAAGGCACACAGAGATAAGAAAAAGGGATAGAACCCCTCTTAATTTCCACAACTTCATGAATCTTGTCTATACGATGCTCGGAAATAGATGACCCTAATAAATTTCATATTTGGTCTAGTTTATTGCTTGCCCAGAAAGCTGACTATAGATGTTAAATATCTTATTTATAGCACGAATATTTTTAAGAGAAGCTTTTAAAAAGAGTAAGACATCATTTACATAAAGAAAATAAATGAGAAAAAAAATGCCTTGGATACCGCATAGGAGCAATGAAACCTTGGTCAACCTTAGAAGAAATTAATCTACTAAGAAAGTCTTCTACAGGACAAAAAAGAAGAAGAGAAAAAGGATATCCCTGTCTAACCCTTCTAGAACAAGGGAAATAACGTAGAGTTCACCCATTAATCATAATAAAAAGCTAAGAGGAAGAAAATAATAAAAGAATCCAATCTCTGAAGTGTAGAGAAAATCCAAAGGCTTCTAAAACATCAAAAAGGAAATTCCAATCCATCGTGTCAAAAGCTTTTCAGATATCAATCTTTAAAGCCATGTTACCTTTAAAACAAAATTTGTTTACAATATTAACCCCTTCTAAAGCTCCAGCAACACACTCAGAAATACACTTTTCTTAAAAACCCAAATTAATTACAAAAAATAAGTCTTATAGCAATGGAAGCAAGGTGGTTCGCCAAAATCTTGGTAACAAGTTTAATGCAAAAATTACTAAGAATTATGGAACGAAATTGTTTAATAGCAATAGCATTAGACACCTTAGGAATTGAAACCATAAAACTATAATTAATTCCAAAAGTAACATTACCAGTAATAAAAAAACTGTAGACTACTACACAAACATCATCCTTCACTACCTCCCAAAAAGTTTTATAAAAAATACTAGTGAAGCCATTAGGCCCTGGGCACTATGAGCATCCATAAAAAAACTGTATCCTAAATTTCCTTATTAGAAGGGCATCTAACCATAAGAGAATTTTCAATATCAATAACTATTAAAGGAATGACTGATTGAATTAAGTGAGGCTGGAGGAAACCAATCTGTCTGCCTTAAAATGATCTTGATAAAAACCAATTATATGTTGCTCAATAATTGATTTATCATCAATTATCACCCTCATTTACTTTAAGATGATAAATGCCTTTCTTGGAAGAGGATCTTCCAAAATGTTTATGGAAGAAAGAAGTGTCACGATCACCTACTGCAAGCCATTTAATACGACTTCTCTCTTTGAAGAAAATTTATTGTTACTTAAGACATTGGTCCAAATCCTCATGAGCCTGCAATTCTTGAGAATGGAGGTTATGAGCGACCTTCCTTTTGGTGTCTTTCATTTTGATCTTTCCAAGGGACATGACAACTTTACCGAATAGGGATAAATGATTGGTTTTAGGAGGAACGAGACGCCTTTTGATTTTATGGAGTTGCCACCTGATTTTTAGAAAATTAGGAAAAGAAAGGGTTAGCATCGGGTTGCTCAATGAGTATTGCCCTTAGCAGAGCTTTTTGAGTTTAGGAGATCGCATCTACTTTATAACTATTTCTCGTTATACGATATTCGATGTATAGCTACCACAACACCCTAGCTTTGGCAATGACAGTTGATATAGCATTCACATAATACATCAAATAATGAAAGATAATAAAGCTAAAATATCATTATTACATCACTTTCCTAACAATAAGCATATAAAAGGAAAAAGGATTGCAGAAACATAAATCTAGCTTAGATATAATGAACTTGTAAGGTTCGCACAACTATGCACGTAGCTTACTCGATTATACAAATAATAGAATAAGCAATGAACACTCAATCACTTAAAAGAGTAAGAAAAATGTACATAATCATGGATGTTTGTAGCTTATTATGTTATGATGAAATGTGAATCATGGATGTTTTTAGCTTATTATGTTATGATAAAATGTGATGACGATATAAGGGATGCATGATGACATTAGTAGACCAAGAATATGATGACCCTAGTCTGGAATATAAACTTTACACATTATTGATATGTATGATGTGATTTCACATTTTAAAAAAAGAGGATGCAAAATGATAATATGAAATGAGCAAAACAAAGCATAGATTATTCATATAGCATGCAAATTGCCACTCTCATCACACAAGCACAATAAATTTCATAAATGCTGGCAACAATAAAATAACATGTAGTGCAATAAAATAAACATGCTAAAATGATTGTGTAGTCCTCAGATTCGACTATGCTTGTGTGAGTTTTGAAGCTTTAGCTTTGAGGGATTATCAAGCTTTTCTCGTCGAGAGGTTCAAAATGATGTATAGAATGATGCAAATTTGTATACCTTCAAAACATGCTTTAACAAGGTGAGGTTAGGTTTGGTGGCAAGGAGATTTAATAACCTAAGAAAAATGCAATATGAGAGCTAAAAGCATATGGAAATGGGTTTCCAGAGCCTTCAAATGGATAGATCTTTGAGTGTGCGTGTGTTTTCTCTTGGTTCCCCCTCAAAATGGGGTGTGGAGACCTCTATTTATAGGAAAACATTATGCCTAAGGGTGTGTAAGTGTGTGGTCACATGGGCAATCCTAGAACAGAGCACATGCCCATACAAAGAGCATATAGCCATGCAAAGTGCGCATGGCAGTGCGCACAGCTTATGGCCATGTGCACTTAAGCATGGTCATATGCACTTTCGTGCGACACGCACTCAATTTGAGGCTTTTTTGAGCTATTTCGAGGTTGGTTTCTAAGGTTATTAGGCCTTCTAAATGCATTTCCGAAGTCCATTTTATCTAATTCAACCTTAATTTTAGCGTGTGACACCTAGGGATGTTCAAGGCTATGCACTATCACAACCCAAACCAAAGTCATGACCGATGCTAGGGAACAGGAATTCTTTTGAATTCGGAACCCGTAGCAAGTCTTAAAAATAAAAACATGCAATAAATAAATAAAATATGCACCAATATCAAAATCTCAAACCAATATAATAAAAATAAATTCTCTCATATCATAAAATAAAATATATTAATACAATATTCAAAGAAAGGTCTTTGAATTCACAACCAACATATAAATATAAAGTACAACTCACTACTGAAGTTTTCTAGAGGATAAATAAAATTAAGTAGATAATTTACAAAAAATGGTCACGGCAGAAGAAATCTGGTGGATGGGCTTATTGCTGAGGTCTGAGGAAGAATCTCCTGAAAAATCAACTGAGGGGAGTCAGACCTCACTGAGTGAATTGTTATAATATATATACATGCACTTCCTAATGTCAAATGCAATTAATCATTCGTATATAATAAATATATATACAAGCATTTCACACAGATGCTGAAAATCACTTTATATAATAATACTGAAAAACATAAGTTTATAAAGGATCAAATAGAACCCTATTTAATTGCAACCTCAATCAACAATAACATCACTGCTCGATCACCATTTCTCATTGGCCATACAGGCTCACTTAATTCTAAATAAATTCACTTATTCCATATGGACAGTAAACTGGTCCTGAGACACTAAGTCAATCGATCTCCAACAATCTGACTATCAGTGTGATTGGCCCCGAGACACTTGGTCAACCGAGCTCCAGCAACCACACTATCAATCACATCACATCTCAATCAAATCATAATTACCACAAGTAATCCTCACTCAACCCTAAATCTATCGTACCGGTACGTACACGATCCTAGTGCTGCCCACTAGGTAGCACGTTCTATCGATATCTTTCATTTAAATAAAACATTCTTAGGGGAAATTAAATAATGCATAATGTCATTCATAATAACAGAATAAACCATATATATATCATAAATATACCTGAAATAAACCAAGTATATTTCAAGTATATATATGTCAAATAAATTCAAATCAACTATGAAATATACCAAAAATAAACCAATAATATACTTAAAAACAATTTAAGTATAAATTAACAGTTTAACATGCATTGATTTCAAAATATACCAAAAATATACTAAATATTTAATAAAACAATTTATGAACAAATACATATTAAAAACATGTATATTCTAAAACATGTAGCCTAAGTGCGATGTATATATAAAATAACAACTCACAAGTTTGTGCTCTTTGAGACTAGTTCGATGGGCTCAGTCCACTAGGCCTTGGTCTCAGCGCAACTAAACAATAAAATAAATACATAAATCATAATAAATCTAACTTAAACTTCTAGAGAGACTCAATCTAAGAATATGGAACATAGACAGACATAAAATTTTAGGATCGACACGATGTCACGTTTTACGAGAATTCTATCAAAAATTTGGTAGAATTTCCTTTATAAAACGAATATCTCTCTACTAAAAAATAGAGCCGATCTTGTAAAAAAACACATTTCTAAACAACGGAATATTCACACCTTCTGTTGGGATCCCGAACTACACAATTCCCAACTAAAGTCCATAATTCACCAAAATCCAAATCATAAAATAAATATATCAAAAATCAATAATTTCCACAAATATCCTCAAAATATCACATATTTAACATTAAAACACTAAATGTAATTAATTTCACAATAATTAAGTAAAAATCCCAAAATAATAATATAATATTATTAAAAATCAAATTTCTCGATAATTCAATATAAATTAATAAAATTTCACTTTATATATTCAAATACCATAATTAGCCTAAATAAATATTAAATTTATTAAAAACCCATTTAATCATTAATTTAGTAAATAAAATATTATTTGAAAATAATTTTTGAAAATTAGTATTAATTAGTTAAAAATAGTGAATAATTTATAAAAATCATTTTATTACCTTAAATAATTCTAAAACCAATTAAAACATAATATTTAACTATAATTATCACAAAATTACACAATTACCCTAATAATTCAAAATATCCATAATAATACTAATATTATTCAAAAATTCTATAAAAATCATATAAAATCATTAAAATTATTTTCTCAACATATATAATACTAATATCAACTAAAATACATTATTAAACAATAATTTTAACAAAAATACATATTTAACCTAATATTTCAATATTCAAATAAACTAAAAATATTATTAAAAATTATATAATAATCCCAAAAATTAATTTCTCAACACTAAAATTAATAACAACCTAATATAACACCAAATCAACCAATTTTATAATTTAATAAATTAATTTACGAAAATTAAATAAATAATAATAAAATATTAAAAAATTCACCAAAAATAAAATAAATTCCAAAAATAAAAAAAAATATTTCCATGAAGATCAAGCTACTAGGAACAACTTTTCTTAAGGGACTTTGCATAAATCAACCAAAAATCAACTAAAAAAATAAAAAAAATAAAAGTTTAAAATCAAAAAATCAAGAAAACTTACAAACGATCGGGTTTAAGCTCAAACGGAGCTTGGAATAAGGACCATCAGAGCCCAGGGAGTCGAAGAGACCAGCGGTGCAAGCTAAGGTGATAAGATTCGTCACCGGCAACCATGGGAGCTCCTTGGCTTACAGCGGCTTCAGGCGGTGCTCCAGTGAATTCCAAGTGGTCTGACGATGTCGAGAAGGAGAGGAAAGAAGGAGGAAGAGGTTAGTGGTGGCTGGTGGTGGTTCGGCAAGTTAGAAGGGGAGGCACAGTAAAGGGAGGTGGTCGGGATGGCGGGGAAGGAAAATGAAGTCTCTGTAACTTTTGTTTATGTTTGCATTTTTGTTTTGTATGTGTGTGTGTATATATACATACATAAAATAACAATAAATGATAAATAATAATAATATCAATAACACAAATAAAATAAATAATGTAAGTTGATAAAAAAAATAATAGAAATAATAATGCACATAAATTAATATTATTAAAATAATACTATCCAAATAATAAACATCAATAATGTAGATTAATTATTTAAAATAATAAGCTTCTAAAATAAAATATTTACGTAGAAAATATAATTAAACATAAAATAATAATGATTAATCACTAAATAGTAAAATAATTATATATAAATCTTAAATTTATTAACACTGCATATCTCATTTTATATTAAAATAATTTAAAAACTAGGGTTATTATAGTCTCCCCTCCTTATAGGAATTCGTCTCCAAATTCAAGAACAGAATAAATTACAAGAATCAAGGAGGAAAGAGATACAGGTAAGAAGCTCGCATCTCTGCTTCGGTCTCCTAGGTATGCTCTTCTACGTTGTTGCTTCACCACAACACTTTGACCATCGAAATCTGCTTTGAACACAACTGTCGAACTTGATAGTCTACGCTCGCAACAGGTTCTTCCATGAATGTCAAGTCTTCATTCACTTCCACGCTATCAGGCTGCAACAAGTGCGAAGGGTCTGAAATATACTTCCTCAGCACCAAGATATGGAATACGAGATACACTTGAGACAAATTTAGAGGCAAAGCCAACCGATATGCAACAGTGCTCACTCTCTCTAGAATCTCAAACGGTCCAATATATCTCAATGCTAGCTTACCCTTCTTGCCAAATCTGATCATAGCCTTCATCGGAGACACCTTCAGAAACACATAATCTCCTACCTGGAATTCACATCTCTGCATCTCAAATCCGCATAACTCTTCTGTTTGCTAACTGTGGTCTCTAATCTCCTCTTAATCATAGCAACCTTCTTTGCAGCCTCCTGAACCATCTCAGGTCCAGTCAATGCTCTCTCCCCAATTTCATCCCAACTCAGAGGGGATCTACAATTGCTTCCATCAAAGCCTTATATGGTGTCATTGCAATATTATTATGGTAGCTGTTATTATAAGCAAACTCCATAAGCAGTAAATGATCATCCTAGCTACCTCATAGATCTAAAACACAAATCCTCAACATATCTTCCAGTGTCTAGATCATCCTCTCAGACTAACCATCTGTCTGAGGATGAAAAGTAGTATTGAAATCCAACCTGGTGCCCATCGCTTCCTGTAACTTCTACAAAAAATGAGAGATAAACACTGAACCTCTATCAGACAGAATGGACATAGGTACTCCATGAAGGCACATAATATGCTTCACATACACCTTCACCAATCTGTCTACAGAATAAGTGGTTTTCACATGTAAGAAATGTGCAGACTTGGTTAACCTGTCCACGATCACCTAGATGGAATTGTATCCATCCTTGGAATGAGGTAAACCAACCATAAAATCCATAGCAATCCTTTCCCACTTCCACTCAGGAATAGGAAGAGGCTAAAGCTTCCCAGAAGGCTTTTGATATTCAGCTTTCACCTGCTGACACGTCAAACACTTAGCAACATAATCAGTTACATCCTTTTTCAGTTTGTCCTACTAGTATAAGTCTTTGATACTGTGGTACATCTTAGTGACGCTTGGATGTACGCTGTAAGCTATAGAATGTGCTTCCTCAAGAATCTCTTCTCTCAAATTATCCACATCAGGAACACACAATCTACCACTGATCCACAAAACACCTTCATCATCAAGTGTGAAATCAGTGAACTTCCCTGCTCGAACATTCTCTACAAGCTCTTCTAGAATAAGATCTCGGTTCTACGCTGCCTTAATCTTATCTCTCAACATAGATCATACCTTAAATTGAGCTAGCAGTCTACCTGATCTACTCACCTTTATCATTAGACCTTGATCCATTAACTCATGTAACTTTTGGATCAACGGTCTCCTCTTTATACTAATGTGAGCAAGACTACCTAAGGACTTCCTACTCAAGGCATCTGCTACCATATTAGCCTTGCCTAGATGATAAAGGATCTCACAGTCATAATCTTTCAACAGTTCCAACCATCTCCTCTGCCTCAGATTCAGATCTCTCTGCTGGAAAATGTACTTAAGGCTTTTGTGATCAATAAAAATCTCAAAAGTTACCCCATATAAATAATGTCTCTAGATCTTGAGAGCAAAGATCACTGTAGCCATATCTAGGTCATGGGTAGGATAATTTTGTTCATGCTTCTTCAACTGCCTCGAAGCATAAGCTATCACCCTACCATTCTGCATCAACACATAACCTAGTCCAACTCTAGAGGCATCACAATACATTATGAACTTATCCATTCCATTAGGCAAAGCCAACACTAGAGTTGTGGTTAACTTCTCCTTCAACAACTGGAAACTATTCTCACAAGCATCTGACCACACAAACTTCACATTCTTTTGAGTCAAGCGAGTTATAGGAGCTGCAATTCTGGAAAAATCCTACACAAACCTCCTATAATACCCAGCTAAACCCATAAAATTTTAAATCTCAGTAACTGTAGTCGATCTAGGCCACTCAAACACTGCTTTAATCTTCTATTGATCAACTTGGATACCATCTTTAGACACCACGTGTCCAAGGAATGCTACACTCTCTAACCAAAAATCACATTTCAAGAATTTAGCATAAAGTAGATGTTCTCTTAGTGTCTGTAGTACAGTCCTCAAGTGATAGACATGCTCTTCCATACTCTTCAAATACACCAGTATATTACCAATGAAGACTACTACAAACTGATCCATAAATGGTTTGAATACCCTATTCATCAGATCCATGAAAGCAGCTGGTGCATTAGTCAACCCAAACGACATCATCAAAAATTCATAGTAGCCATATCAAGTGCAGAATGTCATTTTAGGAACATCGGCTTCACATATCCATAATTGATAATAACCCAACCTCAAGTCAATCTTAGAAAAGAACTGTGCACCCTCAAGTTGATCAAATAGATTATCTATCCTTGGAAGAGG
Source organism: Mallotus nudiflorus (assembly GCA_947683625.1). NCBI lineage: Eukaryota > Viridiplantae > Streptophyta > Magnoliopsida > Malpighiales > Euphorbiaceae > Mallotus > Mallotus nudiflorus. The sequence continues at coordinate 348,556 of CANTUR010000277.1, read as the reverse complement.
ATACTTATTCAGTTCTCTATAATTAATGCACAGTCTAAGTGTACTATCCTTTTTCCTCACAAACAAGACTGGTGCACTATAAGGAGAAATAATGGGTCTAATGAAACCTTTATCTAACAGATCTTGCAATTGTTCCTTTAACTCCTTCAACTCTGCAGGAGCCATTCTATAAGGCTGCATCGAAATAGGAGTTATGTCAGGAACCACATTGATATAGAATTCAATCTCTGTGAGGTGGTAAACCTGGCAACTCATCAAGAAAAACATCAAAAAACTCACAGGCAATAGGAACATATGTGAGTGAAAACTTCTCCACTGAAGTATCCCTGACTAGAGCCAAGTATTCCTGACAATGCTTCCTCATCATCTTCTTAACAGTGATAACAGAGCTAAGATTCTGACGTGCAGAACTCTTATCACCTACAACTTAAACTCTTATTCATCAAGAACTTCAAAAATCACCTTTTTACTCTGATAATCCACCACCGCATAGTGCTGAGATAATCAATCCATTCTCCACATCACATCAATATCAATTACACCTAAAAGACTGAATTTGTGAATAACTCTCTGAATTTCAGTTCTCAGCTCAGATGCCAATATATATCAAACTTAATCCTATAACATACAGTTCTACCAGTCTCCTATTATACTGTATCACATCTATAACATGACGTGACAGATTAAAGAGTTCATAGGTATTCTTCTCAATTGACCGCTCTTCTCTTACTTTGAGCAATAGTTGTCACGGGTAATTATCCCTCCTTGAAGATGGATGGAAGTATCTTAGAAATCACTCTTTAGACTTTAATCATGTGCTACAGTCAGAACTAACAACTTTGCCATCAAAGAGTACTAAAGGTGATTCATCTTTATTAAACATCTTCCAATTACTTCACCAAAGTATATTCTAAACAATTATCATGCTTGGTTAAGTGCTATCATATTCACATTAACCTTGGCTATCCTAGCCATAAATGTTGTTTGTTCAAGTTCAAAGGGCTGCTTGTACCTCTTACAGTAACTATTTTAGCCTTTAAGTTATAGTTACCTCTAACCTACCCCTATACTAGATAGGTGTAGTAGGGCTGAAACTATAACCACAACTTCAACTTGAAAAGACTGCTTATCAATATTGTCTCTGTAGAAGAAGCAACTTGCATTCACCTAGCTAAAAAGATATGGAAATCAACAAGATTCAAAATATAGAATATACGCAGAATTGACATATCCCAAGTTCTCTACTGAATAGAGATTGCATCTGCTGTAAAACTGAAGGTATCGACACTGCGCCCTGTGGAACATCATCGTAATGTTGAGCCACATGCTCCTCATTCTATTATCCCCACTGTCTATGGTGATTATCTGGCCTTCTAAATCCATCTCTACCCTTACGCCTAACGGGCTGCACAGGGGGTAGAACCTCATGCTTAAAAGACTTCCCGTCATCGATCTCATCGACCGATGGACTGACTCACACTTGCGACATTTAGAAAAGAACAAAAACAAAAAAAGTAATTTAAATAGTCATAAACAACAATAAATACCCTAACGGTTAAGTGGAATTCCTAAGCAAGAAAAACTTTTCAAAGATATGATCAAACCTAATTTAATTGCAGTAGCTCCAAAGAAAACACAACTCTGAAAACATAGGTCCACAACTTTAAAAACCTAGGTCCAAATACAAACTTCTCTCTGATACCAACTTTATCATGACCCAAACTGGAAGTCATGATCGACGCTAAGGAACTAAAATTCTTTCGAATCCAGAACCTATAGCAAGCCTTAAAAATAAAAGCATACAATAAATAAATAAATAAAATATGCACCAATATCAAAATCTCAAACCAATATAATAAAAATAAATTTTTTTCATATCATAAAATAAAATATATTAATACAATATTCAAAGAAAGGCCTCTGAATTCACAACAACCATACAAATACAAAATACAACTCACTACTGCAGTTTTCTAGAGCATAAATAAAATTAAGTAGATAATTTACACAAAATTGTTGGGGCGGAAGAAATCCAGTGGATGGGCCTACTGCTAAGGTCTGAGGGAGAATCTCCTAAAAAATCAACTTAGGGGACTCATACCTCACTGAGTGAATTCGTATAATATATATACATGCATTTCCTAATGTCAAATGCATTCAATCATTCGTATAAAATAAATATATATACAAGCATTTCACACAGATGCTGAAAATCACTTTATATAATAATACTGAAAAACATAAGTTTATGAAGGATCAAATAGAACCCTATTTAATCACAACCTCAATCAATAATAACATCACTCCTCGATCACCATTTCTCACTGGCCATACAAGCTTACTTAATTCTAAATAAATTCACTTATTCTATATGAATAGTAGACTGACCCCGAGACACTAAGTCAACCGAGCTCCAGCGGTCTGACTGTCAGTGTGATTGGCCCTAAGACACTTGGTCAATTGAGCTCCAGCAACCACACTATTAGTCATATCACATCTCAATCAAATTAATCAAATCATTCTCAATTAAATCATACTTACCACAAGTAATCCTCACTCAACCTTAAATCTATCGCACCGGTATATACACTATCCTAGTGCTGCCCACTAGGTAGCACGTTTTATCGATATCTTTCATTTAAATAAAACATTCATAAGGGAAATTAAATAATGCATAATGTCATTCATAATAACAAAATAAACCATATATATATCAGAAATATACCTAAAATAAACAAAGTATTTTTCAAGTATGTATATGTCAAATAAATTCAAATCAACCATGAAATATACCAAAAATAAACCAATAATATACTTAAAAATAATTTAAGTATAAATAAATAGTTTAACATGCACTGATTTCAAAATATACTAAAAATATACCTAAAATATACTAAACATTTAATAAAACAATTTATGAACAAATACACATTAAAAACATGTATATTCTAAAACATGCAACTTAAGTGCGATGTATATATAAAATAACGACTCATAAGTTTGTGCTCCTCGAGACTGGTTCGATGAGCCCGGTCCACTAGACCTCGGTCTTAGTGCAACTAAACAATAAAATAAATACATAAATTAGAATAAATCTAACTTAAACTTCTAGAAAGACTCAATCTAAGAATATAGAACACAGACAAACACAGAATTTCAGGATCGACCCGATGTCACATTTTACGAGAAATCATAACGAAAATTCGACAGAGCTTCCTTTGTAAAATGGAGATCTCTCTACTAAAAAGTAGAGTCGCTCCTGCAAGAAAACACACTTCTAAACAACAGAATATTCACACCTTCAGTTGAGACCCCGAACTACACAATTCCCAACCGAAGTCCACAATTCACCAAAATCCAAATAATAAAATAAATATATCAAAAATCAATAATTTCCACAAATATCCTCAAAATATCACATATATAACATTAAAACGCTAAATGTAATTAATTTCACGATAATTAAGTAAAAATCCCAAAATAATAATATAATATTATTAAAAATCAAATTTCTCGATAATTCAATATAAATTAATAAAATTTCACTTTATATATTCAAATAACATAATTAGCCTGAATACATATTAAAATTATTAAAAACCCATTTAATAATTAATTTAGTAAATAATATATTATTTAAAAATAATTTTTGAAAATTAGTATTAATTAGTTAAAAATAGTGAAGAATTTATAAAAATCATTTTATTACCTTAAATAATTCTAAAACCAATTAACACATAATATTTAACTATAATTATCACAAAATTACACACTTACCCTAATAATTCAAAATATCCATAATAATACTAATATTACTCAAAAATTCTATAAAAATCATATAAAATCATTAAAATTATTTTCTCAACCATATATAATACTAATATCAACTAAAATACATTAGTAAACAATAATTTCAATAAAAATGCATATTTAACCTAATATTTCAATATTAAGATAAACTAAAAATATTATTAATAATAATCCCAAAAATTAATTTCTCAACACTAAAATTAATAACAACCTAATATAACACCAAATCAATCAATTTTATAATTTAATAAATTAATTTACGAAAATTAAATAAACAATAATAAAATATTCAAAAATTCACCAAAAATAAAAATAAATTCCAAAATTAAAAAAATATATTTCCATGAAGATCAAGCTACTAGGAACAACTTTTGTTAAGGGAGTTTTCATAAATCAACCAAAAATGAACTAAAAAAAAATAGAAAATATAAAAGCTTAAAATCGAAAAATAAAAAAAATTCACAAACAATCGGGTTTAAGCTCAAACGAAGCTCAGAATAAGGAAAAACGGAGCTTAGGGAGTCGAAAGAGGATTGGCGGTGCAAGTTAAGGTGATCGGATTCATCACCGGCGACCATAGGAGCTCCTCGGCTTGCAGCGACTTCAGGCGGTGCTTCGGCAAATTCCAGGTGGTTTGACGGCATCAGGAAGGAGAGGGAAGAAGGAGGAAGAGGTTGGCGATGGTTGGTGGCGGTCCGACGAGCTAGAAAGGGAGGCACAGTGAAGGGAGGTTGTCGAGATGGCGGGGAAGGAAAATGAAGTCCTCTATAACTTTTGTTTATGTTTGCGTTTTTGTTTTGTATGTACATATGTATGTATGTATGTATGTATGTATGTATGTATATATATATATATATATATATATATATATATATATATAAACACACACACATATTTACATATACACACATATACACAATCATATATTAATATATATATACATAAAATAACAATAAATGATAAATAATAATAATAATATCAATAATACAAATAAAATAAATAATGTAAGTTGATAAAAATAATAATAGAAATAATAATGCGCATAAATTAATATTATTAAAATAATACTATCCAAATAATAAACATTAATAATGTAGATTAATTGTTTAAAATAATAAGTTTCTAAAATAAAATATTTACGTGGAAAATATAATTAAACATAAAATAATAATGATTAATCACTAAATAGTAAAATAATTACATATAAATCTTAAATTTATTAACACTTCATATCTCGTTTTATATTAAAATAATTTAAAAACTAGGGTTATTACATGCACGTACTTCTAAGCAACGCAAGCTACTCCTTAGGACATTTTAGACTATTCCAGGACCACTTCCAAGGGTTTTAGAGCCTTCTAGACATATTTCTATAGTCTGTTTTATCATAATTGATTTTAATTTTTTCACAAATTTGGGTCCCGATCTGATGAAATGAACACCGGCTCAATAAGTTACGCGTTTTGAGAGAAGATTGTTTCAAAATAAGTCTTTTATGATTTAGATAGTTCAAATTTCATAAGATTGGAGCATAATTTAATGGCTTGCTAATCGATTTTGCACACTAATGGAATTGATTAAGGTTTCAGGGTTGCACACTTTAGAGTTGTTACAAAGACCAGACTTTAGTCATGTTCGAAGATTAATTTCATCATTAGACCTTTTTGGGGATAGTAAAATTTGAGATATGACAGTTGCCTCCTACTTCATGTGTTTTGCATAGCCACCTAGCACTAGTGTCAACACATGTAAAGCAAATACAAGGATGCAAAATTATTTAGTAAGGAGAGAGATACTTACCTATAGGTCATCTTTAGACATCTTATTAAGATTTGATTGTTGTCATTGTGTTATGATCAGACTTGTTATTGTTTGATGATTTGGTCATCATGCAAGATGCAATTTTATGTAAGGATGTGATATAAAGATGTGAAGATGTGACTCAGGGTTCACACAGAGATATGATCTTCATATGAATGGTATGAATGATATATAGGTGTGCATATGGAGTGCAACGGCTACCCTTTTTAGGTGTCATACTTAGAATTTCCCTTGTCATGTTAAGAGTTCTAACATTCTTTAATGTTAGGAAAATGATGTTGCTATGACTAAGTGATGTCATTATAACCTCTTTAGGCATCAAGCAAATGAAGATGCTACTAAGCAAAATAAAGATGTGACTATATCCTTTTTAGGTGTCACGCAAATAAAAATGCTACTAAGCAAAATGAAAATGCGACTATAACCTCTTTAGGCGTCACCCCAATGAAAATGCTACTAAGCAAAATAGAGATATGACATTAACCTCTTTAGGTGTCATGCAAATGAAGATGCTACTAAGCAAAATGGATATGTGACTATAAAATCTTTAGGTGTCATGCAAATCAAGATGTTATTAACCAAAATGAGAATGCAATTATAACCTTTTTAGGTGTTATGCAAATGGAGGTGCTACTAAGCAAAATAAAAATGTCACTATAACCTTCTTAGGTGTCACACAGATGGAGATGCTACTAAGCAAAATGAAAACTCGATTATAACCTTCTTAGGTTTACGCAAATGAAAATGTTGCTAAACAATAATGAAGATATGACTATAACCTTCTTAGGTGTTATGCAAATGAAGATTATGACTATAAACTCTTTAGGTGTCATGCAAATGAAAATGCTGCTAAGCAATATGAAGATGTGACTATAACCTTCTTAAGTGTCACATAAATGAAGATTGCGATTATAATCCCTTTAGGTGTCATGCAAATGAGAATGCTATTAAGCAACAATTAAGATACGACTATAACCTTCTTAGGTGTCATGAAAATAAAGGTTGCTACCAAGCAATGAAGATACTTCTAAGCAATATGAAAATACTACTAAACAATATAAGTGCTCCTAAGCACTGTGAAATGGTAGTAAGTAATGATGATGCAACGATTGTTAGGAATCAAATATGTAACTTAGAAATCAAATGCTAAGTGAGGTAAATTTTAAAAATTTCCTTAACATAACCATTATTCTTATCAAGAATTCCAAACCTAGAATCCAATTTGCAATTTAACACATAGCTAATATACATCAACATGTATAAATACAAAACTTAGGAAATCTAAGTTGCGGAATACTTACAATCTCCCAAGTGTTTGGTGTAGACCATAAATAATCTACTACAATGGTATGTCCTTGATTAAACTCTTGAATCAATCTTTAAGTCTCCCACATGTGAGACCTCTAGATTGATACACCAAGTTCTACCATATCTCTATTTTTCCTTGATCAATTAGTAGCAAGCATCCCCTCTTAATTGACCTTACAAGCTTGCACCAATTTTTTTAATCCAATTTGTAAAAACTCTAAGCCTTTTTATTTAATGGACATATGTTTTTCTTTTCTTTCTTATTTTTTTATTTCTTCCCTCTTCCATACTTATCTCTTCTTATCTTTTCCCATATATATAAATATATCCAAAAACACTTTGTAGATAATCATGGTAAGGATAAGTGTAGAGATTTATGACATCACCTACTTGCCACTTGTCATGATTAATTAATAAATCAATAAGTCACTAGAGTCCAAACTTGAAGGATGTAAAGATTACTATTATAGACTTTCTCTACATCACTTAGGACTTATACATGTCAATTAATATCTTAATTAATATTTGATTTAATAAAATGAAATATATCATTTAATGGATTTGGGCTAAAGCATTAGGCTAACTCTTGACCCAAAGCCCATTCCATTAAACAAGTGGACTTGAATAAGGTAAATGGACTTTATCTATTATTTGGTTTAATCTTTAATCTAAAAATCTTTTGAACCTAGGTCCATAACACTTGGGCCATTAATCTAAGTAATTAAGAAATAACATATATTAATTGTCAATTTAATATCTCGTATTAAATAACCATAAATTAATAATAAAACCTTTCATTGAAATCTGATTTCATGATATGCTAGAATCATTGCTTGAAACAAAAATCCAATTTCATTAATCTTAATTAATTGATTAAACTCTTTAATCAATAATTAGATTAATATATCTAGAGATTTGGTAAAACCATTGAGGTGTGACTTACTAGGTCTATATCTAATTGGCAATAAGAAGAAAATATCAACATTGATATTATTTGAAACTCCTTTCAAGTATAAATGTTTAAAATTCCAATTATTCACATTTACTTCTCATAAGTTGTGAGTGACCCCTAGCATCGATATTACAACTACCCAATTAGAAATGAATATTTTGATTAATTCACATAAACCCTTTGGTCATAATTACCATGCACTAAAATCCCTTCATTAAAAGATCACAATATAGTTTAGAGTCAAGGATAAGTCAAACTCTAATAGTTATATCATATTATCTCATCTCAAGTTTTATCTGTTGATAAAACACAACAAATACTAAAAACTCTTTCTAGCACTAAAACTCTTTCAGGCTGTTATGTTTGTCCTGGCCAGGAACTATTTCATTAAGAAAAGACTTAGATAGCATAGGATCTTATCCCGGTCACTCCAAGTAATGAATCCTATCTTGATCGAACACTCATCCCTACATCTAACTAAGTAGAGCCACCACATGCCATATACCCATGTGTGAGTAACACAAGTATGTAAGCGGTAACAAACTCTAACCACCTTAAATATGGATGACCATGTCACCTCAAGTCAAAGGATTATATGCACCATTATGACCTATATTGTGATCATTTTACTAATAAGTGAATATCCATGCAATCATATATCTAGTGTCATTGTTCAATCCACCTATCATATAAGAATCCACATGTCAATTCCGATATCTCATACCAAATAGCATGAGACTCACTACCTCCCACTATTAGTATCATATACTAATCAAGAAAAATAGACATAGGTGATAGTCTAATTAATATTACCTAAATATTAATTGTACGACTATGAACATTTTATTACATATGTACTGAATAAGTTTGTAACTCATATTATCAACTCTTGGTAATAAATTTATTTAACATAATGCTAAAGGGTAAATACTCAAATTAACAAACACTTTATTCAAATGAATATTATATTGCAATATGGGATAATTTATAATGTCACTATACATTACTAAAATGGCACTAGGGCACATTTATGCTAACAATGATGAACAAGAATGATGATGCAGTGATGATGTAGTAATGATGATGTAACTAAGATGTCACTTTAATAATTTTGAACAAGATGTCCTTCCTATATTTCTCCCTATTTTTCTTCTATTGAAAGGTGTTGAGTTCTTCAAAGACAGTGATATTGTGCACTGTGTCTTTAGACAGGTAGAGCCCTTATCAATGTTCTTTCATGTGAGTTTAATACGTATCTTATACTCAAATGGAGGTTCAGTACTTGAGGAATGAGTGTGCAAAGTCTCGAAGTGTGCACGTCATCAGTTTGGAGCATGTGAGGGGTAAAAGAACGCGTGGCCATACTTGTGGGGTGCATGGTGAACACGCGCCCTTCCTCCCTCTTTAGTCTATATAGACTCAAGTTCTTAAGGCTCATGGAGGCTTCTTCTGGTCTTCTTTGGCTTTTTTTTTTTTTTTTGCCTTTTCTTAACTCCTTGTGAGATTCAAGCATTTTTTTGCTCTATTTTTGCTTCCATAATTTTCTTTTCTTTGAATAAGATGGAGTTTCCTAATATTGCTAAGAATCTTGAGGATATCCTTAATGATTTGGATGTCGAGGGTGGCTTCACTAAGGTTACTAGGCTGATGTAGGGACTTCCACTGCAGGGATTACTACTGAGGGCCCGTCCAGCACTTAGGGTCCTCAGTCATCCAGGCTTTTCTGAGGAGATCTGATCCTTGTAGTTCATAGTCTGGAGACTCATGCTTAGGTTCATCATCGTTGCCAAGTAGGTTCTCCTTTATCCTCAGTTTTCTTTTCTGAAGTTATTTAACTATCTATGCTGCTTTGCTGTTTATTAGCTTTTGTTGTATTTGTTATGTTTGAGGTTGTTGTTGCTTTTGTCTATAGCTCTATAGCACTTGCTATAACTATTTGTCAATCCATAATTTTATTATAAGCATTAATAGTTGATAGTTCTTACTTTATTTCTATAATTATCTGTTAACACTTGTCGTAATGTTCTTCTTGGTTTTTACTTTATTATTTTTTATTCCTGTTAAATGATAGAGAGGAAGATACTTTAGTATTTAGTAACTGTACAAATATTTGATAGCATACCTATTATTTATAGCCTCACAGGTCCATCACTACTTTGCCTAACAGTTTTAACAAAGTAAATTCGTATTATTAGGGTCTCCCACTATATGTAAAGCAGATAGTTGCTAAAAAGGGTTTTGATGGGAGTATTGTTATGTTGTCTTATGACTTATTATGCATCGAGTCAAATCGCTATATATGTGTTGATTGAGTAATGGATGGATACAATACACACTTTTCATTTGCCTATTGAGAGATGACTATCACTCCTCTAGATTTTACCATTTATTATGGGCTTGAGCTTTTGTAAGGAGCTTGTTCCTTTTAATAAGGAGGAGTGTTCTTCTATGGTAGTAAAGAAGCGCCTCATTAAGGAGTTGTTTAGGGTGGCTACCCCTATAAAGTCTGGTTGCCTTGTACCTCACTTGCTACACTAAGGTTGTTTCTACTATACAGATAAAGTATGATACTAATCTCGTTTCATTGGAGTAATTGGCCCATTGCTTCATATTCTACTTACTGAGTGCTGTCATCTTCTTGAATCCTTCAAGTACGGGTAGTCTATGATTGTTGCCTATTCTAAGGGACTTAAACAGCCTATTGAGATACAACTAGGGTACTGCCACCTTTGCCCACACGTACCCCAAGTTTAGATGCAGCTTGTAAAGGTGGCTCAAGGATTTGTGGGTGCTTGCTTGTGTTGAATATGAGTAAGAGTTCTTGTGTATGTATGTTCTTTTATTCTTTATCATTTGTTTATTTTTCTAACCTTCTAAATTTTGATTTGATAAATCTAGGCTTATGACTTTAGGGTTCTTCCTTATTCAACTATCGAGCATCTTCTGAAGGATAGTTTTCTTCATTTTTTCCCACTGGATTAGGAAGACCACTAACTTGATTGAGGATTGTGTAGACGCTCGGGATTATATGAGTAAGCTGTTGCCTAGACATGTATGCTTGATTTCGTTGTATTAGTTATTTTGCTTCCTGGAGATTCTTTTTTCATTTTTGCTTTCTAAGTATATCCTCCTCTGTTGGTGGGTGAGGAGATGACAATCATCAGCAGAGATGGTGACAATATGGTAGCTGATAGAGAGGCAAGTGCTGCTACCTAGTCTTGCTAGCAAAATATGGTATTGGATTAGTAAGTCCATCATTTATGGGATGGCTTGTTCATAAGGAGAGTCCTTATTCCCCCTCTTGATGACATATTCTAGAGTCATGAGCTTAATGTATATGAGCTACCCACTACCATGAAAGGATATCCTTCTGACAGCCTCCTAAAGAGTGTAGACTTTCTTTATGTTAATGTGTTGATTCCACAACTGATTGATGCCATAGATAGTGGCTTTGTCCCTCCACCTCCACTTCCACCTCCTCAGGCAGATGAGGCTCGTCCTATGGATTTGAGGACTAGGGCATCATGTAGATCGTCGAGAGTTGCTTTTTTTGATTCAAAATGAGCTTTTATTCCTATGTTGTACAAGTATGTAGCAAACTTAATAATAAACTATAATTGATATGGTTATGGAGACTTATCTACAGCAATAGGGATCTTTCCAAAAAAGATCAGGGTCCCACTTTGAGGAGGATGAGGGGCATATTCTATACTGAGGCGATTGCCCATACTAACGGTGTGGCCTCCACAGTACCATTCTTAAGGATTTGTCAGTTAGATCATCCCTGGTGTTATTTGGGATGAATATCTTTGGTTGAGGAGTGTATTTTTATTTGCCTTATCCCGGTTATCCTCAGTTAGATGTTATTCCTTTTGGCACTACCCATGTTTGTGCTCTATTCACCTTTGTTTAGTCTATTTAATTGGGTGTTTGGTGTTTGAATTATTTGCTTATTTTTTCTAGGTCATCGTCTCTATTGCTCAATATTGGTACATTGTCGCAGGGAGTGTGTAGCAAACATTTCTTGGAGTTTACGAGTAATCAGAGGGTATGCCTTCTTTATTGTACTTGTTTATTTACGCACATGTTTTATGTATGTATGAATGTATAACATGCAATTTTGATGTAATGTAGGCTGAAAAACTCCTTGCTAGTTGTGATTAGGAGTGAGAGCACACAACTTATCGTGACCAATTGGTGAGTTGGAATCATGGCTAGCATCCTTTACGATGGATGGCCAGGAGCTTGGATTGGATGATGGGGATGCTTGAGTAGGATTGATGTTTACTATTGATGGTAGCCACGACTAATGTTGTCATTTTAGGAGCTAAGTGTAAGGATTTTTTGGCTTGTGGTTACTTTGTTGTGTTATTTTCCTAAGATATGGACTCTGTGTGTTGTATTTGGGCATCTGCCCCATGTATGTTGTATAATGCAAGTATGATGATGACTGTAGTGTTTATACTTCTTGCCATATGTTTAATGCTTTCCTAGCCTTATTGTTATGCCTGGTAATGTTTTGCCATTGCTATTGTTTACCCCTTTTATTTTTTCCCTCTTTTGCCAAAGGCATGTCTCATTTTGGAGCTTTTTGTACTTAGCTTGGTTTTCTTTTTCTTCCTTCTTTTACCTAGGGTGTCTCCTTTTGGAACTCTTCATACCTAGCTAGGTTTTTTCTTTTTTTTTTTTTTTTTTTTGAGGCTTTGACGATAGTGGCTGATCTTAAGGAGAGAGTTCATAGAAGATGGTAAGAACCCGCGATCATGTAATGAAAGAAAATGTAAAGCATGCTTAATGCAATCCAAGATGATAAAAATGTATTGCACTTTTTTAAAGACTTTTGCATAAATTGGCAATCATTCTTATTTCATTAAAATCATTTAACAAAAGCATAGATGCATTCACACAAATTTCAATTTTGAAGTTACCCCCAACCCTAACTAGCCTTCTCAGGTTTTCTAGTTAAGTATTTTCTCTCCTTCCCCAACTTTTGCCTGAGCTGCCATTTTTAGGTTTTTGACTCAGTGGTTCTTTTTTTTCTTTAGAAGTAGTACTTTTTCAAGCAATCTATATTGACAGGTTCAGAGAATTCATTGCTTGAGGATCTATCAGGCTGACTGCTCCTTTCCCAGTTTGGCTTGATTTTCCCTCGAAGGTCTGGAACATTCTACCTTGCTTTCTTTAACACCCAATCTCCTGCTTTCACACTCTTGTGTTTTACCTTTCTATTAAAGGTTTTAGCTAGCCAAGCTTGATACAACTATATGTGGTACAGAGCTTTAAGCCTTTGACTATCTAAGAGAGTGAGGTTATCATACCTCTATTGAGCCTATTGAACTTTCAGTAATTTAGATTCGATTACTACCCATAGATACTTGATTTCTATTTCAACTGGGAGTACTGCTTTTGACCCATACACTAGTGAGAAAGGAGTTGCTCCCGTTGAAGCTCTGATTATTTTTTGATACCCCCATAGAGCATATGGTAATCTGTCTGCCCAGTTTCAGTAAGTCTAAACCATTTTTGAGAAAATCTTCTTGATGTTCTTATTTACAGTTTCGACGGCCCCATTTGCTTATGGTCAGTAAGGAGAAGATTTGTGGTGTTCCACCTTATAACTCCTTAGTAGTTCTCTAACTTCCCCTTGGAGTTGAAGACTGTTGTTAAAGATAATGTGATGGGAGATCCCCATATCGATAGAAACAATTCTTTTTTATGAACTTAGCCACTTTTTTGGCTATTATCCTTGTGAATGATTAAACTTCAACCCATTTTATGAAGTAATCTACTACCACTAGGATGTACTTGGGTCTATTTGAGGCTATTAGGTGGATTTCCCTAATTATGTCTAATCCCCAAGCTAAGAAGGGCCATGAAGAAGAGATGTAGTGTAATTCTGTTGGGGGAAGGCGACTGATATCCCCATAAAATTTAACACTTGTGGCATTCTCTTACAAATTTAATACAGTCTTCCATCGCCATCCAGAAGAACCCTTGTCTGATTAACTTCTTAGTTAAGTGTGTGGACCATGAACACCCTTTATGTACTTCTTCTATTATTCTTGCAGCCTCAGTTTCATCTAGACATCAAAGTTGTAGCCCATCTAAAGTTCTTTTGTATAACACACCTTGGTATACATGTGAATTTTGATGCTAGTCGTCAAATGACTGCCTTATCTTTTTCACTTGCCTAATCGAGATACGCTCGTTCCTTTAGATGTCTCTGGATATTATTTTCCATCTTTACTATTCTGTAACTTTTATGACAAGGTTGTCTTGCTCTAAGTAGGATTAAAGGCTTCAAAGGATTTTAGATGGTCCTTCCTATACCGGTGCTAAAGAAGCAAGTGCATATGCTATCTAATTATGGTTCCTAGCGAGATAGATGAATTTACATTTTTAAAAGGACATGGTAAGCTTCAAAGTAAGGTTTTAAGTGTTGCTCCTTCAATTCCTATTCTTCTATGGCATGATTGATTACTACCATGGAATCTCTAAACGATTTCAACCTCTGTAACATTCAGGGCTATTAGTGCTTTTATTCCAAGTGTGCACACCTTATATTCTGCTGTGTTATTCATGACCCTAAATTCTAGCTTTTTGGAAATCGATACTACTTCACCTTTTAAGGATTTTAGTACGATCCTAACTCTTACACGACTAGTTAACTGCTCTGTTAAAATATGTTGCATTTTACATACCCGCAAGAGCGCACTGTTGTGGTTGCAATGTATAGGATTATCGTTTCCATAAGGATTGACTATTGATTACCAATAATTCTTACTTATTATCTTAGCTAGCAAATCAATTTAGTAAATTGGGTAAAATAAAAAAATGACTAATAGCTTTAAGAAGTAAAATCAAGTAATTTCAAACATAGAGTCTAGGTCTAGTTTCACTATTCCAATCAAATCAGGAATACAACATTAATTTAATTAACCTAGAATTCAATTAAGGGTAATTGCTCTAATTTACCTAAAGCCTCTCTCGAGTTCAATTAAGCATGCAAAGATCAGGATTTAACCTACTCTCATGATTAAAATTCTAATCCAAACTCATTAAGTTCTTTAGCAATTATTTACCACCGTATCTCTACAGTCATGACTCCCCAAAGAGCTCGCCTACTCTCGTGGCCGAGTGGTCTAAGTTCTTTATGTCCTAGCTAACAATTTCCCCTAACTCTCCTTAGTGAAATTGTCCATTAATATGCAACTCAAACAGGCCTATAATGAGTTACAAGATAATTATTGAAACATAAAGAATTAACTGAAAACCAAATCAATTATAATTAAGAATAAGTATTCAAATCATGTCATGGAATAACTACTCCTAACCGAGACTCTGCAAATAAAACTAGCCACTCATGGCTAGGACAAAATCCATGAATAATAAAAGAAACAAGATAAGACTAATGAACACTGAAAAGTGGTGAGCTCAATCTCTTGGAAAATTATCCACCTCCTCAATATATTTATCCCTCTCTCCTTCTTAATAACCCTAGATACACTATTTTCTTTTTATATGACTTAGGGTAGCTAAGGAGTCCTTGAGATCATCTAATTCCTTAAAATATGTGAAATTGAGAACAATCTTCATGGCACAACTTGGTGTCACGGCCATGACTTAAAACTAAAATAAACATAGAATTTAAGTTTGAGAAGGGCACGGCTTCTCCTCATGGCTTCAGGCAAGCTGGGCACTTAAACTTCATTACACGGCTTGGTTTATGGGCATGTTGCTATGTCGTGCGATTCATTGCTTCTCAAGTACACTTGACATGACATCATGCAAGTCATACAAAATTCTTATGCAAGCTGTGACATGTTCTTTAATTTTAAGGCATTTATGGCTTAGAATATGGCTTGGACTTGGGCTCAATTTAGCTTTCTTCCTCCTTTTCCATTCAACTAAATCCCTTTTTCTTTAGCTCATCAAATTCAAAGTCTCGAGGCCAACTAAAAGATAAAAACCATAAATTAGTAAAAATTCCACCAAAAGCACATTAATAAGCCAAAAAGCACAAATAAGTCCCTAAACTATTCTAATGTCCTAATTGAACCCATAAATAACATTAATTAAGTTATTATCTATTAAAAACTTATTAAAATTCAACTCTAAGATACGTAAATAATTTACACATCAAAATACATCTGCCATCCTTGAATCTCGATGGCTAAACTGAGGTCATTTGGAAAGTTTAGTTGGATTTCTTTTAAGTCTAGAATAGGGTTGAGAACTAGAAATTCAGTCACTACTCTTCCCTTTACTACTTCTTAGTCAGTTACTGCACATTGAATTCTATCAATAATATAAGACACTAGGCAAGTTTTCCCACCAAAGAGGGAGCTTCGTAGAGGTACTTCATCAGAGCCAATTTAGACGCAGCTTGAATTTTATAGGACTGAAAGTAATGCTTGAGTTTCTTTATTTCCCATACCATTTCTAGGCATATCTATTCAACTTGGTTGTACTCTTACTCATACGGTAACAACTTATTACTTAAGTAACTTCATGTTTTGCTTTCATTTCTCCCTCTTAGGCTAACATTGCACTAATTGCATTTCCTTCAATGGCTAGATATAGGGTTAAAAGTATCCTTAGTTTAGGTGGTTTTAGGACTAGTGGGTTAGATAGGTAGTTTCTGATCTTGTTGAATGCTAATTGACATTTTTCTTTCCACTCGATTGGTTAATCTTTTGTAAGTAGATTAAAGATCAGTTCACATACTGCTATCAACTTGGTGATGAATCTACTGATGAATTGTAGTTTCCTTAGAAACCCTCTTATTTCTTTTTCTATTTTTGGTACTGGCATCTTTTTGACAATTTTTGCTTTATCTAGATCTATTTCAATTCCATTCTAACAAACAACATATCCAACATCTTTCCTGAAATGAACCCGAACACACATGTCTTTAGATTAAAGCAGTACTTTTTTACTCTTTTAAGAAACGTTTCAAGATCGAATGGGTGTTCTTCCCTAGTTTTTTACTTGACCATCATGTCATCGACGTACACTTCCACTTATTTATGTATCATGTCATGGAACATTGTGGTTGTCATTCTCTCATAAGTTGCTCCTGCATTCTTTAATCTGAAAGGCATTACTCTATAGCAATAAGTGCCCCATTCTGTTATGAAAGCTATCTTTACTTTATCGATAAGGGCCATTAGTATCTTATTGTACCTAAAGAATCCATCCACGAAGGAGTACATTACACATGCAATGACACTCAGTATGTCTATATGAGGTAGTGGGAAATCATCTTTTGGGCATGCCTTATTCAAATCTCTGTAATCGACATAAATTTTAATCCTTCCGTCTTTCTTTAGTATTAGTACCACATTTGCTAACCATTCAAGATAGTCTACTACCTTTAGGAATTTTGCTTTATTTTGCTTTTTCATGTCTTCTTTCACCAATTAGACCCATTATGGTGTGAGTCTTCTCAATTTCTATTTTATTGATTACACCCATCCTTGGTAGGAATGAAATGTTAAGTAATGTCTCTATCAATACCAAGCATATCGTCATATGTCCAAGCAAATACTTTTGAATATATTATTATTATTATTATTATTATTATTATTATTATTATTATTATTATTATTATTATTATATTGGTTTATGATTTTTAATTGTGGTGCATATTTTATTATTATTTTTACATGTTTTTATTTTAAGGTTTGCTACGAGTTCCGGATTCGAAAGAATTCTCATTCCCTAGTGCCGGTCATGGCTCCTAGTTTTGGGTCGAGACAATGTTGGTATCAAAGCCAGGTTTGTATCAGGGCCTAAGTTGTTAAAGTTGTGGCCCTAGTTTTTTTAGTTGTGTTTTCTTTGAAACTACTGTAGTTAATTAGGTTCGAGTATGTCTTTGATAAGTATTCCTTGATTTAGTTTTTCGCGTTATCCTTAGTTGTCTATTTTATCTGAATCCTTCTGTTTTTCTTTTCAAAATAAGGAGATGAGCATGTGTCACTCCACCCATCATTGAGGTCGAGGATAATGATTCTTTTCAGGATGAGGTTTTACCTCCTGAGCCACCAGCTAGACGCAGAGGTCATGGCAGAGGTAGACCTCGAGGAGCGGCAGGTTGCCATAGATAGAGAGAGCTACATGATGAGGAACCTGTGGAGCCAGAGTACAAGGATGCTCCTATACCTTCAGTTGCATCGCTGATTTAGCCTGTTTATTAGCAGGGTATGTCTGACCCTAAGGCAGCGTTATTCTATGCCAGAGTTGGCTAAGGAGATTGAACTAAGGCTAGTCAAGCAAAGAGCTATGCCTAATTATTACCAGCTAGGCACTCAGTCAGGTGGATTTCAGACTACTCCATACTGGAGTTTTCATATTAGTTCGAGTAGTCAGTAAAGAGGCCCAATGCAGCAAAGCCAGAGATAGTAGCAGAGAGTATAAAGGAATAGTAGACATGGCCGTGGAGGATAGCGCAGATTGATTAGATTTGGATCAGGTGCTTTGAGCAGCAGTAGTGGTCGTAGTTCTAGGTCAACTGCCAGTGTTTGTTAGACTTGTGGTAGAGTCCATCAGGGACCGTGTTACATGGAACCATTGACTTGTTTTCGATGCGGACAAATGGGACACTATGCCAGATCATGACCCTATTATGGTTATCAGCCACAGCAGATTTCGCGATTTCTACAGCAGTCGATTGCCATTACAGTACCAATACCTTTTCAGTTACCTCCAGCTCAGCACCAAAGTTCTACTCAGATTGTTCCTCAACAAGGTCGTGGTAGAGGTACCAGAGGAGGAGGCAGAGGTTTTGGCCAGGCTTCTATCAATCAGCAAGGAGGTCGAGGTCAGGCTAGATTTTTCCATCTCACTCAGCAGGATGCTTAGACATCTAACGCAGTTATGGCAGGTATTATTTCTGTTTGTTACCTGGATGCATGGGTTTTATTTAATCTGAGTGTCGTGCATTCATTTGTTTCTCCTATTTTTGCTTCCAAGTCTTATTGGCAAGCTTCGAGGATGGCTTTTCCTTTGTCTATCGCCACTCCTCTAAGTGATTCTTTGGACACCGACATTATTCTTTCTGGTTGTCTAGTTTTCATCAGAGGTAGAGAATACCCGCTGATTTGATATTGTTGAATGTGATAGAGTTTGATGTTATTCTCAGTATAGATTGGTTGTCTCAGTATTATTCAATTATGGATTATCAGAGTAAAGAGGTAATATTCATAATTCCTAATGAAGAAGAGTTTAAGTTTGTTAGTGATAAGAGTTCTGCACCTTAGAATTTCATCTCTGCTATTACAGCTAGGAAGATGCTAAGGAAGGGTTGTCAGGGTTATTTGGCATTAGTTAGGGATACTTCAGTGGAGAAGTTGTCGCTCACAGATGTTCCTGTTGCCTATGAGTTTCCTTATGTTTTTCCTGAGGAGTTGCCAAGCTTACCAACTCATAGAGAGATTAAGTTCTGTATAGATGTGGTTTCAGGCACTACCCCTATTTCGATGCCACCCTATATAATGGCTCCTACAGAGTTGAAAGAGTTGAAGGAGCAGTTATAGGAATTATTGGATAAGGGTTTTATCAGACCCAGTGTTTCTCCTTAGGGTGTACCAGTCCTATTTATAAGGAAGAAGGATGGTACCCTGAGACTGTGCATAGACTACATAGAGCTGAATAAGGTGACAGTGAAGAATAAGTATCCTCTTCCGAGGATAGATGACTTGTTTGATCAGTTTCAGGGTGCACAGTTCTTTTCTAAGATTGATTTGAGGTTGGGTTATCATCAGTTACAAATCAGAGAAGCTAATGTTTCTAAAATGGCATTCCACACTCGATATGGTCACTATGAGTTTCTGATGACGTCGTTTGGCTTGACTAACGCACCAGCAGCTTTCATAGATCTGATGCACAGGGTAATCAGACCATATGTGGATTAATTTGTAGTAGTCTTCATTGATGATATATTGGTGTATTCGAAGAGTATAAAAGAGCATGTATATCACTTGAGGACTATACTACAGACACTGAAAGAATACCAACTTTATGCTAAATTCTCAAAGTGTGATTTCTAGTTGGAGAGTGTTGCATTCCTTGGACATGTGGTGTCTAAAGAGGGTATCCAGGTTGATCCATAGAAGATTTAGGTAGTGTCTGAGTGGCCTAGACCAACTTCAATTATTGAGATTTAAAGTTTTCTGGGTTTAGTTGGGTATTATAGGATTTTGTTAGAATTGCAACTCCTATGACTCGCTTGACTCAGAAGAATATGAAGTTTAAGTGGTCAGATGCTTATGAGAATAGCTTTCAGTTGCTGAAGGAGAAATTAACCACAACTCCAGTTTTGGCTTTGCCAAATGGAGTAGATAAGTTCATAGTGTATTGTGATGCCTCTAAAGTTGGCCTAGGTTGTGTGTTGATGCAGAATGGTAGGGTGATAGCTTATGCTTCGAGGCAGTTGAAGAAGCATGAACAGAATTATCTTACCCACGACCTAAAGATGGCTGCAGTGATCTTTGCTCTCAAGATTTGGAGACACTATCTGTACGGGGTGACTTTTGAGATTTTTACTGATCACAAGAGCCTTAAGTACATTTTCCAACAGAGAGATCTAAATCTGAGGCAGAGAAGATGGTTGGAACTATTGAAAGATTATGACTGTGAGATCCTTTATCATCCAGGCAAGACTAATGTGGTAGCAGATGCCTTGAGTAGGAAGTCTTCAGGTACTCTTGCTCATATTAGTGTGGAGAGGACACCGTTGATCCAAGAGTTGCATCAATTAGTGGATCAAGGTCTGATGATGAAGATAAGTAGATCAGGTAGACTGCTAGCTCAGTTTAAGGTACGATCTATGTTAAGAGATAGGATTAAAGCAGCTCAGAGCCAAGATCCTATTTTAGAAGAGCTTACAGAGAATATTCGAGCAAGGAAGTTCACTGATTTCACACTTGATGATAATGGTGTTTTGTGGATTAGTGGTAGATTGTGTATTCTTGATGTGTATAATTTAAGAGAAGAGATCATTGAGGAAGCACATTCTACAGCTTACAGCGTACATCCAGGTGCACTAAGATGTACCACAGTATCAGAGATTTGTACTGGTGGGATGGACTGAAGAAGGATGTAGCTAATTATGTTGCTAAGTGTCTGACGTGTCAGTAGGTGAAAACTGAACATTAAAAGCCTTCTGGAAAGCTTCAGCCTCTTCCTATTCCTGAGTGGAAGTGGGAAAGGATTGCTATGGATTTTATGGTTGGTTTACCTCATTCCAAGGATGGATACGATTCCATCTGAGTGATTGTGGATAGGTTAACCAAGTTTGCACATTTCTTGCTAGTGAAAGCCACTTATTCTATAGCCAGATTGGCGAAGCTATATGTGAAGCATATTGTATGCCTTCATGGAGTACCTATGTCCATTGTGTCAAATAGAGGTTCAGTGTTTACTTCTCATTTTTGGCAGAAGTTACAAGAAGCGATAGGCACCAGGTTGGATTTCATTACTGCTTTTCATCCTCAGACAAATGGTTAATATGAAAGGATGATCCAGACATTGGAAGATATATTAAGGATGTGTGTTTTGGATCTAGGAGGTAGTTAGGATGATCATTTGCCACTTGTGGAGTTCGCTTATAATAACAACTACCATAAAAGTATTGGGATGGCACCATATGAGGCTTTGTATAGAAGAAAGTGTAGATCCCCTCTGAGTTGGGATGAGATTGGAGACAGAGCATTAACTGGACCTGAGATGGTTCAGGATGTTGTAGAGAAGGTTTTTGTGATTAAGAGGAGACTAGAGACTGTAGTTAGCAGACAGAAGAGTTATGCGAATCCTAGATGCAGAGATGTGGAGTTCCAGGTAGGAAATTATGTGTTTCTGAAGGTGTCTCCGATGAAGGGTGTGATGAGATTTGGCAGGAAAGGTAAGCTAGCACTGAGATATATTGGACCATTTGAGATTCTAGAGAGAGTTGGCACTGTTGCACATCGGTTGGTTTTGCCTCCGAGTTTGTCTCAAGTGCATCCAGTATTCCATATCTTGATGCTGAGGAAGTATATTTCAGACCCTTCGCACATGTTGTAGCCCGATAGCGTGGAAGTGAGTGAAGACTTGACGTTTGTGGAAGAACCTGTTGTGATCGTGGACTATCAAGTTCAACAGTTGCGTTCAAAGAAGATTTCAATGATCAAGGTGTTATGGCGAAGCAACAGCATAGAAGAGCATAACTGGGAGACTGAAACTGAGATGCAAGCTTCTTACCTGTATCTCTTTCCTCCTTTATTCTCGTATTTTCTTTTTTTGAATTCAGTGACGAATTCTTATAAGGAGGGCAGACTGTTATAACCCTAATTTTTAAATTATTTTATTTTATAATGAGATATGCAGTGTTAATAAGATTTGGAAATTTTATTAAATTATTTTTGTTATTTGTGATTTATTTATTTATTTTATGTTTAAATAAATTTTCTACGTAAATATTTTTTTTATTTTAGAGACTTATTATTTTAAATATTAATTGATATTATTGCATTATCAAATTTCATTATTATTTTTATATTATTATTTTTATTAAAATTACATTATTGATAATATTATTATTTATTGTTACATGAATGTTATTTTATGTATTATATCTATATAATATAATTAGGGTTTATTATTATATGTGTGTGTTATATATATATGTATGTGTGTATATATATATATGTGAGATATTATATTGTGTGGTGAGAAATTATTTAGTATAATACAATATTATATTATTATATTATTATATTATAAGTTAATAAACATAAACATATACATATATTCACATAAACAAACAAACACAACATTTTACATAAACATTCATGCAGAAGAACACTGTCCACCTCCCTCCTCCCGCTGTCGTCCCGTTCAACAACCGTTGGTGTGCCTCTTCGGCATCTAGCTGCACCACTGCCTCTAGCTAGCTGCTTTGCTGCCCCTCTCCCTCTTCTTCAGCGTCGGTAGCCTTATAACCCGAAGGAAACCGAAAACCTCCATTTCCGACCACCGTTTCTTGAGCTTTCGGTGTCTATCAACTCCCCTATCTCCGGTGAGCATGAATCTAAGATTAGTTTAAGCTTAAAACTTCATTTTCTTGAGTTTTGTTGAATTTTTATTTTTGGAGCTTTAGGGTTTCGAATTTCTTTTAAGCTTGATCTTGATATATCTTGCAAACTCCCTTCACAAAAGATGTTCCTAATAGCTTAATCTATATTTCTATATTTTTGGAATTTATTTTAATTTTTGTGAATTTTTGGAATATTTTATTATTATATTATTAATTTTCGTAAATTAATTTATTAAATTATAAATTTGGTATATTTTGTGTTATTATTAATAGTTATTAATTTTAGAGTTGAGATTATAATTTTTGTGATTTTTATGTAATTTTTATAATTATTTTTATATTATGTCAATATTGGATAATTAGGTTTAAGTTAGGTTTTTATTGAAATTATTGTTTAAATTTGTGTTTTAGTTAATTTTAGTAATATATATGTTGAGAAAATGATTTTTATGCATTTATATAATTTTTGAGTAATATTAGTATATTATGTGTATTTTTGTATTATAGGGGTAAATGTGTAATTTTGTGTTAATTATAGCTAAATACTATATTTTAGTTGCTTTTAATATTATTTAAGGAACTAAAATAATTTTTACAAATGATTTACTATTTTTAACCAGTTAATACTAATTTTTGAAAATTGTTTTCAAATAATATATTATATATTATTTTGATAATAAAAATGGATTTTTAGTAATTTTTAATATGTATTTAGGCTAATTATGTTATTTGAATATATAAAGTGAACTTTTATTAAATTATATTGAATTATTGAGAAATTGGATTTTTAATAATATTATATTATTATTTCAGGATTTTTACGTAATTATTGAGAAAATAATTATTTTTGATGTTTTAATGTTAAATATGTAATATTTTGCTATTTTGAGGATATTTGTGTAAATTATTGATTTTTAATATATTTATTATATTATTTGGAATTTTGATGAATTGTGAACCTCAGTTGTGGAAATTGTGTAGTTCGGGATCCCAATCAAGAGTTGTGTGAATTTTAATTTTTGAAGTGTGTTTTTCTTGCAGGACTAGCTTTACTTTTTAGTAAAGAGATGTCTGCTTTACAGAGTAGGTTCTACCGAATTTTTGATAGAATTCTCCTAAAACGTAACATCGGGTCAATTCTAAATTCTATGTTCTGTAATCTTAGATCGAGTCTCTATAGAGTTTAAGTTAGATTTATTCTGATTTTTGTAATTATTTTATTGTTTAGTTGCACCGAGACCGAGGCTTAGTGGACCGGATCCGTCGGACCAATC
This sequence comes from Mallotus nudiflorus, assembly GCA_947683625.1. Classification (NCBI taxonomy): domain Eukaryota; kingdom Viridiplantae; phylum Streptophyta; class Magnoliopsida; order Malpighiales; family Euphorbiaceae; genus Mallotus; species Mallotus nudiflorus. The sequence goes on along the minus strand of CANTUR010000277.1, from coordinate 324,315 downwards.
TCGTGGGAAGCAAACCTGTGAGTTGTTATTTATATGTACATTGCATTTAGGATGCATGTTTTAGCAAATATTCATGTTTTAATTAAATTTATTCATAAATTTTTTTATTAAATGATCAGTATACCTTAGGTATATTTTTAGTATATTTCTAAATAAGTGCATGTTATTTTAATTGATTTTTACTTAGCATGTTTCTGGTATACTATTGGTTTATTTTGGTATATTTTATGTTTGATTTGAATTTATCTGACATATATATACTCGAAATATGCTTAGTTTATTTTAGGTATATTTTTTGTATATATATGGTTTATTTTACTATTATGAATGTCATTCTAAATTATTTATTTTTCCAATGTATGATTTATTTTAAATGAAAGATATCGATAGGACTTGCTATCTAATGGGCAGCACTAGGACTACGTACGTACCGATGCGATAGATTGTAGAGTTGAATTACTAACTTATTTGTGGAAATTAAGATATGATTGATTTGATTGAGATGTAGCGTGATTGATGGTGTAATTGCTGGAGCTCGGTTGACCAAGTGTCTCGGGGCCAATCACACTGACAGTTAGACTGCTGGAGCTCGGTTGACTTAGTGTCTCGGGGCTAGTCTACTGTCCATATAGAATAAGTGAATTTATTAGGAATTAAGTGAGCTTGTATGGCTAGAGTAATGTTATTATTGATTGAGGTTGCGATTAAATAGGGTTATATTTGATTATTTATAAACTGATGTTTTTCAGTATTAAATATAAAGTGAATTTCAACATCTGTGTGCATATGCCTGTATATATATTTATTATATATACTGATGACTGATTGCATTTGACATATAGGAAATGCATGTATATATATTATAATAATTCACTTAGTGAGGTCTGACTCCCCTCAGTTGATATTTTTACAGGAGAGTCTTTTTCTTCAAATCTCAGCAGTAGACCCATCCGCCGAATTTCTTCTGCCCCAACTCTTTTATATAAATTATCTACTTGATTTTATAATGTACTCTAGAAAACTACGGTAATCATATTTTATATCAGTAGTGAGTTGTATTTTATATTCGCTGTATATGATTTTAATTCAGAGATTTTCTCTGAATATTATATTAAGATATTTCATGTTATGATATAAAAGAGTTTTTATTTATTTATTTATTTATTTATTTATTATTATTATTATTATTATTATTATTATTATTATTATTATATTGGTTTATAATTTTTAATTGTGGTGCATATTTTATTATTATTATTGTATATTTTTATTTTAAGACTTGCTATGGATCCGAATTTAAAAGAATTCTCATTCTCTAGCGCCGGTCATGACTCCTAGTTTTGGGTCGTGACATGATGAATATGTTTTCGGTAGTTATGATTTTTGAAGATTCAAAAGATTCAAAGGAAAATACGATTTCAAAAAATATGATTTTAAGAATTCAATAAAAAAAATTGATTTCAATGGGTATGCTCTGATACCATGAAGAGTAAAATTTAGAGAAAAAGAGAGAAAATTCAAGGAAAATATTTTTTTCATAATATTTAAAAAAGGGTTATAACCCTTATATATACACATAGAAATCCTAATCACAATCTAATTAGAAATAAAATAACATTTTAAATAGAATAAAACTTTATTTCTAATTGTATATAAATATTTAGTTTCTAATATATAGGATAACTGATTACGAAAGATAAAACTTGACTCTCCCTCAATGGAGGCATTCTAAAAACTAAAATGAATGATGTATAGTAATCACATGCAAGATTGTAGGTTTGAAAAATCATCATTAAAATAACCACAGTGCTAGAATATTCGGTTTAAATTTAAAATAGTTGGAGCCTTTTGTAATTGGCATCATAAACAAAGGGGAAAATAAAGATGGAATTTAGCGATAAAACTAATCCATCTAATTAGCGATAGAAGTGGCGAGTCCGACAATGCAAAGATAATAGAGACACAATTAATGACGGATAATTAAAACTGTTGCTGAATTTTGGCAGGAGTTAGGCACCTAGGTATCAATTACCGAATAGCGACGGTTAATTCATCATGAATTAATGACATATTAGATGTCTAACGAATATTCTAATCAACTGTAAAATATTTATTGGCAAAAAAATCTTAAAATTCAGTGATGGAACTCCCTCCTCTTTCTAAAAAAAAAAAAAAACTCTGCTCCACACCGAACCTGCCACTACCCATTATCGCCAAACCCTACCACCAATGAAGATGGACCTGCAACGATTGAACCACCACCTCTAACCCCAACACTACAGCCGACAACATCTCCAACCACCGCCACACACACACACACATATATATAATCGTATTTGTATAATTATTAGATTTCTTGACTATTTTTCGGCAATTGCTTGTTAATTTATATTTTTTAAATTTTATGAATTTAAATAAATAATTTGACAAAATATTTAGAGAAATTTAGTTAGTTTAGTTTATTTTTTAAATTTTGATGATAAATAATTTTGTTGAAATAAGTAAGTTAATTGTGTGAATTGATATCAATAATTTGAAAATATATTTAGAGAATTTAGTTAGTTGAGTTAATATTGTGAATTTAGATAAATAATCTGAAAAAATATTTAGAGAATTTAATTATTTAAGTTAATTTAGTTAATATTGTGAATTTAGATAAATAATCTGAGAAAATATTTAGAGAATTTAGTTAGTTGAGTTAATGTAGTTAATATTATAAATTTTGTGAATTTAGATAAATAATTTGAGAAAATATTTGGAAAATATAGTTAGTTGAGTTAATTTAGTTAATATTGTAACTTTTGTGAATTTAGATAAATAATTTGGAAAAATATTTAGAGAATTTAGTTAACTTAATTAATTTAGTTAGTTTTGTGAATTTAGATAAATAATTTGAGATTATATTTAGAGAATATAGTTAGATGAGTTAATTTAGTTAATATTACAAATTTTGTGAATTTAGATAAATAATTGAGAAAATATTTAGACAATTTAGTTAGTTGAATTAATAGTTAATATTGTGAATTTAGATAAATAACTTGAGAAAATATTTAGAGAATTTAGTTAGTTGATTTAATTAAGTTAATATTGTGAATTTAGATAAATAATTTGAGAAAATATTTAGAGAATTTAGCTAGTTGACTTAATTTAATTAATAGAATTTAGTTAACAGTGTGAATTTTGTGAATTAAGATAAATAGCATTAAATGTTGTTGATTTAGTTTAATAATTTCATTAAATTTTACTGAAGTCAAGTAACCTACAACGAGGCTGTTTTTATATTTTGGAAAATGGTGACTTTGAATGCAATTTTTGGCTCGATTAATCATTTCAAAAGCATAGACATCGATAATAAATTTTAGTAGGAAATAACTAAACAAGAATCATGACAAATTTATTTGATATCATGTAGTTATTTCATACCAAAGTTTATTGATGATGTCTATATTTTTTGAATTGATTGATCCTGTCAAACTTACATTTTAAGTTATCATTATTCAAAACACACAGAGTCTCAATATATTAGAAACTTAAAATTTTTAATTCAATTTACATGTAAACTTTGGTTTGGTTGAAATTTTAATTATGTGCAATACTATAGAAGTAACATGTGATTGTGAATACATGTGTGAAGTAGTTGGTAGTATAAGACGAATTATTTAGGGGTGTTTTTTATTTGTAAGAATATTGAATTTTTTTCCTTTGATTTTTTTCACAACATTTGGATTTATCAATCTGAATAGTCATTCTATGAGTATGTACATTATATTTAAGATACATTCGAGGCAGCACGAGGATGGGCACATAAGGAGTGATGTGCCCATTTCATTCAAATATATATATATATATATATATCTTGATGCAATTAATGATTTACTTTATTCAAAATGCATATTTTTTGGCTTGAGTCTGAGAAGAGACGCATTTACCTTGTAGCGAGTGTTTGCAGGACTCAGTACAGTAAGACACTATATAGAGAAAGAAGGTGGTCAAGTCAGACGATATTAGTCAAGATATATGGGATAAGTGTCAAGCCCACTTGTTGATGCCCAAGTGAAAAGAGAAGTCTGTCAAAGTTAAAGCCAACCATATAAGTTACGTCAGAGGTTCAGGCACCAGTGCCATAAGCACACCAATGGCTCCTGTAGTATAGTCGACCATGTCATAGCTTGGTGGACATTTAATAATGTTTATAATTTTTATTAATTTTATACCCTTACATTATCAGTAATTGACATGAAATTATTTTTAAACTATGGAGTTAAAGTAGAGATGGTTAAGGCTGCATCATAGCCTGCTAATAATGGGTTACAGCCACCTACAATGGACATTATGAGTTTCCATTTTGAGGTTATTGATGACGAGAAGAAGAGGTGTATCTAAGACCTTAGATCACATGCTTCTGCTCTTTACTCTAATTTATTGGGCAGTACTGGCACATTTGCACTTTGTGCTACCTTGCCATCTCATGATTGTGTATTGCATCTAGTTCAATAACAACTAGAGGAGGAGCAGACTCAAATGCTTCAATGTGAGTAAGAGCATAAGGAGCAGCATAAGAGAGAGCGAAAAGAGTTAGAGGCTGGTGTGAGTGAGTCTCTAAACAACTCGAGCAGCTTGAGCAAAAGCATGAGGCTATGCACCGTATGTAGCGAGAGCGAAGGACAATGATAAGGATACAATAGCTCAAAGAGTTTGTTATTATATACAACTCTGTTCACCTCTGTTTTAGTATGTATATTAGTCATTGTAATATATTGTAACCATATATGATCACGTTCCTTGAATTTATACCTACAATACATTGATAATATATAGCGGGCGCTAAGTAGCGGCTAGCATTCTTTACTAATTTTTTGACAAAATTATCTCTTACTTATATGGAAAGCAATTTTATTTTATTGACTTTTTCATAAAATCCTCCTTTTTTCCTATTATTTTAAGCAGTTCGTTACATACATTTTCTCTCTATATATATATTTTTTGTTTTAAATGAAAGGTTGAAACTTGGCCTCACTAATTCGATAAATGTTGATTCCACTACTGTTTTGTCCTAAGAACAGAGTGCTACTTTTTCAACGACATTTCCATACCCTTAAAATATAATTTTTCTCGTTACATAAATTAATTAAACAAAAATATTTTCAGAATAAAAAAATTAATTTTATAAATGTAATAATAAAATTTAAACTTTATATACATTTTAAAAAAATAGTAATTAGTAGTTCATTTTCTCACAGTATATCCTACTTTATTTAATGGTGGTTGAAGAAAATAACTGAATTAGCAAATTTTGAAAATTCTGGATGATCTTCTAATCTTTCGCTCGAACACAATTTTGAGCCTTGGACATGGCAAGATGGTGGCTAGTTCTTGCTGCAACTCACAGAATCAGAAACAGCCATGTCACAAAAGACAAAACTTGACTCTCCCTCTATAATGGAGGCAGGGAATGAGATGTCCCTTTTAGCATTCTAATAATCACATGCAATATTGTAGGTGTGGAAAACCCGGAAAGGACTTCAAAAATAACCATAGGTCTTAGGAGAATCTTACGACTTTATGAATCCATCAGTTTTTATTTTTTAACAACTGGGAGGTAAAAAAAAGATTTCAACCTATAACATTATCTTATAATATTTATTATCTGAATCATAAAATTAAAACGGAGAATATGAATCTATCCGTTTTAAGTTTGAAAACACTCAAAATTTTTATAACTATCAAATATCATAATATTAAATAAAAAATAATTATAGTATTAGTAAAGTAAATTTTCTTTTCAATAAAAAAAAGTAATTTAAATTTATGAGATGTTGAACGGATTAAAATTAATTTTTTACAATAAATTATTTTTTAGTGAAATATGACAACTCTCATTAATTAATAGTGTTAAATTCTAAATATAGTTATTGTACCATTAAATATAAATATACAAAATACAAGTAGTAGGTTTTTTTTAACAAAAAACAAAAAAGACAATAAACTGATTCTAACTAAATGCATCAAAAGTTTATAAATTATTTATTATTTTAGCTTAATTAGCAATAATAAATATTATTTTATTACAATGGGTATTTTAAAGTCATTTTTATAAAAGTTCTAATTTATCTACCATAATTTTCAAAGATAATAGATTCAAGTCCTAGAGACATAAATAAATTACGCTACCTGCTTTAGACTAGTTTAATTCAAACCACAAATCAGCTCTCTATTGAGGTAAGAGATTCAAATTCCCCTCCCCATCTTTTATAAAAAAAAAAAAAAAATTCAACTCAAGCTATGTAAAATTTTAAATTTGAATTCCTATTAAAATCAATTAAAAAATTCCTATCATCAACTTGTTAAGAAAAAATTCATGAGTGAGATTACATATGGAATCCAGCTGCAATATCATACATCTCCACGACACACGTTTGGCACAATAGCAAACTTTTGTTGAGTTTGGTCTTCGGCTCTTTTGGCAAAAGCAATAATTGCGGGCATGCTAAAGGATTATAAAATTTGAATCATTCATATTAAGTCTAAAGAATATTCAACTTACCCTAACAAAATTTAGTTTAATGGTATATTACAGTTTGGTTTTAAGTTATGATGTTGTAAATTAAACCTACAATCTAAGAAATAAAAAAGAAAAAAAATACTTGAAAATATATTTGGTGGTTGCATATGATTTTACAAGATATTTATTTTAGAAGACTTAATTATCAACAATTTACAAATTGTGTCTTACATATAATTTATAAATTGACCATTTAATATTTAAATATCCAAATTGGTAAGTAATATTTTTTAGTACTATTTGAGATGTTTCAATGGTGTTTTATAAATTGAAATTAAACTATTTAGATATTTAAATTAGCTGAAAAATATTTATAACTCGTATATTTAGCAAATTGAGTTGCTACTATTGGTCATGCAATTAAATTAAGAGGTAAACTGATAAAATATATAGAGTAAATTTGAGAAATTGCATATGTATTAAAATTAAATCGTAATGATGTATTTTTGAAAGAAGTCATCATCCTAATGTAAGTACTGGATGTTGATGTTAAGCTAAAGAAAATGTGGATATTGGTGAGATTGTTTATGGCATGATCCCGTCCATGTAAAAATTAATAGGCAAAATCTATTTCTAATTTCCTAAATTATAACTGTTTTTTATATTGATCCCCTATCATTTTATTGCATTGTAATGAGTCCTTATATTATTAATTATGCATATATTAAACCTCAATCTGATAAATTCACAGATTTTTTATGAAATTTTTAAGAGTTCAATGTATCACATAAGTAATAGTATAAAAACTTAATATATATATAAATAATAATATAGAAGTTCAACGTATATATAAATAATAGTATAGAATGATAAGAGCTTAATATAAAAAATTAGATTTTAAAAATAGTTTTTGCCAAATTAATAAAAAGATTATGTCAGTGCATTTATATTGAACCTTTTGAAAATTTATTTGATGAATGATTAGTTGATATCTACAACAAAGGCAGGCACTTAAATGATGTATTATAGATTGAAATTGAATAGAAAGTGACAAAATGCATGCAAGCCTCCTTCCGAAATTGATTTTTCTTAATATATATATATATATATATATATATATATATATAATTAAAAGAGTGGTGAGATTGAGGTAGCGTGTAGAGCCCAATTACTTGAAATAGCCTTCGGTTCAAATATTCAACATAAATAAGGAATTTTTCAAAACTAACGGAAAACGGGAAAAAAAATATATATATATTTAACGGTTAATTTTTTTAAATTTGTTTTAAAATACAGTTCTTTTTGAAATTAATAAAATATGCGATTTTCTTCCCTACTTTTTTAATAACTAAAATCTATGTTCTCTTTACTTCCATAAGCGATTAAAAAGTTCAGCAGTTCAATCATAACTTCACATAAATACCATTGATCATATTTTTGTAACAAAATCAACTAATATAGATCATTTGTGTAGATGAAATCAATAGAAAAAACGTGGACAACTATAAAACAACTCAAAAACAACACAACAGCAATCTAGAAATAAAAAACTTAAAAACAATAAAAATATATATATATGGACAATAATCAAAAGGTAACTATAAAATAACCACAAAACAATAAAAATATGAACAACAACTCAACAACCACAAGCAACAATAAAACAACTACAAAACAACTTTTAGCAATTGAAAAACAACAAACAACCTCACAATAAACCTTAACAACCACAAAATAACTACAAACAACCTTTCAACAACCAAAAAATAACAAACAATCTTACAACAAAACCTTCAACACCCACAAAAAACACATAACAACAACAACCTAAAAAAGAAACAACATAAAGAATAAGAAGATGAAGAAGAAGAATGGAACCCAACAATCACTCAAGTATTAATAACCAAAAAAAAAAAATCTACCCATTACAATTTTGGGTGATCTATGACATGGTGAGTTTCTAATATTCAAAAAAAAAATTGAAGAATTGGAGTTTCATAAGATCTTAGATGATAATCTAATTGCGAAATTTATGTGTTTGGTCTTTTCCAATAAAGACATGCAAAAATTCTTCTTGAATAGATTAATTTTCTACATTTTGTTATGGTTGGAGTTGATTTTGGGGAAATAGATAAAGATGATGAAAATATGAAGAAGAATAGGAAGACAACGACGCACAACAACAATGTAAAACTGAAAAAAAAAAAGTGATTATGAAAACACAAAAAGTTAGGGTTGAAAGAAAAAAACACCGTATTTTTGAAAATTTTTGTTAAAAAATTGTTTGTGGTGTAATTTTACCAATAATTTGCTTAATTAGATCTTAGCAATTATAAGTTTGATAGTGGTTTGTTATTTTAACATTGTTCCTACTCCTCAGCCTACTTATATCCTACTCCTTCTCAACCTTTACCTTCCATTACTTCTCATCCCCAGACAACGACCTTTGTAGCCTCTACAAAGTCTGGTCACATTCTTATATGGATACCGATCAGTGTTAAAAGTGACAAGTAAGTCCCTATTTCTTAACAGTTTTGAAATGTATAACATAATTCTTATTCATTTATATTTTCACATAATATTTTTTTCATAACAGATTCAGTCCAAAGTGTCATTGTCACACCCCATCACCTATCATAAGGATGAGTGTGACTATAAACAAAACTTTTGGAACAACCGAGATCACTATAAACAAAACACTACTTAGTTCATTACAAGGCTTACTATGTACCAAATACAGTTAAAAGTAACTATTTATCAAATATACAATAGCCTTTAAGGCTTCTCCAAGCAAAATTATCCAAAACAGCCAAAGTTTGTTGGCTCAACTTCCATTAAAGCTGACAAATGGAGAGCATATGAGACGACATTGTGCAAAGATCTATTAATCTATAAAGAGCCTAAAAATGATAAAATGAAGAGGATGAGTATGACTACTCAGTTAGAAGATAAGAGTATAACAAAAGGGAATATATAATGAGTTATTATATCATATTAAAAATTAAAATGTAAGGTATAAAACAAACTTAAATGACTTCAAATGACTTGAATTATAATAAGTACATAAAAAACAACAATGAGTTTATCAAGTAGACTTTATGGCAAATCAATTCACAAACTCATTTAAATCATGTCATGAACACATTAAAATGTTAATAAGATCATCAACCAACTCTTTGGAGCATTTTCATCACAAGACTCAATCTTATTGGGAGCTTAAATCAAAACCAAGTCAAACATAGTCAAACATTAACTTGTATACACTCATAGTTGTGTCCTATAAATTTCTAACAACTCTGGGTGTTGAATGTCTCACCTCACAACCTAAAATGCAAATACTCATCATATGCATGCACAGAGACAATACCCTTAATGGGTGATAGTATATTTTCTATTTAGCACTCGACATTCAAGGTGTGATTTCATATACAACATCACTGAGTGCATATCATTTATCCAAACATCATTTAAGCTTATTTCTCATATAATAGCATTGAAACCAAAGTAACATTATATGTTCTTAAGTTTACTAGAAAATATATTTTTGCAATCACCAAGTAAAAGAGAGTTTGAATAAAAATCATTTCTCAAACATATATATATTGTAGATTTAAAACTATGATGTTGTACCATTATCCACTCACCTGAAACAGACAATGAGAGTTCTAGCTTGGAGGAGTGACAATATAATCTACACTAGAGGATGAATCTCTCCCTAAAGGAAAAAATATGAAATATTACATCAAAAGACAAGTATAGACCTAAATTATACTATCATTATATGAAATGAAATAACTAATGATATGAATTAATGTAAGAAAATTTCTGCTTTATTTTATTAAAAATTCTGCAGCATGTCAAATACCTTTCAAATATTTTTAAATGCTCAAAAGAGCCTTCAAATGAATTTGTTCAAATTAATAGTGCAATAACCAACATAATGCCCAACTGGGGCTGTCCAAAATTCTTTTCATCTAACAAATTATATATTTTTTTCCTTTAACACAACAACAACAAGAAGAAGCACTATAATAATAATTCTGAGTTTATTTTAAAAGAAATAATATTTTTCAATCAAAATTTGACAGTAATTTCTCATAACTCAACTATATATATGCATATATATGTATAAACATACACGTACTAAAAATAATATAGATTAAATTGTTAAAAATCTGAAATCAATTGCTATGGTGCTAAAATACCATTTTCTCAATTCATTTTCTTAGTTTTTAATTAAATCATGAACAAGGTTTTTGAAATAATCAATTGATTGAACACATAATATGAATATCTAAAGTTCCCAAACTTGTATATGAATTTCTATAATAAAAAATTGAATAAAAAACAATAAATATAGCTTACCAAAAATGAAGAAAATAGAAAGCTCCAATTGTAGGCAATCTTCAATTTACCAATTATCCCTTGAAATTCGAGCTACCCAACTGATGAGAAATGGATTTTAGATGTTTGATAATGATGATGAATGAAAAATTTGAGTTTCTATGGTGGAAATTTGTGAAAACCTCTTTCTTACAAAACTCTTCAAAAGATTAAGAAGAAAAAGAAAGAGATAGCTCTAATCTCTACTCAAGCTTGCACTCTCTCTCTCTCTCTCTCTCTCTCTCTCTCTTTAAGAGCAATCCCTCCTTTTCTCCCAAAGTCTAGATGCTTCTTCTTATCCTTCTCTTATCTTATCTTCTTTTTTTTTTTCCTTTTTAATACTACCACATAATCAAATTCTAGCACATTCCTATTACTTTTACACTTATAATCCCTTAAGTTTCATTATAACTAATAAACTCCATTTAGTTATTTATTTCTACAAATTAAGTTATTTATTTATTTATTTGCTAGTAATTCATTTATCAATATATATATATATATATATATATATATATATATATATATATATATATATATATATATATATATATCTTTTATGAAATTATATTTAATATATCTCAATGCAATTAATTATTTACTTTATACACAAAGACGTGTTATTGGCTAAGTCTGAGGAGTATGCATCTACCATCTATATTGGAGTGTTTAAAGGACTCAATATAACAAGATACTATATATTTAAAGAAGAAAGGGGATCATATCAAATGATGTTAGACAACATATATGGGATAAGTAATTTAATTTAATAATTTTTGAACTTTTTGTGTTAATTTCATTCTCAATTTATATTATCAGTTATTGACATGGAATTTCATATTATTATACCAAGGAGTTAGAATGGGAGCCCACAGTTAGGAGATCTTCATGAGGACCCATATGAAAAAGAATTGATAGGCAAAAACTTAATGTAAATTAATTAAAATTACGACATCAGATTATTATTTTCAATCTCAGATTTTTTTCAACTCGATATATATTTTTCTTTTCATTAATATATGGGATGAGATCAGGAGATGGTCCAGACTATATTACAACCTATTGATGATAGGTCATAGTTACTTATAGTGACCATGACAAGTCTCTATCTTAAGACCATATATGGCAAGAAAAAGTGAGGTATCTACGGCTTTAGATAATACACTTCTCCTCTCTACCTTAGCTCTTTAGGCAACATTAGCACATCATCACCTTATGCTATCCTAGTATTTTATAATCATGTACTTCATATAGTTCAGCAGCAATTAGAGAAAAAGAGGACTCAAATGTTTCAATATGAACAAGAGCAGGAGAAGTAGCATGAAAGAGAGAGAGAGAGTAAAAGAGAGAGAAAGCGGAGAGAGATGGATATTGAGCATTAGCGACTTTTTGCTTAGCTCAAGAGGCTAGAGCAGGAGTAGAAACAAATGTGTCATATGCAGAATGAGTGAAGGTCAATGATGAGGCATATGCAGGCTAACCTTTCCCACGATGGATCGTTAACATCTAGTGTTGTAATAGGTAATCTGGCAGATGACGATCCTCCTTCGATTGATCCACCAATTCCATGATTTACATTAGTAAACATGTATTTTTTCAACTCATTTTTTATGTATTTAAATTGATGTATAGTGACATTTTTTTATTATTATAAGAATAATGATATACGTTGCGGGCTACTAAATAATAGAATTATTTTTTAAAAGACTATTTTGTCCCATGAGTAAGGAAGTAGTATAAATTAGGGATTTTTTTTAATTTGTAGCTATATATATACAGAGTCTCAGTATTACTAGTATTAGAGCCTAGGAGGGTTGAGTGGTTGTTACAAATATTGTTTGCATAGTAACTATAATGTCCACATGGCAGTTTTTACACCGAGTCCTTTAGCCATAATAGCCCCGGTTGTAAGTCCTGAAGAGGCTGTAAATCTATTGGTTTAGCAGGTGAGTTTGTAGGTGTGTAACCTATTATGTAGCCATTATTTTTACCATGTATCCAATTCTTAGAAGAACCACTTCTTCTTCCTCTACTTCCTCTTCTACCAAAGCTCAAATGAATATAGTCAATAGTAATGAAATCATATTAAAGATTTTGACAAATGCATAGAAGATTTCAAACTCAAAGATTATAGTAAAGACCATGTCTATAAGACTCCTAGACTAAATATCTTCAAGTATGATTATGTAATCAAGATTGAAGAAAGAGACATCCAGTTGTCTAAATCCCTACCTTTCTAGAAAAATATAAGGCAAAAGGTTTCAATTATATCCATATAAGTCTTGTTCAAGTTAGTATAAAGCCCCTCAACAGAGAATGTCTGAACACCTCCATCTTAGCTGCTCTAAGAGACACAAGGTTTAAGAACTTCCAGGATTCCCTCCTAAGAACCATAGAATCCAGTCCCTATAAAGGTCCAATATCATTTAATCGTTATCCTAACTTTATTGTTTCCCTCAATGATGCAAATTATTAAAATTCCTGGTTTTACAAATCTAGACCCATAATTATCATATGAATGATAGATTTATTCCAGTTGCATTAATTTTAAAAGTTTATTATAAAGCCAAGATGTTTGCTTTTGACACAAACAGTCAGTTTCATAGTAAAAAGGGTCAAGCCTTACTCCTTTAAATAGATATGACTAAAGCCAGTGTTATTATGCCTAAACCTATCTAATAAACCAGATAACACTTCCTTAAGAATGGATCCTTGAAGGAACCACTAATCTAAAACCTCAAACAGAAGAAACATCTATTCCAAATACCCAAATAAAGCATGCAACCCAGTTCCAAGATGGTAGAGTGAAACTCTGCTTTGACAGAACCTTTTTTAGATCCAGATTCTCTGATACATTATCATCAGAGTCTCTTAATCTAGGTAGGATATCCCAAATACCCTCTGTTATAAATCTTCCATATCATAAAAACCCACAGTCGAGCCAATATTATAATATACTAAGAACCATATACTTGCCAGAAAATGACCAAGCAAATCTTCACCCAAACCTTCCTTTTATTATAAATCCACCATATACTTCTCCAACTAGATATTAAACCTCAGATCTACCTTCTACTTCCCTCAGAAATGTAGATTATAGCATCACTATACCTAGACCAGTTTACACTGAGCCTAGATAAGAAAACAAATCTCCTTCTCCTTTTGCTTCTCCAACTGCCTTAACTATCACTGAAAATATAGCCCATGAATTAAACGTCCTAAATAAATAATTCACTCTGGATAAAGCTCTTTTGCATAATGATTTTTATATGTCTCATAATTTAAACATTTTCTAAATGACCGAGAAGTCATCCAAAACTAGTTTTATGATTTTGTACAATAAAATAAAGTTAATATATTATTTTTTGAATGATTTAAATTTATACTTCAGAAAATAATATTTCTTATCCTTTTAAAAGTTTTAAATCCTATGACTTTGAGAAAAAAGATAAAATCATGGGAAACAACTAATAAATAAAATATATAGTCTGAACATCCTCCTCTTAGGATGATCAACATCCATGTAGGTAACGAGACTGTTGATGCTAGTCCTTATAAAAAGCTTGAGGATAGTGACTCTCAGAACCTAAAAAAATATAGTTTCGCAGAACGACTTTACCAATGCTCGTCTTAATAGCATAGGTAAACAGTTGACTAGACTCGAGAACTAATGCCAAAAGCCTATAGAACCCTCAGGATCTATAGTGACTACTAAAAAAAAAACTAAAGTACCCCATGTTCAAGCCTTATTAGATCTCTAACAATGCTTAGTAAGAAATTAGGAGTAATAAAATTGAGTTCGTGTATGCTGTTAGAGAACAACTTAGTAAACTTGACCTTTCTAGTGCTTTTAGAGAACCCGTAGTTCCAGACATACTATAATTTGTCAACTAGAGTGTAAGCATCCTTGATAAAGATATAGACTCCACCTTTGAAGATAGTGCATATCAGGAACAGTCTCTTAAAATTGCTAAACTTTATTAGTCCACACTTGAACCTGATAGTCAACCTAGTATTCTAGTTCAACCTAAGTTTATTGCCAATTCCATTTATCAATAGAATATAGATGACATGTCTAAATATCAAATCCTTAACACTCTCCAATAAATGACTATGGCATCTAATTCTTATAAAGCCCAAACTGGAACCACTAATAAATTTGTTATAGAACTTATCATAGCAGGTTTCTCTAGTCAGCTGAAAGGCTGGTAGGATTATCATCTCACTAGGCAATAGCAACTGAATATCTTACATGCTATCCAAACAGATGATGAAGGTCTACCCATCTTAGACCAAATAGGAAATTCCATTCAAGATGCAGTGTCTACCTTAATATTGACCATAGCACTACATTTTGTAAGAGATTCCTCTCTTTAAAAGATAAAAGTGCTGATCTTTTTTCTAACCTCAGTTGCAAAAGACTAAGTGACTTCCAATGGTATAGATCAACCTTCCTTACTAGGGCTATGCTTAGGGAAGATTCTAACCAATATTTATGAAAAGAAAAATTCATTGCAAGTTTACTAACTCTTTTAGGAGAAAGAGTTAGGAATACCCTCAAACAGTCTTCTGGTCCTCGTATCATCCTTTATAACCAACTTACCTCTGGTGAGTTGATCAGCACTACCCAACAAGAAGGTCTTAAAATTTTTCAAGATTTAAAACTCTAAAAGCATTTAAAAAGGGAGTTGAGAAAGACCAAAGAATAACTAGGATCCTTTTGCAACCAGTTTGACTATAGTCACACCCAGAATCCTTCTTGCAAAGGAGATTGCAGTAAGAAATCTTTAAAACCTTTTTCTATGAAATTTTCTAAATATAGGAAATTCTCCAAGAGAAAAGGGAACTGAAGAGACTTACTATAAGAAACCTTACAAGAAAACCCTAGAGAATAAAGATAAAAAGTTTGCTAAAGCCAAGAAATCCAATATAAAAGATGTTACCTACTACAAATGTGGTAAAAAGGGACTCATCTTTAAATACTGTAGATTTTCCAAAAAGTTCTAAGAATTAGGTTTAGAAGAAGGAACCTTGAACAAACTAGTAGCCCTTTTTATAGAAACTTCTAAGTCTGAAACCAATTCTGATGAGTTTTTAGGAACAGGTCACCCTCAGATAGATGAAATAGCTACTACTTCCTCTTCCAATTTTGAATATGATTCTAGTTTTGAGGTTAAGTAACTCAACATGCATACTAAAGAACAAACCTTGATTCTATATGTCATCCAGCATATAGATAACCCTGATATCTAGAAAAAATATCTTAAACAGCTTAGGCAATCCCTAAAAAAGGAACCTGAACCTAAAGGACTAAGTTACCTTCTACTAGTATAGGTATATATGACCTTACTACGACTCTAAATAAGAAGAAACTCAGTAAGAAACCTTTAAGAGATATCCAGGAACTTCAGGGAGAAATAAAGGCTATAAAGACCGAAACATTGCAGTTAAAAGATAAATAGCAAAAGGATTCTAAGTTAATCCAATTTCTTATCACCAAACTTGCTGAAGAGTTTAGTGATAATGATGAGACTAAGGATTTAGAACCCCAATCTTTAACTAACTTTGATAAAGTCCCAAGAGATTTTCTCTATGATTTAAATCAAATTTCCTCAAGAAAATATATTATAAAGATTTCTATTATTTTTTATAAAGATTTTCAACTTGACACTATAGCACTCTTTGATACATGAGCTTATTTAAGTTACATAAAAATTAATATGTTTCCCAACCATTTTCAAGAACAAACCAAAGAAAAGCTTTCCTCTGCTAATAGTTCAAAGATGCATATAGATGGTAAAATTGAAGCTAGCATTTTAAACAATGGATTTTTTATAAAGACCTCTTTTCTTTTAGTTTTTGATACAAGTTATATTGTAATTTTGGGGACACCATTCATTCATCTGATAACTCCCTATTTAACCGCATATAACTCTATTGATTTCATAGATGATAAGGTTCATATATCTTTTCCATTTTTGGAAAAATAAAAAACCAGAACTCTTAACCTTGTTAAAGCTCATTCCATTTACAAAAATGAGATTAATGCTTTAATACGAGGAAAAGAGACTGATTTGCATGACTTAAAGCAAAATGTTCATTTTTAAAAAATTGAACAACATTTAAAAATAGATCTGGTAAAATAAAAGATTTTTGAATTTCAAGATATTGTCATAAAAGAAGTTTGTTTTGATTTACCAAATTCTTTTTAGAAAAGAAAACAACATATAGTTGATTTACCTTACAAGCTAGGATTTGATGAGAAAAATATTCCTACCAAAGCTAGACCAATTCATATGAATGTTGAACTAGAACAATATTAAAAGAGAAATCTAGGATCTCGAATCTAAAGAACTAATCTCAAAATCTAAGTCTCCATGGAGTTGTGCAGCTTTATATGTCAATAAAGCTTCTATAATAGAAAGAGGTACTCATAGGCTTGTGATAAATTACAAACCTTTGAATAAAGGTTTGAAATGGATTAGGTATCCTATTCCATATAAAAAATATCTTTTCTGCGTTTGTATTTTCTAAATTAACATGAAATCAGAATTTTGGTTGATACAAATTAATAAAGAACATTGTTATAAAACAACTTTTACAATCCCATCTGGACAATATGAGTGGAATGTCATGCCATTTGGATTGAAAAATACACCATCAAAATTCTAGAGAATAATGAATGACATATTCAATCCTTATTCTCAGTTCTGCATCGTTTATATTAATAATGTGCTCATTTTCTCAAATTCCATTGAACAACATTTTAAACATTTAAAGACTTTTCTTCATATAATTAAAGTTAATGGCTTTATTGTCTCTGCTAAGAAAATATTCATTTTCTAAACTATTGTCAGATTTTTAAGACACTATATTTATTATGGTACTATAGTTCCCATAGAGAGATCCTTAGAATTTAGAAACAAGTTTCCTAACAAAATTCTTGATAAAGTCCAATTGCAAAGGTTTTTAGAAAGCCTTAATTATGTTTTAGACTTCTATCCTAATATCAATAGGATTACTAAACCTCTGCATGACAGGTTAAAGAAAAGTCCAGTCCCTTGGACTGATGAACACACCAAAGTTGTCAAACAGAAAAAGTTTCATATCCTTGAAATCCCTTACCTTTATTTAGCTGATCCCAAGCTCCCTAAGATTGTAGAAACAAATACTAGTGATTTAGGATATGTTGGTATCTTAAATCAGGTCTCTAATGGAAAGGAAGTTGCAGATCAATACACTTCAAGTCACTGGAATGATACATAAAAGAACTACTCCACTATCAAAAAGGAAGTTCTTTCCATTGTCATATACATATCAAAATTTCAATCGGATTTGATAAATCAAAAGTTTTTACTTCGCATTTATTGCAAATTTGCTAAAGAAGTTTTACAAAAAATGTTTAAAATATTATATCAAAATAAATTTTTGCATGATGGCAAGCTATTTTGAGTATCTTTGATTTTGATATAGAATTTATTAAAGGAGATAGAAATTCTCTAGCAGACTTTCTAACTAGAGAATTTTTATAAAATAGATAAAGATGGTTCAAAAAAAGAAAGATAAAGATAAAGTTAAAACTTTTATTCCCCATCTTCTTTCTACTGCTAAGCCAATAAAGACATGGTTTGATATAGTAAATGAAAAGGAATATGATATAGTTGACACAGATAAAGCTATTCAAATCTAGTAATGGATTGAATCAATCTCAAAAACCCCTGAACTTCTTAAAGTAATCCAAAGTACCCTACAGCCTCCTGCCATTGACCATCCTAACATTGATGACAATAAAGATATTTTAGGTAAAGATCCTCAATTGATTTCTAAAGCAAAGAAAGGAGAATCGTCCTCCTCTAAAACACTTTCTCAAAATAATTTAACTCGTGTGACTGTACAAAGTAGTTCACAGATTGTTTTATCACAATCAAAACTTCTATCTTCTGATTTTTCGTTAAAGAATTCTATCCATAATATTTTAACTATCGAAGATGGTTTTTATCATAAATATCCTTTTATCATAATGCAAAATCATTTTCCAAAAAATTAGTTTTTTAAACTTTAGGATCTTTCAAAGTCCCAAGACTATTATCAAAAAATTTTGGAATCCACTGGTTCTGCTGAATTTAAACACTTTTATTATAAAAGGTTACACCAAACCTTCTTATTCTACTTGAAAAATCCTCAAAGTCGTCCATCCCTCTGATTGGGGACAAGAGCTCTTAAAACTAAAAGCCTTCCCTCTCAATTTTAATACTAGATTAAACTTTTGCTATTCATTCTCATATTGGGACTATAAACAAACATGGTTTAATACCTTATTAATCCAAAATTTTTACAATACCCACACATGGTTATTTTTCCTTAGTGACCATGTTAATATCACCAAATTTCCTGCATGGTTCACTAGATGGTGGAATAATTATGGACCAAGACTTTATATCCTCCCCTCTGATATCCATTAAGGTTTTAACCTTTTTTCTCTCACTATAAGTCTTCCCCTCCAAAGTAAAATTTCACCCTTCTATGTCTTTATTGCTCAAAATTCTTTATACTTTGGGTCTCACAATGGTATCTTGACTTCTATATAAATGAAGATATTATTATTCTCTAAAGAAGATTTCAAGTAAAATGGTACAATTCATATACAATTCCACAAAAGATTTCTAAAGATGCAGTCACTGAATGGCTAAAGAAGCATGGTTTTCTTAGATACTATCGTGCTTAATCTCATATACAATCCAGCTTCCTTGCTTAAAAGTCTTATGCTAGTGCTCTCCTTGCAGTAGCCAAGACTAAAAAAGAATACTTCAAAGTCATACAGTAGCTACTTCACTCAAAGCAATCCTCTTCTGCTCTTTCCCAAACATCTTAGGACTCAGAACCCTTCATTGACTTAAGTAATGACAACGAAGATTATTGTTTTGGGATTTTCTCCTTTACAAAAGCCCACGGGCTAACAAGCCTTATATTCTCCTGTAAATATTTTATTTCTAGTTTACTTATAGTCGATGGGTTAAAAATCCTTTTGGACGGCCCATGCAAAACTTAGGGTATATATATATATATATAAAGGTATTTTAACCATTTTCACTTCCCAGGTCATCCTCCAGATGATAATGCTTAGCATCTTCTCAGACAATCATCAGGAAAATTTGACTACTTTGCCAAATGTTATGCTCCTCTAGCTTCCACTATGCCACTATCCTTTATCCTGCCACAAGGTTGGGGTCCCTTTTTCAGCTTTCAGGACCACGTGGGATTATCTCTTTATAAAAGAAAGGATGCTGATAGATAACAATCATAAATTGGCAGACAATATACTATTCCTCATCCACTAAAGCTTCACAAATAATTGTACCTGCCATTACTTATTTTAGAGCTCTGTTCTCCTGCTCCCTCGTGATTCTAGCTTCATTATTAAAGACCCTCTATATAAAGATGTCTCATCTTCCTTCTAAGGGCATTTGAAAAAATTTAGATATAGAAAATCACATAGAATATAGCTTTGAATTTAGTTTTCTTCTTCTCTGTAAAACATATCACAGTAAACAATATATAGTTTCTGTTTCCCTTTACTATTTTGGATATAGAACTTTTGTACCTTTACTTGGATTAGTAAAACTTCTTTGTAAGTTCATCTTCTGCGTCTTATTTCTTTAAAGTTTTAATTTATTTCTTTAAAGATTTATTTATTTATTTTCCATTTGCACCCTAAGTAGCAGAACGTATGCTCTGTATAGGATCCTACACACTAGAAACTTTGTAAAATTCTTGTTCCATCTTGGCCCGGTAACCTCTACGTCTAGCTTGTGACTAGAGTGTAAGACTAGCATAGTGATTTCATAATCATCTTTGCATTCATATTCGTGAACAGTACACCCTTTGATCCTCGATACTACTGGTATATATATATATATATATAATTGTTTTTTAAAAGACTATTTTGTCCTATCAGTAAAGAAGCACTATGAATTGGGGTTTTTTTTTTAAATTTGCGGCCTATATATATATATTCTTTTTTTTAATGTTCTAATAACTATTAAAAATAATATTGTTAAAAAACAAAATTTGACTCTATTTTTATCCTTATTTTAAGTTTTTGTTTGACTCTATTTTTTTATTGCTTGATTTATTAAATAGTACAAATTTATGAATTCATGAGTCAATTAAAGTTTTTAAAACTAAAATATATGATGTTTTACTTAAAAAAAAATTCAATGAATTTGTTTTTTTTTTTTTGGAATTATGGTTGTTTTTTTCTTGAGTTGTTGATGAACTGTTTGAAAATTTTAATATTTTCAACTTGTTTTAACTTGTTTTTTTTTTAACTCTATTGTCACTTTTTTATTTTTTTAAATAGTACAATTTTATAAGTAAATGAATTACTTAAAATTTGTAAAATTAAAAATAGTAAAAATTATTTGTGTTTGAAGTTATTGTTATGAGTTTGTTGTTGATATATATTATTGTTGGTGGTAGTGGTTGTTGTCAGGTTGTTGATATATTATGGTTGTTGTATAGTTGTTTTGGTAATTGTATTTGTAGTTATTTTGTAGTGGTTATTGTCAGGTTGTTGTCATTTTTATTGTTTTTATGATAAAACAACCATAATTTTGAAAGTTTTTTTAAAAAAAATTAGTTTTGAAAAAAACAAAGTATTAACACCATATTTTTCAAAACTCTCTCTCTCTTGTTTTTTTTTTTTTTTTTGTTAATTTTGATAACTTCCCTAATTTTGTTATAATGTTTTTATGAGAAAATATGATGAAAATCATAAAATAATATTCAATTGATTCCTTAAAAAAAATACAGTAATATTTTTTTAGTTGCGATTTCATATGATTTGAATATTAATGAACTCCATAATGAAAGATAATTTTCTCCTTTTAAATTGAAAAAGAAAGAAGTTAAATTTTACATCTCATAATGTCTTTTGAAAAGAGTTATCACTTATCCATCTCTCACTAAATAAATATAGTAATTTTGTTGCTACCTAGAACAAATAAAAAAAAAAGTTGTTTAAGCTTTTAAATCATTAACATCATGAAAAGTTAATTTCATGACATTAATATTTTGGTGATTATCAGAAAAATCAATTTTTAGTGGTGATATTAAGATTAATTACGTGGAAAATTATAAAATTTTGGTTTTGTTTTAATTTGGTTATTAATTTTAATTTGTATCCTTTTGGTATTAAACTTTTAATTTAACTTCACGATACTTATAAAATTGTTGTCCCAAAACAATTTCTTGATTTGAAAAGATAAAAATAATCTTATAAAATTCTTAGTAATTTTAGAACTAAATTGAAAAGATTAAAAGATTAAAAGATTAAAGTAATTTTAAAAAAGTTATGAGAACTACAAATTTTTGCTAATATCTATTCTTAAATAAAATTGAAGTCGGATTATCAAAAAGAAATAAATTTAAATTTAATATTCAAACTGTAACAAGTGCAAATTCGATAATTATCGCTGCATTTAGTCGAACTATATGATATTAAAAGTGGTTTCCCTCAAGACCACCATTAGATTAAAGACACATCATTAGAACACTAATTTAATGGTGTTATAATCATTTTCAAAATAAAAAAAGAATAAAAAATTACAATAAAAAATATATAATTTATTAATTAAAGGAACATATAGTGCCTTTATGATAAAAAATATATTTAATTTTTAAAATTAATCTAATATATTATAATAAATATACACATGTATTATTGATATATTTTTATTAAAATTATATTTTTTTTTTCATTTTAATTCACACTTAATGTTATAAATTAAGATGGATATTAATCGTTAGATTAATGCTTGATGAGTTATCAATCTAGAAATTTAAGGAAAAATAGGTTTGAGGGGTGCCGGTGGGATATGCTAAGAGGTCTCACATCATAGAAACTCCTTTGAATTTTCCTATGCACTTACAAAGAACTAGCCTGACTTTTGGATTTCTTTTTATAGTTTTTGCTTCACCATTCTTGTCATGCTACACATCCTCCATTTTTTTTCCATGCACACATTATTAAATATATAAGTTTTACTTTTTTTGTCAATAAAATCGGTTCACTACATGAAATCATTGAATTTATGATAATAAAAATTGTCACTCAAATCTAAATATTATTACAATATTTTTTATTACAATAAAAATTGTCACGGAAATATTAAATAAAACTGTGTTGCTAAAAGTTATTGAATAATAGTAATAATAAAAAAAATTGACATAATAAAATTGTTATCACATCAATTATATTTTATGACAGTTTGTGTTGTAATGTAAAATATAACATTTGTCACATAAAATATAATATTGTCCCAAATTGTATATATAATCAAAGTTTAATTCATGAAAATGAAACTTTTAGATTTGTAAAGTTCAATTTATTTAGTGGCATTTCTAGTCGATACTTCACTTTTTTTTTTTCCTTTTTAAATTTTTTTTTATTATTATTGCTGATTATCTTTAAATTGGGCGGAATTTTTTTTTTCCTATTTTTATCTGTTTATTTTTTGAAAAAAAAATTCTTGGTTGAGTTTTTAATAGACTTAAAAGTATAAATTTGTATTTTAATTAAATTTTTTATTTAAAAACTACATATATTTATATTCATGAGCATTTGAAATAAATTTAAAATTCTTATATTTAAAATCTAAAATTTCAAATTAAATATTTACATTCAAATATTTTCTTATGAAATTTTAGCAGTTATTTTTTTTGTAGATTTTATATTTTTTTCTAATATAAAATTTTTTTATTAATATTTCTAAAATTGGATTTAGTTAAAAATTAAAAAAATAAAAATCAATTTATGGCTAATCAATATCATGGAGTAAAACATAGAAATCATTAAATGGATTGTCAAAATTGTAAACTAAAATAATTCTATTAATGTGATTAAAAACTAGCAATAAATAATTTTACATTTTAAGTAACAGTTTATTTTGGTACTATTTTATTGTACCTTTATTTATATTATATTTTATCAAGATGTATTTTTAATTTTTAATGAATGAATGATTTAATTTTTCTTTTAAAAAATAAAAAATTTAAATTTTATAATTATTAATTTATGAAATAAATATTTACTTTTTTATTTACTTAATTCATCTAATTTCTTTGCAAATAAAGAATATATATGTAGAATACTAAATTGAAGCGAAGGATAAACGGTCAGGCAAGCTAGCCTTGATATTATAGAAACAAATTTGAAGATGTATGGAAATTTATGCAATTAGGTTATCAAATATTAGAAATGGAAAAAGATTAATAATGTTTCGCGGATTGCATTATTTTATAAAAATATTTTTGAAATTATTTAAAAATTATAAAAATAATTAATTAATTACAAAATATAATTTATGTCATGACACAATAGACTCATTCATTTCTTTAATTTTTTAGATTTTATTATTTTAATTAATTAATTTTTTTATAATCCTAAACTAGTATATAATTTGTTCCATATAATATAATAGACGGAGATAAAAAAAATAATTTATAAAAGAATTTTATCTTTTAATAGTCATAAACACAATCGACTGGCCGCTAATTCTGACTTTTATAGTTGCCCCTTTAAGTTTTGACTGCAACCCATTCATCCATCAGTGTATACAAAAACAACGCAGCCTCGCTGGACTTCACAAGGGCAAGATTTAAAAGAAAATACCATACAAATTCGCAAGATTTTACTTTTTAATTTGTATTTTTTTTATGTTATTTCAAAATTTTTAATTTTTATCATATTATACTATAATATTTTTTCATTAATATCATACAAATCTAGTGAGGTAATATTAATTAAATACAATAATTTAATAATAAAATTAAATTTCAAATAATTTATTATCAAACTACCTATTAAAACTATTTTTTTATTCTTCATAAAATTAAAAATATTATATTAATTTAATTTATCGTAAAGTCACAATGGTTAGATGGATGCTAAATCATTAAAAAGAATTATTATTAAAATTTCATATTATACTATTAAAAATAATCCAAATTAATAATTAACAGAATACTACCTTGTAATAAAATAAAAACCATATATATATAAAGAATGTGATTATGCAATATTTCACTTTTTAATTTGTGGTTTTTATCATATTATGTTGTAGTACCATATCAATTAATATCATTAGAATCTACTGATATAATATTAATATAAAATATAATAATTCAATGATAAAATCATATTTAACTAATTTATTATCAAATTAACAGTTCCGGAACTTTTAAATATATTTAAAATTTTTTTCTATTTCATAAAATTAGAAACATGCATTAATTTAATTTATTACGAAGTCAGAAATAGTTAGATGTATATATATATATATATATTGTAATTTTTCTTTTCAATTTTTTTAGCATGTCTTAGAAATTGGGACAGATAAGGTCAGCAAATTAACAGTTATAAACTATAAATAATCATCAAGAAGAATCATAAAAAATTCGACAAATAACCCCTTTGTATAAACTATAAATTAATAAACCTACGTACAGCTTTCTCCCAACTCAGTGGACCGCAACAAGTTGTAATTAATTAATCACAAGTTCTTAAAATGGAGAGAATCCCCATCAAAATTCCAAACGCAACAATTGTTTTCTGCAAGCCACTTGGAAAAACCGATAGAGAGCATCAACTAATTGTCCCAACTGGCATCCTCAAGCTGTTTCCCATTGAGCAAGGATTTGAGAGGGCGTTTACTGCATTTGACAAGCATGATCAAGAATGGCCATTTATTCTAGGCATACGTCAAACTGGTAAGCACCCTAAACCATTTCTTCGTCCTCCCAAGTGGAATGAATTCCTGGAAGCATATGGCCTCTCTAAGAACGATGGGCACGAGTATGGAGTCATTTTTTATATTAAAGATGAGGAGCCTGATAAGATGCAAGTTAGAGGACTCAAAATGAAACCCCATGTAAAACTTTGGGGTAAGCCGATTTGGGAAGAGGTGTGAGTATTTTTCTGCTCAAGCTATCCATGGTGCTGAGGATTAATTGATCATGCTTCAAAGACATCAATGTTCAAGTTATTGTAATATATTTGTCATTTTGAATTTTAGTTTTGAGTTTGTGACAAGTCTTGTACATATTAAAAAAAACAAGGAGTCAATAAAAAGCCATACTTGGTAGGGTATCAAAAGAGTGCTAGTTTAGCTTGCCAACATCTGCTAGTCCAAATAGTAAGAAGTTTAAGTTTCTCTAAGTAATATTTCAAGTTTCAATTTTATATATAGAGATCTTTGGTCCCTTTGGCAATCCACCGGTTCAACTTCAGAGTAGTTTGAATTTTTATAATTACGGGATATCTAAGGTATCAAATGTAAAAAAAAATTAAATAAAAAAATATTTACAATTAAATTTGAAACACATATTTATATGTTAGTGTAAAATACTTAAAATATGTGTTACTTACTTAATTGTTTAGTATAATTATCTGGATGTATATATATATATATATTTATATTTTAATGTTGTAGCCTGTGCACTGAATTTTGCTGAACTTAGGTTATTTTCAAGTAATTTGTTCATAATAACTAACAGTTTGTTGATTAATTCCCACATCGTGAACACCAAACTTAAATTGTTACGCAACAATTCTATTGCTATGGATGTGAAAAAAAATTAAAAAAAAATTCACCCCTTATTTAGTTAAATTCTATCAAGAATTTTATTTCATTTTCTAATAAATTTCAAATTCATTTAAACCAAATATACTTCATTAATAAGAATAGATTTAATTTTAAACAATTTCACAAAATTAAAAAGTAGGAATTCAAAATGAATTTCACAAAATTTTCATTTAAACTAAACTTACTAAATTGAATTTGTAAATAAATTTCACAATATTTTATGAAATTCATTTGAATCAAATAAATTTTGAGTGATCAGCTAATTAGCAAGTTCTTAATCCAAAACACATGATTTACATAGGAATTTGCAACAACCTTGCATTTAGATCTTCGATTTGCTTGAAAAAAAATATAGATACTTTCCCTCTATATTGAATTGTTCCTACTCAATTTTTAATTAAACTCGAACCTTATAACTACCAAATATTAAAGGTTATTTGTTTATATTTTTTTGAATCACCAATATTTCTATTCCAATGCAGAATTTTCATTAATCCAATTCAATTCATATAGGATCATAAAAATAGTAAATGTCTCTCAATAATTAATTTAATACGATTGTGTATACTACAACTCAAACTCAAAATATCGCTTAATCGAAAATAATTTCTACTAGCTGATTCTAATAGTTGTCAATAAATTGAGTTCTTTCAACAAATATACGGTACTGTAAAACTCAATTATGATATTTTGTAAATTTTAAAATTTAAGCTAATTTGGTATTGAAGTTATTATTAAATTGGGATAAGAACATTTTTAGTAGTTAAACTTTCTAAAATTTAACAATTTGGTACGTTAATTTTTTATTGTAACAATTAAGTGTGGTAACCTGTAAAAAAATGACAATGAAATGTATATAATAGGTTACTTATAAGTTGTTTTTAAATAAATACACTATTTTAAAATTAAAAAATTTTATTGCCCCTAAACTTAAAAAAGCATAATAATAATAATAACAACATCATCATCATCACCATTATTATTATTATTATAAAAATAATGTTATTTTATTTTTATTTATTTATTTATTTATAATTTATCTTTTAGTTGTTTTTAGTTAATAAAAAATTTATAAATTTTTTAATTTGCAAAAAGGTAAAAAATTAATTTTTTTGTCTATTTTTATTTTCTATTTTATTTTCGCTCTTCAATTTACAATTTACAATTTTTAGTAAATTTAATAAAATTGAAATTTAGTATAGAATTGATGATTTAAATAATATTTTTTGAGAAAAATATATTTTGTTGATTTATTATGATTTTAAAAAGAAAAATAAAATATTATTGTTTTTTGGTAAAAAAGCAAATTTAAATCATTGTCATAAGCAGTTTAGTCATTTATGTAACATGCTATATACATTCTATTATTTTTCTTTTTACAGATTACAACACTTAATTATTATAAAAAATTATTAGAACACTAAATTATTAAATTGTAAAAAGTTCCAATACAAAAATTTCTTTATCCCTTATTAAATTTGTTTTTCTTTTAAGTATGGTTGAAATGTCTTAGGAAATTCAAATTTTGCGGCGCATCTTTTTATAGTGTCTTGTCTTTAATTGCTGCTAATAAGCTGGTGCGTGTACGTGTCTCTGTGTATATATGTATATATATAGACCAAAGAGATGGGGAGGTGGGTCACTGCAACAGCCTTGGGTATGAAGCAGCAGGAAATTCTTAAAATGTTAGTTTGATTTTTTTTTTTTTCTTAAAAAATTTAGTTAACTGAATTTTAATATTTTTTAATTTTTAAATATTATAATAATATGATAAAAAAAATTAAAATAATTGATATTTTTAAAAATTTTAATTATTTCATATTATTCATTTTTCATTTTAAAAATTTCGATTATTTCGATTATTTTGATTCAGTTCAATTTTTTAATTTAGTTCGATTCAATTATAGTTCGGTTTGATTCAATTCAATTAATTCGATTTTATAAAAAAATAATTAAAAATCAACCGAACCAACCGCATACACACTCAAAACATATAAAATTGAGAGACACCAACTAACTTGCACTAAATTTCAAATATATGTATGTTGTGACTAATAGTCAATGTTGTTGCTGTTGTTATATATATATATATATATATATATATATATATATATATATATATATATAAACACACACACATCAGAATCCAACACAATTCCATGACAATATATCTTCAGCATTTACACACAACAATGAGTATGGATATATAATATATTTGAAAAGAAAAGACTAATTTAATGTTATATTATAGTTTCATGTTAGTATGTGAGACTGTAAATTCAATTTTTTTTGCTAATTTAATTCTTCGTTTTTTGATAACAGGCCAAATTAGTCCTCAAAATTAAAAACCAATTACAAAATTGTCCGTGATGTTTTAGTAAATTAGCTAACAAATAAGTCCCTATATATGTCAAAAAGAAAATTTATTTAATCAAAAAATTAAATATAATTTTGTATTATTATTATATTTAAGATCCATACACATACACCACACAAATTTAATTATCCATTAGTGATTTTTTGGAATATAATTTCTTTAATTCATTTACAAATTAATTTTATTTGTTAAAAATATATTAAAATTAGAAATTTATTTATGCATAATTTG
Source organism: Mallotus nudiflorus (assembly GCA_947683625.1). NCBI lineage: Eukaryota > Viridiplantae > Streptophyta > Magnoliopsida > Malpighiales > Euphorbiaceae > Mallotus > Mallotus nudiflorus. The sequence continues at coordinate 295,178 of CANTUR010000277.1, read as the reverse complement.
ACATATAAAAATACATAATAACATAATATACTATTAGCTTTTTTATTTTTTTAACATTAAAACGTTAAAACTATAACAATAAATACAAAATAAATCCAAAACTGGAATACTAAAATAATCATCGGTCGCAATGATGAATAATTTAGTATTTGCTAAAATAATGAAAAGATTTTTCTAAATTTCTAAGAATTGTTTTATTAATTATCAAAATTAAAAAATTAATATAATAATTTTAGTTTTGATTTCAATTTATTACAATATATATATACATAATAATTTTAACAAAAAAGTTAATGTATAAATAAATATTACAAAATAACTACCAAAAAATAATGATGCACAATTACATATGTATGTTAAAATAATATATTATTAGATTTTTAAATTTTATAACATATAAATAAACGAGAATTTTAAATATAATTTTTTAAAAAATATATTATTTTATTTTTTGATTAAATTTTTCTTTTTAATTTAAATAAGGATCAATTTGTTAACTAAAACAATGGAGATGTTTTGGTAATTAATTGAAGAATTTATGTTTACATGTACCAAAAGTAAGAAGCGAGTGTAATTATAAGAATTAATTTGATTTTTCTTTTTATCCAAAAGTGAGGATGTAAATTAATTGAAAAGGTCATAAAAGGACCAAATTATCCCTGAAAGAAAGGGTCAAAGGCTGGCTTTTCTGCGACATAATAAATAAAAAATAAAAAATATAATTGAAGGCTGCAGATGATTTCTATAGAACATTCATTTTAGAAGGTTTATGAACTATTACAATTTTTTATAATGGGAGATCATGTTACTTAAATGGAGTAATATTGATTGACTGCATTATAGGTAGTGGTGTGCAAACATTTCAAATTAATTTAACTGATAAAATTTAGTTTGGTTTGGCTGAGTATAATTTTTTATTTTTTTAAACTGAATTGGTTCAGTTTTTATCAAAAAATTCAGTTAATCAAAATAATAGAATTTAATTTTTAAATATTATAATAATATATTAAGAAATTAAAATAATTGATATTTATAAAAATTTAATTATTTTGGTCGATTCGGTTTTCATATTAAAAATTTCGATTATTTCAGTTTGGTTTATTTTTTGGGTTGATTCGATTCAGTTTGATTATAAATTAGTTTGATTCAGTTAATTCAGTTTGGTCGAAAATAGTTCAAAATTGATCAAACTGACTGAATGCATACCCCTTCATAAAAGATAGTTTTCTCTTTTAAATGGAAAACAGTAAAATTTAAATTTTATAACTTCATGATATTTTCAGAGAAAAGTTACCGTTTGATTACTTTTTCGTTGGTATCAGTATTTACAATTTACCGACTGCATATTAATTATTTAAGCACTTTAATTTGCTAATTTTCTTCACCTGCATGATTTTGTTGGTTTAAAGGTCGATGGTTCTTTGTTCATCTCCAAACATGGTGATTAGCTTTTTTTGTTTTAAGATGGTTTGTCATTGTTATTAGTTCTCATAAGCAGGATATTACTTCTTTTTTTAATACTCTTGCATGAGAATTTCTCTATTATTTTCTTTTGGCGTAGAGAGGTTCGACAGAAATACAAGACATCGGACATTGCTTTCACAATCGCTCATGGAAATCCAACTCACATTCATCTAATTCTTGACTAACAGAACAATGTCCCAAGTATTATATGGAGTACAGCTACCTAAACACAATTTCATATTAGAACATGTAATATTCAATGGAGAAAATCCCCATCAAAATTCCGAGAACGCCAATTTTGACTTTTAGTGGAAAATAAAATAGTGAAAATCTATAAGCAGATTTTAAAGAAGAGAATGAATATATCTGATTAGAACTCCAAACAGTCATGACCTTTAATTCATGAGCTCAAAGTTGATGTTGTTCTAATTAGAAATGACAATGAGTTCGTTGGGGGTCCTTTTCTAATATTTTCGGATTTATTATGTTAATATTTGGATTAAAAAATTAATAGAATATATATATTTTTAACAATTATAAGCAATAATTAAAATTTATCAAAAATATATAATATATATAATTTATAATATACAATAAAAAATATATATGTAAAAGAAAGAATACAATTTTTGTTTACGTAATTTTGCTTCATAATAAAATTAGTCATTGATTTTTCTGATATATAGGTATCTTGAGTTCCATACTTTTTACACTTTAATTATCCTACAAAATTGTATCATTAAAAATATATAATCTAATGTTTAAATAATACAGTTATATAGAAAAATCATTTATCAATTGAAGTTGCATCCACTTACAATAAATAGAGTTTAGATGTATTTTAAACTTTATTATGGATAGAAAAAAATTATTGTTAAACAATTTAAAATTATTTTTTAAAAATTTAAATAGTTTAATTCGAGATAAATTATATATAAAATAATTTTATCATTAAAATTTATCGGTTATCATTGAAATTAAGTGTTTAGTAATTTTCATCATAAAGCGATTATGGTATTAGTTAATAAAAACGATTATGATATTGTTTAATAAAGTATTTATATGTAAAAAAGGCAAGACACAGGACAATAATGTGCCATATATTTCATATATTTAGTAGGTCACTTTCGGTTGCTGATTAATTATTATTATTATTATTATTATTATTATTATTATTATTATTATTATTATAATATTCAAACAATTTTTATAAATAAAAATTAAAATAAGTAAAAAATTTAAGATTAATATGTAAGTCACATCCTCTGTAGTACAGAAATGGAAACGAAAAAATGGAAAAACTTAGAAAACAAGTACATCAAAACAATATTTTTTAAAAATATAGGAAACGTGTATATATTAAAAGTATACAAATATATAAATAAATATTGAAAAAAAATACATATAGATATAATTTTATATATAAATATTGAAAAATTTTATTTACACTACAAATTTGAGTACAATCAACAGTCCCCTTGAAGTATCAAGAAGCCCTTTCCTCTGTGTGCTTCTGTTGGGAGCAAATTAGATAAATTATATCAGCAAAAGGAAAAGGAATAAGATATTTTGCATTTTTTGTTTATCAGGCAACCTCCAGATTTAAATTGGAGAGCTCTTTTAACTCAATGGTAGTAGAATAACACCATGGTAAGGTGTAAGTTATCGGTTCAAATCTGATAAGTGGTTTTGGCCTTTTTTTATATAAGGAAACAAAATTGTATCTTAAATTAAAGTAAAAAAAAGGGAATTATAACCAAACTTTTTTAAATTTATGAGAACTGACGATCATCTTAGGGATGCTCTTATCACATTCGTAGTCTCTAAAGAATGAGAACCAACTATATAGATCATATCTATCAAAAGATTATAGATTATTTATATATTGTTGTTAAATTTTTTAATTATTTTAAATTATTAAATAAAAATCATTTCATCTCATCATATAATAAGATAAAAAGTTAAATTTTATATTATAATGTAAAATTAGGTGTTGGAATTGGATTATTTAAGATATATAAATAAAATAATTTAAATGTTAAATAATGAGATATTAGATATACTGAATTATAATTTATTTCTAATATATATATATATATATATATATATATATATATATATTGTGAAAAAGTTGGTGTCACGCCAACTATATAATTATCTTTCTAAAAAATATTATATAATTATCCCTTAGTTAATTAATTACTATTAAAGTGAATTAATTGCCAATGGAATAGTCTAATGATATGTTTCATCCTTGTTTTCTTCTCTCTATTAATATGTTTCATCTAGAGTTGTACACAAGTTGAAGCAATTCAGAAAATGTAAATTTTCTGAACCCAATACAAAAATCAAAATTTTTAAAAAATTATTCTTCGAACTCAATTTTGAGAATTTAAATCCCAATTCTAAATTACTCTGGATTTTTGAAGCAATTCAAAGCAGAGATTTAAAATAAATGGAGAATTCAAATTGGTTCAAAGCAAAATTAAAATTCAAAAATTTTATATTGATTTTTAGTTTATATATTTAAAATTAATATTTAAGAAATTCATAATAATAAAGAAATATATATGATAACTGGTTTCCGAGACTCCTGGGCTGAACATCCTGCAAAGCACTGAATAAAGGGCAAGGTGAGAGGTGGGGGGAATCCCCACAAACACTCCGATGCCTAAGTTAGAGAATAAAAAGCAGGTGGATGAAAGATAGCTTGAGTATCTATGAATGAGATGTCCCCTAATGAGGGGTCCCCTAATGAGGGGTCCCCTAATGAGGGGTATATGGTGTTATATATAGTGATACTCAAAACTGGGAGGAATAGGAATCCTTGTGGGAGAGTGTTCCTACTTCAGTTAGGATTCCTCTTTGAGGTAGTTCCTTGAACGAATTTGTCTTCTCCTTTGTCCATATGTTCCTATTTAGGGGGGTGGAGGACCCCTAATTAGGTGGGAACATTCTAGATGGTATCAAGAGTCCCCCCCTGGAGTATACGGATATTTATGTCCGTTGCATCCAAGTAAAGTGCAGTGGTGCCTCTATACGGGTGATAAGATGCAAGTGAGCTGAGGTGGCCAACCTTCGTCGCAATAAGCAAAGCTTGGTGCCGAGTATCTTTGGTTGATTTGTCATCGAATCGTAATCTATGGAACTGGGGTACCTAATGAGGGAGTATGATCAACGCAATAGATTAACCCGTTCATTTTAAGACAAGACGGAACCAGTTACTACTGGATTTGTAGATGCTCAGCTCAAGGGCGCGAGGCTTACATACTTGGATCCTCAGTACTACGGAAGCGACATGAGGGTGCCAGCTTCAGTCACTGGACTATGTGAGTGACTTAGATGCTCGGCACAGGGGCGCGAGGCTTACATGCTCGGATTCTTAGTACTACGGAAGCGACCTGAGGGTGCCAGCTTCAGTCACTGGACTTTGTAAGCGAGACGTAAATGCTCGGCACAGGGGCGCGAGGCTCACATGCTCGGATCCTCAGTACTACGAAAGCGATATGAGGGTGCCAGCTTCAATCACTGGACTTTGTGATCGAGACATAGATGCTCGGCATAGGGGCGCGAGGCTTACATGCTCGGATCCTCAGTACTACGGAAGTGACCTGAGGGTGCCAGCTTCAGTCACTGGACTTTGTGAGCGAGACGTAGATGCTCGGCACAGGGGCACGAGGCTCACATGCTCGGATCCTCAGTACTACGAAAGCGACCTGAGGGTGTCAACTTCAGTCACTGGACTTTGTGATCGAGACATAGATGCTCGGCATAGGGGCACGAGGCTTACATGCTTGGATCCTCAGTACTACGGAAGCGACCTGAGGGTGCTAGCTTCAGTCACTGGACTTTATGAGCGAGACGTAGATGCTCGGCACAGGGCGCGAGGCTTACATGCTCGGATCCTCAGTACTACGGAAGTGACCTGAGGGTGCCAGCTTCAGTCACTGGACTTTGTGAGTGAGACGTAGATGATCGGCACAGGGGCGCGAGGCTTACATGCTCGGATCCTCAGTACTACGGAAGCGACTTGAGGGTGCCAACTTCAGTCACTGGACTTTATGAGCGAGACGTAGATGCTTGGCACAGGGGCTCGAGGCTTACATGCTCAAATCCTCAGTACTACGAAAGTGACCTGAGGGTGCCAGCTTCAGTCACTGGGCTTTGTGAGCGAGACTTAGATGCTCGGCACAGGGGCGTGAGGCTTACATGCTCGAATCCTCAGTACTACGAAAGCGACCTGAGGGTTCCAGCTTCAGTCATTGGGCTTTATGAGCGAGACTTAGATGCTCGACACAGGGGCACGAGGCTTACATGCTCGAATCCTTAGTACTGCGGAAGCGACCTGAGGGTGCCAGCTTCAATCACTGGACTTTATGAGCGAGACATAGATGCTCGGCACAAGGGCGTGAGGCTTACATGCTCGGATCCTCAGTACTACGGAAGCGACTTGAGGGTGCCAGCTTCAGTCACTAAACTTTATGAGCGAGACGTAGATGCTCGACACAGGGACGCGAGGCTTACATGCTCGGATCCTCAGTACTATAGAAGCAACCTGAGGGTGCCAGTTTCAGTCACTGGACTTTGTGAGTGAGACGTAGATGCTCGACACAGGGGCGTGAGGCTTACATGCTCGGATCCTCAGTACTACGGAAGCGACCTGAGGGTGCCAGCTTCAGTCACTGGACTTTGTGAGTGAGATGTAGATGCTCGGCACAGGGGCACAAGGCTTACATGCTCGGATCCTCAGTACTACAGAAGCAACATGAGGGTGCCAGCTTCAGTCACTAGGCTTTGTGAGTGAGACTTAGATGCTCGGCACAGGGGTGCGAGGCTTACATGCTCGGATCCTTAGTACTACGGAAGCGACCTGAGGGTGCCAGCTTCAGTCATTGGACTTTGTGAGCGAGACTTAGATGCTCAGTACAAGGGCGTGAGGCTTACATGCTCGGATCCTCAGTACTACGAAAGTGACCTGAGGGTGCTAGCTTCAATCACTGGACTGTGTATGGAATGGTCTGGTAGTGATGCTTGGAATGTTTCCCGATTCGCTTGATGGATCGACCCATTCAAAAATGTGAGTGGGCCAACACAAGGTGATTTCATTTAAACTCTTGAGATCATGTGATTTATGTGTCATTTTGTGTGTCAGTGAGCAAAACGCTCATACAGCCGTCATCGCGACTCTTCACTTAATGGGTTTTTTTATTCCCAATAGGCCCTTGGTAGTCTAAGGAGGAGCACAGTAATAATGGGGGCAGTTAATGGCGTGCTTCTAGGTCCTTCTCTGTCTCTATAAATACTGTTGCATTTGCTAACTGGCACATTTTGCTTTCTTTCACTCTTTCATTCTGTTTTTGCTGCGTTTCTACTGCATCCACCATTTTTATTCCTTCCTGCCATAACTCTCGCTTGAGGTTGCCTGGTGATTCTTTCATCATTTCTTCCTTCTCTTTTTCGCCCCTCTTTTTTTTATCATTGGGTTTTCGTTCCCGTCTTTGCTATGGCTCCTCGGGAAAAGATTAGCTCTGACCTCTTTATGTCCAATGTAGATAGGGAATTACTACGGTGGTACCGGTGGCGGTTCTGCATCCCCATCGATTATGCCCTCCACACTGTAGATAGAAGGTTTAGGGCCCATACCCCTATATCAGGGCTAAGTAGATTAGTGGTGTACTTCGACCAGTTAGAGGGGGTCTAAAATTTCCCTTGGATCCCTTTCTCAAGGATTTTCTTAATAGAAATAACATTGCGCCCGGTCAGCTTCATCCAAATAGTTATCGGATACTAACCGGGTTCATCCAGCTGATGCATGAAGAGGGTAAGGTTCCCGATTTAGAGGTCCTCCGGTATTTGTATAGGCTGACTAGAAAGAAGGGAGAGCTGATGTTCTCCTTTTCGGCCGTACCCAACCATTCCCTCTTTGTTAAACTTTTGGATCTTCACAAGAAGTGAAGATACTATTTTTTTATTGTGGAGCATCAATCGAACTTCCTGGATGTCTGGAGGATGTGGTCAGATGAGTGTCACAGAGTGACCCATCCAGTAAAACTTTTTGATCCGGATACGGAATTAGTTTTGTGACTACATCTAGACAGACTCGCTAAAGCTCGATCCGCAGAGGATGCATCCTAGAGATATCTATGGAGAGTCTGTCCAAGTCGCGACAATATCCCTGGTATGATTTTTATTTTGAGTTTGGTTGTCTAACTAGTCTTATCTTTCCGTCTGTAGATGGCTGATTTTTTTGATTTTACGGGTGGGATTTCCTTAGTAAATGAGCCAGCTGCAATGGAGGAGTGCTGGGATTATCCTTCCCATGAAGCTGAGGCTCCGGCAGCTCTGGAGGTCGTTCTTGTCGATCTTAAAGGCAAAGCAACAGCGAAAGGTGAGCGGCCAGAGCGGATCGGATGTCGAAAAAGGCGACTGATCGAAGCAGAGTCAAATGCAAAGGGGCTGGATGAAGAGATTTACGTCCAACGTCCCCGATTATCTGGTTGCCCGGATATGCGGGGCGGGATTTTGAAAAAGATGAAGTCGCCGAGCATCTCCAACAGTCAAGTACAGGACCAGTATGCCGAGTCGCTGCGGTTACCCGGAGACATGCAGCATTGGTCGGATGAGGGACCAGACGGATTGCTCGATTCTATGATCGGCCAGTCACTGGAGGTAATGGAGTTTCTGGTACTTGATATAACTATTTTTAGTGGGATTTTGGCTAAGTTGTTTGGTTATTCTTGGCAGATGACTCAGGCCTTGCTGCTGGCTAAGTGTAATATCCCGTGTTTTTTTTAAATATTTTTACACTGTACCGGGATATGCAGTGTTAATAATTTCTGTATATCATATGATATTTTTACGAGTTAATATGTATTTAAAACCTATTTTAATTACTGTGTATTATTTTCAGTGTTTTACGTAAAATTTTCCCGGGACTTGCATTTTTGGGGAAATTTTCACGTAAACAATGTATTATTAATTATTTTAAATATATTTTCGGACTTGTATGAACTCATACATATTTTTAAATTATTAAATAAAGCCTGTGTGTGTATATTTATTTAATTAGGGTTTATTATTACCCTAATATTTTATTAAGTATTTATTTGTTTTATTGTTATTTAATTAATTTTATTTAGTATAAATTATTAAAATATTAAATTTTATGTGTGTGGTGTATATTTGATGTGTGTAATTTAATATTATTTTAATATATAGTATAAAGTATATATATATACATATATTTGTCAAAAATCAAAAAGTTTGGAAAATTACCATTTTGCCCCCGATTATCCCTTTCTTCCCCGATTCTTCCCTTCTCCGTTTCCGGTCGCCGCCGTGCCATTTCTTCACCGTGGGTGTGCCGTCCGGTGTGCCACCGTCTTCCCCGACCAATTTCGCCGCCTGAGGAGGCCGTTTCCGGCGTCTGGAGATCGATTTTGGCCGGAGAAGCCGAAAATCGATCCACCGTCGATCACGCCGATTCCGGCCACCGTTTTTGACACCGCCAGTCTCTTTATTCTCCTTGAGCTCCGGTGAGTGTGATTCTAGCTTTGGTTTGAGCTAAAATGGTCTAGAATTGCTTAGGTTTCGATTTTGTCAATTTCGGCCTATTAGGGTTTTCGATTTTTTTGAGCTTCGAATTGGATGATTCATGGAAACTTCCTTCACAAATGTTGTTCCTAGTATCTTAATCTACACTTATGAATTTTTGTAGAATTTTTGGAGATTTTTTGGATTTTTGGGTATTTTTGAATATTTTAATATTATTTTCTAATTTTTGGAAATTAATTATTTAAATTATGAAATTGGAGTTTATGGTTGAATTAGGTGTTTAAATGAATTATAGGAATTTATTTGGAATTTTTATGAATTTCTAAGTATTTATTTTGAATTATTAAGGTTTATGTAATTTTGGGAAAATTAGGTTAAATGTGTTTTTATTTGAATTTAATTGGTTAATTGAGTTTAATTATTAATATTATTGATAAATATGTTGAGAAAATTAATTTTTGATAATTGTATAATTTTTGGTGAATTTTTGAAGTAATTTAAGTATATTTATATATATAGGGGTATTTTGGTAATTTTACCCTAAATTGTCTAAAAATGTAATTTAATCGGTTTTAATATTTATTTAAGGTATAAAAATGATTTCTATAAATTATTTAGTATTTTTAACTAATTAAAACTATTTTTCGTGAATTATTTTCAATTATATATAATATACGGTTTTTCTAATAAAATGAGTTTTATTCGGTTTTTACAGTGTTTCAAGGTCAATTATGTAATTTCTACGTATGAGATGTATTACTATGTTGAGAGGATATTTTTGGTATATCGGGAATATGTTATGTGTTTGTGGACCCCGGTCGATGGACTGTAGTCTGGAGTCCGACCGAGGGGTTATGGATTTGTGTTGAGCTTGTATTTTGAAGTGTATTTCTTTGCAGGGTCGGCTCTACTCTTTTGAGTAGAGAGATGTCCGTTTTACAGGGGAGGTTCTGACGGATTTTCGATTGAATTCTCATAAAACGTGATATCCAGTCGAACCCTAATTTTCGATTCTGTGTTAAATACTCTAGATTGAATTCTAGGATTTCCGTTAGGTTTATTCTAATGTCGGTTATTTATTGCTTGTTTAGTTGCGCCGAGACCGAGGGCTAGTGGACCAGGCCCGTCGGACCTGTCTCGTGGAGCGCATTAGGTGAGTTACTATACTATATATATATGCTTAGGATGCATGATTTAGAAATGCATGTTTTATGTTGATTAAATATGCATAAATAATTTGATTATTTCTTAAGTTTATATTAAGTATATTTTCGGTTTATTTTTGGTATATACTAAATTATATGCATATTTTGTGAATAAAATATATTTAAAATATTTTTAAATATATTTCCAGCTTAATTTATAATTTGATTGAATGTATTTGATATATATATACTCGAAATATACCTGGTTTACTTTTGGTATATTTCCGGTATATATATGGTTTATATTGCTATTTTATTTAAATTCATGCATCATTTATTGTGAATGAATGTTTTATATTTAAGAATAAAGGATATCAATAGAACGTGCTACCTAGTGGGCAGCACTAGGACCGAGTACGTACCGGTACGCCTATAGCTTTAGGCTATATACTAACTATTTGTGGATATTGATTTGATATGATTATTTGATATGTGAGATGTGGTTTGGGTGTGATTGCTGGAGCTCGGTTGACCAAGTGTCTCGGGGCCAATCACACTAGCAGTCAGACTGCTGGAGCTCGGTTGACTTAGTGTCTCGGGGCCAGTCTACTGTCCATATGGATTAAGTGGATATACTTGGAATAAGTGAGCCTGTATGGCCAGAGTGTTGTTTAACACTATTTTCTGAGGTGGCGATATTCTAGGGTTCTATGTGATCCTTCATAAAAGATGATTTTCAATAAAACATATAAAATGATTTTCTGCATTTGTGTGTATTTGCCTGTATATATATTAGATATATATATACTGTTGATTGTATGCATTATCATTTAGTGTGTATGTATATATATTATAGTAATTCACTCAGTGAGGTCTGACTCCCCTTCGTTGACTATTTTTCAGGAGAGTCAACTTCTTCAGACCTCAGTAGCAGGTCGATACGTCGGATTTCTTCCGCCCCGGCTTCTTTATGTAAATTGTCTACTTGAGTCTTATTTATTTTATCTAGACACTGCAGTAGTTGTGAATTAAAGTATGGATTTCATGTATTTTATTTTAAAGAGATGTATTATGTTGAAACTGGATTTGTATTAAAAGATTATGTATTTATGAGATGAGATTTTGATTAAATCCAGTTGATGTGGATAATATTATGATATTATGATTATTTTTATTTTCACTGCATATAATATTATTATTGTTATGGCATGATTTATTTTATTTTTAGGCTTGCTACGGGTTCCGGATTCGAAAGAATTCCCGTTCCCTAGCGCCGGCCATGACCCCTGTTTTGGGTCGTGACAAAGTTGGTATCAGAGCAGAGTTCTGTGTCAGGGCTTAGTTATGTGAGTTGTGGCCTTAGTTTTAAAGTTGTGTTTTTCTATTGGACTACTGCAGTGTATTAGGTTCGAGTATGTCTTGATAAGTATTCCTTGCTGTAGTTTTCAGCATTATTCCTCCGTTGTCTGTTTTATCTGAATCTTTCCGTTTGTCTTTTCAGAATGAGGAGGCGAGCGCGTGTCGCTCCACCGATCGTTGAGGCCGAGGATGATGAGTCTTTTCAGGACGAGGTTTTACCTCCTGAGCAGCCAGTTAGACGTAGAGGTCGTGGCAGAGGTAGACCTCGAGGAGCGACAGGTCACCGTAGGCAGAGAGAGTTACAGGATGAGGAGCCTGTTGAGCTTGAGTTTGATGTTCCTGTTCCTCCAGTTGTTCAGCCTGTTCAGCCTACCTATCAGCAGGGTATGTCTGACCCTGAGGCAGCTTTGTTCTATGCCAGAGTTGGCAGGATTGCTTTTGATGGTACTTCTGATCCTTTAGACTTTCTGTATGCGATTGAGACTAGGACTCGGACTGCTCATACCGAGTACCAGCGGATCATGATTGTTGAGTTGTCTGTCGAGGGACCAGCTCTAGATTGGTTCATTCAGATGATCCAGCCCTATATAATGACGATGACATGGGCTCAGTTTCGAGAGCGGTTTATGAGGAGATTTTATCCAGAGCCTCTTCGTTTGAGCTATCGTCTCCGTCTGACCAGTATTTCTCGTGGAGATCGATCTATAGAGGAGTATACCCGAGAGTTTCTTCGTCTAGGTAGATATGCTAAGGATCTGATGCGAGATCAGTATTTCGTTGTTACTACATACGTTACTGGTTTGGGTTTTGCTTTTGCTGGTATGCCTACAGCAGGTCTTACTCTGGAGTCTGTGATTGAGCTAGCTAAGGAGATCGAGCTGAGATTAGTTAGGTAGGGAGCGATGCCTGATTATTACCAGCTAGGAGTTCAGTCGAGTGGATCGCAGGTTACTCCGTATTCGAGTTTTCATGTTGGCTCGAGTAGTTAGCAGCGAGGTTTGACTCAGCAGAGTCAGAGACAGCAGCAGCGAGTGCATCGAAGCAGTAGACATGGCTGTGGAGGTCAGCGTAGATCATTCAGATTTAGGTCAGGTGCTTCGAGCAGCAGCAGTGGTCATAGTTTTGGATCAGCGGCCAGTGTTTGTCAGACTTGTGGTAGAGTCCATCAGGGACCGTGTTATCTGACGCCACTGACATGTTTCAGATGTGGGCAGACAGGACATTTTGCCAGATCGTGTCCTTACTCCGGATATCAGCAACAGTAGATTCCGTGATTCCCACAGCAGTCGATTGCTAGTGCAGCACCCGTGCCATTTCAGTTACCACCAGCCCAGCATCAGAGTTCCACTCAGTTTGTTCCACAGCAGAGTCGTGGTAGAGGTACGAGAGGAGGTGCTAGAGGTGTTGGCCAGGCTTCTACCAGTCAGCAGGGAGGTCGAGGTCAGGCCAGAGTTTTTCATCTGACTCAGCAGGATGCTCAGGCATCTAATGCAGTCGTGGCAGGTATTCTTTCTGTTTGTTACCTGGATGCATGGGTTTTGTTTGATCCGGGTGCCACGCATTCGTTTGTTTCTCCTGTTTTTGCTTCAAAATCTTGTTGGCAAGCTTCGAGGATGGCTTTTCCTTTGTCTGTTGCCACTCCTTTGAGCGATTCTTTGGACGCTGATATTGTTCTTTCTGGTTGTCCAGTTCTCGTGGGAGATAGAGAATTAACCGCTGATTTGATTTTGTTGGATGTGATGGAGTTTGATGTCATTCTGGGAATGGATTGGTTATCTCAGCACTATGCCGTGGTAGATTGCAGGAATAAGGAGGTGACTTTTAGAATTCCTGGTGAAGTAGAGTTTAAGTTTGTTGGTGAAAAGAGTTCAGCGCCTCAGAATCTTATTTCTGCTATTACAGCTAGGAAGTTATTGAGGAAAGGTTGTCAGGGGTTTTTGGCATTGGTCAAGGATACGTCAGTGGAGAAGTTATCACTCACAGATGTTCCGGTTGCTTGTGAGTTTCCAGATGTTTTTCCCGAGGAGTTACCAGGTTTACCACCTCATAGAGAGATTGAGTTATGTATAGATGTGGTCCCAGGTACTACTCCTATATCTATGCCACCCTATCGTATGGCTCCTGCAGAGTTAAGAGAGTTAAAGGAGCAGTTGCAAGAGTTGTTGGATAAAGGTTTCATCAGACCTAGTGTTTCTCCTTGGGGTGCACCAGTCCTGTTTGTGAAGAAGAAGGATGGTACCCTGAGACTGTGCATTGACTACAGAGAGTTGAATAAGGTAACAGTGAAGAACAAGTATCCTCTCCCGAGGATAGATGATTTATTTGATCAGTTACAGGGTGCACAGTTCTTTTCTAAGGTTGATTTGAGGTCGGGTTATCATCAGTTGCGGATCAGTGAAGCTGATATTCCTAAGACAGCGTTCCGCACTCGATATGGTCATTATGAGTTTCTGGTGATGTCTTTTAGTTTGACTAATGCACCAACAGCTTTTATGGACCTGATGAACAGAGTATTCAGACCGTATGTGGATCAGTTTGTGGTAGTCTTCGTTGATGATATACTAGTATATTCGAGGAGTATGGAAGAGCATGTATATCACTTGAGGATTGTACTACAGACACTGAGAGATCATCAGCTTTATGCTAAATTCTCGAAGTGTGATTTCTGGATGGAGAGTGTTTCTTTTCTTGGACACGTAGTGTCTAAAGAAGGTATTCAGGTTGATCCACAGAAGGTTGAGGCAGTATTTGAATGGCCTAGACCTACTTCTGTCACGGAGATTCGGAGTTTTCTGGGTTTAGCCGGGTATTATAGGCGGTTTGTGCAGGATTTTTCCAGGATAGCAGCCCCTATGACTCGCTTGACTCAGAAGAATGTTAGATTCGAGTGGTCAGAAGCTTGTGAGAATAGTTTTCAGTTGTTGAAGGAGAAGTTGACCATAGCGCCAGTATTAGCTTTGCCTAATAGTGTGGATAAGTTCACAGTTTACTGTGATGCCTCTAGAATTAGTCTTGGTTGTGTGTTGATGCAGAATGGAAGGGTGATAACCTATGCTTCGAGGCAGTTGAAGAAGCATGAGCAGAACTACCCTACACATGACCTAAAGATGGCTATAGTGATCTTTGCTTTGAAGATTTGGAGACATTATTTGTACGGGGTGACTTGTGAGATATTTACTGATCACAAGAGCCTTAAGTACATTTTCCAGCAGCGAGATTTAAATTTGAGGCAGAGGAGATGGTTGGAATTGTTGAAGGATTATGATTGCGAGATTCTTTACCATCCGGGTAAAGCTAATGTGGTAGCAGATGCCTTGAGTAAGAAGTCCTCAGGTAGTCTTGCTCACATCGGAGTTGAGAGGAGACCATTGATCCATGAGTTGCATTTGTTGGTGGATCAAGGTCTGATGATGAAGATTAGTAGATCAGGTGGACTGTTAGCTCAGTTTAAAGTGCGATCTGTACTAAGGGATAGGATTAAAGCAGCTCAGAGCCGAGATCCTATTCTAGAAGAGCTTGCATAGAATGTCAGAGCAGGAAGTTCACTGATTTCACACTTGATGATGATGGTGTGTTGTGGATCAGTGGTAGATTGTGTGTTCCAGACGTGGATGACTTGAGAGAGGAGATTTTAGAGGAAGCACACTCTACAGCCTATAGCGTTCATCCGGGTGTTACTAAGATGTACCACAGTATCAGAGATCTATACTGGTGGGATAGATTGAAGAAGGATGTCGCTGATTATGTTGCTAAGTGCTTGACGTGTCAGCAAGTGAAAGCTGAACATCAGAAGCCTTCTGGGAAGCTTCAGCCTCTTCCTATTCCCGAGTGGAAGTGGGAAAGGATAGCTATGGATTTTGTGGTCGGTTTACCTCGTTCAAAGGATGGATACGATTCCATCTGGGTGATTGTAGACAGGTTGACGAAGTCTGCACATTTCTTGCCTGTGAAAGCCACATATTCAGTTGCTAGATTGGCGAAGTTGTATATGAAGCATATTGTGTGCCTTCATGGAGTACCTGTGTCCATTGTGTCAGATAGAGGTTCGGTGTTTACTTCTCATTTTTGGCAGAAGTTGCAAGAAGCGATGGGCACTAGGTTGGATTTCAGTACTGCTTTTCATCCTCAGACAGATGGTCAGTCTGAGAGGACGATCCAGACACTGGAAGATATGTTGAGGATGTGTGTCTTGGATTTGGGAGGTAGCTGGGATGATCATCTGTCACTCATTGAGTTTGCATATAATAACAGCTACCATAGCAGTATTGGTATGGCACCGTATGAGGCGTTGTATGGAAGGAAGTGTAGATCCCCTTTGAGTTGGGATGAGATTGGTGAGAGAGCTTTGACTGGACCAGAGATGGTTCAAGAGGCTGCAGAGAATGTCACCGTGATCAAGCGCAGATTAGAGACCGCAGTTAGTAGACAGAAGAGTTATGCGGATCCTAGGCGCAGAGATGTGGAGTTTCAGGTTGGAGATTTCATTTTTCTGAAGGTATCTCCGATGAAGGGTGTGATGAGACTTGGCAAGAAGGGTAAGTTAGCACCGAGATACATTGGACCTTTTGAGATTCTGGAGAGAGTTGGCACTGTTGCATATCGGTTGGATTTGCCTCCGAGTATGTCACAGGTGCATCCAGTATTTCATATCTCGATGTTGAGGAAGTATATCTCAGACCCTTCACACGTGTTGCAACCTGACAGTGTGGAAGTGACTGAAGATTTGACGTTTGTGGAATAACCTGTGGCGATCGTTGATTTTCAAGTTCGACAGTTGCGATCGAAGTAGATTCCGATGGTCAAGGTTCTGTGGCGTAGCGACAGAGTTGAAGAGCATACGTGGGAGACTGAAGCTGAGATGCGAGCTTCTTACCCGTATCTCTTTCCTTCTTGATCTTGTTTTCTGGAATTCGGGGACGAATTCTTGTAAGGGGGGAAGACTGTAATATCCCGTGTTTTTTTTAAATATTTTTACACTGTATCGGGATATGCAGTGTTAATAATTTTTGTATATCATATAATATTTTTACGAGTTAATATGTATTTAAAACCTATTTTAATTACTGTGTATTATTTTCAGTGTTTTACGTAAAATTTTCCCGGGACTTGCATTTTCGGGGAAATTTTCACGTAAACAATGTATTATTAATTATTTTAAATATATTTTCGAACTTGCATGAACTCATACATATTTTTAAATTATTAAATAAAGCCTGTGTGTGTATATTTATTTAATTAGGGTTTATTATTACCCTAATATTTTATTAAGTATTTATTTATTTTATTGTTATTTAATTAATTTTATTTAGTATAAATTATTAAAATATTAAATTTTATGTGTGTGGTGTATATTTGATGTGTGTAATTTAATATTATTTTAATATATAGTATAAAGTATATATATATACATATATTTGTCAAAAATCAAAAAGTTTGGAAAATTACCATTTTGCCCCCGATTATCCCTTTCTTCCCCGATTCTTCCCTTCTCCGTTTCCGATCGCTGTCGTGCCGTTTCTTCACCGTGGGTGTGCCGTCCGGTGTGCCACCGTCTTCCCCGACCAATTTCGCCGCCTGAGGAGGCCGTTTCCGGCGTCTGGAGATCGATTTTGGCCGGAGAAGCCGAAAATCGATCCACCGTCGATCACGTCGATTCCGGCCACCGTTTTTGACACCGCCAGTCTCTTTCTTCTCCTTGAGCTCCGGTGAGTGTGATTCTAGCTTTGGTTTGAGCTAAAATGGTCTAGAATTGCTTAGGTTTCGATTTTGTCAATTTCGGCCTATTAGGGTTTTTGATTTTTTTGAGCTTCGAATTGGATGATTCATGGAAACTTACTTCACAAATGTTGTTCCTAGTAGCTTAATCTACATGTATGAATTTTTCTAGAATTTTTGGAGATTTTTTGGATTTTTGGGTATTTTTGAATATTTTAATATTATTTTCTAATTTTTGGAAATTAATTATTTAAATTATGAAATTGGAGTTTATGGTTGAATTAGGTGTTGAAATGAATTATAGGAATTTATTTGGAATTTTTATGAATTTCTAAGTATTTATTTTGAATTATTAAGGTTTATGTAATTTTGGGAAAATTAGGTTAAATGTGTTTTTATTTGAATTTAATTGGTTAATTGAGTTTAATTATTAATATTATTGATAAATATGTTGAGAAAATTAATTTTTGATAATTGTATGATTTTTGGTGAATTTTTGAAGTAATTTAAGTATATTTATATATATAGGGGTATTTTGGTAATTTTACCCTAAATTGTCTAAAAATGTAATTTAATCGGTTTTAATATTTATTTAAGGTATAAAAATGATTTCTATAAATTATTTAGTATTTTTAACTAATTAAAACTATTTTTCGTGAATTATTTTCAATTATATATAATATACGATTTTTCTAATAAAATGAGTTTTATTCGGTTTTTATAGTGTTTCAAGGTCAATTATGTAATTTCTACGTATGAGATGTATTACTATATTGAGAGGATATTTTTGGTATATCGGGAATATGTTCTGTGTTTGTGGACCCCGGTTGGTGGACTGTAGTCTGGAGTCCGACCGAGGGGTTATGGATTTGTGTTGAGCTTGTATTTTGAAGTGTATTTCTTTGCAGGGTCGGCTCTACTCTTTTGAGTAGAGAGATGTCCGTTTTACAGGGGAGGTTCTGTCGGATTTTCGATAGAATTCTCGTAAAACGTGATATCCAGTCGAATCCTAATTTCTGATTCTGTGTTAAATACTCTAGATTGAATTCTAGGATTTCTGTTAGGTTTATTCTAATGTCGGTTATTTATTGCTTGTTTAGTTGCGCCGAGACCGAGGGCTAGTGGACCAGGCCCGTCGAACCTGTCTCGTGGAGCGCATTAGGTGAGTTACTATACTATATATATATGCTTAGGATGCATGATTTAGAAATGCATGTTTTATGTTGATTAAATATGCATAAATAATTTGATTATTTCTTAAGTTTATATTAAGTATATTTTCGGTTTATTTTTGGTATATACTAAATTATATGCATATTTTGTGAATAAAATATATTTAAAATATTTTTAAATATATTTCCAGCTTAATTTATAATTTGATTGAATGTATTTGATATATATATACTCGAAATATACCTGGTTTACTTTTGGTATATTTCCGGTATATATATGGTTTATATTGCTATTTTATTTAAATTCATGCATCATTTATTGTGAATGAATGTTTTATATTTAAGAATGAAGGATATCAATAGAACGTGCTACCTAGTGGGCAGCACTAGGACCGAGTACGTACCGGTACGCCTATAGCTTTAGGCTATATTACTAACTATTTGTGGATATTGATTTGATATGATTATTTGATATGTGAGATGTGGTTTGGGTGTGATTGCTGGAGCTCGGTTGACCAAGTGTCTCGGGGTTAATCACACTGGCAGTCAGACTGCTGGAGCTCGGTTGACTTAGTGTCTCGGGGCCAGTCTACTGTCCATATGGATTAAGTGGATATACTTGGAATAAGTGAGCCTGTATGGCCAGAGTGTTGTTTAACACTATTTTCTGAGGTGGCGATATTCTAGGGTTCTATGTGATCCTTCATAAAAGATGATTTTCAATAAAACATATAAAATGATTTTCTGCATTTGTGTGTATTTGCCTGTATATATATTAGATATATATATAAACTGTTGATTGTATGCATTATCATTTAGTGTGTATGTATATATATTATAGTAATTCACTCAGTGAGGTCTGACTCCCCTCCGTTGACTATTTTTCAGGAGAGTCAACTTCTTCAGACCTCAGTAGCAGGTCGATACGCCGGATTTCTTCCGCCCCGGCTTCTTTATGTAAATTGTCTACTTGAGTCTTATTTATTTTATCTAGACACTGCAGTAGTTGTGAATTAAAGTATGGATTTCATGTATTTTATTTTAAAGAGATGTATTATGTTGAAACTGGATTTGTATTAAAAGATTATGTATTTATGAGATGAGATTTTGATTAAATCCAGTTGATGTGGATAATATTATGATATTATGATTATTTTTATTTCCGCTGCATATAATATTATTATTGTTATGGCATGATTTATTTTATTTTTAGGCTTGCTACGGGTTCCGGATTCGAAAGAATTCCCATTCCCTAGCGCCGGTCATGACCCCTGTTTTGGGTCGTGACACTAAGGATCAGTACTTCTACTTGAAGAGCTAGTACAACTTGAAGGAAATGGAGGTGGGGACGATCGCTATAGATTTTGAGAAAAAACTGGATAACGCCAAAGCAGCTCTGGAGCACTGCCAGATAAGATATGCGGAGGCTAAATTTGACGCGGAGGCGAATCAGAAAAAGGTTTTTGAATTGGAACATAACCAGGCCCAGCTGACAAGGAGGATCGAGGAGCAGGATCTTCAGATTACTGGACTTCATGAGAGGCTGGATAAGCTTAAGAAATCTCATGCCAATGATAAGAAGGCATATCAAAGCATGGTAGGGGGGTTTCTCAAGGCTTACCAAGCTGAATGCAAAAGGATCTTGCTCTCTCAAGACTCAGGATTGGATCTGGGGGCCTTAGATCGGATAACCCCAGCCGATCTGGCAAGGCTTGCTGCAGAGGATGACTCCCGTCGAAAGGCCAGTTCCTTTTTTATGAGGGAGTCTGAAGAGGTCGTTGCTACAGTTGGGTTTGGCGAGCATCCAGAGGCTGCCAATGATGCTTCCCCCTCTGTTTCCTGGACGGGGGGTCCGGGAGTAGAGATACTATAGTAGATAGGTTTTATGTATCTTCATTTTTTTTTTAACAATCATCTGTAAAGATATTCTTTATCAATAAAGATATTTTGCATTGAATCAAATTATGTGCTCGAATATAAGATTACTGATAATATTTTCTAAGGGAGTCTGAGTTCCAGAACCTCAATAGTTTTTTGCCTCCTCTCTCTCTTAGTTTATTTGCCCCCTTTATTATGCATTCTGAGATCTGATATGGACCTTCCCAATTAGGGCCTAACTTGTCGGTACCCGAGGTGCCTTTACCTATATCTGCTCTTCTGAGTACCCAGTCATCCGTCCTGAATTTCTCTGTTGGTTTACGCAGATGGTGGTACCGAGTTAACCTTTGCCAATGTGCCTCTGCCGTTGCTGCCGCTTGTTCTCTTCGTTCCTTTAGTATGTCAAGGTATATTCGTGCGTTGACGTTATTGACGGCGTGGTCGAGGTCTTAGCTAACCCGGTAACTTAGGGACCCAACCTCTACTCGAATTACTGCATCCATACCATAAGTTAGTCTGAATGGCGTTTCTCCAGTGGATGATCGGGGTGTGGTTCTATAGGCCCAGATTACATTGTTAAGCTCTTTGACCCAATTCCCTTTCTTGTCATCAAGTCTTTTCTTCAACCCTTGCATGAGGATTCTGTTTGTGACCTCAGTTTGTTCGTTCATCTGCAGGTGAGCTACTGAGGTGAAGCGTAATTTTATACCAAGGTCTAAGCAAAAACTTCTGAATTTATGGTTGTCGAACTGTTTGCCATTGTCTGTAATTAAAGTGTGGGGGATGCCGAATCTGCAAATGATTTCCTTTTAAAAAAAGTACTGTATCCGGGCTTCTATGATGGTTGGGACTGCTTCTACTTCTATCCATTTTTTAAAATGGTCAATGGCCACGATTAAGAACTTTTTCTATGAGGTAGATAGAGGAAAAGGACCCAAGATTTCCATCCCCCACATGGCAAAAGGCCATGGGCTGCCAATGGGATGCAGAGGCCAAGAAGATTTATGGCTAAGTCGGGCATGGTGCTGGCACTGGTGACATGATTGTGTTAGCTGCTGGGCATCCTTGGACATGGTGGGCCAGTAATACCCCTGGAGCTGGGCCTTTCTAGTGAGCGAATAGTGGGACTCGTGTGCACCATAGATTCCTTCATGGATTTCTCTTAGTATGTAATTTCCCTCTTCTGGGGAAATGCATTTTGACCAAGGGTGTGAGAGGGATTTTCGGTAGAGCTCCCCTCGGTGGACGGAATAGTGTGCTGCTTTGGCTTTGAGCTTCTGAGCTTGCAACTTGTCTTCCGAAAGTATGCCATGTTCAAGATATTAGATGATGGGCTGTATCCATTATGAGACTGCTTGTGTTCTGAAAATTTCACTATCCTCTATACTGGGATTGGTGAGTGATTCGGTGAAATCCATATCTCTAAATGCTTGATTGTTCTCGACTGCGAATTTAGCAAGGTAGTCGGCCTTATTGTTGTCTTCTCTGGGAATCTGGACGATATTCCATTGGCCTCCGTCTTGCTCGATGTGTTGCAAAAGTCACCTGGCTTTGTCTACGTACTTGGCGATGTAGGCATCTTTGACTTGAAATGCTTCGCTGACTTGGTTGACTACCAATTGGGAATCCAAGTGTATAATGAGGTGTTCGGCCCTAACTTCCATGGCTAGCTTCAATCCTTTAATGAGTGCTTCGTATTCAGTCGCATTGTTGGTGGCATTATACTCTATGCGGACTGCGTACTGGATATGAACTTTATGTGGTCCCCTGAGGATTATTCCCACGTCGAAACCATGAGCTGAGGATGCTCTATCCACATAGAGCTTCCATTCTGGCATCTTGGTCAAGGTTATATCTTCCGGAGCCATTTTTTATACAAAATTCACTAAGGCCTGGGCTTTCATCTACTGTCGAGGTTCGTAATCAATATCGAACTGACCGAGTAAAACCGACCATTGTACTAGCCTACCTGAAGTCTCTGGTCTCTGTAATATTTTGCGCAGTGGAAAATGGGACCGGATCATGATATGGTGAGCTTGGAAGTAGTGACAAAGCTTCCGAGAAGTATGAACCACAACTAAGGCTAATTTGTCTAGCATGGGGTATCGAACTTCAGGTCCTCGGAGCATCTTGCTGACATAGTAGATAGGGCTTTACTGGTTTCCATCTTCCCTTATTAGTATTGAGGCATTGCATTCTCAGCCAACAGAGAGGTATAAGTATAAGGTCTCGTTCGGTATTGGATGGTTGATTAATGGTGGGGAGGATAAGAATCTTTTAATTTCTTCAAATGCTGCTTGGCAATCAGCGGGCCACTGAAACTTGCTGGAACATTTGAGAGCTCAGAACAATGGTAGACATTGCCTAGCTGAGCAAGAAATAAAGTGCCCCAGTGCAGTTATTCTTCCGTTTAGCTTTTATATATCACGGATGCTCTTTGGTGCAGCCATGTTGAGTATGGCTTCCATTTTTTCTAGGTTGGCTTCAATGCCTCCGTGGGAAATCATGAACCCCAGGAATTTGCAGGCTTGGACTCTGAAGATGCATTTATCAAGATTCAGCTTGATCCTGGATTGGCTTAGTAATTGGAGGACTTGATCCATGTCCGCTGCATGGTGCTTAGGGTTCTTGCTTTTGATGATGATGTCATCCACATATACCTCCACGTTGGTCCCGATCTGGCTCTGAAGGACTTGGTTCATCATTCTTTGGTATGTGGCTCTGGCATTTTTTAGTCCGAAGGGCATCACCTTGTAGCAGTACAGCCCTTCGTGTGTGATGAAGGACGTTTTCTCCTGGTCTTCTTTCTTCATGGGGATCTGGTGATAACCTTGGGCCACATCTATAAAGCTGTATAGGCCATGGTCAGCAGTGGAATCGACGAGCTGATCAATCATTGGTAATGGGTAGCTGTCTTTGGGGCATGCCTGGTTGAGGTCGGTGTAGTCTACACACATTCTGTACTTCCCATTTAATTTCTTAACGAATACTACGTTGGCTACCCAGTCCCGGATGAGTAACCTCTTTAATGAATTCGGCTGTTAAAAGCTTCACAGTTTCCTCAGCAATGATCTTTTGTCTTTCGTAGGTGAAAGTTCTTTTCTTTTGTGCTACTGGCTTGGCCCCTGGTTTGATGTTTAGGCAGTGACAGGCAACCCGTGGGTCCACGCCGATGATCTTGGAGGCTTGAGAAGCAAAATCTTCTGAATGTCTAATAAGGACGTTCCTTAATGTGTCTTTAATGTCTTGATTAAGGGCATTACCAATTTTCATCGATTTTTCTCCCCTGATTTGCAATGTCTCCGTATCTTCTACCGGTTGTGGATTAGCGCCTTGCTTCTCAATTTCCCATGCTTTCAAATGAAAAGCTTCCACCAGAGATTTCATGGTCATCTGATAACATTGTCTGGCCATCTGCTGATCTCCTTTGATAGTAAGGGTCCCCGTTTTAACCGGGATTTTCATGGTTAATTATCGGATACTGGTGACTGCATCTGCTTCGTAAAGTACCGGTTGCCCTATTATCCCATTATAGGCTAGTGGTATGTCGACCACATTGAATGGGGTCCGGACAATTTTTATTTCCTCATCCTCTTGGTTTTCGAATTCTAGATCCAGATTGACAGTCCCCATTGGTTGCACCGTTCCTCTATAAAAACTAGTGATGGGGTTCTGGATGGCCGTTAGGTTAGTGATGGAGTCGCCTATAGCTTTGTACACATTCCAAGATAAAACATTGATAGCACTCCCATTATCAACCAATAGCCTTTTGACCCGATACTTATTTATGCATGTGGTCATCACCAGGGCATCACTGTGAGGGTGATGTATATGCGAATTATCTTCCGAGTTAAGAATGTTGTTGCTTTTATCGGGTATCATTTTTCCTCTACTGTGTTTTAATCATTTCCTAGTGTTTTCTCCTCCCACAATCATATTGATCATTCCGATCGGTTCTTTCCTAGCCTTCTTTGCCTCAGCTTTGTCATGGTCATGGTTTTTTGTGTTTTCGCGTCTCCACGGTGCATCAGTGAAATTATCAAGCTTTCCCCGCTGCACTAGTTTTTCTATGGCACTCTTCAGTTCTCTGCATCCTTCTGTGTTATGGTCGTATTCTCTATGGTACTCGCAGTTTTGGCTTCTATCATGAGTAAATCTCCAGCTTAGGCTAATTTTTTTGGCTGGTGTAATTTCCACTCCATTCTGCCTGACCCACATAAGGATCCTTGATCGAGAAGTGTTCAAGGGTGTATATCTATCTGCTTCCCTATCAAATATGTCTGCCGGAGCTCTGAAATTCATTTTTGAGAAGTTTACTCGTCTCTGCTTTAGCCATTCATCTCTAGTTGGTGGCCTATCTTTTTAGTCATTAATTTTTCTTTTAGCTTACCGAGTCTAGTGCCATTTTTCAAAGCTTCTATGGCAACTTCATCAATGAGGTGCTCAATCTGCATAGCTGTTTTGTTAAAACGGTCAAGGTAACTTCGTAGAGACTCGTCAGCTTCCTGTCGGCACACCCGGAGGTCGTTGATGTTTTTTACATGAGGGATATTGGTGATAAATTTGATATGGAACTGCTCGGCTAAGTCTTCAAAAGAAGTGACAGTATTCTCCGGGAGCCGATGAAACCATTTTTGGGCGCTTTTTGTGAGTGTACTTGGGAAGACTCTGCACATGATTCCATCATTCACATTCTGGAGCAGCATCTTTGTTCAAAAAGCAGATATATGACTAATAGGGTCTCTTGTCCCATCGTACTGATCGAGCTGCGGGATTCTGAACTTACTAGGAATCTCCGTTTGAATTATTCTACTGACAAACGGAGTTCTGCTATCCATCACCCATTCTTCTTCCTTTCTAGGTTTAGTCCGGGCCTTGTTCATTGCTTCCTCAACCTTTTGTGCTAATTTCGAATCATCGAGAGCTGGGATGGACGAACTACACTCCCCTTCTGGTGCTTTACCCTTCCCTATGCTTGTCCCTGGAGCTTGTCGGGGTGCTGCATTATCATTATTTGGAGCTAGTTCAGTATGCTTGCTCTGTATTATAGCGCTTAACTGTTGTTGTATCAAGGTTATTTGTGCCTGAATATTTTTTATCATGGCGCCTTTGCTTGCTTGGTCAAGGCCGAGTGTTTGGGTTATTGTGTTTAGGTTTGAAGTGGTTATTGCTGGCGTTTCTAGTAGGCTTGGAAAAGGTATTGAGGGTATTGATAGATGGTGCTGCAGTGGAGCGTAATATAGGAGATCTGTTCCCAAGGACGGGTATCTCAGAGTGTTTTTCGGAGGTAAAGATGTATGACCGGATGTGGCCCCAATAAGCTGCAAGGTGGGCGGTGGTATTATTACTGGGAAAGGGCTTGACAGGTCAGTCGAAAGGATAGGTGCAGAAGGATTGGTGCCGCCCTCAGGAATTTGGGTCGGAGGTGGGCTGAAAGTCATGGTGAAAGTGTCTTTAGCTTAGAAAGTGAATGAATGGCTTTTCCCAAGGAGTTCCCCACAGATGGCGCCACTTGATAATTGGTTTCCGGGACACCTGGGCTGAACGTCCTGTAAAGCACTGAATAAAGGGCAAGGTGAGAGGTGGGAGGAATCCCCACAAACACTCCGATGCCTAAGTTAGAGAATAGAAAGTGGGTGGATGAAAGATAGCTTGAGTATGTGTGAATGAGATGTCCCCTAATGAGGGGTATATGGTGTTATATATAGTGATACTCAAACCTAGGAGGAATAGGAATCCTTGTGGGAGAGTGTTCCTACTTCAGTTAGGATTCCTCTTTGAGGTAGTTCCTTGGACGAATCTGTCTTCTCCTTTGTCTATGTGTTCCTATTTAGGGGGGTGGAGGACCCCTAATTATGTGGGAACATTCTAGATGGTATCAATATATTTTATATTATATTAAATATATTTATATTTAATTATAGTACTTTTCATAAATTTTTTAAGTTTTATTTTAATATTTATATTTTAATAATTTTATAATTTCAAAAATAAAATAAAATGACAATAAATTTTACTAACAAATTTTATTTGTAAATTTATTTTTATTTTATGATTTAAACATATATAGAAAAATAAACTATAAAAAGATTCAATCGTGTCACGATCCAAAATATGGGGCCATGACCGGTACTAGGGAACGAGAATTCTTTCGAATCCGGAACCCATAACAAGCCTTAAAAATAAAAGCATGCAATATAATAAAATGAATAAAATATTTTAGCAATGGAAATTAAATCTCGAATGTAAAATAATAATTCTTCAACTCATTTAATAACATAAATTTCATCTCATATATCATAAAATCTTTAAGTACAAATTTTCGTTTAAACTTCTGAAATTTAAATCTCATATACACATACTACAACAACTACTGCAGTGTCTAGAATACAAAATAAGCTCAAGTAAGCAGTTTACATAATAAGGTTGGAGCGGAAGAAATCCGGCGTATAGGCCTGCTACTGAGGTCTGAGGACGAAGACTCTCCTAAAAAAAATCAATGGAGGAGAGTTAGACCTCACTGAGTGAATTGTTATAATATATATACATGCATAACTAAATGTCAAATGCAGACACTCAACATAATATATATAATAAATATATATACAGGCAAATACACACAGATACTGAAATCACTTTATATAATACTGAAAAATATTAGTTTATGAATGATCAAATAGAACCCTAAATGATCGCAACCTCAAATAGTATTAGACAACATTCTAGCCATACAGGCTCACTTGTTCCAAATAAATTCGCTTGTTCCATTTGGACAGTAGACTAGCCTCGAGACACTAAGTCAACTGAGCTCCAACAGTCTAACTGTCAGTGTGATTGGTCCTGAGACACTTGGTCAACCGAGCTCCAACAATCACACTCTCAAATCACATCTCACATCAAATCAATCCAGTCATAATCCACAAATAGGTTAGTAATTCAACCTACAATCTATCATAGTACTGGTACGTACTCAATCCTAGTGTTGCCCACTAGGTAGCACGTTCTATTGGTATCTTTCATTTAAAATAAACTCATATATTCGTAAAATAAATGATGCATGATATTAATTTAAATAACAATATAAACCATATATATACTAGAAATATACCAAAAATAAACCAAATATATTTCGAGTATATATATGTCAAACAAATTCAGTTCACTTATACAATAAACCATATATATACTTAAAAACAACTTAGGTATAAATTAAAGGTAAAACATGCATTTAATTCAAGATATATCAAAAATATACTAAAAATATACCTAAAATATACTTAAGCGTTTATTAAATCATTTATGCATAATTCATACAATTAAAACATACATTTCTAAAAACATGCAACCTAAATACACGTATATATAAAATAATAACTCACAGTTGCACGCTTCACGAGATAGATCCGACGGGCCTAGTCCACTAGGCCTCGGTCTCGGTGCAACTAACAAATAAAATATTAACACGAAATTAGAATAAATCTAACGTAATTTCTAGAGACTCGATCTAGAATTCTAGACACAGACAAGGAATAGGAATTTGACCAAATGTCACGTTTTACGAGAATTCTACTAAAAATTTGGTTGAACCTTTTCTGTAAAACGGACATCTCTCTACTTAAAAAGTAGAGGCGGTCCTGCAAGAAAACACACTTCAAATATAGATATCCACACAACCCCTCGGTTGGATTCTCAAACTACAATTCCACCGACCGAGGTTCACAATTCACAAGATATCTACAAATGCATTAAAAATTCCATAAATACTAAAAATACCCTTTATATACCAAAAATAGCAATTTACATATTTAAACACTAAAAATAATTTTTTTTCACCGATAATAATTACCTAAAACCCTAATATTAATATAATTTTACTAAAATCAATAATTCTTGATAATTTCACAAATATTAACAGAAATCCAAATTACTTAATTAGCCCAAAAACATATTAAAAATCACTAAAAACTCATTTATTTACAAAAATAGTATATTATATATAATTTGAAAATAAATTTCAAAAAATAGTTTTAATTAGTTAAAAATAGTAAATAATTTGTAAAAATCATTTTTATACCTCAAATAATTATTAAAACCAATTAAACTTAATATTCAACTAAAATTACTACCAAAATACCAAAATACCCCTAATATATAAAAATTCACATAATATACAATAATTATTCAAAAATTCACTAAAAATTATATAATTACTCAAAAATTATTTTCTCAACATATAATTCAATAAAATCAATAATTATGCTCAATTAACCAATTAATCTTAACAAAATACACATTTAACCTAAATTTCCAGAATTCACATAAACTAAATAAAATCATATTAATTACAAAAAATAGAAAAATTATAAATTAAATTCTAAAATTAATTTCAACCTCTATAAACACCAAAAATCATAATTTCACAATTTATTTAATTAATTTACGAAAATTAGAAAATATTAATAAAATAATAAAAAATTCACAAAAATCAAAATAAATTCCAAAAATTCCAAGATATAGCTAAGAGAAGAAAATTTTGTGAAGGAATTTAGCTTGAATCACTAAGATCAAAAGTCAAAAAAAAAATCAAGAAACACAAAGGGCCGAAATTGAAATCAAACTCAAATCCTTACCAAATCGAGTTTTCAAGCTAACGAAAGCTTGGAATTGGCTTTTATGGAGTTCCAGGAGCTCAACGGCACCGGAATCACCGAAAATGGTGGTCGAACGGAGGAGAACGACGGTGAAGTTGATTTTCGGGTTTTCGGCAAAAACACAATCGAACGACGTCGGAAATGGGTGTTGCTGGTGGTGGGATAGGCTGGAAGTGGTGGTGGCACGCCGGGAGGCACACCGACGGCTTGTGATCGAAATTGCAAAGTGAAGGGAGGGGGTGAGGGCGTCGGGAGTGAGAGGTAGGAGATGAGGGCAAAAGTTGTAATTATTTAGGTTTATATATAACTTTATATTATTATAATATAAACTAATAATAATATGTACACATTAAACACACACCACATATATATATATATATATATATATATATATATATATATATATATATATATATAGTTTAAATATTAAACCCTAATAATCATAATAATATATATATATATATATATATATATATATATATATATATATATATATATGCAAGTATATGTATATATTAATATTCAAATTTTTAATTATGCATGAAACCATGCAATTTAATAAAATGAACTAACATTAATAAATAAATTATTATTTAGGTATTATTTCCTAAAAATATAGGTTTTGGGAAAATTTTACGTAGAAAACTTAGAATAATTTAAAAATAACATTAATTATTAACAAAATAATTAGATAGTCAAATATATATATTAAAATTATTAATACTGCATATCTCGATACAGTATAAAAATATTTAAAAACATCGGGTTATTACAATCTTCCCCCCGTACAAGAATTCGTCCCCGAATTCCAGAAAAAAGAAGAAATACAAATCAAGGAGGAAAAAGATATGGGTAAGAAGCTCGCATCTCAGCTTCAGTCTCCCACGTATGCTTCTCTACCCTGTTGCTGTGCCATAAAACCTTGACCATCAGAATCTGCTTTGAACGCAACTGTCGAACTTAATAGTCAACAATCGCAATAGGTTCTTCCACGAACGTCAGATCTTCATTCACTTCCACGCTGTCGGGCTACAACATGTGTGAAGGGTATGAGACATACTTCCTCAGCATCAAGGTATGAAACACCAGATGCACTTGAGACATACTTGGAGGCAAAGCCAACCGATATGCAACAGTGCCAACTCTCTCCAGAATCTTGAATGGTCCTATATATCTCGATGCTAACTTACCCTTCCTTCCAAATCTCATTACACCCTTCATCGGAGACACCTTTAGAAAAATAAAGTCTCCAACTTGAAACTCCACATCTTTGCGCCTAGGATCTGCATAGCTCTTCTGCCTGCTAACTGTGGTCTCTAATCTACCCTTGATCACAACGACTTTCTCTGCAGCATCCTGAACCATCTCAGGTCTGGTCAAAGCTCTCTCACTAATCTCATCCCAACTCAAAGGGGATCTACACTTCCTTTCATACAAAGCCTCATATGGTGCCATTCTAATACTGCTATGGTAGCTGTTATTATATGCAAACTCTACGAGTGGCAAATGATCATCCCAACTACCTCCCAAATCCAAAACACACATCCTCAACATATCTTTCAGTGTTTGGATCATCCTCTCAGACTGACCATCTATCTGAGGATGACAAGCAGTACTGAAATCCAACCTAGTGCCCATTGCTTCCTACAACTTCTGCCAAAAATGAGATGTGAACATTGAACCTCTATCTGATATAATGGACACAGGTACCCCATGAAGGCACACAATATGCTTCACATACAGCTTCGTCAATCTAGTTACAGAATAGGTGGCTTTCACAAGCAAGAAATGTGCAGACTTGGTCAACCTGTCTACAATCACCCAGATGGAATCGTATCCATCCTTAGAACGAGGTAAACTGACTATAAAATCTATAGCTATCCTTTCCCACTTCCACTCAGGAATAGGAAGAGGTTGAAGCTTCCCAGAAGGCTTCTGATGCTCAACTTTTACTTGCTAACACGTCAAGCACTTAGCAACATAATCAGTGACATCCTTCTTTAGTCCATCCTACCAGTATAAATCTTTGATACTGTGGTACATCTTAGTAGCACCTGGATGTACGCTATAGGCTATAGAATGTGCTTCCTCAAGGATCTCTTCTCTCAAATTATCCACATCAGGAACACACAATCTACCACTGATCCATAAAATAGTGTCATCATCGAGTGTGAAATCAGTGAACTTCCCTGCTCGAACATTCTCTGCAAGCTCTTTTAGAATAGGATCTCAGCTCTGAACTGCCTTAATCCTATCTCTCAGTACATATCGCACCTTAAATTAAGCTAGCAGTCCACCTGATATGTTAGTCTTCATCATCAGACCTTGATCCACCAACAAATGCAACTCCTAGATCAACGGTCTCCTCTCTACACTGATATGAGTGAGACTGCCTAAGGACTTCCTACTCAAGGCATATGCTACCACATTAGCCTTGCCTGGATGATATAAAATCTCATAGTTATAATCTTTCAATAGTTCCAACCATCTCCTCTGCCTCAGATTTAGATCTCTCTGCTAGAAAATGTACTTAAGGCTCTTGTGATCAGTAAAAATCTCATAAGTCACCCCGTACAAATAATGTCTTAAGATCTTGAGAGTAAAGATTATTACAGCCATCTCTAAGTCGTGGGTAGGATAGTTCTTTTCATGCTTCTTCAATTGCCTCGAAGCATAGGCTATCACCCTACCATCTGCATCAACACATAACCTAGGCTAACTCTAGAAGCATCACAATAAATTGTGAACTTGTCTACACCATTAGGCAAAGCTAACATTGGGGTTGTGGTCAACTTCTCTTTCAGCAACTGAAAACTATTCTCATAAGCTTCAGACCACTCAAATCTTACATTCTTCTAAGTCAAGCGAGTTATAGGAGTTGCAATTCTGGAAAAATCCTGTACAAACCTCCTATTATACTCGGTTAAACCCAGAAAACTCTGAATCTCCGTAACTGAAGTTAGTCTAGGCCACTCATACACTACCTCAATCTTCTGTGGATCTACCTAGATACCTTCTTTAGACACCACGTGTCCAAGAAATACAACACTCTCCATCCAGAAATCACACTTCGAGAATTTAGCATAAAGGTGATATTCTCTCAGTGTCTGTAGTACAGTCCTTAAGTGATATACATACTCCTCCATACTTCTCGAATACACCAGTATATCATTGATATAGACTACCATAAACTGATCCACATATGGTCTGAATACCCTATTCATTAGGTCCATAAAAGCTGCTGGTGCGTTAGTCAAGCCAAAAGAAATCACCAGAAACTCATAATGACCATATCGAGTACAGAATGCCGTTTTAGGAAAATCAGCTTCACTGATTCGCAGTTGATGATAACCCGACCTTAGAACAATCTTAGAAAAGAACTGTGCACCCTGTAGCTGATCAAACAAGTCATCTATCCTCGGGAGAGGATACTTATTCTTTACTGTCACCTTATTCAGCTCTCTATAGTCAATGCACAGTCTCAGGGTACCATCCTTCTTCTTCATAAATAGGACTAGTGCACCCCAAGGAGAAACACTGGGTCTAATGAAACCCTTGTCTAATAACTCTTGCAACTTCTCCTTCAACTCTGCAGGAGCCATTCTGTAGGGTGGCATAGATATAGGGGTAGTGCCTAGAACCACATCTATACAGAACTCAATCTCTCTGTAAGGTGGTAAACTTGGCAAATCCTCAGGAAACTCACAGGCAACAGGAACATCTGTGAGTGACAACTTCTCCACTGAAGTATCCTTGACCAATGCCAAATATCCCTGACAACCCTTCCTCAGTAACTTCCTAACCGTAATAGCAGAAATGAGATTCTAAGGTGTTGAACTCCTATCACCCACAAACTTAAATTCTTCTTCACCAGGAATCCTGAAAGTCACCTCTTTACTCAGACAATCCACCACGGCATAGTGCTGAGATAACCAATGCATACCTAGAATGACATCAAACTCCATCACATTCAACAGAATCAAATTAGCAGATAATTCCCTACCTCCAATAAGAACTGGACAACTAGAAAGAATAACAATGGTGTCCAAAAAATCACTTAGAGGAGTGGCGACAGTCAAAGGAAAAGCCATCCTCGAAGCTTTCCAACAAGACTTGGAAGCAAAAATAGGAGAAATGAATGAATGCATGACTCTCGGATCAAACAGAGCCCATGCATCCAGGTAACAGACAGAAATAATACCTGCCACTACTGCATTGGATGCTTGAGCATCCTGTTGAGTAAAATGAAAGACTCTGGCTTGTTCTCGACCTCCCTGCTAGCTGGTAAAAGCCTAACCAACATCTCTGGAACCTCCTCTAGTACCTCTACCACGACCTTGCTATGGAATAATCTGAGTAGAACTCTAATGCTAGGCTGGAGGCAACTGAAAAGGAATGGGTATAGCACTAGCAATCGACTGCTGAGGAAATCATAAAATATGCGATTGTTGATACCCGAAATAGGGACACGATCTAGCAAAATGTCTCATCTGCCCGCATCTAAAACACCTCAGTGGTGTCAAATAACATAGTCCTTGATGGACTCTGTCACAGGTCTGACATACACTAGCAGCTGACCCAGAACTACGACTATTACTGCTGCTCGAAGTACCTAACCTAAGTATGAATGGTCTACGCTGACCTTCACGGCCATGTCTACTGCTCTGATATACCTGCTGCTGCTGTCTCTGAGTCTACTGGGCTAGACCTCTCTGCTGACTACTCGATCCAATCTGAAAACTCGAGTACGGAGTAGTCTGGAATCCACCTGACTGTACACCCAACTGGTAATAATCAGGCATAGCTCCTTGCCTGACTAGCCTCAGCTCAATCTCCTTAGCCAACTCAATCACTGACTCCAGAGTAAGGCCCATTGTAGGCATACCTGCAAATACAGAACCCAATCCAGTGACGTATGTTGTGACTGCGAAGTACTGGTCTCGCATCAGATCCTCTGCATATCTACCAAGCCAGAGGAACTCATGAGTGTACTCCTTAACAGATCTATCACCGTGAGAAATATTGGTCAACCGGAGTTTATAACTCATGTGAAGCAGCTTTAGGCAGAATCTCCTAATGAATCGCTCTCTGAATTGAGCCCACGTCATCGTCAACATATACTGCTGGATCATCTGAATAAACTAGTCCAGGGCTGGTCCCTCAATAGAAAGCTCTACTATCATGATCCGCTGGTACTCAGTGTGAGCAGTCCGAGTCCTCATCTTGATCACATGTAAAAAGTCTAGAGGGTAAAAAGTCCCATCAAAAGTGATCCTACCAACTCTGGCATAGAAAAAAGCTGCCTCAAGGTCAAACATACCCTGTTGATAGGCAGGTTGAACATGCAGAACTACTAGAGGTATAGGAACATCCTCATACTATGGCTCTATAGGCTCCTCATCCTGTATCTCTCTCCGCCTACGGTGACTGCCGCTCCTCGAGGTCTACCTCTGCCACAACCTCTTTGCCTAATTGGCGGCTCAAGAGGTAAAACCTCATCCTGGAAGGACTCATCATCCTCAGCCTCAACGATCGGTAGAGCGACACGTGCTTGCCTCCTCATTCTGAAAAGATAAATAAAAGAATTCAAACAAAATAGACAACAGAGGATAACATAGAAAACTAAATCAAGGAATACTTATCAAGACATACTCGAACCTAATTCACTACAGTAGTTTCGAAAGAAAAACACAATACGAAAACCTAGGGCCACAACTAAGGCCTTGACACAGAACTCTGCTCTGATACCAACTTTGTCATGACCCAAAACAGGGGCCATGACCGGCGTTAGGGAACGAGAATTCTTTCGAATCCGGAACCTGTTGCAAGCCTTAAAATAAAATAAAATAAAACATGCAATAATAATAATAATAACATAAATAAAGTATTCTGCAGTGGAAATAAAATCATAAATAATTAAATAATAATCCACCAATGAAATTAAATCGAACAACTCATCTCATATATAAATAAACTTTTAATATAAGTTCCAGTTCAAATATTTGAAATACATAACTCACACAAATATAATTCATAAACCCCACAACCATTTACTACTACTGCAGTATCTAGATTATAAAGTAAAGCTCAGATAAGCAGTTTATATAATGAAGTCGAGGCGAAAGAAATCCTGTATATGGGTCTGCTACTGAGGTTTGAAGACGATAACTCTCCTGAAAAATAGTCAACGGAGGGGAGTCAGACCTCACTGAGTGAATTGTTATAATATATATACATGCATAACTAAGTGGCAATGCACACAGTCAATAGTATATATAATAAATATATATACAGGCAAATACACACAGATGCAGCAAAATCATTTTATATATTTACTGAAAATCACTGTTCATGAAGGATCAAATAGAACCTAGAAAATTGCAACCTCAAACAGTGTTAGACAATACTTTAGCCATACAGGCTCACTTATTCCAAATATATTCACTTGTTCCATTTGGATAGTAGACTAGCCCTAAGACACTAAGTCAACTGAGCTCCAGCAGTCTGACTATCAATGTGATTGGCCCCGAGACACTTGGTCAACCGAGCTCCAGCAATCACACTCCCAAATTATATCACACATCAGATAAATCAATCAATCCAATCAATATCCAAAAATAGGTTAGTAATATAGCCTAAATGCTATCAGCGTACCAGTACGTACTCGGTCTTAGTGCTGCCCACTAGGTAGCATGTTTTATTGATATCCTTCATTAATATGTAAAACATACATTCATAAATAAATGATGCATGAATTTCAATAAAATAGCAACATAAACCATATATATACTAGAAATATACCAAAAATAAATCAAGTATATTTCAAGTATGTATACGTCGAATAAATTCAATTTAATTATAAAATAAACTATAAATATACTATAAATTTACTTAAAAATATTTTAAGTATAATTCAATAATAAAACATGCATTTAATTTAAAATATACCAAAAATATACCAAAATATACCTAAAATATACCTAAGCAATTATTAAACCATTTAAGCATATTTCATAAAATTTAAACATACATTTTTAAAACATGCAATCCTAATACAAGTATATATAGAATAACAACTCACTGTTATTGCGCTCCTCGAGATGGGTCCGATGGGCCTGGTCCACTAGGCCTCGGTCTCGACGCAATTAAACAAACAAATGACAACAGAAAATCAGAATAAATCTAATAAAAATTCCTAGAAACTCGATCTAGAATACTAGACACAAAATTAGAATCAGAGTTCGACCGGACATCAAGTTTTACGAGAATTCTACCAAAAATCCTGCAGAACCTCCCCTGTAAAATGGACATCTCTCTACTCAAAGAGTAGAGCCGGTCCTGCAAAGAAACACACTTCAAAATAACACAATATTCACAACCACAATCCCTTGGTCGGACTCCAAACTACAATTCACCGACCGAGGTCCACAATTCACAGAATAATTACAAAAATACTGAAAATGCCCTTTTATAATAAAAATACATCTTATAAATCCAAATTACATAATTAACCCTAAAATTTGTTAAAAATCGATATGAACTTATTTATTTAGAAAAATCGTATATTATATATATAATTTAAAAATAATTTATGAAAAATAATTTTAATTAGTTAAAAATACTAAATCATTTTTAGAAATCATTTTTATATCTTAAATAACTATTAAAACCAATTTAATTATATTTTTAGCCAATTTAGTATCAAATGATCAAAATACCCCTATATATATAAATTTACTAAGATTAATAAAAAATTTACCAAAAATAATATAATTACTCAAAATTAATTTTCTCAACATATAATTCAATAATATCAATAAATATACTCAATTAACCAATTACAATAAAACACATAATTAACCTAATTTTCCCAAAATTACATAAACTTAATAAATTCAAAATAATTATATAAAATTCATCAAAATTAAAAAAATAAATTTATAAAATTCATTTTAACACCTATAAACACCATAAAAAATTTCATAATTTAATTAATTAATTTTCAAAAATTAGAAAATAATAAAAAATTCACAAAAATCAAAATAAATTTCAAAAATTCCAAAAAAAATCCATAGTATAGATTAAGCTAGGATCAAATTTTGTGAAGGGAGTTTGCTTGAATCAATCAAATTGAAGCTCAAAAAATTTGTGGCCGAAAATGGAAAATCAAAACCTAGGGAAATCTAGACCATTTTAAGTGAAACAAAGCTTGGAATCACACTTGTCGGAGCTCAAGGAGAAGGTAGAGACCGGTGGTGTCAAAAACGGTGGCCGAAATCGGCTTGAACAGCGATGGATCAAGTTTCGGCCTCTTCTTAATTTTCAGGCCAAAACACGTCGAAAATTGTGGCTAGGGGCGGCGAGAATGGCTGGAAGTGGAGGAGAAAGGCTGAGAGGCACACCAACAACAAGAAAAATGAGTTGCAGTGGCCAGAAATGTGTGAGGGACGATTGGGAAAGAGAGGAAGGTGACGATGGCAATTCTGTAATTTTTTGCAAACTTCTGATTTTTGATAAATAATTATGTATATATGTATATATGTATATATATATATCTATACTATATATTATAATAATATATAATCCCACACACAAATAATACTCACCACACATATATTTTAATAATTTATACACATATATAATTAATTAATTAATATAAAACTAAATAATAATAAAAATTAATTTAATTAATTAAATCCTAATTTACTTTAAATAAATGTACATATATACATTTTATTTAGCACTTTAAAATTATGTATGAGTTTATGTAAATTAGTAAAAATATTTTAAATAATTAATATTAAATTATTTATGTTTTAATTTCTCCGAAAATAATATTTCCGAAAAAATTTTACATAAATCTCTTAAAATAATATAAAATAATTAAAATTAGCTTTAATAAATAACAAACTCACAAAAATATTATAAATATACATAAAAATTATTAACACTGTATATTTTAATATAATTTAAAATTATTTAAAAACTCAAAATATTACAATATATATTGTGATTTCAGATCTTGTAATTATGTTATTCTTTTTTCAATAAAGAAAATGAGGTGAACTAGTGATATAGGTAAAGACCATAATAACTCAAAGAGCAATAAAGGATATAATAAGGACAAAGTCTAGCCAACTTATAGGTATCAGAGCCTTGTTTTTGTACAAGGTGGAATTATTATAATTCATATGAAGATTGAAAGAGAAGAAATCCTTAAACATGTCAGAACCAGAAAAGCTCTTCTATTCCCTCTTCTACTCCCTCTGTAATATGCGATTATAAGTATGTGCCAACTAAGTCTATTGCTGTTACCCTATCACCTCCCATCAACCAAACCACCCAGAAAAAGACCGACTACCTGTATGAATTTACTTATCTCCCTGAAGATCAAAAGATTGAAGAATCAAAATTCCCACTGTTAAACCCCTATGATGCCTTTTCAAAATCCAAAATAAACTGGAAACAATCTTTTAAAGCCCTTGTAAACCGACCCACTTCCTCTATAAAAGAATATGTTCAAGCCTCCAGCTTTGATCAACACCATATACTAGCCTCTCAGACAGAACAATTTGTGACCTTAGAAATTCCTCCAGAATTTCTAAGAACTTGGCTAAACCAGGGATACACTCATATCCACTTTGGAGCTATAAGGTTGGGACTCTCCTACCATGGCAGAGCAGGGCAACCTGTTTTCTCTAGGATCGCTCTTCTGGATTCTAGATATAAACAGTATCAACATGCTGTAATTGGGACCGTAGAAACATCTTTAAATGCTGGCTCAGTATTCTTTACATTTTTCCCAAATTATAACCTGGCCCTTTCTGATCCTCATGCCTTAACAGCTTTAAAAGTCCAACTCCAAATCCTTGGTGCTGAACAAATTTCCACAGCGAAGGTAGCCACTCTTCACTACCAAATTGTCTACCGTCTCCAAAACCATGCTATCAACTTGTCACTACCATGTGTTCAAAATGATGCTTTGTTCATAAAAGCAGACTCTCATAATACTCCCACATGCATCCACACACCCAAACAACTTTCTAGGAATGATTTGTTAAAATTATTCCCAAAAAAGTGGATCACTAATTATGAGAAGTTGCATGAGACAGTGGAACCAATTCAAGGTACAGATCCGGTGCATATCAAAAGAACTGATGGATCAGTTGATACAATCTTTAGGAGAAAACAGGAAACTCCTACAGTTTTTAATACGCAGTTCATGATCAATCCTTGGGATCCAGAAGATAACATTCCTGTAGCCTCTTTTGATAATTCTGGAAGACCAGTCTATGCTTTTAAGCGTAATGGTCACTGTTATTTCGATTATTGTGATTGTGATGATTGTTATGCTGCATCCTACTCTGATGATGATGAGAAGAAAAAGAAAAAGAAAAAGAAGAAGTCTCCAGAGAAAAATAGTGAAAAGGAATTCAGAAGAAGATATGAAGATGGGGACTCGAGCATCTGCACTTTGGGACAACCTTCAGGAAAATATGATTATCTTGTATCATACTCTCCTCCTGCTTGGTATAAACCACCAGTTACCCAAAATATTCCTCCTGAACCTTGCAAACCTCAAATACCTCCTTCCCAGCCAAAACCTAAGACTACTCCTCTTCCATGTTATAACAAAGCTTTGAAATGGATAAGAAAAGAAAAATCAGCTGAGATTCAAAAGCCAAAGTCTTTACCCCAAATCTGTATGTTTCAACCCACAGATTTTCCTCCTTTAGCCAAAGAAACAAAAAACCAAATTACCATGCAACCTTTTATCCTGGAATCAAATATTGTTGATGCAGATGGCAGACCTAGACAAACAACTCCGGCTGAAGCAGTAGTCAATTGGCAGACACAAAATGCTTGTGCTCAAAATCAAAAATTGAAGCTTATTGAAGAAAAGATTGATGGAGTTGCTGAACATATGAATTTGGCAGAAAAAAAGTTCCAGGCCTTTGAAAAACGAATGACAGCCGTTCATACAGAATTACAAAGGCAGATAGAGATGAAGCACCAAGAACTTATGCGGATTATCAGCAACAAAGGCACATTGAATAGCATTTCAATGAAAGAAACAGAAATTTTAAACTTGAAAGCTCAGGTTGACCAACTTGAAAAGGATCTTAAAAGAAAGAAAGAAGAGTTGTCCTCACAAACCTCTTCAAAGTCCTTCTCTCCAGATCCTTTTGGACTTTTGTACAACCCTTATTCAATTCCCAGTTCACCATACACAGCCTCTTCCACCCAATCTTTATTTCCTGCACCAACAGCCCCCTTGAATATTCCTCCAAATTTTCAAGGATTCAAATCATCATCAAAAATTCCCTCTCAAACAAATTCCTCTGATGAAACAACAGCAAAGAAAGGAAAAACAGTCCATTTCTCTCAAACTGAGAAACCTAAAACAACCCCTTCTGAATCATTACAAAAAAAATACCTCACCAACCTCATCACCAAAAGAGCCAGAACACCCTCTGATGATGGTGAACCCTATCTCTTCCTTTTTGGAAAAATGTGCTGAAAATGTCATGCCCAGCTTTCCAATTGAATCTGATTCAAAAGAAAGTCTATCTTCTGAATCTTCAGAAAGTGACTTTGATTCGGATTATGAAATACCTTACCAATTGATGGCTGATGATGCTACATCTTCTAGAGGACCTCAAGTTGAGGAAGTTGATGATCCAGAAGAAGAGTCTGAACAGACCAGGACACCGCAACCAAATTCGCAAACAAATTTCAAGAAAGGTACTGGAAATTATTTCACCCTGGATGACGTTCCTCCTTCACAATACCGGAATAGGTTTCTGGAATTTAGAGCATGGATAGCTGGACAAATGCTCATTCCTGGAGCAGAAATCAGGGTTGTTATTGAAACATTTCTTGCAAAAATGGTGGGAAAACTAGCAAACTGGTATGCCTCCCTCAATGCTTATGCTAGAACTCAGTTGATGGATGCCATATCACCGGAAGATTTCTTAGGACTCTTGCATTATGAGTTCTTAGGAAAATGGGATGATGATCTTGAAGTTGCACGAAAGGAGTATTACCAGATGAAATGTTGCTCGCTACAAAGGAAAGATCTAGAAAGACATTTCCAAAATATGTCTACTAGATTTTACCTGTTAGGAGGCACTGCTAATCCTGATCTGAAACAAGCTTTCTTGGCTTCTATTCCAGAGATTCTTGCCTCTCGAATGTTTTCAATCCTTCAACAATCAAATTACAAAGTTGGAGATGTGCCAATGGGACATTTGTATCAGATCATGATTCAGGCTCATACACAGTTATGTGATCAAAGAAAGATGATTAAACTGTATCTGGGCAATAAGAAGAATCCTTTGGGAAAACTTTCATGTGATAGGCCTGATTTGCAGATCAAATGCAAGGATGTTGATGTTTGTGTCTGTCCATCAAAGAAGAAGAAACATTTTTTTAAACTGAAGAAGAAAGGGAAAGATCCAATTTTAAGAAGTGGAAGTATTACAAGAAGAAAAAGTTCCGTGGCAAAGAAAAAACTGACAGATGCTACATTTGTGGAAAAAAGGGTCATTTTGCAAAAAGCTGCCCTTCAAAAATAAAGAAGACTGAGCAAATGATTCAACAAATTCAGCAGATCACTAAAGTAGATTTGAATGATATTGATCTTGAGTCTCTCTTTTCAGAAGAAGAAGAAGCTTCACCAGAATGTGTTTTTGCTATAGGCCAAGAGACAGACTCAAAAATTTCCAGCTCTGAAATAGAGACCTGGAATGACCAGTTCTTAATTTGTGGTGATAACAGAGATATGATATCCCTAACTCATGAAAAACATCCAATACCTTTGTTCCTTATCCAAATTTACCCAACCAGTTATTCCAAACCCATAAAACTTGTGGCCTTGATCGACACTGGAGCCAAAACTACCATTCTCAACCTAAAAGCCTTACCTAAAGAATGTTGGAAACATCATTCTGAGTATTTCTCTACAGCTAATGGAGAATTACTTGAAACTAGCCTTAAAACCAGACACCCAATAAAGATCCAATTCTTTCCAAATTGTTACACCTGGACCCATGTTCTTGGATCTTCTTTACCTGGAAAAGATATTGTCATTGGCTTTGATGTCTATTGGAAGATGAAAGACTTGAGAATTCTTCCAAGTGTACTCAAGTTCAAGAAATACTTTCAACCATTCACCAATATTTCATCTATCCTTTTTGTTGACCAAACCATTTCTCAACCAAACCTTCAAACTATTCATGAGTTATTATTGAAAGAATGCAGTGCTCAGTCTCATACAGAGTTTCTTCAAAAATGCTCATCACCATTGTGGAAAAATGAGGAGTTCTTCATCTCCTTACCTTTCAAACAAAATGAAGACATCAACCCAATAAAGGCAACCCATCCAGGAATGACTCCCTCTGACCTTAAATTGGCAATTGAAGAATGCAACCAATTGGAAGACCAAGGCCTGATTACTCCCACAAAATCAGAATGGGCATGCCAAGCTTTTTATGTAAACAAAAGATCAGAGCAAGTTCGTGGGAAGAAGAGATTGGTGATCGACTATCAGCCTTTAAATTTCTTCCTAAGGGATGATAAATTCCCTTTGCCAAAAATTTCCTCATTATTTGCATTTTTGGCGGGAGCTAAAATCTTTTCAAAATTTGACTTGAAGGCTGGATTTTGGCAACTTGGAATCAGAGAAGAAGACAGATACAAAACGGGCTTTTGTATTCCAAATAGACATTACCAATGGAATGTGCTGCCTTTTGGACTCAAAGTAGCCCCATCACTATTCCAACGGGCTATGACCAAAATCTTTGAGCCCATCCTCTCCAGCGCCCTTGTTTATATTGATGATATTCTTTTGTTCTCTGCAGATATAAAAGCCCATGAGAAACTGCTCCAACAATTTGCCAATCTTGTACGACATTATGGTGTCATGCTTTCACCCACCAAAATGCTTATTGGCCAAACAGAAATAGATTTTTTTGGAATGAAATTCAAAGAAGGAAAGTATCTTCCAGGTCCTCATGTTGCAATAGAACTGGATAGATTTCCAAAAGAAAATCTTTCTGTCAAACAAATCAGATAAGTTCTTGGCATTATCAATTATCTCAGGGACTTTATTCCTCATTTGACAAAGAAGACAGCCCCTCTCAGAGCTCTTCTAAGAAAGAATCCTCCACCATGGTCCTCAGAGCAAACAGAAGCTTTTGAACAACTCAGAACTTGCACAAAGAATCTTCCTAATCTCCAGATTCCCTCCACTGGAAAAAGAATTCTTCAAACAGATGCAAGTGATCAATTTTGGGGAGCTATTCTTTTAGAAGAAGATGACAGTAAGAAAAAACGGATTTGTGCTCATGCTAGTGGAAAATTCAAAGATGCAGAATGCCATTATCACTCAACCTTTAAAGAAGTCTTGGCAGTTAAATATGGCATAAAAAAGTTCGAATTTCATTTAATTGGTCATCATTTCAAAGTTGTGATGGACTGCTCATCATTTCCAAAAATGCTTGAATTCAAAGGAAAGACTCTGCCCCATCCTCAACTTCTTAGAATGAAGGAATGGTTCAGTAAGTATGACTTTGAAGTAGAACACATCAAAGGAGAGGATAACCTGTTACCAGACCTTTTAAGCAGACCACCTTTTTCTTGTGAAAAATCATTTCAGCTAAAAGTTCTTCCCATGATATACATGTATCAAACTATAAACGCCAACTTTCTTGAAAAAGGTATTCCTCCATCCTTACCATCACACATTTCCATGACCATCCTTAACCAAAAGGCAAAAGCTCAAATTTTTGAACTTTAATCCGGATTGATCAGAAAATATGGGACAGATTTCTTTCACAGATTAGGATTTCATCCTATCTATCCTTTTACCTGTATTTTCAGCTTCCTAAACCAAAGTCCTGAAAAACAATTTTATTGGCCTCCTGAATTGTTAATCTTATTTTGGTATCTTTGTCATCTATATTGGATCTCATTTGATCTTCAACCATTAAAGCTGGCAAGGTATATCACCCTGCTTGAGAAGAACAAAGATCTTAATCCACATTTGTCAACATTTCTCAAATGGTTCCAGAATTTGTCAAGATGGAAATCCTATTTGACGAATGAAGCTTATACTTAACATGTGGCACCTCCTATCGAATGCCATACCATCATCACCTTCAAAAGAACTTTCTTCAAGGCTAAAGGTGTTTTCACTGATGTACCATGTTTCAATATCTATGGGACTTATAGACACTCAATGATGCACTATATCACCATAGATACCACATATCCTTCACCTTGGAGAGAATTTCAAAGACATATGTTTGAGAAAAATGGCATTATTCCAAAAGAGATATGGCCTAAGATATCCGATGATGCCCCATGGGAAATATTTCCTCCTGATTATGGGAAACAGCTGTTAGCAGACAAGGAATATTGGGAAAAGACACAAAGGATTAAATCAATCTCGTCTCACATGCAAATTGATGATCCTTATCAAGCCAGCTCATCTGATCCTTATCAAGCCAGCTCATCTGATCCTTATCAAGACAGCTCATCTGATCCTTATCAAGTCAACTCATCTGCAGAACAGATATGGTTAAATTCTTTCAAATCAAATAATTCAGAAGACCCACGTATGCCAATAGCAGGATACTCACAGGATCCTGATGAAGACTTTTACCATAATGAGGACAGTATTAATGATAAGAACTTATCTCCAAGTCACGAGCCTATTAGTCATAAGTGGTTGTAATTTAAAGATACTATTTTTATCAGTAGATATCTTTGTTTGTTTATTTGTTTGTTTGTTTGGCTGTAGGCCTTCTTGTATCTCAGCTCCTTCTCTATACATAATGCAGGTATTTTTTTAGTCTAAATTAAACCTCGACGATCCAGATATATCTTTAAAAGAAGCATATTTTTCCTCATCACGCTCAAAAGTGCACTTACTTGTATGGTAGCCTTTAGCCTTTTTTTAAGTGAATTTATAGGTAAAAATAAATAAAATTACAGGAAAAGGTAAATAAATTTATAAGTAAAAATTAATTAGTATATAGGTAAAAATTTAT
The DNA here is from genome assembly GCA_947683625.1 of Mallotus nudiflorus. NCBI lineage: Eukaryota > Viridiplantae > Streptophyta > Magnoliopsida > Malpighiales > Euphorbiaceae > Mallotus > Mallotus nudiflorus. The sequence goes on along the minus strand of CANTUR010000277.1, from coordinate 250,185 downwards.
AAATTTATTGATTTTTATTTATAAGTTTAATAAATATATATTATTTAAATAATAACTGTACATATTTTTTGAATATATATTATTTAAATAATGAATCTATGTTATCTAATTAAAAATAAAAAAATATAAGTAAAAGTTTATTTATTATAATTAAAAATTAAAAAAATTAAATGATTTTTAATGAATAAAAATTTTATTTTGATTAAAGTTATGAATAAAAAATTACATTCAAAAGCACTATAATTAATAAAATAAAAAAGAAAAAAGTAATTTTTTGATGAATAAAAATTATTTTTAATTTTTTAATAATATTAAAAAAATATTAATAAACATACAAGTGAGTATCAATAAATATGCAAATAAATTTAAATCAACAAACAAATAAGTTGAATCAACATGCATTATTTAAGGAAATTTTTACAAAAATACCTAGAAGGCATTAACATGAAATGTCCTCTGTTTATATATTACATTACACCCGTGTCTTTTTTTTTTTTTCTGTTAATTCCATTCACGCACGTGCCCGGCGTCTTCCGCTTCCTCCTTGCTTGCGTTTTTTTTCCCCGTCAAATTTCCAAGTTTCTTCTGAATACTACCAGTATCCGGTGGTTACTGAGGTTGACTTGTGTCAATGGATGGATACAGATGTTCTCTTGCTTCTTCTTCTTCTTCCTTTATTTTTTTTATTCTTAATTTTGATATTTTTCTGGTAAGCTTTGCGGCTTCAATTCTGTTGCTAAGATTACTGATTTATTCTTTTTATCTGATTTTAATTTTTATGATTTTGAAAATTAATAATGTATGTAAAGGTGATGACTTTGATCTTAATGTTCAAATTTGAATGCTTTTTCTGTTCATCTTTTCATAATCCCATGCGCTAATTGCATAATTATCACTGCAAATCAACAAACTACTACCTTTTGCCCTTACTATAACAACCTTAGCACCAAAATATTACCCACCCATATCATCCTCAACCAACGCCCTGCTTTTGGACTCTTACTGCGAGCCCAATCCGCATGATGTCGTTTACACCACAAACAGGACTATCGATAACCTGATTAAATCTGGGCGATTAGGGGATGCACACAAGTTGTTTGATGAAACGCTAATAAGGGATGATGTTACATATAATTTGCTGATTTCTGGGCATGCTAAATATGGAATCCCCGAGCAAGCTCTCTATCTTTATTATGAAATGATTTCACAAGGAATACGATAAAATCCATCAACATTTTCTTCTGTTATAAGTATCTGTAATACTGCTGGGTTTTCAAGAGAAGGAATGCAAGTTCACTGCAGACCTATTAAGTTCGGGTTTGGTTTCAATCTGTACATTGGTAGTTCAGTTGTGGGTCTTGATATGCGTACGGGACTTGATGATATGAATAGCATATTATTATTTTTTCTTTTTAAAAAACACAACTCTCTGCTGCTCTCCCTCACCTAAATTTTTTAATTTTGTGCGTTGCAAAATGTCAGATTTCGTTTGGCTTTTACTCGTTAAAGTTTGTCATTTTTTGGTGCTGAGATTCGAAACGACAAAGTTATGTCCATAATTTTCCAAGTTTTTCTCGGCCCTTTTTTTAATCATTGTTCTAGAAAAAGTAGGCAAAGCTGGCCGTGGCACAGCAACCATCGTTGAGATGACTAATACATTAATATAAGCTAGCTGCTTACACTAATTTTCACTTTTGCAAATTAGGTTTCTACACTATTTGTTGGCAACTTTTGCGGTATTCAATTAGAATAACAATGTAGAGTTGACATTAACAGAGTCCGTTTTAGAGTAGCTCTCTTTTATTCGACACATTCCTTTTCAAACTTAACACTATTAATTAAAATTTTTGTTACACAGCTGATTTAAAAAAAAAAAAGAATGATACTTAAAAATAATATATTTTCTAAATATTACTGATATATAATACAATTAAAATAGAATATTATCTTAATATTATAAATATATGAAATTTAAAATAGTATATGAAATTAAAAAAATCTAAAAATTAAAAACAGTATTTCAAACTTATAAGTATAGTACATTATCTGAATGTTATATGTATTTAAAAATTTAAAATTGAATCTAATACTAAAAAATAGTACATTACATGGCTAGTGCATTAACCAACCGATTGAGTAGTTTACTTTAATTTTAGACTATTATTTCAATTATTTTTAATTAATAATGTAATGTTGTGAGAACAAGTTTGGTGAATACATTTTATCTTTTTTTCTTTATTGATAATTTAATTGGAGATTTTTTTTATTTGAGAATTTTGCATATTCTTAGTGGTCTAATTTTTTTAAACAAATAAAGAAGGCTTCTTTAATTTACAAGTTAAAGATGTCTAAATTAATAGAAAAGGGGAATATTTTTGTGTTAAATGATTAAAAGTTGGATCTATATTGTACAATTGTATTACAAATTAACAAAAATTATTAATTAAAATTTTTGTTGCACAACAAGTTTACGAAGTAATACAAATGATACTTAAAAACAATTTATTATTTGAATATTATTTATATATGACACAATAAAAAAAGTATATTATAAACACTCAATTTCGGAATAATAAAATATGCATGCGACAAAGGATTCAAATGATGAAAACGTTATAAATAGGTTGTCAACACCTAAAGTTTGAAATCTTAAAAGTTTGAATACATTTTCAAAAAGAGTTTTATTGGTTTTTTAAGAACTTAATTGTAATACTTTTTAAGACCTAATTAAAAATTTTAATTTCTTTCAAGGGTCTTTTTGTAATTAAAAAATCAAAATTATAGAATTCTGATCGGAATTACATAATTTCAGTCGGAATTACGTGTTTTTCGTTTGTTTTTTGTATTTTTTATAGAAAATAAAAAAAATTTTCTAAGTTTTGATTGGTTAAAAAATTTTTCTTAAATTTATTTTTAGGATTTATCTAATTCTTCAGAAATTAAAATCCTTTTAAAATTGGAACTCTTCAGTACGTAGAACTTAGGGTTTTTTTTTTTCCTATAAAAGGAGAGTTTAGGCTCTTGGAGGGGGACTCAATTCTCAATTTTTTACATTCTTTTATGTAATTTTAGCTCTCTTCTTCCTAAGTATCTATAGACTTTTCTTTAGGCAGTACAAAAAAAAAAATCTTAGTGATTTATTTGTTTGGAGATTTTTGAGAAAAAGAATAATAAGTTTTTAAGGCCTACTAAAAAACAACGGTAATCTTACTAGTCTGAGCAGCAATTCATTCACAAGCATCTATAAAGCATTATCTTCTCTCTACTTTTATTCTTCTTTTTTGTTATTTTGATTTTATTGAATTCCAATTTTATTTAATTTTTATTACAATTTTATTCACTAATCATTGTTTTATCCTTTTGTGATGGTGATTATGGAGGAGATTACATGATGATCATATTTGAAGAATCAAATCCATAGAGATATAGAGAATGTCATGAATGGAACCTTGTAACTAGATGTAGTTTCTAGGTTTTTTTTATTTAATTGTCTTATTTTTATTTATTTTCGGGATTGTATTAATTCTTCTTTTTTTATTATTTTCAATAGTTCATTGTAATAAACCTAATAGTGGGAGTAATGAAATTTGGTGTATGTGTTTGTGTGTTTTATTTTAATTAATCAGTTAGTAAAATTAGGGTTTTCATTCGGTAATTAATTAAAATTAATGGTTATAAAAGTCATTAGGTTATTTAATTAAAATTGGATTAGATTTAAGTAGTTCGAATTAGGGTTGCTTGTTGATTATTTTGTTTTATTTGTTTAGAGTCACTTTAATTAGATTAAGTTTTCTAGAATATATTTAATTAATTATTTGATCTTTTATTTGATTTTTTTTATATTTCTATTATTTTTTGGGCTTATTTGCTTATGTTTATGTGTTTTGAGCCCTAGGCCCATATTTGGCTTTAAACCATTTAAATTTAGGTTTTTTTCAGTTTAATTAATAAAAATGCATCTTAGACCCATAGTTAATTAGATTTAGGGTATATATAACTTAGGCCCATTTAGTTATTAGACATAGACCCACCTAATTTAATTTAATTAATTTAAACTTAACCCATTTAATTTAAGCTTTTTCATAATTTATAGATTTAAGATCATTCTAGAATTAAAACATGTAAAATTAGACCCATCAATTTAAATACTTCATAATTTGTAGATTTAGGCTGATTTTTAGAATTAAAATAAATAAACTCAGGTTCACGTAAATTAAAATTAAATAGGAATTAGGCCCCATTAGTCTTTAGGCTTGCTTGTAAATTAAAACATGTAAATTTAGCTCATTTAATTAAAATCAATGTAAATTAGACTAACTTAGTGATTGTGATGAATGCATTGTTTACTTGTACATTTCATAACTAGTTTGCCTAAAGTTGATTTTTTTTAGGATTTATATGAAATTGCATGTAAATAGAGGATAAAATAGTAATTCATAAAGTAATTCTAAACGAACACAAGACTAAAAGACGTTGGTATTCCGTATCCAGAATCTCCTGGTTATGGTCTTAGCTTTCTTTTAGGAAATTGAGTACCACCATTTTTTATGTGTCCCAGTTATTACCCTGGGTGGTGACTCCTCATCTCCATGTCATGTTTTTACAATAGTGGTTAGTGTGTTCTTTAGAGCCCTGAGCTCAAACTGTATCACGGTTGCTAAGATCTTGGGTGCGTGTTAAACCCCGTCATCTACAATGGCGATTCCACTAGGGATAAAAGATACTGATTCTACTTGTGTTCTTTAAAATTATTTTATTAATTATTATTTTATTCTTGCATTCATTCTGCATGTCCCTATTAACCGATGGTGTTGGTTTGTGGTTCCATGATTCCACTAGCTTCATAGGATTGTAAATTGGCTAACCATCACTCTTAGCCTTAACTCGGTTCAAGAGAGATTACCAAGCTCATCTGACTAAAGTCTATAACCCAAGTCCTAAAGGGAGTTAGTCTTCTCTCAAGTTTGCAAAGGATGTCGGGCCCCTCTGACTTTGGCCTATAACTTAAGTCTTAAAGGAGGGCATCTTGCTAAAAGAACCTTGACCTTTTCCACCAGACTTAACCATATATAATAGCCTAGTTATTTCCTTTAGCATTACCCAAATTACTTATGAATGTTGCCATAAGGTATTTCTATCTATAAAGGCCCAAGCCAATACTTTAGAAGCCCATCAGGACTAATAAAGATTGGGCTACACTTTTATACCTAAAAATATTATTTCTATACTTTACTACTTTGAGAGATATGATATGTGTGTCGGTTCTTGATATCCCTCATTGATATTAAGGCCAAGACCAAAAATTCTAAGAAAAGAGACTCGCCATTGAATTCGTATGTGGGAGGAATAAGGTTGGAAGGATGTATATACTTGACTTGATTGTTACTTATTAGTTGTTGCATAGCACTGCATCATGCATACATGCATTACATGTATCATACTAATAATTTATCTTTCAACCATTATAGATTCATCTGGGTCTTCTTGTGTTTAAAGTCAGAAAGGTGGCAAACTAGTGAGAACTGATTTTAGTCCATAATCAATTGTAAAAGAGATCTTTAGCAGATTGGAAAGGAGTCTTATCAATCCACTCTACCTAAAAGTTGCACAACTTAAACAAGCCAGAGAAATGGAATAACAAGAGGTAGGAAACTAGACCCTAAATGATGTCAAAGGAGCATTGGTGGATGACATGAGAGCAATAATGCAATATGAGTTAAGACAAGCTCTGGCTAGATTGATGCCACCACCTGCTGCTACTGCACCTCCCATTGCGGCTAATCCACCTATTGTGGGTACACCACCCACTAACAATAACAATGTTGCTAGGAACATACCTGTTGTGGAAATGAAATTGGAGGATATTGAGAGTTACATAGTTAAAAAGGTAAAAAGGGAATCACTTGAGCAAGTTTAAGAGCTGGAATCCAAGCAGATGAAAGTACTGACTCAGAAGATGTCCAAGATGGAGGAGTTGATGAGAAGACAGGGCACTGGATACTCATTTGATTTTGATGTTATATGCAATTTAAGGAGGATAAGTTGCCTGGTAAGTTTAAGATGCCACAATTGCAGAAGTTTGATGGTACTAGAGACCCAAGGATTCACTTTAGTCAATACACAACTACTGTGAGCACCACTAAGGCTCCTTTGTCTGTGGTTACTATTTATGCTATCCTTGAAGGGTATGGCTGTCAATTGGTATCATGGGTTGGAGAAGTTTATCTGAGCAAACTGGAGGGAAATGTGTACTGCTTTTCTGAAGCAATATGACCATAACACTAGGCTCGAAGTGTCCGTCAAGGATCTAAAATTGACCAAGCAGAAGCCTAATGAATCATTTTCAAATTTTCTGACCAGGTTCATGAATAAGGTAGGATTAATGAAGAACAAACTGGCTGAAAAGGATAAAGTTAGGATGATAGTTTGAAATATATCACCCAATCTGGTTGAGAGGTTATAGATGATGAACCCCAAAACATTTGTAGACCTTTATACTGATAGGTTGCAAGCTGAAGAGATTAAAAGCAAGAAGAAAAAGATCACTAGAAGCACCAGAGTGAGAAATTACCCAACTGAGGGCATACAACAAGGAAATTCTAGTCTGGTTGTAGGAGTCCATGCTATTCAACAACCTAAGAAATTCTCAAATTTTAACCAACTCTTATCTAAAGTCCTGGACCAATTTATCAAAAAAGGCCTCCTTAAACCTTTAACCCCGTTTAGATCACTAAACCCAAATCTCCTTCGCTTTGACCCAAACAGTTACTGTAAATTTCATCAAGTTGTTAGCCATTTCACTGACTTTTGCATGCGCCTTAAACATGAAATTCAAAACCTCATAGACTTTGAAAAAATCACAGATCCCAAGAAATCCAATCCAAACCCAAACACCAAAAATAACCCATTCTCAAATTACTGAAACCACCCCCAACTACCATGATGATCAACTTAGGAGTTAGTGAGGAAGAAGTGCTTAAATCCTTTGAGGATATAAACCTTAAAACTAATGAGAAAACCCCTAATTCCCCCAAAGATGAGGAGAGAATAGAAGACTTATTGGGACAACCTTTAGGTAAATTTAATTATAATGTGTGTTATTCCAAACCACCTTCTTTCAATAAACCCATTGAGTTGATCACTCCTATATGATGGGGTGATGAATTTGATGATAAGAATATGCTGGATAAGAGAGAGAAATGCTTGCTTAAGGTATGGAAAGAAGGATCAAACCATTTAGGTTATAGACATTTGGTACAACTCTGATGAAAAAGGCACTGAAGGCTACAATGTATGGGTTGATAATCCAGAAGTCAGTCATGTCACTAGAAATGGTAAGGGTTATAAACTAATGGAGAAGACCACAGAGAGGGAGGAGTTTGATGAAAGAGAAGACTCAAATGAACATGATAATGACTTGATCTTTGAACAACTTAAGAAGGCAAAAGAAAATGTGAGCATTTAGGAGCTTTTGATGCATTTAAGTAGCCATAAGAAAGCTATGGTTAAGGCTTTAGCCAAGATGAACATTGACACCACTACAACTCATGAAGCAATGGTGGCCAAGGTTATTAAGAAGAAGCATGGTGTTATAATCTTTTCTGATGAGGATTTACATATGAAAGGGAGGAATCATAATAAAGCTTTGTTCATCCTAGCTGAAGTAAGAGGGAAGAAGACTAATTATATGATGGTAGATGATGGGTCACCAATTAATGTTTGCTCGCTACAGATTTTGCCTAATCTAAGGGTGAAGGTGGAGGATTTAACAAAATTTGACATTATAATCAAAGCTTACGATGACAACACAATAAATGTAGAAGGAACACTTATGGCTCCTGTAAAGATCGAACCTATAGAGGCAATTATGGAGTTCACTGTGCTAGATATCCCTGCCACTTATGCTTTACTTTTGGGTAGGCCCTGGTATCATACTTTAGGAGGAGTGCCTTTAACTGTGCACCAAAAGGTGAAATTCCTATTGGATGGAGAAGTTGTGACTTTAGATGCTAGTGGGTAAGACTGTATTTGCAGTTATGGATGGTCAGAAGTGATATGTAAATTATTTATGTATCTTAGAGATGAATTTTAATAAGTTTTAAATAGATAGTAACTTAATTAATATTGTTTTTTGGTACAATTAGGATATTAGAATAGTTCAGGGATTATTTATACTTTTTAGTTTATTATTATGCTTTTGGTGGAATTTTACTAATTTATTGCTTTTATCTTTTAGTGGGCCCTGAACTTTAACTTTGATGGGCTAAAGAACAAGGGATTTTGGTTAGACGGGAAGAAGGAAGAAAGCTAAGCCTAAGTCCAAGCCATGAAAGCCTCAAAATTCTGAAGAACATGTCACGACTTGCACAAGAATTTTGCACGACTTGCACGATACTGTGTCAAGTGTATCTGAGAAGTAATGAATGGCACGACATGGCAACACTCCCGTGAACCCAAGCCATATAATAAAGTTTAAGTGCATAGTTTGCCCGAAGCCATGATGAGAAGTCGTGCCCTTCTCAGACTTAATTTTGTGTTTGTTTTGGTTTTAAGTCACCATCGTGACACCAAGCCATGTCATGAAGATTGTTCTCGATTCCATTTATTTTAAGGAATTAGATGATCTCAAGGACTTCTTAACTACCCTAAGTCATATAAAAGGAAAATAATATATCTAGGGTTAGGGAGAGAAGGGGGAAGAACAATGAGAGACATTAAGATATTGAAGCAGTGGATAATTCCCAAGAAATTGAGCTCACTACTTTTCAATGTTATTTAGCCTTTTCTTGTTTTCTTTTATTATTCATGGATTTTGTCTTAGCTATGAGTGGCTAGTTTTATTTACAAAGTCTCGGTTAGAAGTAGTTATTCCATGACATGATTTGAATACTTATTCTTAATTATAATTGATTTGGTTTTCAGTTAATTCTTTGTGTTTCAATAATTGTCTTATGATTCATTCTAGGCCTGTTTGAGTTGCATATTTATGGATAATTTCACTAATGAAAGTTAAGGAAAATTGTTAGCTTAGGGCATAAAGAAGTTAGACCACTCAGCCACAAGAGTAGGCAAGCTCTCTGGGGAGTCACGACTGTAAAGATACAGTGGTAAATAATTGCTAAAGAACTTAATGAGTTTGGATTAGAATTGTAATCACAATAGTAGGTTAAATCTTAATCTTTGCATGCTTAATTGAACTCGAGAGAGGATTTAGGTAAATTAAAGCAATTACCCTTAACTGAATTCTAGGTTAATTAAATTAATATTATATTCATGATTTGATTGGAATAGTGAAACTAGATTTAGACTCTATGTTTGCAATTAATTGATTTTACTTCTCAAAGCTATTAGTCATTTTTTGTCTTTTACCCAATTTATTAAATTGATTTGCTAGCTAACATAATAAGTAAGAATTGTTGGTAATCAATAACCAACCCCTATGGGAATGATAATCCTTTACACTGCAACCATAACCGTGTGCTTATGGGTATTTAAAACACATAAGAAATAGGTAGTCACACCTCCTAGTTTTCAAATATCTATGATTTCTGATGGAATTGAGATGGATCCAAAGGTTATAAGTGTAATATCCCGTGTTTTTAAATATTTTTACACTGTACCAGGATATACAGTGTTAATAATTTTCATATGTATATTATATGATATTTTCACGAGTTGATATGTATTTAAAACCTATTTTAAATACTGTGTTTTATTTACAGTGCTTTACGTAAAATTTTCCCGAGACTTTCATTTTCAGGGAAATTTTCACGTAAATAATTTATTATTAATTATTTTAAATATATTTTCGGACTTGCATGAACTCATGCGTATTTTTAAATTACTAAATAAAGACTATGTGTGTGAATATTTATTTAATTAGGGTTTAATATATATTACCCTAATATTTTATTATTTGTTTATTTATTTATTGTTATTTAATTATTTTATTTATTATTAAATTATTAAAATTATTTTTATTATTATTATTTTTCTTTTTTCTTTCTTTTTCTTTTTTTCTTTTTTTTTTTCTTTTTCTTTTCTTTTTCTTTCCTTTCTTTTTTCCTTTTCTTCTTCTTCTCCTTCTTCTTCCCGTGCGCCCGACTTCCTTCCCTCCCGCTGCAACTCCGGTCACCTACCGTCGGTGTGCCTCCCGGCTTGCCACCGTCGTTCCCAGCCATCCCCCGCCGCCAGCAGCCTCCTTCTCCGGCGCCGGCAGCTCCTTTTTCTTCCTTTGGCCGAAACTTCTTCCCTTCGTCGTTTCTCCCATTTTCGGCCACCGTTTTTGACATCGCTGATCTCTTTCTTCTCCTTGAGCTCCGTTGAGTGTGATTCTAGCTTTGGTTTGAGCTAAAATGGTCTAGAATTGCTTAGGTTTCAAATTTTCAATTTCAGTCACATTAGGGTTTTTGATTTTTTTGAGCTTCGAATCGATTGATTAATGAAAACTCCCTTCAAGAATGTTGATCCTAGTAGCTCAATATACATTTATGAATTTTTGTGGAATTTTTGGAGATTTTTTGGATTTTTGGGTATTTTTGAATATTTTAATATTATTTTCTAATTTTCGGAAATTAATTATTTAAATTATGAAATTGTGGTTTATGGTTAAATTAGGTGTTGAAATGAATTATAGGAATTTATTTGGAATTTTTATGAATTTCTAAGTATTTATTTTGAATTATTGAAGTTTATGGAATTTTGGAAAATTAGGGTTAATTGTGTTTTTATTTGAAATTAATTGGATAATTGGGTTTAATTATTGATATTATTGATAAATATGTTGAGAAAATTAATTTTGGATAATTTTATAATTTTTGGTGAATTTTTGAAGTAATTTAAGTATATTTATATATATAGGGGTATTTTGGTAATTTTACCCTAAATTGTCTAAAAATGTAATTTAATTGGTTTTAATAGTTATTTAAGGTATAAAAAATGATTTCTACAAATTATTTGGTATTTTTAACTAATTAAAACTATTTTTCGTGAATTATTTTCAATTATATATATAATATACGATTTTTCTAATAAAATGAGTTTTATCGGTTTTTATTGTGTTTAAAGGTTGATTATGTAATTTCTACCTATAAAATGTATTTTTAGGTTTTAAGGGTATTTTTGGTATTTCAGAATTGTTCTGTGTTTGTGGACCCCGGTCGATAGATTGTAGTCTGGAGTCCGACCGAGGGGTTGTGAATGAGATGTGGTGTTTGTTTTTCGAAGTGTGTTTCTTTGCAGGGTCGGCTCTACTCTTTTGAGTAGAGAGATGTCTGTTTTACAGGGGAGGTTCTGTCGAATTTTCGATAGAATTCTCGTAAAACATGATATCCAGTCGAACCCTAATTCTGTTCCTGTATTTAATATTCTAGATCGAATTCTAGGATTTCTGTTAGGTTTATTCTAATGTCTGTCGTTATTGCTTGTTAGTTGCACCGAGACCGAGGGCTAGTGGACCAGGCCCATCGGACTCGTCTCATGGAGCGCACTAGGTGAGTTACTATACTATATATATATATGCTTAGGACGCATGATTTAGAAATGCATGTTTTATGTTGATTAAATATGCATAAATAATTTGATTATTTCTTAAGTTTATATTAAGTATATTTTTGGTATATAATAAATTATATACATGTTTTGTTAATAAAATATATTTAAAATGTTTTTAAATATATTTTTAGTTTAATTTATGATTTGACTGGATTTATTTGGCGTATATATACTCGAAATATACCTGGTTTACTTTTGGTATATTTCTGGTATATATATGGGTTATATTGTTATTTCATTTACATTCATGCATCATTTATTTTTGTGAATGAATGTTTTACATTATTAATGAAGAAGGATATCAATAGAACGTGCTACCTAGTGGGCAGCACTAGAACCGAGTACGTACCGGTACGCCTATAGCTTTAGGCTATGTTACTAACTATTTATGGATATTGGTTTGATATGATTATTTGATATGTGAGATGTGGTTTGGGTGTGATTGCTGGAGCTCGGTTGACCAAGTGTCTCGGGGCCAATCACACTGGCAGTTAGATTGTTGGAGCTCGGTTGACTTAGTGTCTCGGGGCTAGTCTACTGTCTAAATGGATTAAGTGGATATATCTGGAATAAGTGAGCCTGTATGGCTAGAGTGTTGTCTAACACTATTTCTGAGGTTGCGATATTCTAGGTTCTATGTGATCCTTCATAAAAGATGATTTTTAATGAAAATATATAAAATGATTTTTATTGCATCTATGTGTAATTGCCTGTATATATATTAGATATATATATATACTGTTGACTGTATGCATTATCATTTAGTGCGTATGTATATATATTATAGTAATTCACTCAGTGAGGTCTGACTCCCCTCCGTTGATTATTTTTCAGGAGAGTCAACTTCTTCAGACCTCAGTAGCAGGTCAATACGCCGGATTTCTTCTGCCCCGGCTTCTTTGTGTAAATCATTTACTTGAGTCTTATTTTATAATCTAGATACTACAGTAGTTGTGAATTAAAGTATTGGATTTCATGTATTTCATTTAAAGAGATGTATTATATTGAAACTGGATTTGTACTGAAAGATTATATATATATAAGATGAGATTTGATTTAAATCCAATGATGAAAATGATATTGTGATATTTAAGATTTTTATTTCCGCTGCATATATATATTATGGTTATTGTTACTATTGCATGTTTTATTTTATTTTTAGGCTTGCTACGGGTTTCGGATTCGAAAGAATTCCCGTTCCCTAGCGTCGGTCATGGCCCCTGTTTTGGGTCATGACAATAAGCATGATCGAGAAGATGAATTATCGACCCAGACAAGGACTGGGAAAGAATAAGCAAGGAAGTTCAGAGTTCTTGGATTTCAAAGGACAAAATGATACCAGAGGATTGGGCTATACAGGAGTTAGGCTTGGCAGTAAAGGAGCTTGGGCTTGGTAGTAAAGGAGCTAGATGAAGGATTTTTTATGAGAATAACTTCTCAAAGAATATGGAACCACTACAGGATAACTTTGTCAAAGAAAGGAAAAAGAAGTTCTACCTGGATGAAAAGGAGCCTATCCAAATAGTTGGAGTGAAAGTTCCTAGGTTTGAAATCTTTAAAAAGTAGATAGTTGAGGGTCTGGTGGAAGACAACAAAGATAAGGTGATGGAGAAAGTTGCTGAGAAGATGGGGACTCAAGCAATTGAAGAGTTACTTTGTCTACCACCTAACGAAGAACCACCACAGGATTTAGCTAGCATTATTACTAATAGTTTTAAGGATATTTTTAATAAAGAAATTGATGTAATAACGTCAAGTCTATTTGAGGATGAACATTATTTTTTCTGTGATCAATGATACAAACTTTGGTTTTGCTTACGTGTGTGATGTTAATTCTGATGGTCTTATGCACTTTAATAATGATCAATCATGCATATTTAACATTAATTATATTCAATTAGATTCATTAAATATGGGCATAAATGAACAACCAAAGCATATTTCTATATCACATGATTTAACTCCTGAAGAGAGGAAAAAATTAAAGAGAATATTAATAAAAAGAAAGGTAGTATTCGCTTGGTCCTATAAGGACATGCCAAGTCTAGATAAAGAAATTATAGAGCATCGTATTTTGATATATCCAGAGGCTAAACCCATTAAGCAAAAACTTCATAGGTTAATGCCAGAGTAGGTAGAAAAGATAAGGGAAGAAATCGCTAAGCAAATCCAAGCTAATTTCCTAGAAGTGGTAGAATATCCTTAATGGTTGGCTAACATTGTACCTATTCCTATAAAAGATGGAAAAGTTTGAATATGTGTAGATTTCAAGGATCTAAATAAAGCATTCCTGAAGGATGATTTTCCTTTACCCCACATTGATGTGATTACTAATAGCGCATCATCTAGTGTAATGTACTCTTTCATGGAAGGGTTTTTAAGTTATAATCAAATAACAATGGCAGTCATGGATAAGATCAAGACCGCTTTTATCATGGAATAGGGGATATACTATTATAAAGTGACACCATTCAGATTAAAGAATGTAGGAGCAACCTATCAAAGGGCAACAATAACTCTATTCCATGATATGATGCACAAAGAAATGGAAGTGTACATTGATGATATGATGGTCAAATTAGGAACTAGGGAAGGACATTTTGAGGCTTTAGGCAAGTTTTTGGTAAGAATAGAAAGATACAATTTGAGGCTTAATCCAAAGAAATGTATCTTTGGGGTCACTTTGAGAAAGTTGTTAAGGCATATAATCAGCAATAGGGGAATAAAAATCTATCTAGACAAGATTAAAGCCATTCAGGATATGCCAACACCAAGAACAGAAAAGGAAGTATGAGGATTTATTGGAAAGCTACAGTACATTAGCAGGTTTATTGCGAAACTCACCATGGTTTGCGATCCAATTCTCAAGATCTTGAGGAAGAATCAGCCCGTGGAATGGAACAAAGAATGGCAAAAAGCCTTTCATAAAATTAAAGAATACCTTACTAATCAGCCTGTGTTAAGGCCACCAAGATAAGGTAAACTCTTAATTTTATATTTAGCTTCAGAGGAAAAAACAATAGGGGCAACGCTAGCATAAGAAGGATCAGAAGGGGTGGAGTACGCAGTGTATCATCTTAGTTAGAAGTTCTTACCATATGAAGAGAAATATGATCTTCTGGTGAAGACATGTTTGATTATGATATGGGCCACAAGGAAGCTAAGGCATTATTTTTAGTCCTACAATGTACAAGCAGTTTCAAAGATAGATCCTTTAAGGTACTTGTTTTAGGCACCAACCTTAACTGGAAAGATGTCATGATGGTTGGTACTTATAACTGAGTTTGATATTGAGTATATTAATACTAAGGTAATTAAAGGAAGAGCAGTGGCAAAATTCCTGGCACAGAATGCAGTTGAAGGAAATGAGCAATGGAATTTAGAGTTTCTAGATGAGAACTTAGCAGTAATAGAGTGATATGAATGGAAGCTTTATTTTGATGGGGCTGTAAATAATAAAGGAGCAAGGCTAGAGTGATTCTTGTCACACCAGGTGGAGAAACCATCCCAATGGCTAAGAAATTGGACTTCAAGGTTACGAACAATATGGCTGAGTACGAGGCATGCATCTATGGGCTAGAAGCAGCACTAGCAGTAGGAGCTAAAGACCTACTATTTTATAGAGATTCCATATTAGTCATTAGCCAAGCTAATGAGGAATGAGAAGTAAAAGAAGAGAGGTTGAAACCTTACATCCGTTATTTGAAGAAGCTAATGAGAAATTTCACTAAATGTCTCGTCATGCATTTACCAAGAGATAAGAATCAAATGGTGGATGCTTTGGTAACGCTCTCTTCAATATGGGATAAACTGATAGGGTTGATGATGAAGCCTTTAGTGATAATGAAAAAGAAAGCTCCATGTTATGGTGAAGAATTAATTATGAGTATTCAGATAGGCCTAGAAGAAAAGCCATGTTTTATAACATCTAGAGATTCATCGAAGAAAGGAAATACCTAGATAAGGTAACTTCCAAAGAAAGATATGCCATTCATGTTCTTGCATGTCATTATGCAAGTCATAATAGGGTATTATACAGAATAATGCCGGATGGAATACAGCTGAGATGTCTCAAGAAGGGTGAAGCAGAACAGGCAATGAGAGAAATTCATGCAGGGGTTTATGGATCTTTTATGAATGGGATGATTCTGATGAAGAATATAATTCGATAGGGGTACTATTGGATGAGCATGGAAAGAGACTATATCCAGATAGTGAGATAATGTCATCAATGCCATATACATGGAAACCTTAATCATCTTCCTCCTACAATGCTAAACAGTCTAACATCTCTATGGCCCTTTGCAGCATAGGGGATAGATATAATAGGGGAGATAAGACCAACTACCTCGAATGGGCATAAATATGTAGTGGTGGCAATCGACTATTTCTCTAGATGGATAGAAGAAAAATCTTTCAGTACTTTGAAAGCTAGACATATAGCAAGATTCATTGAGAAGAATCTCATTTGCAAGTACGAGATCCTGCATCATATTATGAGGGACAATGGTGTTTAGTTTCAGGTAGATTCAACTGAATTGTTATAAAGATACAAGATTGAGCATCATAGATCCTTACCTTATCAACCTCAAGCTAATGGTGCAATTGAAGCAGCTAATAAGAATATACAAAGAATCCTCTCCTAGATGGTGAAAATGCATAAAGATTGGTCCTAGTATCTTCCTTTTACTTTATGGGGATATAGAACTACAATGCGTACTGCTATAGGACAGACACCGTTCTCATTAGTATATGGTTATGAAGCAGTTTTTCCCTTAAAGATGAAAATTAAATCTTTAAGGGTTGTTATGAAAACGAAAGTCCCTGAGAGTGAATGGATGCAAAAGAGATATGACCACCTTATATCTTTAGATGAGAAAAGGATTAAGGCTCTATTTCATACTCAGATTTATCAGAGAAGGATAGCAAGAGCCTTTAATAAGAAGGTTAAATCCAGAAAGATAAAGGTTAGAGATATGGTGCTAAAATAGTCAAGGGCAATGGTGTTTGATCCAAGAGGAAAATTCAGACCAAATTAGGAATGACTGTATTTAATCAAGACAATCTTACCTAAGGGAGCTACAAAGATATTAGATTTAGAAGGGAATGAGTTCACTAAGTCAATCAACTAAATCACCTCAAGAAATACTACCTTAAAAAAAAAGTCTGCTGGCTAGAAAATCTGAAAAGGCTAGTCAAGCAACAATTAGGACATTCTCGCTACTTAAAAAACTCGTAAAGGGCTGACAGGCAAAAATTAGGGAATAAGGTAAAAGAAGTGATCCCTCTGATCAGAAAACTTGCAAAGGGCTAATCAGACAGAAATTAGGGTAATAAAAGTGAGAGAAAATGTTCAGTTAGAAAATTCAAAAGGACTAGCTGATAATATGAGTTATGTCATGTGATGTAATAAATGTACTCATTTTGGCCCTAATTGATGAATAAAATTGAAATGAAATTTTTGTTTGAATATTGCATATTGTATCTTTATTATAAAGCATAAAGACTTAAAGGAAAAATAAAACATGAGAGCCTAAAAGACCAAACTTATAAGATCACTATACTATTTTTGTTTTTGTTTCTTCTTTTATGACTCATCTAGCAATACTTGAGTGCCTTTGTACTTAGTAAATCTTGGTGGTTCTGTAGCTTGCATGCTAACCCAAGCCTTGTAATTGTCATCAGTAGTCATAGTAGCATCCAAATGCATGTTTTGCTCTAATGATCTATGAGGCCACAGGTTCTTCATTTTGTCTAAGAAATCTTACCTCAGAGGAAAGCCTTCAAAGCTAGGTATAACAGTCACAATAAATTATGGATGACCGTACTGGCGGTAAAGGCGTGATAGGGAAAAGAAGGTCGAAAAGTGTAACCTAGGAATAGGAACACATTGGTCATATAGGTTAATGGTCACAAACTTCAACTTCCACTAAGGACAGATCCATGTAATCTCAGTATCAATAATACCTTTCATCTAATTAGTCCATTGACCTATAGTATGCTTGCCCTTCACCTTCAACGGATGAGACTGTAAATGATGAGGTTGATAAATCAAGGCATTGGTAGGGGGATTAAGTAGACTCAATTTCTTCTGTAGCTAAATATAAAAAAAAAGGTTGTATACCTGAAGGAGTAGCAAACTACCTAAGAATCGATTTTAAACCTTGAAATTATCTAACCCAATAATAATTTCAACAAGTATGACAGGCACAGGGTTAGCTCTAACTTCTATTTATTTTAGGATACTGACAATTGTTATGTTAACATCTCTATCAGAAGCCATTAGCAAAACTGGGCATATAAGTAAAAAGAGATAGTCCTAATCCAGGCCATATTATTCTTATCCCTAGTCCCACAAGAAGCAATCAGAGAAGAAAGATTGACAGTCCTAGGGTTATGTACATATATATAGATGTTACTTGAGGGCATATCAAAGAATGTCACTAATTTACCAGGAAACTGCATCTCAAGATTAGGAAGAGCAATCACAATAATTGAGTCTAACGAACAGCCAAGGATAGTAGCAAACTCCTCGATTAATGGACACAACTCTTGTCCATTAAATCTAAATACATGGTCTTTGATGTCCCAGAAGGTGGCAGCCGCATGAAGAAAATTATGGTCTATTTTTAGATGCTGAAGGGATTTCAAAGATTTGATATGATAGGGCAGCAGTTTATTCCAATCATCCCTGTTAAGGTTCTTGAGAAACCTCTTCATCGAACTAAGGGTGACTTGTGTTGTGATTGAGTAAATGAAAGATAGGAATGGGTGACTACCCTTTGACAAGCTATTTATATAGGCATAAAGATTCAATCTGGATGGGATTTTTAATCTAGATGGATTGGGATTTTATGTGTATGGATCAAACATAAATTAAAAATCGAAATGGAAAAGGGGCGAAGAGCAAAAGTCAAATTTCTGATAAAAAATCTATAATCCCAATTGGATTTCCAAGATTTCTGACAAAAAAAAAAGGAGAAAAGATTCATTAAATTCTAGGTTTGATCCAAAACAATCCATAATCCATTTAGAAAAGGGAGAATAGTTCATAAAAAAAAGGAAAATACTGTCATGAAAGCACAAGTCCTAAAGATGAAAGATCAATCATCCTGAGCTCCAGTGTCTACCCAAGGACTCCATCCTCTAGTAAGATCGTCGCTCTAATATGGGGGCATAAAAGTCTTAACAACATAACCATCAAAGCTAAGACCAACAAGCTATCTGCGAAGCCTTTCATTCTCATGCTCTAGATCTTTAGCATAACTCTGTCGCATTAAGAATAGTTAAAATCATGCATACATTTGTATACTTATTGTAAATACTAACCCTCCAACTATTTGTGATATATATAGTAAATAATCTCTAGGATGAGGTGAGTCTATATAAATACCCTGCCTATGTTCAAGGGATCTGTAAATTGACATATACTAATTCAATAATAAATGTCAGTTTATACAGGATTGGAAATGCAAAAATACACTTACATGTGAAGTATAAAAAGGAGAAAAACTAAGAATATGAATCGTATCAAGGTACATATGCTGCTTAACGGAAGTCTGCACCACAGGAGCCTAATAGTATATAGACCTATCAAACAGGGGAATATCGCCTAAAATGGTACTCAAAAAAGTATCACCTCGAGCAGCTCTACTATGCTGAGTAGGCTCAACCTCCTACTCAACCCTCTTAGTATCACCCTCAGTCTCCTCCTCTATAATAACATCAGTAGCATCTTTAACCTACACAGAAAATAAATATCATCCACAACTATGAAGGAGAATGAACTAAAATAGTGATAAGGAGGAATGGTAATGGAAAGCATACCTCAGCTGGATCTGTGGGAACCTGCTCTAGGAGATTCTCTCTAATATACTCCTGATAGTGGCGAGAATGCTCGAGCAGTGTCAAAGTGTCATATCCCTCAAGGGCTGCTCTAAGCTTAAGACCAGTTAAGCTATAACTCCTCAACATGGAAGAGGGAATAGAAAAAGGAACATGCCTCATAGAAGGTCCTATATGCCAATGATAAACATGCTCACTTAGATACTATATTAGGCAACCATAACTAGGAAGTAAAATCCTTATAGTCTCAATCCTCATAACAGCAGTCATGAAACTGTATCACTGGATGTCTTTAGTACCTACTAGCCAATATGAACTGACCTATAAATTCATTCAAATAAATTTTATTTAACTTTTATAACTGATTAAATGCTAATAGTTAAATTTATCTTACCAAGTCCCACTCTTAAGAGTTTAGCTAGTCCCGATAAGTTTGTAAGTCATACTTGACACTAACAAGATGAGAAGATCCCATCTCTATATCAATGGAAGACTCTTATTAGAGCTAATAGCACTAAAGCTTAATGCCCTAGATCTAAAAGGAAAAGATAGTTGAAATGAAAAAGAGTTGTAAAAAAAAATTAAAAAGAAAGTAGAAGATACAAAGGAGGCATACATGTAAAACATGCTAGAAGCCACACATCATCATAACACCTCTATAGATAGTATCCAATCTATAATAGAGATAGGTAAAAATTATAGATCCCTAATCGAAAGTAGCGACTTTAGCAAGATCCTAAAGGGGACCAAGAAGTGTAATGCTAACCTCATGACCAATCTTACAAAAGAGGGTAGTGCCTAGCAGCATCAATAAGAAGCATCTCGCCTTCTAAAGAATCTGGTGAGATGTGGTAGTAGGTAATCTTTGAAACCTTGAATAAGAGAAGAAAGAAGCACGTTCTTTTGATTCTTCCATGTCAAAGCAAACCCGAGCAAGTTGTGAACATAATGACTCCTTACATCCTTAGAAAGAGTGTAGTAGTAGATATCAAAAAGAGCCGAGGTGCCCTCAAAAGTGATCCCAGTGATAGCAGAGAAGCTCACGAGAGAAATAGTCAGCTCAGCAACTTGCGTATGGAAGGTGTGAGTAGTATCCATCCACCTCTTGACAAGAGCAAAAAAATGAATAGTGATTTGACATACCTTAAGCATTCGATAGAGCAGCAATGAAGTGTCGGAAGCCAGATGCCAAAATGTGTTATACTACCTCTCCGGATAAATCATGAAGAGTTCTCGAGCTAAATTAAAGTAACCCGAGAATTTCAGTGGTTTCTGAATAAAATTTAGAAAATGACAAGATTTCCTTCCTTACTAAGTTTTAATTTTTGTTTATTTTCATTTCTATCTTTAAAAAAAAAAAGAGATCGGAAGATGGGATTTCCAATCAAAAATCTAGAATTTCAATCAGATTTCTTGATTTTCAATCGGAAATCCAGATTTCTAATTAATATTTCTAGATTTCTAATCTAAAATCCAAAAAATTTTATCTAAAATTCAGATTTTTGATAAAAAATTTGACAAAATTCTATTAGTCCTCTGACATTTTAAAACTAATTTTGTAAAATTTTGCTTCAAAATTGACAATTTCATGTAATTTTGTATGAGAAATGTTCTATAATTGCATGCATAAATATGTTAATGTATTAACAGGAATAAATTTTTTATAGAATTAAAGATAGAAGAGAAATTTACCTCATCTCCAGTCTGTGAGCATATATGGAGTTGCAAGCAAGTCAAAAGGAGCACCTCTTCCCTTTTATTGAGCCTCAAACTATTTTAAAGGAACTGTAGTTGAGATATAACTGGATCTTATTATCTGGAGTTGCTCCCACGTAGTCTGCATTGTGGGTGAGCCATAGGATTAGAAGGATCTCAAATTAGAAGTTAGATGAAAAGATAATTGAAGAAACAAAATTTAAAAATCAAGAGAAAGGAAAAGAAAAACAAAGAAAAGAAAAGGATAGGAAATGAGAAATGAATCGAAAAAACACCAAATTTATATTAAAGTGTAAACATCCACTTTAGTCCATTAACTTCATTTGCATTTAAGTCCAGCACTTCTCTTACAATTTAGTCCTCAATTGGAATGCTACATAATTTGATAATTACTTGAATTATTAAATTGTTAGCATAAAAGAATCCAGACTATACGACTAAGTATAGTTAACATTGTATGACCGAATACAATGTACCTATTTCAAATCAGACTATATAACCGAGTATAATCAACATTGTATGACCGAGTACAATGTACCTATTTTAAATCAAATTATACGACCAAGTGTAGTCAATATTGTATGACCAAGTATAATGTACCTACTTTAATTCAGACTATACAACCGAGTGTAGGTGACATTGTACAACCGAGTGCAATGTTTCATTTTAATTCAGACTATATGATCGAGTGTAGTTGACATTGTACGACTGAGTACAATGTACCTATTTTAATTCAAATTATATGATCGAGTGTAGTTGACATTGTATGATCGAGTGCAATGTGTCATTTCAATTCAGATTATACGACCGAGTGTAATAGACATTGTAAGATCGAGTACAATGTACCTATTTTAATTCAGACTATATGACCGAGTGTAATCAACATTATATGACCAAGTGCAATGTGTCATTTTAATTCATATTATATGATCGAGTGTAGTTGACATTGTACGACCAAGTGCAATGTGTCATTTTAATTCAGACTATACGACCAAGTGTAGTCAATATTGTACGACCGAGTACAATGTACCTATTTCAATTCAGACTATATAATTGAGTGTAGTCGACATTGTACGATCGAGTGCAATGTGTCATTTTAATTCAGACTATACGATCGAGTGTAGTCGACATTGTACGACCAAGTGCAATGTATCATTTCAATTCAAACTATATGACCGAGTGTAGTCGACATTGTACGACCGAGTACAATGTGTTATTTCAATTTAGACTATACGTCTGAGTATAGTCGACATTATACGATCGAGTATAATGTATCTTTCCATTTAGACTATACGACTGAGTATAGTCGACATTGTACGACCGAGTACAATGCATCCTTCTAATTCATATTGTACAATCGAGTATAATCAACATTATATGACGGAATATAATGTTTCTATCCAAACCAACGCTATACATTTGAGTATAGTGTTTCCTTAGATATTTTGAGTTTATACTTAGTGTTATATGGAAATAAAAGCATTTATCGTGAACGGACAATCGCTTGCAAGCATAAACCTCAAGAAGCACAGGTAAGTACTCAAACTTTGTTCTTAAGAAATTGTGCGCTTATTTGCTTTGTCGTAATTTGTCAAGCAAACAGCAATACAGGGGGGCAACTGTAAACATCCAATTTCAGGATAATAAAATATGGATGTGACAAATGACTCCAATGATGAAAATGTTATAAGTAGGTCTTCAACACCTGAAGTTTGAAACCTCAAAAGTTTGAATATGTTTTCAAAAAGAGTTTCATTGGTTTTTTTAAAGACTTAATTGTAATACTTTTTAAGATCTAATTGAAAATTTTAATTTCTTTCAAGGGTTTTTTTATAATTAAAAAAATTAAAATTATATAATTTCTATTAGAATTATGTAATTTTGGTCAGAATTACATGTTTTCTGTCTGTTTTTTATTTTTTTTACAGAAAATAAAAATATTTTTTCCTAAGTTTTAATTGGTTAAAAAATTTTCTTAAATTTATTTTTAGGATTTATCTAATTCTTCAAGAAATAAAGTCCTTTTAAAATTGGAACTCTTTAGTATGTAGAACTTAGGTTTTTTTTTCAAGATTGTATTAATTCTTCTTTTTTATTATTCTCAGTAGTTCATTGTAATAGTCCCAATAGTGGGAATAATGAATTTTGATGTGTGTGCTTGTGTATTTTATTTTAATTAATCGGTTAGTAAAATTAGGATTTTTATTCGGTAATTAATTAAAATTAATGGTTATAAAAATCATTAGGTTGTTTAATTAAAATTGGATTAGATTTAAGTGGCTAGAATTAGAGTTGCTTGTTGATTATTTTGTTTTATTTGTTTCCATAAACTATTATCTTCTCTCTACTTTCTTTTGTTCTTCTTTTTTGTTATTTTGATTTTATTGAATTTTTATTACAATTTTATTCACTAATCATTATTTTATCCTTTTGTGATGGTGATTATTGAGGAGATTACATGATGATCATACTTGGAGAACCAAATCCATAGAGATCCATGAAATGTAATGGATGGAACCTTGTAGCTAGATGTAGTTTCTAGGTTTTTTTTAATTTAATTATCTTATTTTTATTTATTTTCAAGATTGTATTAATTCTTCTTTTTTATTATTCTCAGTAATTCATTGTAATAGCTCCAATAGTGGGAATAATGAATTTTGATGTGTGTGCTTGTGTATTTTATTTTAATTAATCGGTTAGTAAAATTAGGATTTTTATTCGGTAATTAATTAAAATTAATGGTTATAGAAATCATTAGGTTGTTTAATTAAAATTGGATTAGATTTAAGTGGTTAGAATTAGAGTTGCTTGTTGATTATTTTATTTTATTTGTTTACAGTCACTTTAATTAAATTATGGTTTTTAGAATAGATTTAATTAATTATTTTATTTTTTTTATATTCTTATAGTTTTTTGGGTTTGTTTGCTTCTATTTATGTGTTTTAGGTCATAGGCCCACATTTGGCTTTAACCCATTTAAATTTAGTTTTATTTTTTAAGTTTAATTAATGAATTCATCTTTAGGCCCATAATTAATTAAATTTAGGGTAAAGATAACTTATACCCATTTAGTTATTTAAACATATGTCCACCTAACTTAATTTAATTAATTTAGACTTAGCCCATTTAATTTAAGCTTTTTCATAATTTGTAAATTCAAGATCATTCTAGAATTAAAACATGTAAAATTAAGCCCATTAATTTAAATACTTTATAATTTGTAGATTTAGACCTATTTTTAAAATTAAAATAAATAAACTCAAGATCACTTAAATTAAAATTAAATAGGAATTAGGCCTCATTAGTCTTTAGGCTCACTTATAAATAAAAACATGTAAATTTAACTCATTTAATGAAAATCAATGGAGATTAGACTAACGTAGGCATTGTGATGAATGCATTGTTTACTTGTATATTTCATGATTAGTTTGCCTGGAGTTGATTTTTTTAGGATTTATATGAAATTGCATGTAAATAGAGGATAAAATAGTAATTCATAAAGTAATTCTAAACGCACACAAAACTGAAAGAAGTTGGTATTCCGTATTCAGAATCTCCTGATTGTGGTGTTGGCTTTTTTTTTTAGGGAATCAAGTACCACCATTTTCGACGTGTCCCAGTTATTATCCTAAGTGGTGACTCCTCATCTCCATACCATATTTTTATGACAGTGGTTAGTGTGTTATCTAGAGCCCTGAGCTCAAACAGTGTTGTGATTGCTAAGATCTTGAGCGCGCGCTAAACCCCGCTGTCTACATATATTATATAAATATTATAAGTATATGAAACTCAAAACAGTATCTATAACTCAAAATAGTATCTAAAATTTAAAATAGTACCTAAAAATTAAAAATGATATCTCAAACTCATAAATACAATATATTTTTCAAATATTATTTATATATGATACAATAAAAATAGTATATTTTCTGAATATTATTCTTATCCAAAACTCAAAACAGTATTTAAAACTCAAAACAGTATCAGAAACTCTAAACAATATCTAAAACTCAAAACAGTATCTGAAAATTAAAAATGATGTCTCAAACTCATAAATACAGTATATTTTCTGAATATCATTCATATATGATACAATTAAAAATAGTATATTTTCTTAATATTATTCGTATCTGAAACTCAAAATAGTATTTGAGACTTAAAACAACATTGGAAACTCAAAACATTATCTGAAAATTTAAAACGGTATCTCAAATTCGTAAATACAATAAAAAATTTCAACTATAATTGTATTTAATTCAATTAATTTGAATTCAAGTGCCCATCCTTTTTCAAATACATGAAATTTGAAATATTTTTCATTTATTTTCTATTTTATTATTTGTATATTTTAGTTTATCTTCCTTTATAAAATAAATAAAATAATATCAGCCTAATAAATATATATATAAATATACAAATTTATATTTCAAAATATTTCTCTAGAATATCTTAAATTTTAATTCTTTATTAAAACTAATATAAGTTGTGTAATTTAAATATGTTAATTATAATATCCGAAATAGAGCATACCGCCCATATATATATATACCCAAAGCCAAAACTAAAAAAAAACTAAGAATAAAAAATTAAAAAAATAAGGAAAAATTTAAAATAAGCATAATAGGAAATAAGAAAAAAAGGAAAAAATAAATAAAAAAGAGAGAAAATAAAAAATAAATATAAGGATAAAATAAAAAATGAAAAAAATAAGGATAATACAGAATAAGAAAAAATAATAAAAAATAAAAAGAAAGAAAATTAAAAATTAAAATAAGGATAACAAGAAATATGAAAAAATAAAAAATGATAAAAAAATAAGGAATGAAAATGAAAAAAGAAAATAAAAAAGAGACAAAATTTAAAAATAAATATAAGGATAAAATAAAAAATAAAAAATAAAGATAACAGAGAATAAAAAAAATAAAGAAAAAATAAAATAAGAAAAAAACCAGAAGTGAAAAATAAGGAGAAACAATAAACGAAGAAAAAAGAAAAGTAAAAAATGGGAAGGACAAAAGAAAACAAAAAGCAGATAGAAAAAATAAAAAACCAATTAAGAAAACTAAAAAAAAGAAGAATAGAAAAAAAAAAAAAGCAAAATGGGCACTTTTGAAAAAAATTAAAAATAAGACACATGTAAAAACTAAAAAGTGCACTCGTGTAATTTATACAAAAGATAGGGTAAGTGAGTGTAAATAATATAGAAATTATGTCTAATTCTATAAATTTCTCTTATTTAAATAATGACAATACATGTTTAATTGGTCAAATAGTTAGGTTCATTTATTAAATAATGAATTAAATCATGAAAGTTCATTATTTATCAACTATAAAATCATCACTTTTAATATTCTGATTTATTATTTTATATAGGTTAATCAATAAAAAAAAAAAAAACTATATGTTCATTAGACACAACATACAAGTCCATTAAATATACATTTCATGTTCATAAAAAAGAGTGAATACTGATCTTGGATTATTTTTTATCATTAAAGAACAACATTACATTATTCATAGTTTTTAATAGCAACAAAAACAATCCACTATACCAACAGAGCAATTCAAGTTAAAGCAACCTACTAAATGTTCCTTCCTATTGATAATCCACTTAAAAGACATAACAAAATATGAAGTGACAACATTTGAAGCAAAATCCTAACACAAAGCATGCCACTACTACCCTATTGCAAACAATCAGATCAGCTAGCAAATTGAAATTCTCTTAAGCCCCATGATAGTAACACTTTTAGCATGGATGGCACAAAGATTGGTATCTTCAAACAATCAAACGAGGTATTCTTCAGCTGCTTCTTGTAAAGCCAAAACAACATGGCTTTGGAAATGCAGATGAGTCTTGAAGTCCTAGGCAATTTCAAGAACAAGCCTTTGGAATAGTAGTTTCCTGATGAGGAGTTCATTGCCAACAAATGATCATGGTGTTGATGAACAAATTTGCTAATGATCATCAAGGTTGTCCATTGCCATAGTAGTGTTGAGGCATTCAGACATTGTAAAACCAAAGAAAAAGTGAAAAAGACGTTAAAAAACTAAAGCAAAATTTTTACCTACACTGAGTGTATTACACTCAATAGTGATATTTGTAATAAAGAGACATATATATTATTTTCAATAATTCGGTATAAATCATTTGATTTGTGTGTCATAAATTTTACCATAGAATATAAGATATAATATACTTGGTGTAGGTAAAAATCTTCTAAAACCAAAAGCTTAAAAAAACAAAAAAGACGTATTTAGCTTTTAATTCACACGTGTATGCACCCTGGTTCATGCACAGGGGTTGATGATATTACGTTGGACTAACCCTGGCCTTAATCGGAGGCTCTTTAGAACTAAATGTGAGAAGACATAATATGAGCCCAAGTTCATAAGCTGAAAAGACCCATCAAACTCAGCCCAGCCCGAGAGAGAACATAGCGAGCGAGCGAGCTAGGGTTTTTCGTTGTCTCTGTCTACGCTTTTATATTCCTGATTGTAGAAAACCCTATCTCTGGTCCCCTGCAGCCGAGAGAGATTGAGTACTGAGAGACAGAGAACCCTGTAAGTCCTCCCACTTCCTCGTTGTTTGGTTGCCCCGAAAATTTCCATCTCGAAAAGAAAATATTGCGTTTTTGCTGTGTTAGCTTAGTCTTGTATGATTATCACTTGTAAATTAACTAAATTTAATTGTCTATGTTTGAATCTGCTTAATTTTTTACTCTATCTTTTATTTTTATTTAAAAGATTTTCTGGGTATGTCCTGTTTTCCCATTTACTGCAATGTTAGGAAGTAATGTTTTGTATTGATCTTGGTTTTTTACATGTCAATTGATTGGTAGCTTACAGGTTTCAATTAATAAGAAGAGAATTTTTTTGTAAATAATGTTTATGTGGATTAATATGAATGAATTTGTAATGTGTTCTCAGTGTCTTCCTTGTTATTTTGCTACATTTTGCAGCAAATGTTTTGGAAGTTGAACTTTTAGTATTTTGTTTTTAAATTTACTCTCATGGCTTGTCAGGTGAGCTATGAAGCATAACAATGTTGTGCCTAACGGGCACTTTAAAAAGCACTGGCAAAACTATGTCAAGACATGGTTTAACCAGCCTGCTCGCAAGACAAGGAGACGTATTGGTGAGAAGCTGCTTCTTTTGTGCTGGCTTATTATTTTTTAAGTCAGGATCTGAATTTTGGTTAGCTGCTTGTATATATGCCTTCATAATCAGAGCCCGTGTCCTGACTTATTGGCTGATTTATGCCATTGTTGTGCTTTGTAACTATTATCAGCTCGCCAAAAGAAAGCTGTGAAGATCTTTCCTAGGCCCACAGCAGGACCTCTCCGTCCAATTGTTCATGGACAGACTCTGAAGTATAATATGAAACTGAGGGCTGGTAGAGGATTTACCCTTGAAGAGCTGAAGGTTTGTTCCCTGTCCTTGCAATATCTTAATTCAATAGATTTGTCCCGTGTTTTGATTTTATAATGTTATATATAACATAATAATGATTATATGCCTTGTGTTTTTTTACGATATTACTTAATTGTTGTTCTTATTGTGTCTTATGTGCTTTTGAAAGCAATTGCTGTCCTGCTCAGTTACAACTTGCCTGTTGCCACCATACAACTTGCATTGTGTTGTATCTTAGTTTTCATTATTTGCAACATTCTAAGGGGTTCTGAAGTGGGCTTAAATTTAACAGTTGTCACTAGAGGAGGCCGAATTATACTAATCGCTTGCATGAATCAGTTTATTATATCAGTGACATGGTTCTGAAGTGGAACTTTGGATGCATATATATACATATATTTTTCAATTATAAGTGAGTAGTGAAATGCAACTATTTTTTGTTCTCTCTAGATTATTGTAATTGAACTATCAGTTTTGCATTAGATCTGCCTTGATGTATTATCATTATAAACATCCAATTTCTTGCCAGGCGGCGGGTATTCCAAAGAAACTTGCCCCTACAATTGGAATTTCTGTTGATCATCGTAGGAAAAATCGTTCATTGGAGGGCTTACAAGCCAATGTTCAGAGATTGAAGACCTACAAGGCCAAATTGGTTGTCTTCCCAAGACGTGCTCGCAAATTCAAGGTAATTCATAAGTGCTTATGTTATGTTGTATCACATATTGGTTCTTGTCTGCCTGCTGAATCTAAAAAAGTTTGTATTTTTCTTGTCACAGGCTGGGGACTCTGCCCCTGAGGAGTTGGGAACAGCTACCCAAGTCCAGGGGCAATTTATGCCAATTGTGCGTGAGAAGCCATCAGTGGAGCTTGTGAAGGTCACCGAGGAGATGAAGTCATTCAAGGCCTATGACAAGCTGCGTGTAGAGAGGACGAACCAACGACACGTTGGGGCTAGAATGAAGAGGGCTGCAGAGGCTGAGAAAGAAGAGAAGAAGTAGTAACTGTAACGTTATCTATCAGCGTTTTAAAACTAATTTTAGACTGCCTTTTGCATTTCAGTTTATTGGAATTTCGCAAACCCTTAGTGCTAGTCCTCGTATTGCTCGTTTATGTTTTTTTTTCTTTTTTCTGATGATATATAATATGGTTGGACATGTTCATTTATGTTCTGGATATATTGTTGAGTTGAGTGTATTTTGGACTGAACTTCTGTTCATTCACTGGGTAGGAAAACATAAGGTGACGGATTATCCAATTTAATTGCCGAAGGTTTGTTGGCGGACCCTTGCCTCCACCTAAATAGAATAATTGGGAATGATTTATTTTCTAGTTTACTTCATTTACTTATACTATTCTGGATACGAGTTTTAATAGAATTAATGCTAAAAGAATAATAAATATGAGTTTTCATGCAATTGAAATCAATTGTATCATATTGGTTAAAATTATTATAAGAAATTGAAATTGAAATTGAAATTGAAAGTAAATTAGAATCACAAAAAGTAAAAAATTAGGACAAAATTACAAAAATGATAAAAGGTTTGAAGTTCTTAGATCAATGGGTCCAAAAGTTATCTGCTCTAATTATCAAGGGCGTAATCACCAAGCATTTCACTCAATTGTTGTGATTGTAATGTAGAGGGCTTAGTCACCAAGCATTTTCACTCAGTTGTGATTGTAATATGGAAATTAGTTATTGATACTATCTAGAAATAATATAAGGTAGGCCATATTTATTTTTTTGCAAAATTTGTATATGTAATGGAATCGTTGTAACTAACTGTAGCTGTAATTTTAGTGTCTTAAAGATTTAACAGTTTAATTTTAGTGCGATAAATAATCCTTTTCTAAGTACATTTAAATCCTGTAATTTTTTAATACAATTAAGTTCTACAAATTAATAAAAAACTAATTTTAACAGTTATTAATAAAAATAAAATTAATAATTTTAATATATATATATAACATAATTATAAAATTTTTAAAAGTTTTTGAATTTATTTTTTTTTTAATTTTCTTAAGTTTTTAAAAATTTTAAAATTAAGTGATATAAATTTTTTAAAAAAATGACCAAATTTATTAGTTAATCTAAATAAGGAATTGATAATTGACCTAAAATTTAATTTTTATGGTTAAATAAAAATTTTTAAATTTTTTTCATTAGTTTAAATTCTTAAACCTACACAATAATTGATGAATAAATTTTTTTTATTCAACTATTAAAATTAAATTTTAGGTCAATTGTCAATTTACTATTTATATTAACGAATAAATTTGGTCATTTTTTTTAAATTTATATCATTTAATTGTTAAAATTTTAAAAATTTAAGAAAAATTTAAAAATTATTTTATAGGTTTAGAAACTTTTAAAAGTTAATAATTAGGTTATACATATATTTCTGGAAAAAACTATTAATTTTATTTGTTAGTATCTATTAAAATTAGTTTTTTTATTAATTTATAAGACTTAATTGTACTAAAAAAAGTTATAGAATTTGATTGTACTCAATAAGGTCCAATATGTGCAGATTTTTAAACAAGAAGTTCCAATTTGAGATAAAAAAAAAAAAAAGGTCCAATGTGCTCCTAGGTCAAAAACTCAAGTTTCAAATTGGACACTTCCTCTAAAAATAAAACTATTTGATCCCTACAACACTAAAAATTATGTGTTTATAAAAAGGGAAAATGTACAAATTTGACCCTGATCTAGGCATCAAATGTGACATTGGATCTTAATTATATTTTTTTACATTTTGGACCTTAATTTTTGAAAATTTATGCAAATTGAATCCTTCTTTAAAGAATTGAGTCATTCTTTAAGAATTGTTACAATTAACTCCAAAAAATCAAAATCGAGTTTAACTTTAATGTTATTAATAAAAATTTGTTCAAATTGATGAAATTGGTTTCAAATATAAATTTATGAAGTTTTTAAATTTTATATATATAAAAATATATTTTGCTAATTTTTTAGAAATTTTGAAAAATTAAAATTCTTTTTCTATAAATAAATTTTTAAAAAAATTTATAATCAAATCATATACATTTAAATAAAAAAAAAAGAAACAAAATTTCCATGCACTCAATAATTTTTAAATATGTAAACAAATTTAAAATGTATATATATATATAACTTAACTGTAAAATTTTTTAAATTTCTAAGTCAATAAAAAATATTTTTTCACATATTCAAAATTTTTAAAAATTAAAAAATATATTCTTTAATGATCAAATTTTTAAAAACTTCATAAATATATATTTTAAAACCGATTTCATCAATTTGCATTATTATTCAAATTAATTTTTATTAATCAATATTAAAGTTAAACTTGATTTTGATTTTTTTAACTTAATTGTAACACTTCTTTAAAGAAGAGCTCAATTATTTGAATAAATGTTCAATTTATACGAATTTTCAAATATTAACGTCAAATATATATATATATATATATATATATATAATCCAATGTACTCATAGGTCAAAAACCCAAATTGTAAATTGGATCTTTCCCCTTAGTTTTATAAACACATAATTATATTATTTGGCTTATAACGTAGTGGGTACGTACAATATCTATTATTTTTTACCATAACAATCTGAAACTTTTTTTTTCATAACTTATTCATTTTTTATTCTTACTACTATTTTCAATTACAGGTCTTCTGCGGTAATAGATTTAAGCAAATTCAAAGTAAATCTATTTGATTCCCTTTGAAAATTATATGCAACCAAAGTCACACCGTTTTTTTTATGATTATTGTATTTTTTTTAGCTTGAATGCTTATTTGTAACATTATGCTAAATTTCATATAAATATAGTAAAAGTGACAAAATGTATAAATAAAATCCTACATAGATATAAATATAGTAAAAGTGAGAAATTTATAAATTAAATCCCAAATGTACATAGATTTTTTTTTTTATGTTTAAATTTATTCTAAATTTGATATAAATATTGCAAAAATATTAAATATGTAAATAAAATTCTAAATATGATGAAAAATCACCAATCTATAGATTAACAAACCTTTTTGATAGGAAAAAGTGAAAAAAAAAAAAACTAATTAACATACTTTTCGTAAATAAAATACCCATTTCATATTGATAAGGCAAATCAGTGAAGATTAGAGAAAGTTTTTTCGTAAATAAAATATACATTTAATCTTCATAAAGCAAATAAGTCAAAATGAGAGAAAGACGAAGTTGAAGATAAGCTGAATAATTTGTTAGACATGAGAGATGCATTGCAAAAAGCATTAAAACTTAAAACATTATAGCCACTCCTAGTTTGATCCACATATTATTATGATATATTTTCAGAGAATAAATAAATACCTTTACTAAAACAAATATTTTTAAGAAATTTTTTGCACTAATTTCTTTTTCCAAAATGAAACAAATTAAAGAACTATAAAACTTATATTTTTTTCGTAATAGTAAATAATATATTTACTGAAATTAAGACTATATTTATTTGAAATAATGAAATTGAAAAACAAATTGATTCAACCTTGTAAAATTATTTTGATAAATTTTTATTTTATTTTATAGCTAGTATATTATAGACGGAACTTAAATTCTTTTTCTCGTCATATCTCAATACTAAATTATAGTATCAAACAATTATTAATTTAGATAAATTTGCATTTCTTTTTATATTTCAAAATTGACAAAATATGGGGGTGCTCTTATATTTTATAATTTAACTTGTTATAAGAATTTAGTTTTCTCTAATATCTTAATTTTATTTTCTTTCAAAAAAAATTTTATTTATTTTATTCAAATTGAAAAAATTAACATCTATATAATCTATACTAATGTATGGAGTGTTGTTGTTTCAACTTTTAACTAAAAAACATTAATCATGTAAATTACATGTAGTTTTTTGTTTTATGTATATTTAAAAGGGAAAAAAAAAGTGCACATTATAACAATGTTAGAGATCTTTTAGCATTTCACGACAAATTTGCTTTTATTCATTCAAATATGCTGAATTGCATAGAGACATTTTATACAATTTGCATAATGAGTTAAAAACATAATGTATAATTCTAATCTATAGCTGACATGTGACATTTTATAAAGGTTAAACTCACAAAATCTCAGTTTTGGAATCTCACATATAAATCAAATTTCAATAATTGAAAGTTTATTTCAAAATTTTAAATAAAAGTATAGTGAATTATTGGGTGTTTATGGAGTTTTCTATTGACTAATATTAATATATGACAATGGATAATTATTTATGAACAAAAACAGTGTCATATATAATATTAATATATGATAATGGATATTTATTTAGTCCATTAATTTTTTTTAGCTTTGCTTTATTTTTAATATTATGCTAAATTTGATATAAATATACTAAAAATAATAAAATATATAAATAAAATCCCAAAGATAACTGAATTGTTATGTGGAATTTTATGCCGAATTGCAAAAAATTCTAAATTTGATATAAATTTTGCAAAAATATTGAATATATAAATGAAATTCTAAATATGATGATAAGGTAAAAAATAACTAATTAACATACTTTTACACAAGAAATACCCATTTCATCCTCATAAAGCCATCTAGCAAAATCAAATATAATAATCGAAACAGTGGAGATTAGATAAAATAGTGAGCGCAAGATTATATATATATATACACAAATAATTTCGCCCACAATACGAGAAAGTTATAAATTTATTAGATATGAGTAACGGTCTCCAAATCTTACAAAATAATAGCACTCCAAGCCTAGTCAATATTTTGGTGTTAAAGTTACATTAATTTCATTTTAGATATTAAAATTTAATCCCTTTTTATAGTAATTAAATTTTAATTTATATATCCTCAATAGGTAATTACATTTTGCTGATGTGAAAATCCAACTTGAAATATTCAAAAAATATTCACTACATCAATATAGAAGTCAAATACGAATTCATACTGATGATTGAAATGAAACAAATTAAAATTTAATACTTAAAATGAAATAAGTGCCAAATTTAATGACCACCAATATATTTAATATATTAATTAATTTTGTCCAGAAATTGATTAACCTATATTAAGAAAATTCATATACAATTTTTATGAATAAATAATTATTTTAAAATTAAAATTTTGAAGTTATTTATTAAATAAACAACAAAAATTGGTTATGCAAATTTAATTTGAAATTGATATTATTAAAAATTATACATATAAATAAAATATTTTTAAATTTAAATTAAAATAAGTGAATATTAAAAAATTATATTGACAATTTAAAACTCAAATTAATTATTATAAATAAAAATTAAGTTAATAAAAAAAGTTATAAATTATTTATAAAGATATCTATTTTATTTCAGTAGTTACCAAATTTTACACTTAATTCATTTTGGGTACCACTATTCTTTTATTTTGTAGCTATAATAATAGGCTCTTTCTATGATACAAATGTTTGTATTTTATAAATTATTGATTATTTGCATGATCAAACTCTTAATTTTGGATTTTGATAAACAATTTAAGTTGCTAATAATTTTTTTTAAGTATGTGGGAACTTAATTCACATCATTCATAGTCCAGAGATATGAAATACTATCATAAAAATATATTTCATTAAAGTATAATATCCCTAACATATACTCAAAGTATCATGAGCGTTGTTCTAATAGAAATATGTCAATTTTGAGTGAATCAAAACTTGGAGACGTTAGGGACACAATTATTAGCTTAAACAACCATAATTTGAGTTGTTAATCTACATAAACAACTCCTGGAGCTCAATTGAAGGGTTAAAAAACTTGCTTATTCATTATACTTTATTAAGCATTTAATTAAGTTCTTAAAACTCTTTTCAAATTATTTTATACATGTATAACTCTTGTGAAGATTTGGTGAATGTTTGAATAGATAGTGTTGTTCTTTTATTTTCTGGGATTAAGAAAATAGAAAGAGAGATTCTATTCTAAATGAATTGGTTTAAGTGTTTAGCCATTAAAATACTTGAAAATTTGGTTTTTGAGTAAATCTTGAAAACTCAAGTTGTAAGGTTGAAAGAGTGAGCTTCAAACTCTTGTGTAATCTCAATCTTATAAATAAGTTGTAGGAATTAAAAATCTTAACTTGGAAATAAGTTAGGTAAAATCTTAAAATTCTTGTATTCATTGTTCTTCGTACTCTATTCTATTTCAATTATTGTTCACTTCTTAAATTTGTTTTTAATTATCACAAAGCCATCATTAGCCTTATTCACCTCCTTTCTAAGTCACTTTCACAAATGAAATTAGTGCCATTGGATTTATTTTTATTTAATTACAGTCATTGCTTATTTTTGTATACTTATACCTATAAAATGTATCAATGACTATAATTAAATTAGTAGTAATATAACAGTTCTAATTCTATTTATATAGATACACATATTTATACTGTAGAAGAATTCACTATAATATTATGGGTAGAATTTAAATTTAAACTTTTATTATGACATATTGATGCCAAAAATTGCTATCTTTTTTACTTTTTACAAATTTATAATAAACTTTAAAACTTGAAAAATCTAGATAAATTATTTGTAATTTTAGCACAATTACAATTTGATTAATATATGACATTTAAAGTGAAGTAGTTAATCTCTATTTTTATGAATTTTACATCCACATTATCTAAATACCAATTATAATTATTAGTTATATTTTAATCTCAATAATTCAAAAAAACATAAAAATGGAAATGAAAATTTTGTTTAATTTGTAAAGATTATATTGATTTCCTTTTTTACCTACTTTAAGTCTTCAAATGAATGTAAGATTATAATAATGCACGTTAATTAATTCATCTAAAATATCACATATGTATTTTATTTATTAATTCATCATCAAATTATAATTTTGTACTAAAATTGTAAATAATATATTAAATTATACTAAAATTATAAATAATATATCAAATTATACTAATTTTTATCAATTTTTAAAAATTTATATAAATTTGTAAAAAGTGAAAAAAAAGTTTATGATTTTTAGTATCGATAGCTTTTTTTTTAGTTCCACCTCTCCACAAAGTATAGGATAAAACAACTATTGATGTAGATGGACTTTCATCATTCCCTACATCCCAAAATACATGTAGAATAGAGTGGTGCTACTATATTTTATAATTCAACCTGTTATATAAATTTAGTTTTCTCTAATATCTTAATTTTATTTATTTATTCAAAATAAACAAACATTTAACATCTATATAGCCTATAATCATTTATATAATGTTGTTGTTTCAACTACTAAACATTTATCATTTAAATTACGTGTTGTTTTGTATCAAATCATATATATATATATATATATATATGATGAGATATTTATTAAGTTTTTTATTCATTAATTTCTCTGTGTAATCTAACCATCAACATATGTAACATATGAAAATTAATGGCGCAGGTTCATTCTCTTGCTTTCTGTGTGGGAACAGCCACCAAATAAAAAAAATTTATTCAGTAATGTTAATTAAAAAATATTATTTAATATATGATAATGTATAATTAATAAATAACAATAAATTCATAATATAATTTTATTATATGTATTAAGAGATTTAAAAATATTTAAAAAAAATTTATATCATTTGATTTTTTTGTAGAAATATATTTAAATTAAAAATAAATTTATTAAAAATTAAAAATTTATGATGATTTTTAAAATTAAAAATCATCATTAGAATTATTTGCAATTATCACAAAAATACTTTATTATAAATTGCATATATAAAAAAATATACATATATCAAAATTTTTTGAAAGTCCACCAATCTGCTTTTCTCACATTCTGCTCCTCTCCTCTTCCTCCTCGTCTTCCTTCTCTTCTC
Source organism: Mallotus nudiflorus (assembly GCA_947683625.1). Lineage (NCBI taxonomy): Eukaryota > Viridiplantae > Streptophyta > Magnoliopsida > Malpighiales > Euphorbiaceae > Mallotus > Mallotus nudiflorus. The sequence continues at coordinate 212,810 of CANTUR010000277.1, read as the reverse complement.
CTCTGTCTGTCCGACTCACCAATACACAGAGAAAAACATGAGAAAACGCACCGTATTGGCATGGGGAGTAGCAATTCTTTGCTTTATAGTACTAATGATTGTTACTCCAGCAATTCCTCAGTCTGAAGAATACCATGATTTTGCTGATCAACGCCAATTCTTCGGTAATTGAAACCCTTCCCATTTCTCTATTCTATCGACAGCTTTGAATTGGGCATTTACCAGAAATTTTCAAAGTTCTCGTCTTGGTCAATAAAGTTAAGAACTTTGATTTCATTTTGAGTACCCAATACTATAAATGTTTTTTGTTTATTCGATTTTGTGTTGATTAGTGATCAGTTTTGTGTTATTTATTTCTGGGTTGACTTTATTGTTTTGTGGTGGAATTGGGTTTTGATTGCTGTTGGTTTGTTGTAATGGCTTACTCAGGAATACCCAACACTCTCAATGTGATTTCCAATTTTCCTTTTCTTGTTATTGGTGTTGTTGGACTTGTGCTTTGTTTTTATGGGAATTACTTCAAGCTGAGGTATGTAATTTTTATTTATTTCTCTTGGAATCAGTTTATCAGTATCCTAGAGGGACTATTATGTAGATTTTGTTTGTTTCTTTTGAAGTTTCTTATCCAGAGTAGCTTGAATAGTTTTTATGAACTCTATATAGCCTGCAAGGTGAGCTTTTGGGTTGGACTTGTTTTTTCATTGGTGTTGCGGCTGTTGCTTTTGGCTCTGGATACTACCACCTCAAGCCTAACGATGCTCGTCTTGTGTGGGATCGACTGCCTGTGAGTGTTCATGCCTGTCTCTTTTGATGAAAAGGGTTACCATTTCTTTTGTTTTATTCTTGCATTTACATTGTTGGATTTATATTTGCATTTGAAATTTCTGACTCTGTATCTGTTATGCAGATGACTGTTGCATTCACATCGATCATTGCAATATTTATCATTGAAAGGATCGATCAGGAAAGGGGAACAATATCTATCATACCTTTGATTTTGGCCGGCATTATAAGCATTGCATACTGGAGGCAAGTCCCTCATGAGCTTTTTTTTTTTGGGTCACTCTCCATATCTATGGCTGAGATTTGATTTTATGACCTGACTTTCTTTGCTAATATAAGCTACAAGTACTTTCTCTACATCTGGGAAAAAAGAAAGAACAAGCCTAATTCTTTACTACTACTTAAATTAAATTTCAAGGGCTATTTAATACTTAAAGTTCTTCTATAGGTAATGGACAAGGCCTGATTGAAGAAAGTTTTATTTATTTATCTTTGAATGTGCTTATGTATATGCTATGCTCTCCTTCTCTTGTCCCTCCTAGTAATCTGTCCCTAGCATTGATGGAGTGACAGGTAGGTCATACAATTTGGGGTAAAATCATCCTGATGTACAATTGTAGCCTTAAGAAAACTTTTCAGGTAGACATTATGGGTATATGTATCAACCTAGGGTATTGTACAACCTTTATCAACGAGGGTTTAGTGGATTCTGTAACCAACATACCTTATCTGTACAATTTCTGATTGATTCTGTGTCACAGGTTTTTTGATGACCTCCGCCCTTATGCTCTGGTCCAGTTTGTTCCTTGTATTGCCATTCCATTGATGGCTATCTTGTTGCCTCCAATGTATACACATTCTTCGTTCTGGCTTTGGGCTGCAGGTTTGTGTTTTCTGTTGAGCAGTTAATGTTATAGTATTGCTTAAGTACTTGAGTAGTCCCTGAATGTTGAGCATTAATTACACCCACTCTTCCAGGATTTTATCTTTTAGCTAAGGTGGAAGAAGCTGCAGATAAACCAATATATGGATGGACTCATCATTTTGTTAGTGGGCACACACTCAAGCATTTATGTGCTGCAATGGTTCCTGTTTTCTTAACACTTATGCTTGCAAAGAGAACTATTGAAACAGAGAGGTTTCTTCTGGTTCTTTTTCCCTTTCTGCAACCATTGTTTTAAATATATGATGTGAGATGTTGCTTTAACATAATTGTGTAGAGACTCGTATTCTTATCACAAAAAGGTGCCACTGGATCAAGTGACTTTCTTTTTTGTTAAACACGTACAAACATATGATAGAAAAGGATGGCTTTTGCCTTTTTAAATGCCAGCAGTGTTGAGACAGCATGACTGAGTGACTTGAAAATAGATCAAACTTTAGATTAAATAGGGGGAATTTCACTTCATTTTCTCTTCTAGTATCTCCCCAAAACATCCAGCAATATAGCCACTCTCCATGATGAAATTGACCTACCAAGTCTTCTTTTTCCAACTCCCTGCTGGCCAATTTCTTAGTTGCAGCATGTGAGCTGCTTAAAATATGCTAGTCATATGTTGATACACTTGGTTATCTAAGAACAACCTTTTTCTGGCTAATCGATTTTCGAGATTTGTTCTCCTTTGATTACCATCTCATTTTTACTGGTTGCGCTGTGTGAATACAGTTTATTACAAAAAGGACCTTCCAACATATTATTCCCAAGTCATATGTTGATAGACTGATTTCAATGAGTTGGAAACTTTTAGAATAACAAACAGCTGGAAACATCGGTTAGGATTTCTTAAAAGAGAAAAAGGGTGTTGTTCAGCTCATTTGGAATGACGATAGCTTTACCTGTTACTATAGTAGAATACTAGTGTTGTGGTGCCCCTCTTTAAAGAATTGAGCAAAATTTCACTTACTAGATCTTGCCTCACTTTATTTTCTGGAAAACAAAAAAAGAGAGAAGGGGAAACTTTTACCAGCCGAATTTATGTGGGTGAGAAAGACCTGCTATAGATAATTTGTTGATTTTGCCCTTAGCTTGAAGCAAACGAGAATGCTGAAACTGGGATGAACATGAAGGAAAAAAAAAAAAAAGTTATTTTATTATGATTTGTATTTTTCCGAACCAAATTGCTTATCTTGATTTCTCCATTTTTCCTAATTTTATTCTGATTGTTAGACATGATCACAGGTGGAATGTTGTACTGAATAATTACCACATATTGACCTGCCTACCAGAAATTAAATATAGTTAGCAAATTAGGTGTTCTGTGGGTGGTGCAGCTTTTTGTGCCTTAGGGCCTCCCACCTTATAGCAAAGCCTACTTGCAGCCTCTTATCTGTTGATATGTTTCTTTACCAGTATATGGGTTTTCCTAACTAATTTATTGTTTTTAAAAGAAAAGGAATCTGTTGTTATGTATGCATAATTCTTTTTGCCATCTCTTTCTCTCCTTCTGATCTGCTGCTGATCTCTCGATGTAGGATAAGTCTCTACAGGAAGTGGAAGATTTCATGGACAAAGGTCAAAGAAAATGGTGCAAATGTGGAAAGCGTTAGTTGTACTTATACAAGCGTACCTATTGTGGAATAACCCTAATCTGATCATGGAGGCTAATCTCATTCAGTATGATTTTACGTTTGTGCATACATCAACACCAGAAACTTTGACATGAATGAAAGCTGACTAGCAAGCAAGAACTAACCCCTTTATTACACACTAGATCAACCTTCTGAGTAGAAGTGTAGCACTACTGTGTAAACTTTTGTACATTAGAGCACTTTGCTCTATTGTATAGAAACGAACCATTTTCTATTGCCCTGCTCAATTCTTGCTCTTTTCTTTAATCTGAAGTCATTTGCAAAGCTTTGGTTTTGGTACTGATGATGCAGCTCAATGATTATGTTTCTGCGCCGCTTAAAGAAAACCTACATGGCTAAAAAGAGGGGCACACACAGAGAACCACTCTGAGTCTTTGCGATATTATGAAACTAGGCAAATGCCTGTGCATTGCGGTGCGTTGCGTTGGTGAGCTTAGGTTCCTTCAATAAATTAATGTCCTCCATTTTTGCTGTCATTGTTGAAATGAAGATGCATTCGTAAACTAAACATCTTAAGAAAATTCTTGGCACTCTTAAAAGTTGTGAGACCATTTCCGTGTAATGGTTTTATTTTTGTACAATACATAAATTATGAAGTGAAACAAAATGTAGCTGGGATTACTTTGAAACAATAGTAGCAATATGAGCTTTAATATGAATTGTAGAAGGTATGTTTGTAAAAGTTTTCCCATGAAATGCGACGTTGTTGTTGTTGCGACAATGGTAACAAATGGGCCATTTTTATTTTTGAATATATCCCAATCAAAACTTGAATCAACTATTGCCCCCAGAGTGTTATCCTTATATCCAAAAATCACGATTAATATGTTTTTAAGTTGTGTATGAAATTGAAATATATAATATAAAGAGTTGACTTTCTAGTCAATAAGCAAGACAATTTCTCTCTTGTTGGTTGCCCTACTTCTTGCTAAGGTTTCTTGTGATTCAGTAATCGAGATTAAACTACCAACAATGTCTAATTCAAAGTGATATCAGTTAGTTCTTTATATGTAATTTTTGGAATAGATATAATAAAACATAGTATAAAAATTAACCTGTAAGATATGTAGTTTCATTCAATCCAAATGCAATTAAATCTAAATTTGCAAAATGAAATCGATTGGTTGGGATCCTTGAAGGAAATTCATCAATTCTCTTGATAGTAGTTATAACCAAGAATAACAGCTTGATAGAATTCATCACAGACCTAAAGTTTCCTGAGACTGCACATGCTTTAATATTCCTAAAAATGTAAATTTGTCCTTCCATTTAAATTCATTTCCAAACATAATAAATTAAGAATTAACAAAATAATTATACTAAGGGTTTTTTAGCAAAATAATTTAAAAATGAAGGGGTTTTCAACAATTATCATTTGTAGAGCCATTTAATACCTCTGGCCACCTACCAGTACCACATTTTTTTTTTTTAATTTTTACTGGAATTTAGGGATAAATTAGCATGTTGTTCTAATGAAACTAATAAAAGATAATGTGACCCCATACCATCTCTATGTTTTATTTTATTTATTTTATTTTATTTTTTATTTTTGAGGCTACGCTTCGAAAAATTATATATATATATATATATATATACACACACACACCCCTTTGTTTGGCTAAGGTTAGTATCCGAGCTTTGTGAAAGAGGTAGAGCAAATTCAATAACAATTGTGTATTTGTTGGCCGGATTTTATAGGTAAAGTGAGAATTGTGTAGAATGCTGAAAGTCTCAATGAATAGCTTCATTGAATTCATTATTCAATATTGAGAGATATGTAATTAATTAAGAATATGTCATTGATGTTTTTAGAAACCAAAAGGTTGGTAGTTATAGAACGGTGAAACTTCCGAAAGCCCTATTTTTTCATAGGTCTTAACTGTTGGAGAAATCTGTCTTCAAAAAGGAGAAGTCTACCAAAATGTAAGAACTTGTAGTGATGTTCAAATTCAAAAAAGAAGAACATGTGTTATAATTTCAGCATGCCATGTGTTGAAATAATAATGTCAACATGCAGTGCTAAATTTTATAATATATATATATAGACAACGATACATGTCGAAAAATATAATATCGCAAAGTCTAATCAGATAAAAATTTTTTGTAACAATTTCTATATTACCCCAATGCTATTTTAAATTTATTTGTTTTGTTTTGTTTTTTTAATTTCAATTTTTTTAAATAATTTTTTTATTTGGAATATAAAACTGCATTTATGTGAACCGGTTGTATAAGGATTTAGTACGCCGCATTGGATTGCAACACCGCCATGTTGATTTATTTCATCTTGTCTGCCGTTATTTTACCATCAGTCATGTTATAATAAAGAGACATGTCTCTGAAATGTCTGATTTGAATTGGATAAGTTGCATTGTTAATTGATCTAAGAAGTGAGTACATCGCAACTTTTGGTCATGGAGAGCTAAGTGCAGCTCTCTCAAAGTTGAAACTACTTTTAAAGGTGGTGACAACTATCTGTTTACCAGTAATAGTAGAAGCTAATAAAAATGTTAATAACATCTAGCAAAGAATGCAGCCTATTCTAGCCGGTAGATTGTGAAGTTGAAAGTGTTGCATCTAGCGGGAGGGAGCCCGTGAAGGTGCAAGTGATTGTAAAGATGAAGGTGCAAGCGATTGTACAGATGAAGGTGCAAGCGATTGTAAAGATGGTAGTTTAGCTAGCCACCCATCCTGATCTATAAAAGATGATCTTGAAAACATGCTGATCTCTTCCTGGTTAAGCATCTTCATCCATGGAACACGTTTAGAAGTGTCAGATCCAGGTCCTTTGCAGTCGATCTCAGCATATACCAAGTTGCCCCTGTATTGCAGAAGCAAGAAATGCACTGGAGTTTATATGCATAATACAGAAAATGCAATCATTTCCATTATACGAAAAGAAAACATAATATTCATCTTGAGACTCTAGTAGATCCAGTTGTATGCTCCACAGAGTTAGAGGTCTGAAAAAAAGAAGAAGAAGAAGAAGAACATACTCCTTTCCTTTTGAATTCCAGGCATCCCATCCTTGAGGTATAACAACAGCATCTAATGTCGTCTCCTGAAATATGACTCTGGAATAGGGACCATATGCTCTGCCTAGATAATTCTGACCGCCCCCAGAAACACTACCTCTTCTAAACACATATCCAGTAGTTTCAGTACTTGATTTTCTGCTTTGTGCTGTAATGTAACCTGTTGTAAAGTTTGTAGATTCTCCTAATCCAGCAGTAACATTAAGTGAACAATCCTGCGATGAACACATGCAAAATTTGAATTTTGGAGCTTTAATAGATGACATTATAGTAATGGATATTAATAGCTGTAAATATTGTATTAGCAATAAAAGGTTACCTCATAAAACGACTGGCCGTTTCCAAAGATGAAGTCTATTGACCCTTCAATGTAGCAATTGCGGAAATAATGGCGGCCTTTTTCATCCCATATTGTGTCTTGCAAACCCACAAAACCACATTCAAAAAATGCTGACTTATCACCAAACACAGCTACTGCAACTGCCTGTCTTATATCTAATGGACGATTATAAGAATTCTGTAGACAATGCAATAATAAATGATCAATTAAATTCTCCACAAATATTATATTGAACCATCCAACAAATGACAAATATATTTTATATGTTTTATATTTGACTAAAAAAATTATAACAAGTATAATATGAGAGAAATAATTTTAATAAATATCAATCGTACCATGGCATAAAAATAAAAAACAACAATAATAATAATAAAAGAAACAAACCTGAAAAGTAATACCCAATGCAACAAAATTATCAGCATAAGAAAAGAAAGAAACACTGGTATCAGTTTCTAAATGATCATTGAAAACTACTGTTGTATGGTCACGCCCAGATCCTTCAAGACAAATACATGGTTTCTCTTGTGGAATATTCACCTTCTCCCTGCATGATGTAATTATTTCACATTAATTTAATCAATTAAACTATAACACAAAAAAGTAACGAGTATTAACATATTAATATAGAAGTTTTTACGGTTTTGTAAGGTTTTCAGTTCGAATTTCAATGGGACCAATCAAAATAATATGACAAATATATGGATATAATAAAAAAAATGCTATTACTTGTAAACACCAGGAGAAATTGTGATTTTAATCCATTTGTTATTGTTTGCAGGAATAGAATCAATGGCAGCTTGTATATATTCGAACTGTTCATGCCCAGATGTACCAACAGTAATGGTGCCCGACAAACTTTGACACTCCATAGCAGCTCCATAGACTGTTACTGCTGAAGGATAGATGTTTAGCCACATGCTGATGACCAAGACAAGAACCCATGGAAGCTGCATTGTTGTTATTATGAAGCAACAACATCATCACTATGTCTGCTTTTTATACTAATTGTATTTTACACAGAACAGGAATATTGCAAATTTGTTGCTTCTCAATAAGGAAAAAACGAAAGAATTAAATTACATTTATAGTATTAATTTCCTATATAAGTGTAACTCTATAACTGAAGATTAATTGGTCCATTTTAGTCTCCAAATGGTCTAAGTTTTATAAATATTTTTCGAAAGTTACTTATGAGCCTCTGATTGAAGGGTTATCTTTAGCATGGAATTAAAACTTGTGTCAAAATGTTAACAATAAGTTGCTATATTTTCAAACTGTTTTAGTCAATTTAATCCAATTGAATGCCAAAGTATTGTACACTTTTCATTAATGAATAGTTTACAGTTGAAGAATTAATATTTTTATGTAAATATATTTTAAGTAAAATTACTTTTTTTTTTTCCATTTCAACTTAATTATTTATTATAATTTATACTTTTAGTGGTAGAAAATGGCTACAAATTAATGAGTTGAACTACTCATAAATTACTTAATATTCAATTTGATAAAAGTTCATTTGATTTTATATCTTGAAATCATTTAATAAATGAGTCAAATTTAAGTCATATAAATTTGAATTGTAAAATTTGTAAACAAATTCGATTAAAAACTCGCGAGTTAACTCATAATTTGAATATATTTAATCGTTTGGATATTATATATAATATATAATTTTTTTCTTATAATAAATATAAAGAATATTTAAAATTTATATTACTAGAATATATAAAATCAAAATTTTTATTAAATATATTTTAATTTATTTTTAATTTTGATAAGTAATTGAATTTATAATTTATATTTTTAAAAATATTTTAAACATGTTTAGAATTAAACTTTATGAACAACAACTGATATAATAAACAGTTTTAACTCGACTCAATAATAAATGAATTAAGTCTGAGCAAGTTTAACTTGATTTAGCTTGTTTATATCCCTATATTTTAGCAATAATTAAATAAAGAAAAATTATAATTTTGACTTGAAGAAACTTGTTTAAATTTAATTTAACAAAAAATACTACCTTCTCAAAACAAAAAATTAATATTAAAAATACGTTTTTGGTCATGGATATCTTCAGGTGCAGCTCTCTCAAAAGTCAAAGCTACTTTTAGAAGTGGTGACAATTATATGATATGTTAACTAGTAACAGCAGACACTGATCAAAATGTTAATGACAGCTAGCAACAGATGCAGCCTATTCAAGCTGGTAGATTGCGAAGCTGGTGGTGCATCTTTGCGGAAGGAAGTCGAGTGGATGGTAGCCGACGAAGGTAAGTGGTTGCAAAGATGGCAGTTTAGCAAGCCACCCGTCGTGGTCTATAAAAGATGACCTTGAAAACTTGCTGATCTCTTCCTGGTCAAGCTTCTGCATCCATGGAACACGTTGACAAATGTCGGATCCAGGTCCTTTGCAGTCGATCTCAGCATATACCAAGTTACCCCTGTGTTGCAAAACAAAGACATATAATGGAGTGTTAGATGCACAACATAACACAGAGAATTCAGGTATTGGTTGAAATGAACATACTCTTTTCCTTGAGAATTCCAGGCATCCCACCCTTGAGGTATAATAACAGCATCTAATATAGTCTCATGAAATATAACTCTTGAATAGGGACCGCAGGCTCTGCCTAGATAGTTTTTGCCACTCCCAGAAACACTGCCTCTTCTAAACACAAATCCACTGGTATCAGTACTTGATCTTCTGCCTTGTGCTGTAATGTAACCTGTTTTAAAATTTGCAATTTCTCCCCCAGCAGTAGCATTAATTGAGCAATCCTGCAATCAACACATGGGAATACATACATGCATACATATACATATACATATATATATATATACACACACACACGATCTAACTTTTTTCTGTTGTAATAAAATTGCACAGCCAAATAAAATCAGCTAATAATTATTGAATATAGCCATTTAGTAAATGCCCTTATTTAGGGATATAAAAATATTTAAAATGTACTTTTTGTTAATAAAATTCCGACAAAAATAAAGGATATATTAGATAATTCGAAAATACACTTTTATGCTTTGAATTTTGAATCAACATATCTAATTATACAATTGTTAAGAATTTTTCAGCTATTGGACAAGTAGTTCAATGATTAAATGTATGTTTTGTAACATTATTTTTTTCTTTTAAAAAATTTTCAAAGTAAAGACAATGAAAAAAATTAACAGAAAAAATTACCATCCAATGCTTGTGTATTCGTGAACATCTTCTTTACAGGTACTAAATAATAATTATTATTAGTATTAGAAGATTAGGCAAGACAGTTATTTAAGACTTTGAATTTTGAAAACTTATATTAATTACGGTAATGAGGTTATTATAGTGAATATGTTATAAAGAGATTTGCCTCTTATAAATCTATTAGGTTCAAACTCTGAAACAATCGAAGTTATATGACTATTGAATATTAGGATATCTAATAATTTATATATATATATATATATATATATATATATATATAATTTTACCTCATAAAATGATTGGCCGTTTCCAAAGATGAAGTCTATTGCTCCTTCAATGTAGCAACTGTGAAAATAATGGCGGCCTTTTTGATCCCATATTGTGTCTTGAAAACCCACAAAACCACATTCAAAAAATGCACGTATCACCAAAAATAGTTACTGCAACTGCTGGTCTTATGTCCTTCTCTTCATGTACCTCTAGTGCACGATTATAAGAATTCTACAAACAAGGCAACCAAAGTATTAAGATAAATTAAATTTCACTTATAGAGTGTTAAAAAAAAATGGAATAAGCAAACAACTATCATGATAACAAAAGTTAGTGTTAGTTTTTAGATCAATTTAATTCAAATTTATTATAGAGTTTTAATTTTGAGCAATAATGATTTAAATTTATGATTGAGTAGTTTAAATCTTCAAGGATTCTGACCCTTATATATCTCCCTTTTCTCCAATTTAAAAAATAATTTAAATTTACAATTAGTTTGAATGTGTTTATTCCCAATTTATCATTTTAAATTTTGGTTTCTCTAGTCACAATTGAAGAAGTAATTTTTCTAATTTTGAAAAATAAAGATGTTAAAGGAAAAGAATTGCCAAGAACCTAAAACCAAAGGAAGATCGGAAAAAAACGTAACAAAAAAAGAAATTAAAAATAAACGGTAATGGGAGCCTATAAAAAATATTCAATTTGTTAGTCTCATATAGTTAAATCAATCATTTTCATACTCTTCAACAGTTTTTAATTAAATTCCTTTTAAAAAAAGTGTACAATTTAATTGAAGAGTTTGGAAATTAATACATGTAAGGCTCTATTAAATTTTTGCGTGAGTCTGTTCTATACCGGGAGGCTCGTATTACATCCAATTATATTAGACCAACACCAACCATGATAATCTATAGATTACTATAGTTTTTTTAGCAATTAAATTTCTATATTCTATAGATTATTCCTTTTGATAATCTTTTAAGAAAAATATTTTTAATAAAAATCATAGTTCAGTGACAAAAAAGAAAGAAACAAACCTGAAAGGTAATACCCAATGCAACAAAATTATCAGCAAATGAGGAAAAAGAAGCACTGGTATCACTTTCGAAAGGTGCATTGAAAACTATTGCTGTAATGCTACGGCCAGATCCTTCAAGAAAAATACATGGTTTCTCTTGTGGAATATTCACCTTCTCCCTGCATCATGCAATTAGTTTTCATTAACTGATTAACCATATAGATAAAACTAATTCATTTTAATTTATTGATACAAAAATTTTTCCAGAACTGTGAGGTTATGGGTTTGAGTTAGAACCCATGTCAGCACTAAGTAAAAAAAAAAAAGAAAATGAACGAAAGAAAGAAAACCCTAAAAAAACAAGGAGAAATTGTGATCAATATCTCATATGACAAAAATAAATGTTATTACATGTAGACAACAGGAGAAATTGTGATTCTGATCCATTTGTTATTGTTTGTAGGAATATAATCAATGGCAGTTTGTATAGATTTGAACTGTTCATTGCCGGATGCACCAACAGTTATGGTGCTTGCACCATCTTCTGACCAATTTTTACACTCCGCAGCAGCTCCATAGACTGTTAATACTGAAGAATAGATGTTTAGCCACATCACGATAATCAATACTAGAAGCCATCGAAGCTGCATTGTTGTTAACATGAAGCATCATCATCTTATTTTTGCTAATTCTTGCTCTTTATGATAATTAGTATTGCATGCACCAAGGTCGACGTAGTTTAATTACAGAAGAAAAGGAATGTTGTAAATTTCTTGTTTCTATAAATAAGGAAAATTAAAGAATAAAATTAATTACATTTATTTAGGAAATTAATATATACAAAATCATTCGTGCAAATTTTCCTCCTTCTTGTGAGTGTGTATATATATTCTCCTTAGCTTAGAGAACGTATAGAACTGCAAACATCTCTAAGAGATTATTCTTATGTAGAAAATTTATATATTCTTTTTCAGGAAATTTTTTTTAGGCCAAGGAAAAAGCTATTAAATGTAGTAACGAAGCATATATGGTTGGAATTTTCAGAAATAGCCAAAAAAAAAAAAAGGGAAAAATTTTGAAAAGCACGGTTGACTTTTTTTCTTTCAATAACACAATAGTTGACAATATTTATTTAAAAATGCCATGATTATTTTCATGTATTATAAACAATCAACATAATTAAAAAAAACAAAAAAAATAAAACAACTGAAACAACCAAATAAAATAATAACTTTGAATTTTTTCAATCCAATGGAAACAGAAACATAATACCAAAAGACAACTAGAAACAACAAAAAATAATTAAAAACAACCCAAATAACCAAAATAATTGACAAAACAATCAAATAAAATAACAAATAATGTTTATATTTTTCAAATCAATCTAATGGAAATAGAATTAGAATAAAAATCCAATTGAAATAGAATGAGAAGAAGAAGAAGATAATTCAAGAATAACCCAAGTATTAACAAAAAAAAATAAAGAAGATAAAAATTAACATCTACCCATTATGATTTAATTGCAAGATGGTGGTTTCCAATAAAAAAAAAGTGAAGATTTATAACATGTAAGAAGGAAATTTAAGAGACAGTTTATGGATTTGCATGTAAAAAATCTTGATTAATTAATTTATGGTTACTAAGACTAGTTTTAATTTTGAGAGAAGAGATAAAGAGACTACCAAGAAAATGAAGAGAGTAAAAAAAAAAAAAAAATGAATCAGAGCAACAAAAAAAGTAGAGTAGAGAAAAATAAAGAGAAAAAAACATAAAACAAGAAAAAAATTAATCTGAGTCAATTTTTTTTTAAAAAAAATTTCCAAAAGGAAATGATGAATTTTTAAAATAATTTTTTTAATTTTATCTCCTCACTTCATAGAGGAAAAAAAAAAGATTATTGCTTAAATTTTACATTCACTTATTAATACTTTTAAGTCATGAAAAAAAAAAAAACTCATGACGCTAAATCCCAATAAATTCCGAAGACAATAATGTTAATGTGCAAAGCAATGGAACTTTATTTACGACACTTCTTCTCCGAAATGGTCTAATCAATTTTATGTTTTTTAACGAAAAATCGTATCACTTTATCTGATTGTGACGGGGAACAATGGAATATTTTCTCCAATCAAATATTTTCTGTCACCAAAGTTGTTACTCAACAATAGTTTTAGCAACGAACATATGGCCCTGTTAAAAGAGGATGCTTGAGGGCATTGGGATTCAGCAACAAAAACACTCACAGGTAGGAATCAAATAATATTTTTTTAACAACTAATTTAGATTATTAAATTTCATGATCGAAAATGAAAGAGTAAAAATAAATTATAAAATCAAATCTATTTTTAATTAAATATCTTAATCTCATATTAAAATTAAATTATTTTATCATTCATTATAAACGGACTAATCTATTGTTGTTTTTTTTTCGTCTGTCGTTAATATCTGAGGGACACATGTTTTCCAAAATTGCTATCACTTGTCAAAGATGAACTCTATCTATGACTACTGACCAGTCCGGGAGAGGCCGATTTCTTGTCTATTAATTTGGAGGAAATCATGAGAAAGTCCCCAAGTGTCCCCGGCTAATAGACAAAAAAACAAAAAGGGCCCTCCTTTGACAAAATTCTATTATCATGTTTATCTATTAAATATTTATGAAGTTTTTTGGTAAAAAAATATTTATGAAGTTTTTAAATTTTTTTAAAATTTTTAAGTTTATAGAAATATATTTCTATATTTTTTAAACATTTAAAAAAATTAAAAATATTTTTATAGATTTAAAATTTTTTAAAAAATTAAAATTTTAAAAATTTAGGAATTTTTTTAAATCAAACAATATACATTTAAAAAAAGAATTAAAAATTATTTATACACAATAATTTAAAAAAAATTTAAAATTTATAGAAAATTTTAAATTTTTTTAACAAATTATTGAATATATAGAAATTTTTTAATTCTTTTTTATTAAATATATATAATTTGATTGTAAAATTTTTAAATCTATAAAAATTATTTTTAACCTTTTTATAAAAAAAATTTTCAAGAAATATTAAAAAAAAGGTTTTTATAAACTTAAAAATTTTAAAAATTTCATAAATGTGTATTTTAAAAATAATTTCATTAATTCTCTTTATTATTCAAATTAATTTTCATTAATTAATATTAAATCTAATTTTTTTAATTTTAAGATTTAATTACAATAATTCTTTAAAAGAGTATCCAATAAAATCAAATTTTAAAGCATTAACATTCAATTGGAACCAAAAAATTTTAAGGTCAAATATAAAATTTTGGGTAAAGTTTGGGTCCAATTTGTACCAAATTCCTTTCAATAATTTTTAATTTTTAATTTTTAATTTTTTAAAAAATTACTAAATTAATATACATAAATTTTTTTATTTTTAATTGAAAATAATAAAATAAGTTAATATTAATGAAAATTAATACGTGCTACACGTACCGTGTAGATTCATGATAAGTTTGAATTATAGATATTATAAGCTTATAGTGTTTTTTTAATTGGAGAAATTAAAAACATCTTACTATTTTTTTAAAATAACAAAAATAAAAATAAATTATTAGATTTAATTTTGATAAAATGTTAATGAAAAATAGACTTAAAGAGATTTTTTTTAATAAAAAGAGAATTTTATTTTATTTTTTTATTTTTCATTTTTTTAGTCTTGAAAGGGAATGGTTGGGGAGATTTGAGCCTCCTCTCTTCTAATGCTAGGCCCGTGGACGGAATGACTTGACATCCTGTCTAGACGGGCCGGCGAAGGAGAAAAAAAGTCTTACCTTTGATGACATTCTAGTACCATTTACGCTACGTGGAACTTATTCGGAGCAACCACTTAATTTGCTTATGATCGACGTGTGCAATTTTCTATCCTTACGATAATGTATACTCTTCAGCAGCGGGATGCATAATTTTCGTTCGTGCTCCTGTAACAATGCACAAGTCACCTGTAAGAATGTTCAAGTTAGGCTTATGCATACTTAGATTTTCAACCACGAGTCAAACATGGTCATCAATTAGAATTAAAATATATCAGCAATAAAATAGCATTATAAAGTGTGTAGTTCAACTTTCACCATAACTATTTAAAAAAGAGAATTGTTTGTATTATATAATTTATTAATATTTAAATTATGCATTAAAAAGGGTGTAAATAAGGTGGTAAAAAAATTTTTCAATTTAATTAGAGATTTCAGGTTTAATATAGATTTTTACTGTCCTTTGATGTCCATCCCGAGTTAAGTGTAAATTAGTTTGGGTGTGGTATGAGTTAAAAAAAAAATTGTTATGAATGTTTATTATTCTTATACTTTTTTTTACCTTATTGTGTTATTAACTATTTTAATATACTTATTCAAAAAAAAAATTGTAATATATAATTTTTTTTATTTTCTTACCTTATTCATGTAAACAAGATGAAATTTCATTCATCATAGAAAATGGGGGAATAGCATATTATAAAGAGAATAACTATACTATAAAAATTAAACAAAAAATTACAAACACAATAAAAAATTTTCTAAGTGAAAATAAAAAAAAAAATCTTTCTTAATCATCTGTTATTATACTTTTTTGGTAAAAAATCTGTGATTATACAGCTCCAATTCTAATCATCTAAATACTAAATGAAATTCCGAACTAAAATATCAACAGTAAAAACAAAATATTAATCATAATATATCCATAAAATTTGAGATTCTACACCAATCTAAATGGAAAAAAAAAATAAAAAGATTTGGTTGATTTTTGAGCGGCCAAAAAAGTCAGTAGATGAAGAAGACAGAGAAGGACGCTGCAGAGGAAAGAAAGAGAGAGAGAGAGGAGAAAGAAAAGTTTGAACCGGAATGATTACACTCAAAGACGACATAATCATGGACTAGAAAAAGTGTCATTAATTAATTCTTTACAAATGAATCAAGCAATTTGATCCTCAAATAATGTACACAATCATTTATTTGAGCTCATTATTGTTCATTTTGCTTCCTTGATCTTAATCTAGTCCTAGCTGGCTAAATTGGGAATATGTTGAGGTTTAGTAATCAGTGGTTTATGATCTTTTTGGTGCTGAGTTATTGGTGTGGCTGCATAATATGTCGTACGCCTTTGCCTGAAGATGAAGGTAACAAGAAGTTACAGCCTCATATTTGCAAACTTCATCATTATCTACGTTATTATCGTTAAAATGCTAAGTACTTTTTCAACTGGACAAGTGCAGAAAAGGCATTACGCAATTCAAAGTAAACTTGGTGCTGGTTACTTGCAGTTGGATCCATTGTGCCCATCGTTATCCGCCTTTAAAACAATTGGTCCACTAGAACAACGAAAGGAACTCGGCGTTACATGTGACTGCCTAGACAATGCAAGTGATTGTCATATTACAAAGTTGTAAGTCTCTTAATTTCTCTTCTCCATGACCGTCAACGTTCACTTCCTCTGTAATTTCTTTAATTACTTGATCTAAATAAACACAATCAAGCAAAAGAGATCAATCATCCAGAAGCTCCCATTTGTTTTTATCATTGTTTTAGGGTATATATATATATATATTATTTTACGTGAATGACTGATTTTCATGGTATCTAATGTATTGAGTTTCAATTTGACAATAATATTGTTATCAGAGGTTTTAGTCTTCCTGGCATTCTTCCACCAGAGCTGGCCAACCTGACATATCTGAACACCATGTAAGCACGCCTACTATATATATATATATATATATACTCCAATTTCAGTCCGTTGTAAATAAAATCCACTTGATGCAATTTTTTGTTTCATCTTTGAAATTATTTCAAATTTAATACTTTTTCTTTTTCCTATACAATAATTTAACTCACAATTATTTGTAAGTCACAATTCCTGAGGAATGGACTATACTGCGAAAATTAATATATCTGTAATTCTATTCAGCTCATATTGGCACGCCTTTCCTATTTATACTTTGATATCTAACCAAAAAATATTGTTTAATGCAGAACGGTCGCTGCCAATAACTTGTCTGGAAATATACCTACATGCTTGGAGAAATTTACCAGCCTCCCCTATTTGTATGCCCTTATACAAATGTGTTATGCCTTTAGCTTGAACTATTTGATTTTTTTTTTAGAGGATGACACTTTATTTTGCTTGTTTCAATTCAAAAATAAATAATTGACGTAAAGGAACTTGGAGGCCAATCAGTTTTCTGGTACTATTCCTCCACAACTTGGTAATCTAGCCAACTTAACTAACTTTTAAGTCATTTTGACCTACTTCAAAGTTAAATCAACTAATCAATACTAGCTACAAATTTACAAATTAATTAGTAGAGATATTATTTATTTTTTGTGCTACAAATTCTTGGTTGCAGGATTCTTTCCAGTAATTAGTTGATAGGAAACTTACCTGAAGAATTTGCACAATTAAAAAACTTAATGGACTTGTAAGTGCTAACTTTAATTTTACCTACTCTTCTATTTTTACAACATAATATCTGACACTTTATTTTTGATATGCAGCCGTGTAAGTGATAATAGCCTTAGTGGCATCATACCCAGTTTCATTCAGAGTTGGACTCAACTTAATAGGCTGTGAGATCTTTATTTTATTTCCATATATACTTATAACTTCACTGTCACATTAATTGTCTATGCATATATAATTCCAACACTTATGTTTCATTTTCTTTATTAATAAAGTGAATTACATGCAAGTGGACTGGAAGGACCTGTACCTCCTGAAATTTTTCGTTTTGAGAATATGCGGGATTTGTGAGTACTTAATAGTACTTTCTTGTTGCTATAATTATTAGTTAATATAAAATTTACGTTCATGATGCTTTATCATTTTACAGGAGGATAAGTGAAATATCTGGACCAGAGTTTCAGTTTCCTGATGCGGCCAATGTTTCCAAGAAGTTGGAAATCCTGTAAGTCAGCTACTTGACAAGTTTGTAATTAAGATCATAAAATATTTACAATTGTGTATGGTACATCTAGAGCTAAAACTAGCCTGTAATTTTTTGCAGGGTCTTGAGAAACATGAATTTATCAGGAAAAATCCCAGAAAATATATGGAAATTAAAGAATCTCACAAAACTGTTGTAAGTATAAGTTACCTTGTAATTAAACTGCATCTCCCCATTCCTTTGGGAGTGGTGGTGAGGGCCTTGCTTGCCCCTTTAGGGAGTGATGTTTGAATCTCATTCCCACCCTTCACCAATATCCCCCTCTAACACTAATTTAACATACTAATTTCGGCTGTTGCCGAACTTGTCTACCAAAAAAAACTGCATCTATAAATGTTAACAACTATATATATATATATTTTTTCAAATGGGTGCAATCCTACCATAATTCAAGTACAAGGTAAAGCAGAGATTTTTTTAATACAATTCTTGCATAATGAGTGCAAATGTAAAAGCATCTTCATGAATTAATGACAAAACTATCATAGTATAAGTTGAAAAAATCTTTGAGGCCATCATTGTTTATTACTGTATAGCAAGCATAGACTGCCTGAAATTTAATCTTTGCAACAATCTTTTATAGTGACGTTACTTTTAACAAGTTGGATGGGGAAATTCCTTTTGATGCTAAACTGCAAAATTTTACGTAAGTAACTTCTTAAACTTTATGTACTAAATTTAGTAGTTTAAGATGAGAACACTGATACATGTATAATATGGCTTCTTACCAGCTTCTTGAGTCACAACATGCTCACTGGGAATGTACCTGAAAACATCAATCTAAACAAACATCTGTATGTTTCTACACTTCGATTCCTTCATTACAGGCTTAATTGTTTCATATAACCATTTTTCTAACTATATTGCTTTATCTATAATTAACATTAATCGCATTCGATCTGTTCATCAAGTATGGCGATGTTCATATCCTGTTAATTTAACCATCTCGTGGATTGTTTGCAGTGACCTTTCTTATAATAACTTTTCGTGGCCGCCAAGCTGTGAAGAAAAAATGTAAGCACGGCTCTTGAAAATTTTTAAAAGCTTGCAAATTTTTGGTTATTCATTATCTTGACTTATTTACTTTACTTTTGAACCAGAAATATAAACACATACAGCAGCTCATCTTTCAAGAAAAATTTGTAAGACTCCTATCTTCCACTCTGTATTGGATGCAATCAAGTTGGATTTATGAAATTGCTTGAAATGTTTTCAACAAGTAACTTAAATGTATAACTGATAGGAATTTTTCTAGTAATCATAATGTTATTGTTAATATTATAATTTCGTTTTATATAGAAGTGGACTGCTTCCATGCTTCAATTTGTCCATGTGTCCCAATGTAAGTATGTGATTTCCTAATGAGACAAAACTTCTTTACCTTAAAATTAATTCTGCAATACGCAGCAAATATTCGCAGAATTACTGATGGCAATTTCATATATTTCAGATTATAATTCGTTCCATATAAATTGTGGGGGTTCAGATAAAATTATTAAGAATGGCTATGGGAAATTCTTGTATGAAGGTGACCAAGAGGTTAAAGATGGGGAATTAGCGAATTACATTAAAGGAACAAACTGGGGATTTAGCAGCACAGGAGATTCCATGCATGTTAACGAATTCTTCAAAAATAATTACACGTTATCAGTGGATACTAATCTCGGAGAGTTATATTCAACAGCCCGCAATGCGCTTGTCTATCTCACTTACTATGGATTTTGTCTAGAAAATGGGAATTACACTGTTAATCTTCACTTCGCTGAGATACAACTATAGATGAGGAGGCATATAATAGAGTTGCAAGGCGCATATTTGACATTTATGTTCAAGTATTACTAATCATTTCTTCTCTTTTCCTTTCTTTTTTTTGTTTTTTTTACTCAATAGATAGAATTCTTAGCTCAAAAATTTTTGTTTCAGGGAAAGCTGGTGTGGAAGGATTTTAATATTGTTAAGGAAGCCAACGGATCTAATAGGGAGATCATAAAAGTGTGTAATGCAATTGTAAATGACAATACCCTGGAGATTCGTTTGTACTGGGCTGGGAAAGGAACTACTCTTATCCCTCGCAGAGGAAATTATGGTCCTCTTATTTCTGCTATCTGTGTGTGCTCCAGTATGTAATGTAATGCTTTTTAGTTTTGTGGGTTTCTTGATTTTATATTATTACCTTGGATGCCAGATTTAGCATGCATTCTAGTAGCCTGCTTCTCAAAACTTAATATGCATTTTCTGATTCTATCTTGTTAGCTGGCTTATGTGCATAATTTTAAGTGGTTGTTTCAAAATATGAACCTAACAATCATGGTTTGGTCTGTTTTGTTTCAGGTCTTAAAGATCATTGTGAAGGTATGTAGAGTTCAGTAATATTAACTATACTCTTTTGAATTTTGTTTACATTTAGTTTTATGATCTCATTCACTAAATTTTTTTCTCTTGTTGTTTGTGATTTTATTGAATTTTAGAGCCTGAAGAAGCAAGTAAAACACCTATTATTATCGGAGTTGCTACTTCGACATGTTTGCTTGTTCTTACAGCAATTGGCTCCCATTATTGGAAATTTTATTGGCAAGACAAATACAATAGAGACAAAGGTAGTGTAAAATCTTTGTATTGATCAATATTTGCATGTGCATGTTTGGTGCTCAAACATTGAGATCATACAAGTAATATTTCCATAAAGAGTACATGACTTCATGCCAATTATTATCTGGCAGATCTTAGGGGGCTGGATCTACAAACTGGTTCCTTCACTTTGAGACAACTAAGAGCTGGCACTAATAATTTTGATTCTGCTAACAAGATTGGAGAAGGTGGTTTTGGATCTGTTTACAAGGTATGCGTATCTCTTTATATGTAGAAATTTTTTTCAAAACAAATTTTAAAGAGTGGTGGAGGGGGGACAAACTTGCCAAATATTAACATTAATGCTCCATCAAATACTAAATACATACAGTAATCCGTTGCAGGGTGAACTATTAGACTGTACGGTCATCGCAGTAAAGCACCTATCTTCTAAATAGAGACAAGGAAATCGTGAATTTGTGAATGAAATAGGGTTGATATCAGGTCTACAGCACCCCAATCTTGTCAAGTTGTATGGATGTTGTACTCAGGGAAATCAATTACTCTTGGTATATGAGTACATGGAAAACAACAGTCTCGCACAAGCACTCTTTGGTAAATATAATGCCATTTAACAGCTCTCCTAGAAGATGTATGCACGCGAGAGCGCGCGCACACACACATAACTGGTTTACACTATAAGTAGTAAATACATCATAATTTTTTAAATTTAACAGACATAGTTTGTTGTAGAATCAGAATCAAGTACTATGAAGCTGGATT
This sequence comes from Mallotus nudiflorus, assembly GCA_947683625.1. NCBI lineage: Eukaryota > Viridiplantae > Streptophyta > Magnoliopsida > Malpighiales > Euphorbiaceae > Mallotus > Mallotus nudiflorus. Next base: position 191,251 of record CANTUR010000277.1, on the reverse strand, counting down.
GGGATACAAGACAGAAGATTTGTGTTGGAATAGCTAGGGGTTTAGCATTTCTTCACGAGGAATCAACGCTCAGGATTGTACACAGAGACATTAAAGCTACAAACATTTTACTTGATAGGAATCTGAATGCCAAGATATCAGATTTTGGACTTGCTAAGCTAAGTGAAGAGGAGGAGACTCATATTAGCACTCGAATTGCTGGAACTATGTAAGATCCGATAGGATTATACAAATAATTTTCATTTGATGTACCTTCCTTATTTATAGTTTATATGTTCTCTTAGAAGAACTCACATGCAGACATTCTTTTATTAAAAGAATTCGCATGCATACATTTTTTTTTAAAGAACTTGTATAAGGTTCTCTTCTCTTAAAAGAAGAACTCGAGCACATGCTTTGACTAGACGTATTAATCTGACGTGTTTTAAATTCCAGAGGGTATATGGCTCCTGAATATGCACTATGGGGCTATCTTACAGAGAAAGCAGATATATACAGCTTTGGTGTCGTTGCTCTAGAAATTGTAAGTGGAAGGAGCATAGAAGTTACAAGCCTGGAAAGTGGAGGTGTTTGTTGCTTGATTTGGTAACTTTTCACCGTAAGCATCATTAATTTCGCTGTCTTTGAATCGTATATATTACAAAGCTACAACTATTTTTGGCATTACTTTTTACTATTGTTGCAGGCCTTTATTTTGCAAAATAAAGGTAATGTAATGAAGATAGTGGACCCAAGTTTGGAGTCAGAAATTCAACAAGGAAGAGGCTGAAAGGATGATAATATTGCTCTGATGTGTTGTAATGTGTCACCTAACACTAAGGCCGACAATGTCTGCAGTTGTGGGTATGCTTGAAGGACAAACCAGCGTCAAGGAAGTGATATCAGATCCTAGCATTTACGTTGATGACATGCCGGTATAAACCCCTAATAGACTGTTACCAGACATATGCATCGTCGGGTTCAAGTAGAAGCCTGATAGTAACTTCTTCATTGCATAATACATGGGTTGGATCTTCCTCTGTATCTACATCTGCTCATGATCTCTACCCTGTTAATTCTTAGTCCATAAATTTAAACATCAGTGAAACTTCATCACTTTCATAACAATGTCATATACAGGTTATGTATATGGCTTTCAGTATTTGAGATAGAATTCATTTGCTTTGTTGAAGTCATCATAGTAATAATTATAGATTTTTTCACATTCAAGCTGAAATTGATAAAAAATTGAAACAAAATAGAAATTTAAAAGCTAATCTATTAAGAATTTCACTATTAAAAAAAAAAAACCCAGCTAAAGCAAAAAAATTGTAGGTAATCGGCTAATCGCAACAATATGGCATTAATCATAATAAAGTTCTTAAGAATTAGTTATCTATTTGAATTTTTAAAATTTGATATCAAAATTATTTTTCATTTTTCGAATCTTAAAGTAATGTTGCTGCAACTGATAGCACAATAAAATTTAATTTTTTAAAAAATAACTTCTGAAATTATTAGATTATGATTTTTATGTTTGTTAAATGTATTGGATAGACAAGAGGAATAGCTTTTCACAAACTCAATACACATCTTCAATTTTTTTTTTCAAAAAAATAAAAAACCTTTTTTCTCAAAGGAAATTATAAATTTAAAAATAATCTAATTAATTTTATCTCCTCACCTAAACGAGAAAAAAAAAAATTATTTCTTAAATTCTACAATTACTTGATAATACTTTTAACTCATGACACTAAATCCCAATAAATTAGTAATACAATTATGTTAATGTGCAAACCAATGGAACTTTATTTACGACATTTCTTCTCCCAAATATCTAATCAATTTTATGTTACCACCTAAAGAAAAATTTCTTTACGAAATTTTGTGATCAATTTTGCTGATTGTGACTGGGATGTGGGAACAATGGGCTACCGAAGATTCAACCCTATATTTTCTGTCACGAAACTTATGGCAAAACAATTAATTTTAAAAAATATATATAATTCAAATATTTAGTAACAAAACCAATCTCAGATATGAATTATATATAAATAACATATGGTCCTGTCAAAAGAGGATAATTGAGGGTCTTGGATTCAGCAACAGAACCAATCACAGATATGGAATATATAATATATATATATATATAGAGGCTAGTAGTATTCTTGCAATATTGCCTTCTTGACTAATGAGCTCTAGGCTTTATAGGCTCCATATATCCCCTCAAGGATTTCTCTTAGTACATAGTTGCTTTCCTCTGGTGAGACACATTTTGACCATGGGTGAGATAAAGATCTTCTATACAATTCCCCGTTATGCATGGAATAATGTGCAGCTTTAATCTTCAACTTTGGAGCTTTGAGTTTGTCTTAGGGTAGAGTGTCTTACTCTAGATACTGAATGATTAGTTTTTATCCACTCAGCTATCTCCTGGGTGTGTCATTAACTTCTTTCTCTTCAATGCTTGGCTTGATTAGCTCTTCGGTTAGTTCTAGCTCTTTAAATACTTGGCTGCCTTCTATTGCTGATTTTGCCAATTGGCCTGCTTCTATATTTTTTATAGGATTTCAAGCTTCTATAGGAGTAGTCTTGCCTTTTCTATGTATCTAATCATGCTCGACTATTCGATTTGATATTTTTCCTTTGACTTGATTAACCATTAGCTAAGAGTTAGAGTAGACTTTGAGATGCTCATATCTGACTTTTATGGCTAACCTTAGTCCTGTGATAAGTGCTCCAAACAAGGCTACATTGTTGGTGGTGTTGTATTTGATCTAAATTATACATTTAATTTTTATCTTGCTTGGTCTGATTAGAATAACTCTAACTCTAAATCCTTGTGCTCTAAATGCCCATCTATGTAAGAGCTTCCATTCTGGGTATGATATAGGGATTGTATCTTCTACTGTCATTTCTTTTATGAAGTCCTATAGTGCTTGAGTTTTATTTACTGTAGAGGTTCATAGCTGATGTCAAACTTGCCTAATTATACTACCCATTGGACAAGATATCATAAAGTTTTAGGCTCTAAACAATTTTTCATAGAGGGAAATTTTTCATGACAATGATTGAGTGAACTTGGAAGTATTGTTTGAGCTTTTGTGATGTATGGACGACCATCATAGCAAGTTTGTCCAATTTGGGATATTGGACCTCTAAGTATCTTGCTGACATAGTAAACTAGGCTTTGCTGACTTCCCTCCTTCTGAACTAATACTGATGCAATTGAATCAATTCAAAGATACAAGTATAAAGGCTTCTTAAGGATTAGCCTACTGAGCAATGGTAGTGAGAATAAGAACTTTTTTATCTCCTCAAATGCGCTTGACACTTGTCATTCTACTCAAACATCTTAGTTCTTTAAAGCTTTGAAGAGAGGTAGACACTTGTTAGCTAAATATGAGATGAATCTTTCGAGTGCTATAATTTTGCCTTTGAGTTTTTAAAGCTTATTCAATGATTTCAAAAGTTTCATATTGAGGATGGCTTCTATCTTTTCCTGGTTTGCTTTAATTCCTCTATGTGAGATCATAAAACTTAAGAATTTTCCAACTTTCACTCTAAAGATGCATTTCTCTAGGTTTAGCTTGATCATGTACTAGTTTAATAGGCCAATGATTTAATTTAAATACTCGGAGTGTTGCTCTTAATTATGGCTTTTAACGATGATATCATCCATATATACTTTTACATTCTTCCCAATTTGGTATTTGAAGATGTGATTCATCAACCTCTGGTATGTTGCTCCTACATTCTTCAAGCTAAAAGGCATGACGTTGTAATAATATAACCCCTTGTGAGTGATGAAAAATGTTTTTTCTTGATCTTCTTTTTTCATTGAGATTTGATGACATCCTTAGGCTAAATCGATGAAGCTATATAATCTGTGACATGCAGTTGAGTCCACCAATTGATTAATTATTGGTAATGGGTAACTATCTTTAAGACATGCTTGTTTAGATTAGTGTAATTAATGCACATTTTGTATTTCTCATTTGACTTTTTGATTAGTACCACGTTGGCTACCCATTCTAAATGTGTAATTTCTTTGATAAGTCCAGCTTCTATTAACTTCTTTATTTCTTTAACTATCTTTTTTGCCTTTTATATGCAAATTTGCTCTTATTCTGAATCACAGGTTTGGTGCCTGGGTTGATGTTTAAACTATGGGAAGTAATATGAGCATCAACTGGTACTATCTCAAATGCTTTTGACACAAAGATGTCTGAGTATTTTTTGAGAACTTTGTTGATCCCTTCTTTACTTTACTATCTAGCTCATTACCAATCCTTACTAATTTTCCACTGGTTAGTTGAAGGGTTTGAACCTGATCGACTAGTTTCGGGTTAGTATATTTTTTCTCTGTCTCTAGGGAATCCTAGGGGAATGCTTCCATCTGAGGCTTGATAGCTAGTTTGTAACATTATTTGGCTATATCTTGATCCTCATGGATGATTATTACTTAGTATTTTAAAGGACTCATCAAGGTTAGTCATTTGATGCTTGTAGCTAAATCAATTTTATATAGGATTGGCCTTTTGTCACGACCCAAAACAGGGGCCATGACCGGCGCTAGGGAACGGGAATTCTTTCGAATCCGGAACCCGTAGCAAGCCTAAAAATAAAATAAACATGCAATAATAATAATAACAATATCAAATGCAGCGGAAATAAAGACCATAAATATAATATTAACATATGCACCAACTGGATTTAAGTCAAATCTCATCTCATATATATATAAATCTTTAAATATAAATCCAGTTCACATAATACAATATCTCACATAATTAAAATACATAAAATCCCACAATTAATTTACAACTACTGCAGTGTCTAGATTATAAAAATAAGACTCAAGTAAGCAGTTTACACAAAGAAGCCGGGGCGGAAGAAATCCGGCGTACAGGCCTGCTACTGAGGTCTGAAGATGTTAACTCTCCTGAAAAATTGTCAACGGAGGGGAGTCAGACCTCACTGAGTGAATTACTATAATATATATACATACACACTAAATGACAATGCATACAATCAATAGTATATATATATATATAATATGTATATATACAGGCAAATACACACAGATGCAATAAAATCATTTTATATATATTTTATTGAAAATCATCTTTTATGAAGGATCAAATAGAACCCTAGAATATCGCAATCTCGGAAATAGTGTTAGACAACACTCTAGCCACACAGGCTCACTTAATCCAAATATATCCACTTAATCCAATTAGACAGTAGACTGGCCCCGAGACACTAAGTCAACCGAGCTCCAGTAGTCTGACTGCCAGTGTGATTGGTCCCAAGACACTTGGTCAACCGAGCTCCAACAATCACATCCAAATCACATCTGACACATCAAATAATCATAATCAATCAATATCCATAAATAGGTTAGTAATATAGCCTAAATACTATAGGCGTACCGATACGTACTCGGTCCTAGTGCTGCCCACTAGGTAGCACGTTCTATTGATATCCTTCATTAATAAATATAAAACATCCATTCACAAATAAATGATGCATGAAATTAAATAAAATAACAATATAAACCATATATATACTGAAAATATACCAAAAGTAAACCAGGTATATTTCGAGTATATATACGTCAAATAAATCCAATTAAATCATAAATTAAGCTCAAAATATATTTAAAAACATTTTAAATATAATTTATTTATAAAACATGCATATAATTTAATATATACCAAAAATATACCAAAAATATACTTAAATACAAATCACGTTATTTATGCATATTTAGTCAAAATGAAACATGTATTTCTAAAATCATACATCCTAAAGCACATATATATAAAATAATAACTCACTCTAGTGTGCTCCACGAGATGGGTCCGACGGGCCTGATCCACTAGCCCTCGATCTCGGTGCAACTAAACAAATAATAAATAACCGATATTAGAATAAACCTAACAGAAATCTTAGAATTCGATCTAGAGTATTAAACACAAAATTGAGATTAGGGTTCGACCGGACATCACGTTTTACGAGAATTCTATCAAAAATTCGGCAGAACCTCCCCTGTAAAATGGACATCTCTATACTCAAAGAGTAGAGCCGACCCTGCAAAGAAACACACTTCGAAAAACAAGCTCAACACTCAACCACAACCCCTCGGTCAGACTCCAGACTACAATCTAACGATCGCGGTCCACAATCACAGAACAATTCTGATAATACCAAAAATACCCTTATATCATAGAAATTTATTTTATAAGTAGAAATTACATAATTAACCTTAAAAAACTATAAAAACTCATTTTATTAGAAAAATCGTATTATATATATATAATTGAAAATAATTCACGAAAAATAGTTTTAATTAGTTAAAAATACCAAATAATTTTTAGAAATCATTTTTATACCTTAAATAACTATTAAAACCAATTAAATTACATTTTTAGCCAATTTAGGGTAAAATTACCAAAATACCCCTATATATATATAAATATATTAAAATTACTTCAAAAATTCACCAAAAATTATAAAATTAACCAAAATTAATTTTCTCAACATATTTATCAATAATATCAATAATTAAACTCAATTATCCAATTAAATTCAATTAAAAACATAATTAACCCTAATTTCCCAAATTTACATAAACTTCAATAATTCAAAATAAATACATAGAAATTCATAAAAATTCCAAATAAATTCCTATAATTAATTTCAACACCTAATTTAACCATAAAACACAATTTCATAATTTATTTAATTTATTTCCGAAAATTAGAAAATAATATTAAAATATTCAAAAATACCCAAAAATCAAAATAATCTCCAAAAATTCCACAAAAATTCATAAATGTAGATTAAGCTAAGGGGAACAACATTTGTGAAGGGATTTTTCATGAATCAATCAATTAGAAGCTCAAAAAAAAAATCAAAAACACTAATATGGCCGAAATGAAAAATTCGAAACCTAAGCAAATCAAGACCATTTCATCTCAAACCAAAGCTAGAATCACACTCATCAGAGCTCAAGGAGAAGAAAGAGACCGACGGTGTCAAAAATGGTGGCCGAAATCGCGAGGTGAGAAGAAATGGAGCTTTCGGTCGGAAATGGAGAAAAGGGACAAGCCGGTGCCGGGGAAGAAGGCTGGGGGAGGCGGAGCAGCTGGAGAAGACGACAACACGCAGGGGAGGCACTCTGACGGCTGGTGATCGGAGTAGCAGCGGTGAGGGGAAGGGGGTCGTGCACGGGAAGAAGAAGAAGAAGAAGAAGAAGAAGAAGAAGAAGAAGAAAAGAAAAGAAAAAGAAAAGAAAAGAGAAAGAAAAGAAAAGAAAAAAGAAAAAGAAAAAGAAAAAAAAGAAAAAAAATAAAAAAATAATTTTAATAAAATATTTGAAAAAAATCACACCCACACACTTAATATTTAATATTTTAAAATTTAATATTAATTAAAAATAATTAAATAACACATAAACAAATAATTAATTAATAAAATATTAGGGTAATATACTAAACCTTGATTAAATAAATATATACACACATAGGCTCTATTTAGTAATTTAAAAATATGTATGAGTTCATGTAAGTCCGAAAATATATTTAAAATAATTAATAATAAATTATTTACGTAAAAATTTCCCCGAAAATACAAGTCCCGGGAAAATTTTACGTAAAGCACTGTAAATAAGACACAGTAATTAAAATAGGTTTTAAATACATATCAACTCGTAAAAATATCATAATATATATATGGAAATTATTAACACTGCATATCCCGGTACAGTGTAAAAATATTTAAAAACACGGGATATTACACCTTTTGATGATTCTGTTGTTGGTAAGAGGAAGGTCCACCACATTGAATAACGATTTGACAGCTTTTGTATCTCTAGTTTCCCAATTTTTAAACTCTATTGTTAGCTCCACTACTACTGTTGGTTGGGTTGTTCCCCCACAAAAGCTTGTGATGGGATTTTGGATGATCTTTAAGTCAGTGATAAAACCTCCTATTGCTTGGTAAGCCTTCCAAGATAATGCATTGACAGCACTCCCATCATCAATCAAAAGTCTTTTTATCATATAATTACTGATGAAAGCACTTATGACCAATACATCGTTATGTGGATATCGAGCATGTCCCTCGTCCTCAGGTCTGAATATGATAACTGGTTTCCCTTTATGTATAAGGCATTCCTCCTTTTGAGTCCTCTTTAATAGTCTCTTAATTGGTGATTCCCCTCCTAGAATTATGATCATTTGAATCTTGATCTTTTAGATTCTCAATTTGTATAGCAATTTTATTGAACCTATCTAGATAACTTCTAAGAGACTCAGCCGCCTCTTGTTTGCACATCCGAAGGTCATTAATGTCCTTAGCCAGAGGAACATTGGTGATGAATCGAGTTCAAAATTTTTAACTAATTCCTCAAAGGATGAGATTGAGTTTTTGGGCAATTAATGAAACCACTTATAGGTTGTTTTCATGAGTGTATTGGGAAAAACTTGACACAATATCCTATCATTCACATTCTAGAGCATCATTTTAGTTTTAAATCATGATATATGATCGATCGGACCTCCGTGCCATCATATTAATCCAACCGAGGTAGTCTGAACTTTAATAGAATCTTTGTTCTGACTATTCTGTTTATAAATAGTGTCCTTCCTTCATGGACACATTCATCTTCTTTTCTTGACACTATCTAAGCTTTCTGAATGGCCTCCTGGACCTTCTGATATATTCTAGAATCATCTAGTGTTGGGATACTAGATTCAACCTCCTAATCTTTATTACCTTTATAATTGCCTTCTTTTGTGCTTTGAGCTACAGTAAGAGGTACCATTGTGTTGCTCTCTCGATTTACTCTCCTGAAATTACTACTTTGAATTAAGGCATTCAGTTATTGTTATATTAAATTCATTTGATATTGAATGTTGTTAATTATAACTTCTTTGTATAATGGGGGTAAGTTGGGTGCTTGGGTAATGGTGTTTAAGTATGCGGTACTCACAATAGGAAATTTTAGTAAGCTTGGAAATGGTACATAAGGTATAGGTCTACTTGCATGTGACAAAAGAGCATAATAAGGGAATGTTATGCCTACTGGATTTGACCAATTCTGAGCATTAGTCGGGGGTGTGTATGGATCAGTAAGGAGAGCATGAGATAAAGGTCCTGCTGACACTAAACAAAGGTTGTTGAGTTGAGCAGCTGAGTAGTTGGGGTTGGGGTTGATGATGGAGGCGAAGTGTACATTATGGATGTTGCTAAAAAATCTTCTTAACTCGGTAAATGATAATGACTTTGATTCAAAAGATTTCCAAAGACGGTGCCACTTGATAACTTATTTCCTGGAATCTCATGAATCATGCAAATAAGAAATCAACAAAGGGTGAGGTGAGTATTGGGGAGATCCTCACAAACACTCTGATGTCTAAGTTATAAATGGTAAAGAGAGATTGTTGCTTAGAGAGACAAAGAGTGTTGTGAATGAATGGAATAAAATGAGAGATGTGAGGGGTATATATAGGGGAAGATAGACTCAAACCTGAGAAGAATAGATTCCTCAGTCTTGTAGAATTGGGAGTTGTTGCCTCTTTAGGATGTGAGAACTCTTTTCCCGTTTGAACATCTTCTTCTTGTTTGAACATTCTTTTTAATTAGGCTTTCTTCTTATTCAAATATTATTCCTCTTTCGAGGATTATAACTCTATTTAGAAAAGATAATGAATATGGGGTATCAATGGCTACCATAGATATAAATTAAAATATTTTTAAACAATTTTTTAGTACTTATTTACCACACTTCTTTCACATAAACTTAAAGTAAAAAACTTAACAATATATTTTTTTTATACAACCGACAAAACTTTCTTAACTAACTATACATGTGTATACATCATATTATAAACAAATTTGCAAGAAAAAAATTGGTAAAAGTATTTAATTATAAGTATGAATTAGAAAGTAAATTATTAATTTTTTTATTTTAGAGAATATTTTTTTATAAAATAATATTGCTCGTGCGTGACGGACAAGTGTTTGTCCAATATATAAAAAGAGAAGCACAAAAGAAGAAATTAGTTACATATTGACACTTAAGCACTCTTTGCTTTTAGTATTTGCCAATTTTTTATTTTTATGAAAGGTCAAATATTTTTAATTTTTGGAAGCACGTGTTTTTAATGTTAGGAATAATAACAAATTTGGTATATGAATTTTTCAGTTTTTTTTTTTATTTGAGTGTATAATAATAATTATTATTTTTTACAATCAAGTGTTTAAATTTTAGAAAAACATACGATTGTAGTGTTTTCAACCGATTTAATATTAAGTGGTGTTGAGTCATATCAAACTAGGATATCAAACTAAATCTATTTTTATCCCAGTTATTAGTAATGTCATGTGCCACATATACTGTATTATTTAAAGGACACAAATACCTTTATTCAGTCACCTTTTATATCTGCAGTAAAAATTAATGTTGAAGTTATTTTTGTCAATCATAATATTTAATAAGGTAATAAGGGTAATTTTATTTTTTAAATAATGCAATACATGTGACAAATGATATGGTTAATGATTGAAATAAAAGTGAGTCGCGTTTGATTTGATTGAACACCCAGTTAGCATTAAATCGGTCAGAAATACTATATTGATATGTTTTTTAAAGGTTCAGACACTTGATTACAAAAAAAAAATAAAAATACAAATTAGACATTCAAAAAAAAAAAAAACTAAAAAGTGCATACACCAAATTTGTTCTTCTTTAAGTACAAATTTTTATCTATTTATTTATTTCTTCGCTTATACAAATCTCTATGTGGTACAATAAATTACATAAAGAATAATTATTATATTCAAAGGGATATTCACATAGGTAAGTTGCTTATTTTTTTAATTATAATTGTATTTTAATTATCTTTATTATCATTGATGCTATGCGCAAGTAGAAGTCTAAATGAGTCGAGTTATTTGCAAACAGCTTGATTCTTATTTGAGTTAGAAGTATAAAAACTCATTTGAGTTCTTAAATGAGTAGAAGTATAAAAAATCATTTGAGTTCTTATTTTGAAGCTTGCTTAATAAATGATCACAATTTCAAACTACACAAAATTTGATTTGTGAATTTCGCAATCAAAATCGAATAGAAATTCGGGAGCCAACTTGTAATTTTAAGATTTAATAATTTAATTATAAATATATAATATATACATTTTTATTATAAAAAAATTTTAAAATATATATTATTAAAATAAAATTATAATTTTTATTAAATATATTATAATTTATTTAATAAGTAATTTATTTTAATTTTTTAATATATAATTTTAATTTATATCTTGCACTTCTTTAAAAAATTTATTTAGAATCGTTTAAATTTATAAATAGTTTGTAAACATCAAGCAGTATAGTAAGCTCAACTCAAATTTAGTTCAATTATAAATAAACCAAACACGAGTTAATCAAAGCTCCACTAGACTCCGCTTGGTTACAGGTATTGCCTAGTAATTAAAACATCAACATAAACTTTTTGATTAAAGGAAAAAATGTCATACCAAGAAGAATAAAATGAAGAAGAATGAAAGAAAAATAAATCTAATGAATTTTAACGAATATTTTGTTTAATTTATATAATAAAAAGCATTTATTTCGTAGTCAATTAACAATAAACATAATATTTTTGTATTAGGAATTGCTAGTTATGGAATGCAGTTGTATAAGGACATAGACGGGACATTCATGTGCTAGGTTTTTTTTTTTTTGGGAATTATATTCTTTTTTTTTTTTTACCAAATTGGAAATTATATTTAGGGGTGAACATTAACCGACTGAACCACTTAAATTGAACCAGACTAAGCTGAAAATTATGGTCGGCTTAATAACCGAGAAGAGGTGAGTGACAATTCGGTTAGGAAGAATGTAGAAAATCGGTTATCGATTTACGGTTTGGTTAGATTATTGAATTAACCGAACTGATCGAAAAATCAAACCATTGTTACTTATTACTAAAACTACGCCGTTTTTATTCAACTTACCTTAACCCTAAAAAATATCCTCTGCATCTATATAAGGCTCTCATTCCTCTCAATCACCCCCTTCTCATTTTTTGCCGCCCTCTGTAAATCTCAAACATTCCTTTCAGTCCCCTCTCCTCTCTTTTACTAACTCTAAACCTTAACCCAATACCCCTTCATCTCGTCATCGTTCTTCCATCATCTCCTTCTAGCTTCCTCTTCCTTTTGCTCTAGTATAAATCGCTTCGCTTTTTGTGTTCTCTTCTCTCTTATCATCTATTTCCTTCCAATCTCTTTAACTCGATATTTGTTGTATAAAAAATTTATCATTTTTGCTTTGTTGTTATTTTTGTTATGATCAAAATACAAAAATAAACATTGACAGTAACGAAATTGACATACAAGGGTCTTTAGTTGTTGGATCGACTAGATATGGTAATGATCTTGTTAGATCTAAAGTTTTATAAATTTTTGGGTATTCTGTTTTTCTCATTTTATGTATTTTTATGGAGATGTATTTGTTCTTTGATTTTTTTGCATGTACTACTACTGTCTGCTAGTGAATCGACTGTTTTATTGGATCTGCAAAGTGTTTTTTTCGATCTCATTGAGAAATCTTAAAGATGGAAGCCCCTAATGTGTAGATCTGACCATCAGTTGATCATTTTAGTGGAAGTTGCATAATTTGAAAACAAATTGAGAAAGAGAATATGCTTGAAAGAACAACATTTAAAAGGTAAAATCTTTATTTTTCCTGTTGATAAATTTGTTTACTTGATCTTGGTGTTTTTGTTTATCATTGATTATGTAAAATTTTTAACTTTGATTTTTGATAATATTTATTAATAATAGATTGTTGTTTCTTTGAGTTTTTTTTACTTGATATTGATTATGTAAAATAAATTATTTGTAATTTAACATAATTTTTTTACTACTGATTCAAGTTGATTATTTAAAAATAACTTTTTTTATAATAATAATTTATTTAATATTATTAAAATAAAATAATTATATGACTAATTATTATTTTTTACTAATAATTTTATTTTTAAAAAATATATTTTGATTATTAAATAATTTTTTACTCATACTTGCTTTATTTAAAATTAATTTTTCATTACACTTGCAAATATTTATATTGAAATTTTTTTTTTATGATTATTGTTTTTATATTTCCTGTTGTCAAATAATGATACAATAGTTATTGTTATTGTTACTGCTTGCCCATTGTGATTACTGTTTGGTTGTTGTGATTAATGCTTGCTTTGGCTATGATTAATATATGATGCTTTTGTTTTGCTTTGGATCTGATTCAGTTATAGATGGAAACTCAAGAAAAGCCTGCTAATGTGTAACGACCCTTATTTTTAAATTATTAAAACATAATTCGAGCTATACAGTGTTAATAAAATTTAAAATTTTTATTTATTTATTATTATTATTCATGATTAATAATTACAATTTTTATGTTAAATGCATTTTCTACATAAATATTTATTTTTTTTAGAAACTTGTTATTTAAACATTTAATTTACATTATTGATGTTATTTTTGGATAGTATTATTTTAATATTATTATTTTAAGTACATTATTATTATTTTATTTTTATTGATTGACATTATTGTATTATTAAATTATTTCATAAATATTGTTTATATTATTGTTATTTTCAAATGTTATTTTATGTATTATTGTTAGTATATTGTGTGTATATATATGTATATTATATTTGAGTGGGTGTTATTATTGACTAAAGTTATATATATATATATATATATATATATATATATATATATATACATAAAAACAAAAAGAACACAAAAACATCTTCCTCCTCCCCGTTGCTCACCATCCCAATCACCTACCGTCGGTGTGCCTCACCCACCTTCATGTCATCGACCACCTTCCTTCTGCCATCATCGCTGCCTTCTCTTCCTTCTTCCTTCGCTGAAGCAGACAAAAATAGTAGCAGCGGCAGCAAGGAGACGATGTCGTTTCTTCCACCTCCAGCAACCTTTTCGAGCTCTTCCGGTGTCATTCAACTCCTGGAGCTCCGAGGAGGCCGATCCCAAGCTTGGTTTGAGCTCAAGCCTAGCCATTTGTGAGTTTATTCTTAGTTTTGGTTTTGAACATTTAGGGTTTTCAATTTTTTTTAGGGTTGATTCAAACAAACTTCCTTAAGAAACATTAATCCTAGTAGCTTAATCTTCATGAAAATATTTTTGTTTGAAATTTTGGAATTTATTTGAATTTTAGTTAATTTTTTATTATTTGATTATTATTTATTGAATTTTTAAATTAATTATTTTAATTATGAATTTGGTGTTATTATATATTGTTATTAATTTTTGTGTTGAGAAAATAATTTTTGGGAATATTATATAATTTTTAAGAATATTTTTATATTATGTATATATTGGAATATTAGGTTAAAGTTATATTTTTGTTGGAAATATTGTTTAATTATGAGTTTTAGATAATATTAGAATAATATATGTTGATAAATTAATTTTAATGATTTATAAAAATTTTGAGGAATATTAATTATATTATGTATATTTTGAGTTATGAGCTTAATTGTGTAATTTTGTGAAAATTATAGTTAAATATTATGTTTTAAATGGTTTTAGAATTATTTAAGGTAATAAAATTATTTTTATAAATTATTTACTATTTTTAACTAATTAATACTAATTTTCAAAAAATATATTATTTACTAAATTGGTGATCAAATGGATTTTAATAACTTTTAATATATATTTAGGCTATTTAAGCTATTTGAATATATAAAAGTGAATTTTTACTATTTTATATTGAATTATTGAAAAATTGGATGTTTAATAACATTATATTATTATTTGGGATTTTTATTCAATTATTGTGAAAATAATTATATTAAGTGTTTTAATGTTTAAATATATTATATTTTGATATTTTAAGCATATTTGTGGAATTTATTGATTTTTTTATATATTTATTATATTAAATGTATTTTTGGTGAATTGTGAACTTCGGTTGGGAAATTGTACAGTTCAGGATCCCAACCGAAGGTGTTGAGCGTTCTGTGTTAGAAATGTGTTTTTCTTGTAGGATCAGCTTTACTTTTTAGTAGAGAGATGTCCGTTTTATAGAGAAGGTTCTGCCGAATTTTTGGTAGGATTCTCGTAAAATGTGACATCGGGTTGATCTTAAAATTCTGTGTTTGTCTGAGTTTCAATCCTTCGTTAGAGTCTTCTTTTAGAAATTCTTAGAATATTCAGTTAGATTTATTCTAATTGTCGTTATTATTTTATTTTCTAGTTGCGCCAAGATCGAAAACTATCAGACCAGACCCGTCGAGCCAGTTTCGAGGAGCCCAAACTTGTGAGTTGTTATCTTATATATACATCACATTTAGGATGCATGATTTAGAATATACATGTTTTAATATGTATTTATTCATAAATTCTTTTATTAAATGTTTAGTATATGTTAGGTATATTTTTAGTATATTTTTGATATATTTCAAAATAAATGCATGTTATGTTTTTTATATATACTTAGAATGTTTTTAGTATATTATTGGTTTTTATTTGGCATATTTTTATGGTTGATTTCGAATTTATTTAACATATATATACTTGAAATATACTTAGTATACTTTACGTATATTTCTTGTATATATATGGTTTATTTTGTTATTATGAATGTTTTTATGCATTTTTTATTTTCCCTATGTATGTTAAATTTTAAATGAATGATATCGATAGAACATGCTACCTAGTGGACAACACTATGACCGTATACGTTTCGGTGCGATAGATTTAGAGTTGAGTTGTGAATCACTTGAGGTGACTTTGATTTGATTGATAAATTCTGAGATTAATGTGATTGAATAGTGTGGTTACTGGAGCTCGGTTGACCTAGTGTCTCGGGGCCAATCACACTGATAGTGAGACTGTTGGAGATCGGTTGACTCTGGAGCTCGGTTGACTTAGTGTTTCGGGACCAATCTATTGTCCATAATGGAATAAGTTAATTAATTTGGAATTAAGTGAGTTTGTATGGCTAGAGAGTTATTGTTGATTGAGGTTACGATTTAAATAAGGTTCTATTTGATCCTTCAATAAAACGAATATTTTTCCAATAATTATTATATAAAGTGATTTCAGCATCAGTGCGAAATGCTTGTATATATATGTATCATATATACGGATGATTGATTGCATATGATAGTAAAAGATGCATGTATATATAGTATAACAATTCATTCAGTAAGGTCTGATTCCCCTCAATTGTATTTTTATAAGAGATTCTTCTTCCTTAAACCTTAATAGTAGGCCCATCCGTCGCATTTCTTCAGCCCCGGCTATTTTGTGTAAATTATCTACCTGATTTTTATTGTACTTTAGAAAACTGCAGTAGTAGTCGTACTTTGTATTTGTAGAATCTTGGTTGTAATTTGAGAGGCCTTTCTTTGAATATTGTATAATATATGTTATTTTATGATATGATAGAAGTTATTATTATTATATTGGTTTAAGATTTTAATTATGGTGCATAATTTATTTAATTATTGTATATTTTTATTTTTAAGGCTTGCTACGGGTTTTGGATTTAAAAGAATTTCTATTCCCTAATGCCGGTCATGACTCTTGGTTTGGGTCGTGAAATAATGGCAGTCAAGCTGCTACTGGTGGTGCTACAAAGGTGGAAGCCCCACAACAACTAGAAGTTGCTAAAAAGGATAAAAAGAGAAAGGACATTAAAAGCAAAAGAAAGGTGTGGGAGCACTTCGAGAAAATCCATGAGCAAGGGAAGTTGGTAAAAGCTAAATGTATATATTGTGCTAAACAATTACACACTGATCCAAAAAAAAGAAAAGGTACATCATATGTTAGAAATTACATGTTGACTTGCATGAAAAACCCTAACCCTGCGTCCATTAGACAGAGCCTTCTAACTTTACAACCTGATTTGCATAGTTATGAAACTGTGGGTGTAATTAGGACTTGGAAGTTTGATAATATTGCTATTAGGATTGCATTTTCTAACATGTGCATTATTGATGAGCTTCCATTTAAATTTATTGAGGGAGAGGGTTTCAAATAATTTATGTCTGTTGTATGCCTTATGTTCAAAATATTTATTAGATGGACATTGAGTTAAGATTGTTATCAAGCATATTTAAATGCAAGGCTAAAATTGAAAAATGTTTTCATTAATCACTACCAAAGTCAAAGAGTCTGTATAAAAACAGACACTTGGAAATTAATTCAATGCATAAACTACATGTGCATTATAGCTCATTACATTGATTCTGAGTGGAAGCTCCAAAAAAAAGATAAATTCATTTGTCCCTGTTACTTCTTTTAAGGGTGAGTATATTGCACAAGCTTTAGAAAACTATATTTTTTATTGGGGTTTGAAAAATATTTTCATAGTGAAAATAGATAATGCATCTTCAAATGATACTACACTTGGTTTTTTAAAGAAAAAAATTATTTTCTTGGGGCACATTTACTGTCAAAATAAAATATGTTCACATGAGATGCATTGCACACATCCTAAATTTAGTAGTAAATGAGGGGTTGAAAGAATCTGGATAGTTAGTTAAAAGGGTTAGGGAATTAGTCAGATATATTAGGAACTCACTTGCTATGTTGCACAAATTTAGGGAATTTATTGACTTGCTTAGTGTAGAGTCAAACTGTTCATTCTCTAGATATGGAAATCAACCTATGACATGTTAAAAACTGCTTGCCTATTTGACAAAGTGTTTGAAAAATATGAGGAATGTGAGCATGCATTTAGAGTTGACTTAGGGATGATGTACTTGATATATTGGATTGGAATTTTGTCAAACTGCTTGTAGCCTTCTTGCATCATTTTTATGAGATGACTATGAGAATTTTTAATTCTTAATATATTATTGATAACTCATTTTTCTTTAAAATTTTTTATCTTTACGGTGTTTTAAATGACTTGAAGTGATGCTGGTCCTAGTAAAAGAGCAATGGCCTTTTCCATGAAAGCCAAATTTGATGAATATTAGGGTGATCCTCAGAAGATGAACTTGTTAATTTTCATTAGAACTGTACTTGATCTTAGAGACAAGCTAGAATACATGGAGTTGATCTTTAAGCATATTTATGGGGATTCTGTGAGTGGAAGCCTGAACTGTAATACAAAAGATGCATTGTATGAATTATTTGATGACTATTGTGCTTCTAGCAAACCACTTCCTCATTTTGCTTCTCAATCTAGACACTCATCTATTACCACTGAAGGTGCTTCTAGTGATTATGTGAAATTTGAGTCCTTACTAAAAACTAAATTTAAAAAACACAAACTAGAACTTGGATAATGTGAGAGCAAAAATTTTGAATTAGATATTTATGTCTCTGAGGCTGTGATTGAGGAAGATGGCACATTTAACATTCTTAGATAGTGAAAGATTAATTCCGAGAGATTTCTTATTCTCTCAACTCTAGCACATGATGTGTTAGATATGCCAATATCCACAGTAGCCTCTGAATCTACTATTAGTACAGGATGGAGGGTGCTTGATTATTTTAGAAGTTCATTGACACCTAAAATTTTGGAAGCTTTAATTTGTTCTGCAGATTGGATAAGATTGTTTACAACTCCAGTCTCAATTGAGGAGTCCATAGATGAAGTTGAGTAGTTTGAAAAAGGTTTGTGGAAGCTAAATTGGTCTTCTATGTTTATTTTTAATTTTTCTTAATTATGCTTTTTCTTCTCAATCTGATAAGTTACTTGTATTTTCTTTATTTGACAGAGTTATCGACAGTTGGATTTGGCCCATCTATGGCATCACTAAGTGCCACTTAACATGAAATTTCAATAAAATTTACTTGGCATTATATAATACTCTAACTGCTCACTTCTCTGCATATGCTCTGTGTTGTGTTTTTTTTATGACCACACTGAAGTGATTGTGATTCAGTTGCCAATTTTAGTTGTTGAATGAGTTTAAATACATTGAACTACAACACTGAAGTGGCTGACCTTCAGTTACTAGTGTTGTTGCTTGAGTATAAACCCATTAAACAGCAATACTGATATGGATGACTTTCAGTTGTCAGTGTTCATTTCTGATTATAGGCTGTGATGATGCTTCCACATATATGAAGCTGATAAGTGAACATGCTTGGTAAAATTTCTATGTGGCGTGTAATTTGTTGCCAGAATTTATGGCTGCATTTTTACACTAAATTACAATTCATGAGATCTGAGCCCACCTTGCATTTTATTTATGTCTACTTGCCTTTCAATTATCTACTTTTGCTTTTTGTTATCAGTTGCATTTCTGTGAATATTTGGTTGGGTTGGGCAATGAAGAAGCTTCCACCTAATTTTTTATGCAGATTGTGTGAATGTGTTTGCTAAAACCTCTTAGGTGATATCTCTTTGTTGCCAGAAATTCTAGTGCTATTTGGACATGACTTGAAAACTTCAAAAAGCTGAGTCATTTTTACTTGTTGATTTTAATTTGCTTCTCATTGAATATGAATTATTCTTAATTTATGTTGTTCTATTTGTGTTAAAATATAGGAATGAATTGTAACTTGTAAGCTTTTGGGTGCACAAAAGCTATGGTTTGCATTCAGATGTTTTTTTACAAATGATATGCAGGCCCTTTACATATAATATTTTTTGTGAAAACTTTTAATTTTGGCTTCTAATTTTTTATTGAAGTCATGTTATGAGATGTGAAAGCAGCTGATTGTTGCTGTAAATGTAATGACTAATGACATAGAAATATTTTGTTATATTTAGCTATGTAATTGTGGACAAAGTTATATGACAAAAAGTTTATGTAATTATGTTATATCATTATATTTTGTAATTATTTTACACTTTGAGTTTGGCTCCAATTTGAACTTTTTGTAATTATGTAACAATAATTGAATTTTGCCTAAATTAGTGTATATATAATAATCATAATAATAATAATAATAATAATAATAATAATAATAATAATTATTATTATTATTATTTGACCAGCCCTTATTATTATTATTATTATTATTATTATTATTATTATTTGACCAGCCCCAACCGAATCAAACTGTTGAATTTAACCGATAATGACACCTTAGACTCGTACTATTTTAATATGCAGTAAACTCATCAACATTTTTTTTAAACGGAAAAGATATTATACGAAGGGTGCAGCTACAAATACGAAAATACCCCAATTAAAAAAATTTCAAATAGTTTTTTTGACCTTGCTCGAGGGGCAAAACAGACATTTAAAAAAAAATTTCGTCTCCCTAAATCGGTAACTGCCTTTTGAAAAGGATCTCACCAACCTCATGTCAGGTGAACATGAAAATTAAGATAATGAAAGATTTTATTTGGTAGTGAATTTAACAACAATCTTAATGAAAATCCCTATAAAATAATTTTCGTGGTAATTAATGCATATGCATACCATTTAAAATTTTGATTTGATGGAGCTCTATTTCAATCACATATTAAAGATGAATTCCACCTGCAATCGATCTGATGGAGTTCAAGGACCGGTGTTCTTCAAGTTTATTTTTCTTTATTTTTAATTTTATTTTTAAATGCACAATATTTCATGAAAATCAAATCAAATTATTCATTTTTATTTATAAATATGTGATATTTGTCAGTTTTATAAAAAAGTTATATAACTTCTCTACAATTTCTATTTTTTACATTACTTAATTAATATGTTTGAATTAGTTTTTATTTTAAAATAATCAAATAATTTAATATTGATAAATATTAATCTGTGGTACACATGCCGTGCTAATTAAGTTTGAATTATAGACATTATAAACTTACAGTGTATTTTTCTTTTAATTAAAGATATTTTTTCTTCCTTTTAGGAGAAGAAAAGTCAACCTTTAATAAAATTCTAGTACCATTTATGCCACCTTGACTTACAATGAATAACGACTTGTTAAATATCCAATGACATTTGCCTACGCTTGGCTAGTGGAATTTTCTATTCTTAATAATACTTTTTAAAAGTATATTTTACATAATAAAAAATAATTTAAGGAATTTTTTAATAAAAAGTGTGAATAATTTTATTTATATTTAGTACATTTTTTATATTTTATTCTTCATTTTATTTTATTCTAAAAACACTTAATATTAATTTTTGAACATTATAGTTAGAAAGAGAAAAGAAAGAGAAAAAGATTTTAGTTAATAAAAAATTAATAAAAAAAGATATATATGAAAAATAGAAATGTATTAATTACTTTTTATATAAAGAGTAAATTTTAACTCTCTGCATATTGATAGAAAGTTATAAAGAGTTAAACTCACTCTCTAATTCATAATTTAAATATAAAAAATAAGTTAAAATTCTATTTTTTAATATCACTCTTTACAAAAAAAAATTAAGTTAAATAAATAATGAATTAAATATGCTCTTCTATAACCATAATATATAATATTCAGCATCTGGATGCATTCTGTTCGTCCGTACCCACATAAGAATGTTCAGGCCAGGTTTATGTATGCTTTGATTTTCAACAACCAGTTACACATGGCCATCAAATCTAAAGTATATTTGTATGATTTTAGGCCACAGAAACAAAGCAGACATACAGAGGAAAGAGATGGAGGACAAAGAAAAGTTTGAACCGTAATTATTACATATCATAGACTAGAAACAGTTTCATCAATCAGTACATGTCCGGCCAACTATAAATTACATTAATCATGTATTAAAAAGAAGTTAATTACTGTTGTATTCACGTATTTGAGCTGATTATTGTTCAATTTTTCTTCCTAGCTAGCTATATATGTACACTTAAATGTATATTGGAATATGCTGACGTTTATTAATCAGTGGTTTGTGATCCTTTTGGTACTGAGCTATTGGTCGGGCTGCATAATATGTCGCATGTCTTTGCGGGAAGATGAAGGTAACAAGTTGCAGTCCCACTATTTACAAACTTCATCATCATCGGTATATATGCATGTGAATTTTATATCGTTGAAATGCTAAGTACTTCTTCAATTGGGCAAGTGCAGAAAAGGCATTACGCACCATTCAAACGAATCTTGGAGCTGGTTATTTGCAGTTGGATCCATTCTGCCCATCGTTATCTGTCCTTAGAACGACTGGTCAAGTAGAAGAAGGAAAGGAACTCCGCGTTACGTGTAGCTGCAGCCTAGAGATTGCTAGTGATTGTCGTATTATAGAGTTGTAAGTCTCTTAATTTCTCTTCTCCATGAACATCAACGTTCACTTCCATTGTAATTTCTTTAATTACTTGATTTAAATAAAAAAAAATCAAGCAAAAGAGATCGATCATAAAAAATATGCCATTTCTTTTTGTCATTGTTTTAGGGTATTATATATGTGAAGACTGATTTTGATGGTCTCTAATAAATGGGTTTCATTTTGACAATAATAATGTTGTCAAGGGTTTTGGTCTTCCTGGCAAGCTTCCACCAGAGTTGGCCAAATTGACATACCTGAGCACCATGTAAGCACACTTACTATATCTACAAACTAAATTTCCTTATATATATATATAACCAATTTCAGTTAGGTGTAACCAAAACCCATTTGATGCAATTTTTTTGTTTCAAGCCTTTAAAATTATTTCAAATTAAATACTTTTCCTTTTTTTTTTTTTCCTATACAGTGATTTAACTCGCAATAATCTGCAAGGAACAATTCCTGAGGAATGGGCTACACTGCAAAAATTGAATTATCTGTAATTCTATTCAGCTCATATTGGCATGCCTTTCCCATTTACACTTTAATATCTAACCAAAAAAATATATATTGTTTAATGCAGAACACTAGCTGCCAATAATTTGTCTGGAAATATACCTACATACTTGGGGAAATTTACCAGTCTCACCTATTTGTATGCCCTTTTGAAGTTGTACAAATTTGTTTTGCCTTCAGCTTGATCTATTTGATTTTTTTTTTTAAGAGGATGACACTTTATTTTTCTTGTTTCAATTCAAAAATAAATAACCAACATAAAGGAACCTGGAGGCCAATCAGTTTTCTGGTACTATTCCTCTGCAACTTGGTAAACTAGTCAACTTATTGGACTTGTAAGTCATTTTGATCTATATCTCTACTCATAGTTAAATCAACTAATCAATACTAGCTACAACTTTACAACCTAATTAGTAGAGATATTACTTATTTTTGGTGCTACGAATTCCTGGTTGTAGGATACTTTCCAATAATCAGCTGACAGGAAACTTGCCTGAGGAACTCGCACAGTTGAAAAACTTAACAGAGTTGTAAGTGCTAATTTTAATTGTTTCCTGATCTTTTAATTTTACAACATAATTTCTGACATTTTTCATTTTTGAATTGCAGTCGTATAAGTGATAATAACCTTAGTGGCATCATACCCAATTTCATTAAGAGTTGGACTAAACTTAATAGGCTGTGAGATCTTTACTTTATTTCATTTCTATATATACCTACAATTTCACTCTCATTTTAGTTGTCTTTGCATATATTCCAACACTTATCTTTCTTTTTCTTTATTTGAAGTGAATTACATGCAAGTGGACTGGAAGGACCCGTACCTCCTGAAATTTTTCGTTTTGAGAACATGAGGGATCTGTGAGTGCTTAAGTACTTTCTTGTTGCTATAATTATTAGTTATTAATGTGAACTTTAACATTCATGGTGCTTTATCATTTTACAGGAGGATAAGTGAAGTATCTGGACCAGAGTTTCAATTTCCTGATGTGGCCAACGCTTCCAAGAAGTTGGAAATCTTGTAAGTCAATTAGTTGACAAGTTTGTAAGATCATAGGATATTCACGAGTATATGTTACATCTAGAGCTAAGACTAGCCTGTAATTTTTCGTAGGGTCTTGAGAAACATGAATATATCGGGGAAAATTCCAGAAAATATATGGAAATTGAAGAATCTCACAGAACTGCTGTAAGTATAAGCTACCTTATAATTAAACTGCATCTATACAAGTTAATAACTGAAATTTTTTTCATATGGGTGCAATCCTGTTAAAATTTAAGTACAAGGTAAAGCAAAGATTTTATACAATTCTTGCATAGTGAGTGCCAATGTAAATGCATCTTCATGAATTAATGACAAAAATATCATGTCATAAGTTAAAAAAAAAAAAAAAAAAATTTGAGGCAATCATTGTTTATTATTGCACAGCAAGCATAGAATACTTGAAAGTTAATATGTGCAGCAATCTTTTACAGTGACGTTAGTTTCAACAAGTTGGAAGGGGGAAATTCCTTTTGATGCCAACCTGCCAAATTATACGTAAGTAACTTCTCAGATTTTATGTACTAAATTTAGTAGTTTAATATGAGAATTATTGATACAGGTATAATATGCCTTTTTATCAGCTTCTTGAGTCACAACATGCTTTCTGGGAATGTACCTGAAAACATCATTTTAAACAAACATGTGTATGTTTCTACACTTTTATTCCTTCATTACATACTTGTTTTACATGCAACCATTTTTCTAGCTATATTGCTTTACCCGTAATTAACATTACATTCAATTAGTCTATTCATCAAGTATGTTGATGCTCATATCTTGTTAATTTAACAATCTCGTGGATTGTTTACAGTGACCTTTCTTACAATAACTTTTCATGGTCGTCAAACTGTGAAGGAAAAAAGTAAGCATGAATCCTGACAATTTAAAAAACTTGGCAATTTCCTGGTTATTCATTATCTCAACTTATTCGCTTTAATTTTAATTCAGAAATGTAAACACATATCGAAGCTCATCATTCAAGAAAAACTTGTAAGACTCTTATCTTCCAGTATTTATTGGATGCACTCAAGTTGGATCTACTGGATTGCTTGAAATGTTTTCAACAATTAACCTGAATTTTAACTGAAAGAAATTTTTCTAGTAACCATAATCGTATTATATTTTTCTAACATCATAATTTCATTTTATATAGAAGTGGACTGCTTCCCTGCTCTAACTTGTTTGTGTGTCAAAAAAGTAAGCATGGTATTTCCTGATGAGAGGAAACTTTCATACTTTGAAATTAATTCTAAAATATATAGTGAATATTTGCAGCATTACTGATGACAATTTCATATATTGCAGATTATAGTTCATTTCATATAAATTGTGGGGGACCGGATAAAATTGTTAAGAATAGCTATGGGAATCTGTTGTATGAAGGTGACCAAGAGGTTGAAGACGGAGCATCAACGAATTATATTAAAGGAACAAACTGGGGAGTTAGCAGCACAGGAGCTTCCATGGATGTTTATCAATTCTATGCAAACAATTACACATTATCATCGGATTCTAACCCTAAAGAGTTATATTCAACAGCCCGCAATGCACTTGTCTATCTCACTTACTATGGTTATTGTCTAGAAAATGGGAATTACACTGTTAATCTCCACTTTGCTGAGATACAACTAACAGATGAGGAGGCATATAATAAAGTTGGAAGGCGCGTATTTGACATTTATGTTCAGGTACTGCAAATAATTTATTCTCATTTCCTTCCTTTTTTTTTTTTTTTTTTTTTTTTTATCAACAGATGGAATTCTTAGCTCAAAAAGTTTTGTTTCAGGAAAAGCTGATATGGGAGGATTTTAATATTGTTAAGGAAGCCAACGGGTCTAACAGAGAGATTATAAAAGTATGTAATGCAATTGTGACGGAGAATACCCTAGAGATTCGTTTGTATTGGGCTGGGAAAGGGACTACTCTCGTCCCTAGCAGAGGAAGTTATGGTCCTCTTATTTCTGCTATCTCTGTATGCTCCAGTATGTAACGTCATGCTTTTTGGTTTTATGGGTTTCTCCTTTTCTATTGTTGCCTTGGATCCCTTTACACGAAACTTTATTTAATAAGATTTAGCATGCTTCTTAAAACTTAATATGCATTTCTTGATTTAGTCTTGTCAGCTAGCTTGCGTACATAATTTTAAGTGGTTGCTTTAAAATATGAACCTAACTTTCATGGTTTGGTCTGTTTTGTTTCAGGTCTTAAAGCTCATTGTGAAGGTTTGTAGAGTTTAGTAATATTAACTATAGTCTTTGGACTTCTGTTCACCTGTAGTTTTATGATCTCATTCACTGCCTTTTCTTTTTTGGTTGTTTGTGATTTCACTAAACTTTAGAGCCTGAAGAAGCAAGTAAAGCACCTATTATTATCGGAGTTGCTACTTCGGCATTATTGCTTATTCTCATAGCAATCTTTGCCCTTTATTGGAAATTCTGCTGGCGGGGCGAAAACAATAGAGACAATGGTAGAGTAAATTCAACCATTTGTGTGATTAAATCTTTGTATTGATCAATACACACTAGGCAGAGTGACCATATTTGCATGTACATGTCTGGTGCTTAAACATTGGGATCACATAAGTAATGTTTCCTGAAAGAGTACATGATTTCATGCCAACTGTTATCTGGCAGATCTTAGGGGGCTGGATCTGCAAACCGGTTCCTTCACTTTGAGACAACTAAAAGCTGCCACTGACGATTTTGATTATGCTAATAAGATTGGAGAAGGTGGTTTTGGGTCTGTTTACAAGGTATGCATATCTCTTGATATGTAGAAATTTCTTTTCAAAATAAAATTTGAAGAGTGGGGGCAAACTTGACAAACATTAACACTAATGGTCCATCAAATGCTAAATGCATACAGTAACTCATTGCAGGGTGAACTTTCAGATGGTACGGTCATAGCAGTGAAACAGTTATCTTCTAAATCTGGACAAGGAAATCGTGAATTTGTGAATGAAATAGGGATGATATCAGGTCTACAGCACCCCAATCTTGTAAAGCTGTATGGATGTTGCACTCAGGGAAATCAATTACTCCTAGTATATGAGTACATGGAAAACAACAGTCTCGCGCGTGCACTCTTCGGTAAATATAATGCCATTAATAGCTCTCCTATAAGATGTATGAGTGCGCACACACACATATATAAGTAGCAAACACAACGTGATTTTTTTTAATTTGATAAATTTGGTTTGTTGCAGAATCAAAATCAAGTGTTGTGAAACTAGATTGGGATACAAGACAGAAGATTTGTGTAGGAATAGCTAGAGGTCTAGCATTTCTTCATGAGGAATCAACACTCAGGATTGTACACAGAGACATTAAAGCTACAAATGTTTTACTTGACAAGAATCTGAACGCTAAGATATCAGATTTTGGGCTTGCTAAGCTGAGTGAAGAGGAAAATACTCACATTAGCACTCGAATTGCTGGAACTATGTAAGCTCTTATAGGCTTATACAATTATTTTTCATTAAATATACTTCCTCATTTATAGTTTATACATTCTCTTAAAGAACTACCATGCGCACATTCTTTTAAAAGTAGAATTAACATGCATATGTTTTCTAAAAGAAGAAAACTGAATGCCTACGTACGTTCTTTTGAAAGAACTTGCATACGTAGGTTCTCTTCTCTTAAAAGAAGAACTCGAGCGCATGCTCTGATCGGATATTAATCCAACGTGTTGTTAAATTCCAGAGGGTATATGGCTCCTGAATATGCACTATGGGGCTATCTTACAGAGAAAGCAGATGTATACAGCTTTGGGGTCGTTGCTTTAGAAATTGTAAGTGGAAGGAGCAATGGACGTTACAGGCCTGAAAGTGGAGGTGTTTGTTTGCTTGATTCGGTAACTTTTCACCACAAGCATTATGAATTTCACTTTTTTTTTGAATCGTTGTTACACGCTTCAACTGTTTTTAGCATTACTATTTACTATTGTTGCAGGCCTTTATTCTACAACAGAAAGGTAATGTAATGGAGATAGTGGACCCAAGTTTGGAGTTAGAATTCAACAAGGAAGAGGCTGAAAGGATGATTAAAATTGCTTTAATGTGCTGCAATGCATCACCAACACTAAGGCCGACAATGTCAACAGTGGTGAGTATGCTTGAAGGACAAACCAGCGTCGAGGAAGTGATATCAGATCCTAGCATTTACTTCGATGACATGCGGTTTATACCCTTAACGGACCATTACCAGCAGATTTATCGTCAGGGTTCAAGTAGAGGCCAAAGACTAACTTCTTCAACGGATAACAAATGGGTTGGATCTTCCTCTATATCTACATCTGCTCATGATCTCCACCCTGTTAATCCTGAGTCCATAAATTTAAACATCAGTGAAACTCCATCCCTTTCACAATGGTGTCATATATAGGTTATGTATTTGGCTCTTAGAATTCGAGATAAATTTTCAATTACTTTGTTGAAGTCATCGTAGTAAAAATTATAGATTTCATCATATTCAAGCTAAAATTGATAAAAATAATTGAAATGAAATAGAAAATGAAAAGCTAATCTATTAAGAATTTCACTATTGAAAATTGAAAAAAAAAAAAAGAATTAAAAAATCGGCTAATTCAAAAAAAATGTAGGTAATCATAACAATATAGCATTAAATCATAATAAATTTCTTGAGAATTTAGTTATTTTAGTTTTTAAAATTTGATATCAAAATATTTTTTATTTTTCAAAATTTAGAGTAATGAGTTTTGTCATTAATCTATCAATGGGGGATCAAAATTAGAAACGATGATATCAATTAAGGAGAAAACAATATTGTAGATCATCATGTTAGTAACTGTCACGATCCAAATTGAAAGTCATGACCGGAGCTAGGAAACATGAATTCTTTCGAATCCGAAACACATAGCAAGCTTTAAAAGAAATAAAAGCATGCAATAATTAAACAAAATATACACCAGAATTAAAATCTCAAACCAATATAATAAAAATAAACTTCTCATATCATAAAATAAAATATATAATACAAAATTTAGAGAAAGACTTCTGAAATTACATCCAACATATAGGCAAAACTAAATATAACTCACTACTGTAGTTTTCTAAAGTACAAATAAAATCAGGTAAGTAGTTTACATAAACAAGTTAGGGTTGAAGAAATCTGACGGATGGGCCTACTGTTGAGATCTGAAGAAAAATCTCCTGAAAAATCAACTAAAGAGAGTCAGATCTCACTGAGTGAATTGTTATAATATATAAACATACATCTCCTAATGTCATATGCAATCAATCATTCGTATATAATAAATACATATACAAGTATTTCACACAAATGCTGAAATCACTTTATATGAGAACGCTGAAAAACATATGTTTTATTGAAGGATCAAATAGAACTCTAATAAGTCGCAACCTCAATCAACAATAACTATTTAGTCATATAAGCTCACTTAATTCCAAATTAATTCACTTATTCCATATGGATAGTAGACTAACCCTGAAACACTAAGTCAATCGAGCTCCAATAGTATCATTGTCAATGTGATTGGCCTTGAGACACTAGGTCAACCGAGCTCCAGCAACCACACTATTCAATCATATCAATATTCTCAAATCATTTATCATATTTCACCATAAGTGATTCTCACTCAATCCTAAATCTAACGCATCGGTACGTATACGGTCATAGTGTTGCCCACTAGTTAGCACGTTTTATTGATATCCTTCATTTAAAATAAAACATTCATATAGGAAAATAAATAATGTTGAATAACATTCATAATGATAAAATAAACCATATATATACTAGAAATATACTTAAAATAAACTAAGTATATTTCGAGTATATATATGTCAAATAAATTCGAAATCAATCATAAAAGATGCCAAATATAAACCAATAATATACTAAAAACATGCTAAGAATTTATCGAAAGTAAAACATGCATTTATTTATAAATATATCAAAAATATACTAAAAATATACCTAACA
The DNA here is from genome assembly GCA_947683625.1 of Mallotus nudiflorus. Classification (NCBI taxonomy): domain Eukaryota; kingdom Viridiplantae; phylum Streptophyta; class Magnoliopsida; order Malpighiales; family Euphorbiaceae; genus Mallotus; species Mallotus nudiflorus. Next base: position 161,520 of record CANTUR010000277.1, on the reverse strand, counting down.
TATACTAAACAGTTTAATGAAATAATTATGAATAAATACAAATAAAAACATGTATATTTAAAACACGCATCCTAAATGCAATGTATACATAAAATAACAACTCACAAGTTTACGCTACTCAAGACTGGTTCGACGAGGCCGGTCCACTAGGCCTCGGTCTTGGCGCAACTAAACAATAAAATAATAATGACAATCAGAATAAAACTAACTTATATTTCTAGAGAGACTCGATCTAAGAAAACGGAATTCAGACAAAATCGAAAACTCAGGATTGACGTGATGTCACGTTTTATAAGAATTCTACCAAAAATCTAGGAGAGCTTCCTCTATGAAACGGACATCTCTCTATTAAAAAGTAGAACCGATCCTGCAAGAAAACACACTTCTAAATACAGAATATTAAACATCTTCGATTGGAACCCCAAACTACACAATTCTCCCTACTGAAGTCTACAATTTCACCAAAAATACATTTAATACAATAAATATATCAAAAATCAATAATTTCCATAAATATCCTCAAAATATCAAAATATAGCATATTTAAAATAAATATATTGAAAATCAATAATTTCCATAAATATCCTCAAAATATCACAATATAGCATATTTAAACATCGAAACACTAAATATAATTATTTTCACAATAATTAAATAAAAATCCCAAAATAATAATATAATATTATTAAAAATTACATTTATCAATAATTTACTATAAATTAGTAAAAATCAGTTTTATATATTCAAATAATTTAAATAGCCTAAATATGTATTAAAAGTAATTAAAAAATCATTTAATTACCAATTTAGTAAATAATATATTATTTGAAAATAATTTTTGAAAATTAGTATTAATTAGTTAAAAATAGTAAATAATTTATAAAAATCATTTTATTACTTTAAATAATTATAAAACCATTTAAAACATAATATTTAACTATAAATTTAACAAAATTACACAATTACCCCAATAATTTCAAAATACACATAATACTAAATAATTTCATCAAAAATTATTTAAAATCATTAAAATTATTTTATCAACATATAATATACTAATATCAACTAAAGCATATAATTAAACAATAATTTCAACAAAAATATATATTTAACCTAATTTTTCAATATTCACATAAACTAAGAATATTACTAAAAATTACACAATATTCTCAAAAATTATTTTCTCAACACTAAAATTGATGACAATATATAATAACACTAAATCAACCAAATTTATAATTAAATAAATTAATTTACAAAAATTCAATAAATAATAAAAAAATTCACCAAAATTCAAATAAATTCCAAAAATTATAACAAAAATGTTTTCATGAACCTTGAGCTACTGGAATCAACATTTGTTAAGAAAGATTGCATGAATCAACAAGATTCAACCTAAAAAAAATTAGAAAACCCTAAATGCTCAAATTCGAAAAATCAAGAAAACTTAGAAACGATCAAGATTGAACTCGAAAGGAGCTTGGATTCATCTTGGCCAGAGCTAGAGGAGTTGAACGGCACTGGAATGGCAAGCTATGGTGGCCGGAGGAGGAAGAACGGCCAAAAAATCCAACTTGATGTCGTTGCGCTATTTTTACTGCTGCCGACGCTGGAGAAGGAGGAAGAAGGCGGCGAAACTGGTAGGAAGAAGGTGGCAGTCCAGAGAGCAAGGGGAGGAGGCACACTGACGATAAGGGATCGGACGGTGACCAGCGGGAGGGAAGGGAGTGTTTCTGCATTTTTTATTTCTTCCTTTTGCAAATGTATAATAATAATAATAATAATAATAATAATAATAATAAAAAAAAAATTTTATATTATATCACTATATATTATAATATTACTTTATATTAAATCAATTATCCACCACACATTATAAATATCCACATATATATAAACACACACATATACAATAATAAACACATAATATAAAATTAACAACAAATGATAATAATAATACTAATGAAATAGTTCAACAGTAATACAAATTATGAAATTTTAATAAAAACAATAATAGAAATAATAATACACTAAATTAATATTATTAAAATAATATTATACAAAATAATAAACATCAATAATGCATATTTAAATGTTTAAAATAATAAGTTTCTAAAATAAAATATTTACTTAGAAAATATAATTTAACATAAAAATAATAATTATAAATCAAAGAATAGTAAAATAAATAAATATAAATTTTAAATTTATTAACATTGCATATCTTGATTTATATTAAAATAATTTAAAAATATGGGTTATTACAGTCTCCCCTCCTTATAGGAATTCGTCCCCGAATTCAAAGAAAGAATAATTATAAGAATCAATGAGGAAAGAATACAGGTAAGAAGCTCGCATCTCTGCTTTAATCTCCCAGGTATGCTCTTCTATATTGTTGTTTTACCACAACACCTTGACCATCGGAATTTACTTCGAATGCAACTGCCGAACTTGATATTCTACGATCGCAACAGGTTCTTCCACGAATGTCAAGTCTTCATTCACTTCCACGCTATCGGGATGCAACACGTGTAAAGAGGTCTGAAATAAACTTCCTCAGCATCAAGATATGGAACACTGGATGCACTTGAGACAAAATCGGAGGCAAAGCCAACCGATATGCAATAGTGCCCACTCTCTCTAAAATCTCAAATGGTCGAATATATCTTAGTGCTAGCTTACCCTTCTTACCAAATCTCATCACACCCTTCATCGAAGACACCTTTATGAACACTTAGTCTCCTACCTGGAACTCCATATCTCTGTGCTTTGGATCCACATAGCTCTTATGTCTGCTAACTATCGTCTTTAGTCTCCTCTTAATCACAGTAACCTTCTCTGCAGCATCCTAAACCATCTCAGGTCTAGTCAATGCTCTCTCCCTAATCTCATCCCAACTCAGAGGGGATCTACACTTTCTTCCATACAAAGCCTCATATGGTGCTATCCCAATACTGCTATGGTAGTTGTTATTATAAACGAACTCCACAAGTGACAAATGATCATCCCAGCTACTCCCAAATCTAAAACACACATCCTCAACATATCTTTCAGTGTCTGGATCGTCCTCTCAGATTGACCATTTATCTGAGGATGAAAAGTAGTATTGAAATTTAGTTTGGTGCCCATCACTTCCTGCAACTTCTACAAAAAAAGAGAGGTAAATACTAAACTTTTATCAGACATAATGGGCACAGGTACTCCGTGAAGGCATACAATATGCTTCACAAATAGCTTTTCCAATCTAGTTACAGAATAAGTGGCTTTCACAGGCAAGAAATGTGCAGACTTGGTCAACCTATCCATAATCACCAGATGGAATTGTATCCATCTTTAGAATGAGGTAAACCAACCATGAAATCCATAGCAATCCTTTCCCACTTCCTCTCAGAAATAAAAAGAGGCTAAAGCTTCCTAGAAGGCTTCTGATGTTTAGCTTTTACCTGCTGACATGTCAAACACTTAGCAATAGAATCAACTACATCCTTCTTCAGTCCATCCCACCAGTACAAATCTTTGATACTGTGGTACATCTTAGTAACACCTGGATGTATGCTATAAGCTATAGAATGTGCTTCCTCAAGGATCTCTTCTCTCAAATTATCCACATCAGAAACATATAATCTACCACTGATCCATAAAACACCTTCATTATCAAGTATGAAATCAATGAACTTCCTTGCTAGAACATTCTCTGTAAGCTCTTTTAGAATAGGATCTTGGCTCTGAGCTACCTTAATCCTATCTCTCAATATAGATCGAACCTTAAACTAAGCTAGCAGTCCACTTGATCTACTCACCTTCATCATCAAACCTTGATCCACTAACTCATGCAACTCTTAGATCAATGGTCTCCTCTCCATATTGATGTGAGAAAGACTACATGAAGACTTCCTACTCAAGGCATTTACTACCACATTAGCCTTGCCTGGATAATAAAGGATCTCATAGTCATAATCTTTTAATAGTTCCAACCATCTCCGCTACCTCAAATTCATATCTCTCTGCTGGAAAATGTACTTAAGGCTCTTGTGATCAATAAAAATCTCACAAGTCACCCCATACAGATAATGTCTCCAGATCTTGAGATCAAAGATTACTGTAGCCATTTCTAGGTCGTGGGTAGGATAATTCTGTTCATGCTTCTTCAATTGCCTCGAAGCGTAAGCTATCACCCTACCATTTTGCATCAACACACAACCTAGGTCAACTCTAGAGGCATCATAATACATTGTGAACTTATCCACTCTATTAGGCAAAGTCAAAACTAGAGTTGTAGTCAACTTCTTCTTCAACAACTGGAAACTATTCTCACAAGCTTCTGACCATTCAAGCTTCACATTCTTCTGAGTTGAGCAAGTCATAGGAGCTACAATTCTAGAAAAATCATGTACAAACCTCCTATAATACCCAACTAAACCCAAAAAACTTTGAATCTATATAACTGTAGTCGGTCTAGGCCACTCAGACACTATCTCAATCTTCTGTGGATCAACCTGGATACCATCTTTAGACACCACGTGTCCAAGGAATGGAACACTCTCTAATCAGAAATCACACTTTGAGAATTTAGCATAAAGCTATTATTCTCTCAGTGTCAGCAGTACAGTTCTCAAGTGATATACGTGCTCTTTCATACTCTTCGAATACACTAGTATATCATCAATGAAGACTACCACAAACTGATCCATAAATGGTCTGAATACCATGTTTATCAGATCCATGAAAGCTGCTGGTGCGTTAGTCAAGCCAAATGACATTACCAGAAACTTATAGTGGCCATAACGAGTGCAAAATGTCATTTTATGAACATCAGCTTCATTGATCCATAACTAATGATAACTTGACCTCAAATAAATCTTAGAAAAGAACTGTGCACCTTGAAGCTAATCAAACAAATCATCTATCCTCGAGAGAGGATACTTGTTCTTCACTATCACTTTATTCAGCTCTCTATAGTCTATGCACAGTCTTAGGGTACCATCCTTTTTCCTCACAAACAGAATTGGTGCACCCCAAGGAGAAACATTAGGTCTGATAAAACCCTTATCCAGTAATTCCTGTAACTACTCCTTTAACTCTTTCAACTTTACAGGAGCCATTTTGTAGGGTGGCATTAAAATAGGGATAGTGACTGGAACCACATCTATACAGAACTCAATCTCTCTGTGAAGTGGTAAACTTGGCAACTCCTCAGGAAAAATATCAGGAAACTCACAAGTAACAGGAACATTTATGAGTGATAACTTCTCCACTGAAGTATCCCTGTCAACCCTTCCTCAGCATCTTCCTAGCCATGATAGTGGAGATGAGATTCTGAGGTGCAGAAATCTTATCACCCATAAACTTAAACTCTTCTTCATCAGGAATTATGAAAATTACCTCTTTACTTTGACAATCCACAATAGTATAGTATTGAGATAACTAATCCATATTGAGGATAACATCAAATTCCATCACATCTAACAACACCAAATCTGTAGGCAATTCTCTACCTCTAATGAAAACTGGACAACCAGAAAGAACAACATCGGTGTCCAAAAAATCACTTAGAGAAGTAGCAACAGACAAAGGAAAAGCCATCCTCGAAGCTTGCTAATAAGATTTTGAAGAAAACACAGGAGATACAAAGGAATGCATGGCACCTAGATCAAACAAAACCCAAGCATCCAGATAACACACAAAAATAATACCTGCCATGACTGCATTAGATGCCAGAGCATCTTGTTGAGTGAGTTAGAAAACTCTGGCCTAACCTCGACCTCCTTGCTGACTGGTAGAAGCTTGACCAAAACCTTTGGCACCTCCTCTGGTACCTCTACCACTTCCCAATTGAGCAACAATTTGAGTCAAACTAGGGTGCTGAGCTGGAGGTAACTGAAAAAGAACTGGTGCTGTACTAGCGATCGACTGCTATGGAAATTACGGAATATACTATGGCTGATAAATAGAATAGGGACATGATCTATTATGACCCAAACCAAGGGCCATGACCGGCTCAAAGGAATGAGAATTCTTTCGAATTCGAAACCCGTAGCAAGCCTTAGAAAATAAAAACATGCAATAAATAAATAAAAAGTATGACAGAGTTAAAATTTTGCGAATTGATATATAAAAAAATAGATACTCAATATCCTTTTATAAATAAATTAATGTTCATACAATACTCTGGGTATAAAGTATCAAAAATAAAACAATACTATTCTGATACAATAACACTACTACTGCAGTTTCTAGAATACAAATCAGAGTTTAAATATGAACTTTACATAATCCAACCGAGGTGGAAGAACACCGGCAAAGAGCAATACTACTAGGGTCTGACAATACAAAATCTCTTAAAAAAATAATTAAGGGGGGAGGGGGTTCAGACCTCACTGAGTGAATTATTATAATATATATACATACAATCTAATCCATAAACAGTTAGACATTCTTATATATATACAAATACATGCACTTCATAAAAATGCCAAACTCTATCTTTATATATATAATAAATACAGAAAACATTTATTTTAATATATGAAGGATCAAATAGAACCCTATTTAGTTGCAACCTCAGTCAACAGTATCACTCTAGCCATACATGCTCACTTAATTCCAAATAAATTAACTTATTCCATATTGATAGTAAATTGGCCCCAAGACACTAAGTCAACCGAGCTCCAACAGTTTCACTGTCAGTGTGATTGGCCCTGAGACACTAGGTCAATCGAGCTCCCGCAATCACACTACTCAAACACAGCAAACCTCAAATAAGTTAGTAAATCAACCCTAAAATCTATCGCACCAGTACATACTCGGTCCTAGTGCTGCCTACTAAGTAGCATGTTCTATCAATATCCTTCATTTAAAATAAAACATACATATAGAAAAATAAATAATGCATAACAACATTCATAATAATGAAATAAACCATATATATACCAGAAATATACCTAAAATAATCTAAGTATATTTTAAGTCTATATATGCTAAATAAATTCAAAATCAACCATAAAAATATACCAATTATGGACCAATAATATACTAAAACATTCTAGTATATATATCGAAAATATAACATGCATTTATTTTGAAATATATACTAAAAATATACCTAATTATATAATATGCATCTATCAAAATAAACCCTAAATATACCAAAGATATACTAAATGTATATTGAAGTTATGCAAACATATATATCAAAATATACTAAAAATAAATTGAAAATATACCAAATCATGTTATAAATTAAATCACTTTTAAAAAATATAATGAAAATGAAAAATTCTAAGTCATGCATTCTAAATGCAGTGCATATATATATAGTATAATAACTCATTGATTCACGCTCCACGAGACAGACTTAGCGGGTTTGGTCGATAGGTCTCGGTCTCGGCGTAACTAGAAAAATAAAATACTAATAATAATCAGAATAAACTTCTAACTCTACGCTTCTAGGATTACTATAGAAAGACTCAGTCAAAATTCTAAAACTAGACTCTGACCGGTTGTCATGTTTTACGAGAAATCTATCAAAAATTCGGCAAAGTCTCTTTTGTAAAACAAACATCTCCCTACGAAAGTAGGGTCGATCCTACACAGAAAACATTTCTAAAGTCACAAAGCACGACACCTCAGGTTAGGATCCCAAACTGCACAAATATCCAACTGAGGTTCACAAAACACAAACCGACAATATTAAATAAGAAAATAATAAAAATCATCAAAAATTCATAAAAATATTAAAAACCTTTATTTTCCAACTAAAATATAAAATTCTAATTTTTAAATAATATTTGGTAATAAAATTCATAAATGGCATAAAATCCCCACTTTACAATTAAATTAACATAAATTACAAATAATATTTAAAATCACCATTTTACATCATAAAATAATAAAACACCCATTTAAGCTCAAAATAATAAATAAATTTATTATTTACACAATATTCTAAAATTATCACAATTTAACTAATAAAATCTCAAATATTATATAATATTAATAAAAATTCAATTTTACAATTATTCAACATAACATAATAAAATTCACATTTAATTGCTTAAATAGTTTAATTATATAATAAAATTAGTTTAAAACCCATTTTTATCACCAAAATAATAAATAATATATATTTGAATATGATTTTTAAAAATTAATATTAATTGGTTAAAAATTACAAATAACTTATAAAATTTATTTTAATACTCTATATAATCATAAAATCATTTAAAATATAACATTTAACTATATTTAAAAAAAACTATAATTAACCTATATTTTCAAAAATTCGTATTAATTAGTTAAAAATAGCAAATAATTTGTAAAAATCATTTTAATACCAATTATTAGTTCAAAATCATTTAAAACATATAATTTAACCACAATTTCAACAAAAACTCATAATTAACCTATATAATCAAAAATCACATAATACAAATAATTTCCTCAAAAATTATATAAAATCACAAAAAAAAAAAAAATTTATCAATATATAATATTCTAACATTGCTAAAAACATACAATTAACCAATATTTTAACAAAAAATACAAATCTAACATAGAATTCTAATATTTCCATAGTACAAAAATATTTCTAAAACTTACATAAAATTCTCAAAATTTAATTTCTCAACAGTAAAATTAATAACAATATATAATAACACTAATTTAACCAAAATCATAATTTAAATAATTAATTTATGAAAATTAAATAAATAATAATAAAATAATCAAAATTACCCATAAATTAAATTAATTCAAAAAAAATTATTTCTAGTAAGATTGAGCTACCAAGAATAATATTTTAAAAACAAAAATCAATAAATCAAACAATTTCTAACTAAAAAAATAAAAACTCTAATAGCCATAATCTAAAAACCAAGAAAAACTTACAAATGAACAAGTTTGAGATTGAATGGAGCTTGGGATCATCTTCCCCACAGCTAAGGGAGTCGACCAAGCCAAGCATCTCGAGGCCTCGCTGATGGGAGCATCTCCGGTAATGTTGAAGCCTGCTGTTGCTGTTGCTGCTTCTGTGGTTTCCGACATCGATAGAGGAAGAAGAAGAAGAGAGGAAGAGATGATGGCGGAGGAAGGAGGTGAACGGCAGAGGCTGGCAACAACCGGCGGTGGAGGAAGAAGTCGTATAGTGAAGGTAAGGAAATAAGGTTGTGCGGGAGGGGAGCTTGTATTTTTTTATTTTTCTAATATATATATATATATATATATATATATATGTGGAGGAAGGAGGTGAACGGCAGAGGCTGGCAGCAACCGGCAGTGGAGGAAGAAGTCGTATAGTGAAGGTAAGGAAATAAGGTTGTGCGGGAGGGGAGCTTGTATTTTTGTATTTTTCTAATATATATATATATATATATATATATATATATATATATATATATATATATATATATATATATATATATATATATATATATATATATATATTATACTTTATATTATAACCATATAATATATCTTTATAACATTAAATCTCTACCACACATTAAATTATATTTATGGTACACACATATATTAACGAATATACACATTAAAAATATTAATATATATACATAAAATAACACTTAAAAATAAATACCAATAATATAAACAATACTCATTAAATAATGAAATAATAATGCAAATAAAAAAAATTTGACAAATAATAATATTAATAATACTAGTGAAATAATTTAATAATAAAATAATGCTCACAATAATATCAAACAACAAAAATAATAATAATAGGGTACTTAAAATAATATTATTAAAAATAACATCAATAATATTAACCCTAATATTTAAATAATAAACTTCTAAAGATAAATATTTACGTAAGCAATTCTCTTAAAATAAAATATGTAATTAATAATAGTAATTCTCAGCTATTGTCTTTGGCTCTGTTGTACTGGACCTCTCTACTAACTACTCAAATCAATCTGAAAACTCGAATGAGGAGTAGTCTAAAATCCTCTTGACTGAGTGCTCAACTGGTAATAATTAGGCATAGCTCCTTCCCTAACTAACCTTAACTCAATCTCCTTAGCCAACTCTATCACTGACTCTAGAGTAAGGCTCATTGTAGGCATCCCAGTAAAAGTAGAACCTAAACCAGTAACATATGTGGTTACTGCGAAATACTGATCTCGCATTAGATCCTCTGCATATCTGCCAAGTCGAAGAAACTCTCTGGTGTAGTCCTCAACAGATTTGTCACCTCTAGATATACTCGTCAATCTGAGTCTGTAGCTTATACGGAGTGGCTGTAGGCAGAATCTACTCATGAATTGCTCTTCGAACTATGCCCAGCTCATAGTAGTCATGTACGGTTGAATCATTTGAATAAACCAATCCAGGGCTGGTCCCTTATAATATACTGAGATTTTAAATAATTTTAAACTAGATCGGTATATGTCGTGTTAATAATTTTAATAAAAATATATTTTATTATTTAATTAGTTTGTTATTTATTAAAGTTATCTTTAATTATTTTAGATTTCTTACGTAAAATTTTCCCGAGAATTTTATTTTTGGGAAAATTAAAACCTAAATAAATAATTATTAATTATGTTAGTCGGTTTTACGTATTTGCATGAGTCCATGCACGATTTTAATTATCGTCTTAAAATATATACATCTATATGCATATATATATACATATTTAATAATTAGGGTTTATTTTAATTAAGTATATATTATATATAATACATTTTTATTTAATTAATATGTATTATGTATATATGTATATGTATATAGATATTATTATTTTGACATGTGGTGTAGGGATATTTTTGAATATAATATTGATATATTATTAAAATTTGAGTTATATATATATATATATATATATATATATATATATATATACAAATATAAAAGTTCATCAAATTTACGAATACTGCCACCCATCTTCATCATCAACCCAACGCACGCCTCACCACCATTTCCGTCGCTGTCAAGCTTTTTCCTTGTCATTGGAGTGCCTCCCGGACATCCACCTCCTTCCCAAACTTCCTCAGCCGCCTTCTTCCTCCATTTCTGGTGTTGTTTGACCGTAATATTGCCGGAAACCTAAGAGAATTCACCAACTCCGTTCAAGCCTCTTCCGACCACCATCTTGAACGCCACCGGTCTCTATCTTCTCCTTGAGCTCCGGTGAGTTCATTTCCAAGCTTATTTTCATGTGATTTGGTCTAGATTTCTCTTAGTTCTCAATTTTCATTTTCGGCCACTTTGTGTTCTTAATTTTTTTTAACTTAATGTTTCAAGCTTAATTCCTTCATAAAGATTGATCCTAATAGCTCAATCTACATCCTATAATTTTTTTGAAATTTTTGGAATTTATTTTGATTTTTGTGAATTTTTTATTATTTTATTAATATTTTCTAATTTTTGTAAATTAATTAAATAAATTGTGAAATTGTGATTTATGATGTTTATAGGGGTTAAAATGAATTTTATAAATTTATTTGTAATTTTTGTGATTTTTGTATAATTATTATGAATTTATTTAGTTTAGGTGTGTTTTAGAAAATTAGGTTAAATGAGCATTTTGTTAAAATTAATTGGTTAATTGAGTATAATTATTGATATTATTGAATTATATGTTAAAAAATAATTTTTGAGTAAGTATATTATTTTTAGCTAATTTTTGTATAATTATAGTGAATTATGTGAAATTATATATAACTAGGGGTATTTTGGTAATTTGGTACTAAATTAGTTAAAAATTAATTGAAATTAGTTTTAATAATTATTTGAGGTATAAAAATGATTTTTATAAATTATTTATTATTTTTAACTAATTAAAACTATTTTTTGAAAATTATTTTCAAATTATCCATATATACTATTTTTATAAATAAATGAGTTTTTAATGATTTTTAATGTGTTTTAGGGCCAATTATGTAATTTGGATTTATAAAATGAATTTTGGTTAATATTTATAAATTTATCGAGAATTGTGGACTTTTAATAATATTTTATTAAAATTAGGGTTTTATTGTAACTATTGGTTAAATAATTATCTTTAGTGTTTTAAATACCTAATTTGCTATATTTTGATCTATTAAAGGGTATTTTTGGTATTATTGGATTTTTCATGTATTCTGTGCATATCTCGTGAATTATGAACCTCGGTCGGTGGAATTGTAGTTTGGGAGTCCGATCGAGGGGTTGTGAGACTGTGTATTTTCGAAGTGTGTTTTCTTACAGGATCGGCTTTACTTTCTGAGTAGAGAGATGTCCGTTTTACAGGGGAGGTTCTGTCAAATTTTTGGTAGAATTCTCGTAAAATGTGACATCTGGTCGAATCCCTATTCCTATTATGTGTCCAGTATTCTAGATCGAGTCTCTAGAATTTCGTTAGATTTATTCTGATTTCATGTTGTCATTTGTTTATTTAGTTGCGTCGAAACCAAGGCCTAGTGGACTAGGCCCGTCGGACCCGTCTTTGAGGAGTGCACAACTGTGAGTTGTTATTTTATATATACTTGTATTAGGATTACATGTTTTAGAAATATATGTTTTAATTGTATAAATTATGTATAAATGATTTAATAATTGCTTAGGTAGATTTTAGGTATATTGTTAGTATATTTCTAATATATTTTGAATTTATTGCATGTTTTACCTTTTTTTTATATCTAAAAATGTTTTTAAGTATATATGTGGTTTATTTTTTATTTATTTTATAATTGAATTGAATTTGTTTGACATATATGTACTCGAAATATACTTGGTTTATTTTTTGTATATTTCTAGTATATATATGGATTATATTACCATTTAAATTAACATCATGCATCATTTATTTTATGAATGTATGAGTTTACTTTTAAATGAAGGATATCAGTAAAACATGCTACTTAGTGGGCAGCACTAGAACCGAGTACGTACCGGTACAATGATAGATTATAGGTTGAATTACTAACCCATTTATGGGTTTATTATTGGATTGATTTGGTTTGATGTGATATATGATTTGAGAGTGTGATTGCTGGAGCTCGGTTGACCAAGTGTCTTGAGGCCAATCACACTGACAGTCAGACTGCTGGAGTTCGGTTGACTTAGTGTCTCGGGGCTAGTCTACTGTCCAAAGGGAACAAGTGAATTTATTTGGAATAAGTGAGCTTGTATGGCTAGAGTGTTGTCTAACGCTATTTTGACGTTGTGATCATTTAGGGTTCTATTTGATCCTTCATAAACGGTTATTATTTTCAGTATTATATTAAATGATTTTTACTGCATCTATGTGTATTTGCCTGTATATATATTTATTATATATACTATTGAATGTGTGCATTTGTCATTTAGTTATGCATGTATATATATTATAACAATTCACTCAATGAGGTTTGACTCCCCTCCGTTGATTATTTTTCAGGAGAGTCTTCATCCTCAGACCTTAGTAGCAAACCCTTATGCTGGATTTCTTCTGCCCCGGCTTTACTATGTAAACTGCTCACTTGATTTTATATTGTATTCTAGACACTGCAGTAGTTGTAGTTAAGTTTATGGGATGTACGTTTTATATATGTATGAGATTTGTATTTCAAAGAATTAAAACAAGACTTTGTATTAAAAGATATTATATATATATGAGATAAGTTGTGTTATTAAATCAATTGATGAGTCATATTATCACTTATGAGATTTTAATTTCCCCTGCAAGATATTTTATTTATTTTATTATTATTGCATGCTTTTATTTTATTTTAAAGGCTTGCTACGGGTTCCGGATTTGAAAGAATTCCTATTCCCTAGCGCCGGTTATGGCCTCTATTTTGGGTTATGACATCCCTCTACAGATAACTTTATAATCATAATCCGTTGATACTCGGTGTGAACAATCCGAGTCCTCATCTCAATCGCATGTAGAAAATCCAACGGTTCTGATGTCCTATTGAAAGCTATACGGCCAAATCTGGCATAGAAAAATGCTGCCTCAGGGTCAAACATACCCTGCTGATAGATAGGCTGATATGGTGGTACAATTAGAGGTATAAGAGCATCCTCATACTCAAGCTCTATAGGATCCTTATCTTGTAGCTCTCGCTGTCTATGACAACTTGCCGCTCCTCGAGGTCTACCTCTACCTCAAACTCTGTGCCTCGCTAGCGGCTCAGGAGGTAAAACCTCATCCTGAAAGGATTCATCATCCTCGGCCTCAACAATTGGTGGAGCGACATGCGCTCGCCTCTTTATTCTGAAAAAATAAATAGAAAGATTTAGACAAACCAAATAACTAATGGTTATGTGGAAATCTAAATCAGGGAAAACTTATAAAAGACATACTTAAACCTAATTAACTGCAGTAGTTTCAAGGAAACACAACTCTGAAAACTTAGGGCCATAACTCTAACAACCTAGGCCCAAATACAAACTCCGCTTTAATACCAACTTTTTCATGACCCAAATTAGGAATCATGACCAGTGCTAGGGAACGGAAATTCTCATATCATAAAATAAAATATATAATACAATATTCAGAGAAAGGCCTTTAAAATTACATCCAACATACAGTAAAAACCAAATACAACTCATTACTACAGTTTTCTAGAATATAAATAAAATTAGGTAAGTAGTTTACATAAATAAGCCGGGGCTGCAGAAATCCTGCGGATGGGCCTACTGCTGGGGTCTGAAGAAGAATCTCCTGAAAAATCAACTAAGGGGAGTCAGACCTCACTGAGTGAATTGTTATAATATATATACATGCATCTCCTAATGTCATATACAATCAATCATCCATATATAATAAATACATATACAAGCATTTCACACAAATGTTGAAATCACTTTATATGAGAATGCTGAAAAACATATATTTTATTGAAGGATCAAATGGAACCCTAATAAGTTGCAACCTCAATCAACAATAGCTCTCTAGCCATACAAGCTCACTTAATTCCAAATTAATTCACTTATTCCATATGGACAGTAGACTGACCCTAAAACACTAGGTCAATCGAGCTCTAATAGTCTCACCGTCAGTGTGATTGGCCCTAAGACACTAAGTTAACTGAGTTCCAGCAACCACACTATTCAATCATATCAATATTCTAAAATCATCAATCAATAAAATCATTTATCATATTTCACCACAAGTAATTCTCACTTTACCCTAAATTTATCACACCGGTATGTACACGGTCATAGTGCTGCCCACTAGGTGGCACATTCTATCGATATCCTTCATTTAAAATAAAACATTCATATAGAAAAATAAATAATGCAGAATAACATTCATAATGATAAAATAAACCATATATTTACTAGAAATATACATAAAATAAACTAAGTATATTTTGAGTATATATATGTCAAATAAATTCAAAATCAATCATAAAAGATGCCAAATATAAACCAATAATATACTAAAAACATGCTAAGTATTTATCGAAAGTAAAACATGTATTTATTTAGAAATAGATAAAAAAATACACTAAAAATATACCTAATATATACTAAACATTTTAATGAAACAATTATGAATAAATACAAATCAAAACATGTATATTTAAAACATGCATCCTAAATGCAATGTATGCATAAAATAACAACTCACAAGGTTACACTCCTCGAGACTGGTTTGACGAGCCCGGTCCACTAGGCCTCGGTCTTGGCACAACTAAACAATAAAATAATAACGACAATCTGAATAAAACTAACTTATATTTCTAGAGAGACACAATCTAAGAAAACGGAATTCAGACAAAATTGAAAACTCAGGATTGATGCGATGTCACATTTTACAAGAATTCTATCAAAAATTTGGCAAAACTTCCTTTGTAAAACAGACATCTCTCTACTAAAAAGTAGAGTTGATCCTGCAAGAAAATACATTTCTAAATATAAAATATTCAACATCTTTGATTGGGACCCCGAACTATACAATTCTCTCAATTGAAGTTCACAATTTTACTAAAAATACATTTAATGTAATAAATATATCGAAAATCAATAATTCCCACAAATATCCTCAAAATATCAAAATATAGCATATTTAAATATCAAAACACTAAATATAATTATTTTCACAATAATTAAATAAAAATCCCAAAATAATAATATAATATTATCAAAAATTAAATTTCTCAATAATTCACTATAAATTAGTAAAAATCAGTTTTATATATTCAAATAACTTAAATAGCCTAAATATATATTAAAAGTAATTAAAAACTCATTTAATTACCAATTTAGTAAATAATATATTATTTGAAAATAATTTTTGAAAATTAGGATTAATTATTTAAAAATAGTAAATAATTTATAAAAATCATTTTATTATTTTAAATAATTATAAAACCATTTAAAACATAATATTTAACTATAAATTTAACAAAATTACACAATTACCCCAATAATTTCAAAATACACATAATACTAAATAATTTTGCCAAAAATTATTTAAAGTCATTAACATTATTTTATCAACATATAATATACTAATATCAACTAAAAAATATAATTAAACAATAATTTCAACAAAAATATATATTTAACCTAATTCTTCAATATTCACATAAACTAAAAATATTACTAAAAATTACACAATATTCTCAAAAAATATTTTCTCAACACTAAAATTAATAACAATATATAATAACACTAAATCAATAAAATTTATAATTAAATAAATTAATTTACAAATATTCAATAAATAATAAAAAATTCACCAAAATTCAAAAAAATTCCAAAAATTATAAAAAAAAATATTTTCATGAAGCTTGAGCTATTGGAATCAACATTTGTTAAGGAAGATTGCATGAATCAACAAGATTCAACCTAAAAAAAATTAGAAAACCCTAAATGCTCAAAATTGAAAAATCAAGAAAAGTCACAAACAATCAAGATTGAACTCGAAAGGAGCTTGGATTCATCTTGTCCGGAGCTAGAGGAGTTGAACGGCATTGGAATGGCGAGCTATGGTGGCTGGAAGAGGAAGATGACTGGAAAATCCAACTTGCTGCCGCTGTGTTGTTTCTGCTGCTGTCGACACCAGAGAAGGAGGAAGAAGGTGGCGAAGCTGGTAAGAAGAAGGTGGCGGTCTGTCATGCAAGGGGAGGAGGCACACCGATGGTAAGGGATCGGATGGTGAGCAGCGAGAGGGAAGGGAGTGTTTCTGCGTTTTTTGTTTCTTCCTTTTGCAAATGTATATAATAATAATAATAATAATAAAACTTCATATTATATCACTATATATTATAATATTACTTTATATTAAATCAATTCTCCACCACACATTATAATATAAAGTAATATTATAATATATAGTGATATAATATAAAGTTTTATATATATATATATATATATATATATATATATATATATATATATATATATATATATATATATATATATAATAAACACATAATATAAAATTAACAACAAATGATAATAATAATACTAATGAAATAGTTTAACAATAATACGAATAATGAAATTTTAATAAAAACAATAATAGAAATAATAATACACTAAATTAATATTATTGAAATAATATTATCCGAAATAATAAACATCAATAATACAAATTTAAATGTTTAAAATAATAAATTTCTAAAATAAAATATTTATATAGAAAATATAATTTAATATAAATAATTATTATAAATCATAAAATAGTAAAATAAATCAATATAATTTTTAAATTTATTAATACTGCACATTTCGATTTATATTAAGATAATTTTAAAATATGAGTTATTACATTAACTTTTCCTAATCACCGTTATATATAAAGGTTGTTGTTGCATTTGATAGTACAATAAAATTTAAGGTTTTTAAAAAACAACTTTTAGAAGTATTAGATTATGATTTTTATGTTTGTTTGGACAAATTATTGCCTACCCTCAATTTATTAAACCAATGGTCAGATGCGTAAAATTAAAACATGTATTTTATTTTTATTGATGAAGTATAAAACACTTAGTATATGTGTTAAATATCTAATAGTTTAGTGTACCAAGTTGGGTGTAGAAAATAATTTCCTATTTGTGAAATGTATTGAATGAATAACAGCAACAGCTTTTCACAAACTCAATATACACCTTCAAAAAAAATTTAAAATTTAAAATTTAAAATTAAAAAACTTTTTTAAAAGGAAATGATAAATTTTTCAAATAATTTAATTAATTTTATCTCCTCACCTAAAAGAGGGAAAAAAAAAAGATTATTTCTCAAATTCTAGTATTAGTACTACTAACTCATACTCTAAATCCCAAAAAATTATTAATGGCAAAGGTCATTCCGCCCCTAATATTTTTACCAATGAACATATATGTCCTTTTTTTTTTTGGACTATTTAAGTACACAATCAAATTTTTGTTGGGATTTTAGGCCCTTAATTAATGGCAAATGGTACAAAAATTAATAGTTGTTTTGTGTCAAACTAATGTGGCAACCATACAAAGAAGTAATGTATCCCACAATATAAAATAAAAGGATTATTGCATAACTTTATCATGAATTTTAGTTATTTTTGTCAATTTATTCTATTTTTAAAATTATGACAAATTAGTATATGAATTTTTCAATTTATTGCAAATCTATTTATGGTTAAAATAGTATGTACACTGACATGACATGCATTTGTATGTTTATTATTTAATGTAGAAATTATAAAAAGAAATTAGTAATTTTTTTATTCTTAACTTTGATCTTTTTTACAAATATATCATTACTTTTAATAAATAATTTATATATTTATATCATATCAGTATGTTATTTCAATATTGGTATATATTTTTTTACCATGCATAAATTTACTATAAATAAAAAAATTATATACCAATTTACTGTAATTTTTAAATAAAAATAGAATAGATCAATAAAAATTACCATGATATAATTATTCAATAACTCAAAATAAAATAAAATTCTTAAATAGAAACATTACCATGTGCCCTCACTCTCATCCAAAACCTCACAAAAGAATATATCCTTTGATTCCGTCATCCAAAAAACAAAAACTTATGTCCCTACCACCACCTTTTTCTTTATCATTCATCCAACGGCCCCACTACCATAACCATTTTCTTTGTTCTCATCAAAGAGCACAAACCCTTTTCTTTGTTCTTAGTGCAAATACTCCATGGCTGTCCCATTCTTTTTCTTTGTTTTCGTCACTTTTTCTCATCTCATTTTCTCGCTTTCCAAACACTTTTTTTCTTTAATTTTTATATGTTTCAAAAATTTATATCTTTTTTTTCTTCTCCTTATTAAAATAAAATACTTAGGAACTGTTTAATTTTAAAAAATATTTTTTATTTTTTCATTTTTTTTCTTCTCTTTATTTTTCAATTTTCTATTTTCCAAAAAAAAAATCAACTTATTTATTATTTTTCATTTTACAATTTTTTATATTCTCATAATATTTATTTTTTCTAATAAATTTTATTATAATAAATTTCTATTTAATAATAATAATAATAATAATAATAATAATAATAATTATTATTATTATTATTATTATTATTATTATTATTATTATTATTATTATTATTATTATCATCATCATCATCATTCATATGATATTATTTAATATTAAATTTATTTGTTTTATAAAAACTTTTCAATCATGCACATTTAGTTAATTTCAATTTGAAGTGATGATAAGACTATTGTGATGATGGTGGAGGTAGTGGAGGTTATAGTAGTAGTGGTGTTGATAATGGAGGTTGTGGTGGTGGTGGTGGTGTTGTAACCACTATGTCAAGAGGTTGTGGTGGTGGCAGAAGTTATGGTGGTGGTGGAGGTTATGGTGGTGGAGGTGGCAAAAGTTATAATGGTGGAGATAGTAGAAGTTATGGTGGTGGTGGCGGTGATGGTGCAACCATTGTATTAAGAGGCTGTGGTGGCGGCGGTGGAGGTTATAGTAGTGCTGGTAGCGAAGGTTATAGTGGTTGAGGAGGTTGTGGTAATGTCAAAATATTAATTGAAAAACTTGAAAAACATCTTTTTATTAATTTTTAAAAGCTTTTTATAATTTTGAAACTTTAGAATATAGTTTTCTAGTTTTCCAAAAATAGAAAATATCGTAACTAAACAATAAATTATATTTTCTAATTTTCTTGGAAAACTTTCTAAAAAAACGTGTCCTATTTTCTAAAACTAAATAGGCCATTACATTTTTATACTTTTCAAAAAATCCTTTTTTTTAAGTTTTAAGATCTCTATTTCCGTCCACTTCCAAGCAAACCCTTATTATTATTCTTCTACCTTTCTCACACTTTTTTCTTTTTTTTTTTCCTTTTTTACCCTTTTTTTCCTTGAAAATCCACCATAATTATTACACTTTTACATATTTGGATTCCTAATCTAATAGTTATACATGATTAATTAAGCTTCCACTATGTATTTGCTTCTCTATTCATCTTGATTAAAAATTTGAGCTACAAGTAAATAATAATAATAATTTGAGCTACAAGTACAAGGTAGAGCTTTTAGAACCCTAGTAGCTAGGCTAAGAGTCCGCCCTTGAAGACTCTTATAGTACCTTTATCAGCCGGGCGATGCCGTTAGGTTGCCTTGGCCTTCACTTATGGAATGGACTATTTAAGCATTCCACCATGTTTGCTAGGATTAAGTCAGCTCTAAAACAGTCATACGCAATAGTTATTTGAGCAAAGAAAGGGGTTCCATTCCTTCATGAAGCCAATTCTGCAGTTAACAAGGGTGGATTCATTGCCATCAAAATCAATCAATAGGTATGTGAAAAATAATTATCTATTTTTCAACATGCTCTCATAGCATGGATTGTTCTTTTGAAAGGGGAATTGTCATGGAAACTTATGGAATTAAAGAAGAAACTTTTTTCTGTTTGAGGGCTTTCATCAAACTGGAAATTAATTTCTTTGGGTCGGGGTTTTTAACATTGACTTCCAATGATGAGAAATATGCGGTTTGGGGCCAAGGATTGATCGTTTTGAAATTAGGCATCCTTAGACTTCAACATTGGACTCCAGACTTTGATCCTTCTAATAAAAAGTCCTTAAATACTCATCTTTGGGTTCATTTCTATAAACTTCCATGGGAATATTGGCATCCACAGATTTTCACTTCAATTGCCAATGGAATTGGAGTTCCTTTTAAGATTGAAAATGCTATAATTAATGGTGAATTTAGTTACTATGCTAGAATTCAGATTGATATTACTCTTTTAAAAAAATTACTGAAGAATTTATTAGTTGAGCGATTTGGCAAAAGCTTCTTTATTAATGTTATCTATGAGAATTTGCCTCTTTTTTGTAATATGTGGTCTAACATTAGACATGAGCCTCATGATTGTAGATTAGGCAGAAAATCATTGCAGACAGAACCCCAGTTATCAAAGCCTAAACCACATCCAAAGAAAGAGAAAATAAAGAAAATATGGAAACAAAAAGTTGCACTAAAAATCTCAATTACCAATGCCTTCGACTTGTTGAAATGCAACTTGACAATTGACGTTGAGCCACCTTAAGATGATCCCACAGAATTTAATGCCAATCAGTCTACTGAGGACGCTCTTTTGATATACCAGCCTACATGCTCTACTATACAATGAGATTCAAATCATGATAAACACATGAATCCTACTACTCTTGATTTGATTACATTTTCTTATCATGTTAATGCTTTTGCTTTGAATGCAACTTCAAATCATGGTTCTGATTTACAAGTTTTACCAATCAATGACCCACAATATGATGATTTGGATAGAAAAAATGATGCTAGTGGAGTTGTAGAGAATATTGCTCTAGTGGAAAGGACTATCATTTCTCCTTATGATGATGTAGGTCCTTAACATGTTTTAGCTATCAATGGCCCTCCTTCTACAGACACATTCAATGATGACTATATTCATGCAAAGTCGGATGCTAATCGTTAAGTTGTGGCCACGGTTCCATCTGTTAATAAGGATAAAACTTTTTTAAGGTAGGGGTCTCTTAGGCTGATATTATGGATTCTGAAGAATGGTGGACTATGGTGCAACATAAAAAATCTCAATCTAAACAAAAACATAAGGTTACTCTATCCAAAAGAATTTCTAAGAAACCATTAAAGTTTGGTCTATAAGGGTTTCAAGGCTCAGTGTTCTAGTATCTTTCTTGTGATTCTGTTAATTTCTATGTTTATAGCAGAAGAGTCCATTTTTGGTTTGCTTAGCTATGTTGGAGGCTTCTATCTCTTTTATTTTATTTCTTTTTTCGATCTTTGTATTTCTTTTTCTCTTTATTTTTAATAAATCTTGGACTTCATAATGATTTCTGAACTCTAACCTTTTACTTTTCTCTAACCATGATTCTTGAACTTATTGTTGTTTCAATTTAAAAATTATTAAAAAACATGAATCTTAGGAAATCTACTTTCTTGTTCTTATTGTTTGATAAAAAAAATGCAACATAGGCTAAAAATGGAGTTCAAATAGCGAGTTTGGAAGCTAAAAGAGAGTAAACCAATTTCAGTTATAGTCCTTGTGTAGAAAAGTTGCTGAGATTTCTTGCAATGTGCTATTGCTCCTTGAATTGGTTTCTCAATTTCTAAATTTACACTATTACTTCTTTTAAGAAATGGTAGCCCATAAAAGCCATTTGCTACATTAGCTAAGCTAAATGAAGAAGACCCATATAATAATAATGATAATGATTATGATGATGAAGATTATGATTACTTGCTTGTTGAATAACACTTGATAGCCATTGAAAATTATCTTCTGTGAAGACAACCACTACTATCCTCATTGAGCTTTTATTTGTTAATGGTACACATGATATTTAGTTTCTTTCCTTTTGAATTGGGTTGAAAGGTATTTTTCTGTTGCCTTGTCACTGTTGTTGAAAGAGTAATCTTTGTCTTTTAAAGCAGTTCCTTTATCTTCAACTTTTGTTGATGTTATACAAGAAGAAAGGGTAGACTAATGGAGTAGTATGTAGTGGCTATCTTAACCATTTGACATCCACACAAGCACTATACAAATGGTGCTAATCCCGTTTGTTTGAAAAGTTATCTAAGAGGTTAAAATCACAATAAAGACTTGATTTTGTGTTTAATGGTCCAAAATAATGTAAGGGGTATATGTACTCCTCGATATAAACATCAAGGGTGAAAATTGTACCTTTGCCAAATTATTAATACAATAATATTAATATGGCAAGCAATGGAACTTTGCTTATGAAATTTCTTCTCATAAATGGTCTAATCAATTTTATGTTCCCACTTAAAGAAAAATTCCTTTGCAAAAATTTATTATCACTTTACATAATTGTGACAGTGTGTGTCTATGTGAAAAAAAAAGTGATTGAAGATAGAGATTTTTTGTAAACCTTCTTCACTTGAGTGATTGACTTGGAAAATGATTAGGTGTAAGGACACAAACATAGTTTGTTGATAATCATCACTAATTTTTGTATTTTAACTATAAATTTTGGAACAATATTTGGACGTCAATGGTAATCATTGCCTTTTTGGCATGGAGTTTGGCCAAATATTTTTTTTCATATATGAAACTCGTTATTATTGGATCAAAACTTTCCTATTTCATCAAGTATTAATTTGATTAGTCCATGAGGTTGGCTTCAAATGAAGGGAAAATAATTGGAAAGCTATTAGCTTCTCTTTTTAATAGCAAAAATTTTAATTTATTTTATTAATCATAGAGGGGGAAAGCCGCTTGAGTTATGAAAAATCAAGTGATAAAAAAGCGCCTCTCTAAAACTAAGCAAAAGAGTCACAAAATAAATACATAACAAGAATAAGAAGTTGCAACCCCTTAAAAAGGAATGGAAACCTATGCCAAAAACTTGTTTGGTGCTAAATTAGCAATGCCCACAAATATATGGGGTCAATAAGTAATAAAGAGTAAGTCAAGTATTGTTCCCATAAGGATTAAAAAGTTTATTAATCTATTATTTCTATCTTAGCTTTTTAAAGGATGTAACTAAATTGGATATAATTGCAAGAAAATTAAGTCTAAACTATCAACTAGCAACAATAGGAAGAAATACTAATGCTTAAAGAAAACAATAACCAATGATTGAAGACTTGCTAGTAATTAATCATCTACACAATCACCAAGCAATTGACATTTAATATACCCAATTAATAATTGCATAATGGAGACCTCCTAGAGCATTAACCAATCTTTCTTAAGTATTGATTAGCTAAATTTCCAATCATCAACTAAGGCACTCAAGAATTGGTTCTCGTCACCCTCCAAGGATACTTTGATATCCAATTACAAATTATCGAGTGCAACCCATGAGATTTAATTAACTCAAGTTATCTCTAATCATGAATCAATCATACTTTGTGTTTTGTTAGTGTTATTTTTTGCATTGTTTTTTTTTATTTAATTTTCATGGAATTTATTAGTGTTTAGCTAGGATTTATTTAGTTTTTAGTTTATAATTAATATTTTATTAGGGTTTTATTTGTCTAGCATAATTTTATTTCCTTTTTAGAATTTATTGTCTAGCTTATAAACTCACAAAACTTAAGAACCTTGATCATGAGAGTAGATGAATCTTTTGGGGAGAAAATAATTTGCTAAAGAACTTAATGAACTATAAATAATTTATCAACCATGAGAATAAGCGATAATTGATTTTGATATGCTTAAATGATATTGAGACAAACTTTAGGTAATCTAGAGAAATTTGCCCTTAATTGTAATTAATAATAAATTGGTTTATAAAACAACCCCATGATTCACGTGTTGACTAGTGAAGCAAATCCAAGCTATAGTCCATTATTATTGATTTAATCACAGTTAATTAAATTTGATTAGTCTTTCTAGTTTATTTTAGTTAGTTAGTTTAGTTTTTTTTATTTTGGTTTGTTTCTATTAGCTGGGGAAAATCAAATTACAATTAGTAATTAGTACTCTTCCCTCATGGGACAATACTCTACTTATCACTATATTACTTGTTATGATTCGTATAATTAGGGAGTTATGCTAACATGTTTATTGATCTATTAGAAATGCCATTTCTCAATACATATTCCTAATTACAATCATGTTATTGATGGCTAATCAATAGCAAGAATGAAGAGAAATAAACATAACATGCAATATCATTAATGGGTAATTGAATTCAAAAACTTAGATAAAGTAAGATTCATAATTCCCAGCAATAACAAATTTATCCTATCATAAGATCATTCAACATCAAAATTAAAGTATCACAAGAAAAACCAATGATTCAATTACAAGAAAATTGAGAAAAAAGAAGAAACTAGCTATGTAACGAACACATCACCCCATCATTCTCACATGGTATATCTCATCCTTATAGAGAATGATGGTGTGAAGCCTCACTATTTCAATCTATCACATTGTCAATACGATCGTATTAAGCCTTAATAAAGTACTACATATATATATACACTATAATATTTTTCCATGGCAAGTATTATATTGTCACGACCCAAAACAGGAGTCATGACCGGCGCTAGGGAACGGGAATTCTTTCGAATCCGGAACCCGTAGCAAGCCTAAAAATAAATAAATCATGCCATCATAACAGTAACAATATAATATGCAGCGGAAAATAAAAATCATAATATCATAATATTATCCATATCAACTGGATTTAAATAAAAATCTCATCTCATAGATAAAATCTCTTTAATACAATCCAGTTTTAATATAATACATCTCTTTAAAATAAAATACATGAAATTCAATACTTTATTTCACGACTACTGCAGTGTCTAGATAAAATAAATAAGACTCAAGTAGACAGTTTACATAAAGAAGCCGGGGCGGAAGAAATCCGGCGTATCGACCCGCTACTGAGGTCTGAGGAAGTTGACTCTCCTGAAAAATAGTCAACGGAGGGGAGTCAGACCTCACTGAGTGAATTACTATAATATATATACATACACACTAAATGATAATGCATACAGTCAATAATACATATCTAATATGTATATATACAGGTAAATTCACACAGATGCAGTAAAATCATTTTTTATATATTTTATCTGAAAATCATCTTTTATGAAGGATCACATAGAACCCTAGAATATCGCAACCTCGAAAAATAGTATTAGACAACACTCTAGCCATACAGGCTCACTGAATCCAAATATATCCACTTAATCCATTTAGACAGTAGACTGGCCCCGAGACACTAAGTCAACCGAGCTCCAGCAGTCTGACTGCCAGTGTGATTGGCCCCGAGACACTTGGTCAACCGAGCTCCAGCAATCACACCCAAACCACATCTCACATATCAATAATCACATCAAATCAATATCCACAAATAAGTTAGTATTATAGCCTAAATACTATAGGCGTACCGGTACGTACTCGGTCCTAGTGCTGCCCACTAGGTAGCACGTTCTATTGATATCCTTCATTAATAATATAAATCATTCATTCACAATAAATGATGCATGAATGTAAATGAAACAACAATATAAACCATATATATACTGAAAATATACCAAACATAAACCAGGTATATTTTGAGTATATATATGTCAAATAAATCCAATCAAATCATGAATTAAACTAAAAATATATTTAAAAACATTTTAAATATATTTTATTAACAAAACATGTATATAATTTATTATATACCAAAAATATACCTGAATATAAATCACATTATTTATGCATATTCAGTCAAAATAAAACATGCATTTTCTAAATCATGCATCCTAAGCATATATATATAATATAGTAACTCACCTAGTGCGCTCCACGAGACAGGTCCGACGGGCCTGGACCACTAGCCCTCGGTCTCGGCGCAACTAAACAAGAAATAAGTAATCGACATCAGAATAACCCTAATAGAAATCCTAGAATTCAATCTAGAGTATTAAAATACGGAAACAGAATTAGAAATTAGGGTTCGACTGGACATCACGTTTTACGAGAATTCTACCGAAAATTCGGCAGAACCTCCCCTGTAAAACGGTCATCTCTCTACTCAAAAGAGTAGAGCCGACCCTGTAAAGAAACACACTTCGAAAATAAACTCAACACTCAACCACAACCCCTCGGTCGGACTCCAAACTACCGACCGGGGTCCACAACACAGAATAATTCCAGATATACCGAAAATATCCTTAAATCACAGAAATACATTTTATAGGTAAAAATTACATAATTAACCTTGAAACACTATAAAAACCGATTAAAACTCATTTTATTAGAAAAACCGTATATTATATATATAATTGAAAATAATTTACGAAAAATAGTTTTAATTAGTTAAAAATACCAAATAATTTGTAGAAATCATTTTTATACCTTAAATAACTATTAAAACCAATTAAATTACATTTTTAGACAATTTAGGGTAAAATTTACCAAAATACCCCTATATATATAAATATACTTAAATTACTTCAAAAATTCACCAAAAATCATACAATTATCCAAAATTAATTTTCTCAACATATTTGTCAATAATATCAATAATTAAACCCAATTATCCAATTAATTTCAAATAAAAACACATTTAACCTAATTTTTCCAAAATTCCATAAACTTCAATAATTAAAAATAAATACTTAGAAATTCATAAAAATTCCAAATAAATTCCTATAATTCATTTCAACACCTAATTTATCCAAGAACTCCAATTTCATAATTTAAATAATTAATTTCCGAAAATTAGAAAATAATATTAAAATATACAAAAATACCCAAAAATTCAAACAATCTCCAAAAATTCTACAAAAATTCATACATGTAGATTAAGCTACTAGGAACAACATTTGTGAAGTAATTAAGCATGAATCAATCAAGAAAAATTCGAAAAAAATCAAAAACCCTAATAGGCCGAATTTGACAAATCGAAAACTAAGCAATTCTAGACCATTTTAGTTCAAACCAAAGCTAGAATAACACTCACTGGAGCTCAAGGAGAAGAAAGAGACCGGCGG
The DNA here is from genome assembly GCA_947683625.1 of Mallotus nudiflorus. Taxonomy (NCBI): domain Eukaryota; kingdom Viridiplantae; phylum Streptophyta; class Magnoliopsida; order Malpighiales; family Euphorbiaceae; genus Mallotus; species Mallotus nudiflorus. The sequence goes on along the minus strand of CANTUR010000277.1, from coordinate 133,638 downwards.
TGTCAAAAACGGTGGCCGGAATCGGCGTGATCGACGGTGAGTTGATTTTCGGCTCCTCCGGCCAAAATCGCTCTCCCGACGCCGGAAACGGCCTCCATAGGCGGCGAAACTGGTCGGGGAAGATGGTGGCACACCGGACGGTACACCCACGGTGAAGGAACGGCGTGACAGACGCCCGGACGGTGAAGGAACGGTCGGAGAAGAAGAAGAAGAAGAAAAAAAATGTCGGGGGCAAAATGGTAATTTTGCAAACTTTTGTAATTTTGACAAATATATGTATATATATATACTTTATACTATATATTAAAATAATATTAAATTACACACATCAAATATACACCACACACATAAAAATATTAATATTTTAATAATTTATACCAAATAAAATTAATTAAATAACAATAAAATAATTAAATACTTAATAAAATATTAGGGAAATAATAAACCCTAATTAAATAAATATACACACACGGGCTTTATTTAATAATTTAAAAATATGTATGAGTACATGCAAACCCGTAAATACATCTAAAATAATTAATAATAAATTGTTTACGTGGAAATTTCCCCGAAAATGAAAGTCCCGGGAAAATTTTACGTAAAACACTGTATATAAAACACAGTAATTAAAATAGGTTTAAAATACATATTAACTCGTAAAAATATCATATAAAATACAAAAGTCATTGACACTGCATATCCCGGTACTGTGTAAAAATATTTTAAAAACACGGGATATTACATATATATATATATATATAAATAGTCGTAACAAAATGCACATGCTATTTAATAAACTTCACTTATATAGCGTAGATTGAAGTTACACCACAACAACTTATATTTACAAGAAGTTCTTCAATCGAGAGTATCAGTTATACAAATATGAAAGCAAATTACATGTGTTTCACTACAGGATGACAAAACAGCCAATGTAAAAACAAAAGATGGAAAATTTATAACATAATATTTTTAATGTTTAATTTATGCATCAAAAATTCAAATTCAATTTATAATAAAAGCATTATTTTTTTTTTCTGAAAAGAAAAATTCTCAACAAAATTAGATTATTAATTTTTGAGTCTTTATCCTCAAGACACCGTAACAAGCAAAAATAAAATGAAAAAAATATAAGTTAATTTTTGAATTTAGTTCTAAAAATAGTTTTACAACTGAATGCTCATCAGATGGTGTGATGCAATACATAAAAACAAGATATAACTGAACAAAAGTACATTTAAATATTTACTGATACAAGATATATTGGATTATAGGTGTGAAAGGAAAAAGCAACAACTCTCGAAAAACTATCCCAATACAAATGTAATGTCTTCTACTTACTAATTTGCTAAATTGATAACAATATAATTCTTGGAGGTATTGAGACATTACAAAATGTAAAACTTCGTATACACAAATGCATAATAGCCATCAAACAACATATCTCCATTTCAAACACACAACAACTATTGACAGCCTATCTCCATTTCTGATGGTGCTATTAGCATTCCACCTATTAGTTAAAATATTACTATATTAAGTAGAGCCACAGGAGCTATAAAACAATCATCGTCTACTAATCTCTTTTTAAAATTACTTCAAAAGTGACATGATTTTGCAAGAATTCAATTGAATGGAGTTCTCTACACATGATTTATTCCAATAAAAATAAAAAAGCATTTGTTACCAATATCTTTAAAGACCCATTAGTTCTATTCTATAACTACTACACTTTTTGCTTCAAGCATGATATATTTTGCTCCTTATACATCAATCTTTACTCTTTAACCAATCAAAATTATTAACCTCAACAATTTGAAAATTATGTTTCTGTGAGTGTGCCCTTTTAATTTCCCTCATCAAAACTTCAGAATCTGAGTTTTCCTGCAAATGAAGCTTCATAATCTTTAAACACAAAAACCCATTTCCTAGTTTTATCCAATTTTTAGCGATTAACTATCATCCTTAATCTTTTATCCACTTGATGAGTTAATAGCTAACATAAAATATTAAAAAAAAAAATCAGAGACAGAGAAAAGGAAAGGAAGGAAGAGTTCAAATACCTTAAAATCTGGTAGTTTACCTGAACCTTTAATTTTGATCTGGAACTCACAGGCTTCACTGCCTGTGGCTCATAGCAAGCAACAGTTGACAGTTCATTAGTAGCTCGTTTTTCTTTCTCAAGTATTGTCTTTAAACACCTTAACTTTTATTTGCCGGTATTTAACTCCTTGAGTTATGTGCTTATATTTTAAGCTTTTTCTTGGATCTAATGAAATATATCTATAAATGAATTTGGTATTTGGTATAAATAAATTTATCACAGAATTTAACTAAATTGTGCTTGTGGTATTACCTATTTGACATCAACTCTAAAAATGCTACAAAAATATTCATATTTTATTGAAGACAAATAATCTCATCTATCTCAAAATTTGACCAATTTTTAATTATATTTTAAATTAAAATTTCAATTAATTTAATTATTAAAATTTTTAAATTATTTCCTAATAAATGGTATCAGAGATATCTATAATTATTTGAAATTTTATTATTGATGATATCAAGTTTTGAAATAGAGAAATAATATTGCAATATGACTTGTGGCACATGGCAAGTATTTGATGCAAATATTGTTGACACACAAGATTGGTTGCATGAAGCATTTGTTAGAGAAGATGAAATTGACATCTATAATAACCAAAGAGAAGATGGAAATTTTGGATTAAAAAGGCCGTAACTGTCATACATGTTGCGCAGCAGATACTTCCTTGTAAATTTATATTGATGATTTTACACCTATTTTGATGGATTGAGACATTTGTGGAGTAGATGGAGCAAATTTCTTAACACAAGAAAATTCAAGTATGTAGAGATTATTAAAAATGTGCCTTAAATTTTTTATCCATAACATCATTAGTCTAAGTTCAAGTGTATACGTGATATACATGGCAATCAAGTCAAGAAAATTCTTATTCAAGATGAATTAATTTTTGTTTAGAAATTAAACTATTATTTCCTTTGTTGGAAAGAAATCCTTGATTAAGTAGGATAGTTTATTCCTTTATAAATATGGCTACAATTTTATGGTCTGAGTGTGCTAAAAGGTACTAAAGGTGTCATGTTGTTTTAAGTATAAATTCAAGTGTCTGTTATTTTGATATCTTGTGAGAATCGTGTTAATCTCTATCAGGGGTGAGATTAATTGAGTGAATTTATTTGGATATAATTAGATTCAAAAGTCGAGTGTTGATTTCCATATTATTTTCTTATACTTTTGATTTCGTATAATATATTTGTTGTTTTCTTCGTCCGTGAACATAGACTTACATCAAATTACATTAAATTGGTGTATTTTATGAATTTTCATTATCATGTCATGTTTCTTTATTATTTCAAATAATTTTTCATTTTCACACGTTTTTGGAAGACTAAATTTTCTAACACTATGCAATTTGTTAAGGAAAACTAAAAAAAAATAATAAGATGTCTTGTAGTGTTTTTATATTATAAAGGTACAAATAGAAAATGGAAAAAATGAACAAGAACACATTTCAAGAAGAAAAAATCAACAGATCATTCAATCTATTTTCTTCACCTGAAGATAGATTAATCAAATTCTACACATGAATATGGGAAAAATTTCACAACACAAATTTCAAAACCAAACCCATAGCACCAACCTAAAGTCAACTAAAGAAACAAATTCAAACAAATAAAAAAAAAATTATATGAAAGATTTGGAATTGTGGACTTACAATAAACGGGAACAATACACAGGAGCAAAAAGGAGACCAGGACTATTTCCAAGAAGAGCATTGATGGGGATATAAAGACCGAGAGAAAGGATGTCTCGGTGCACCGAGGGAAAGAAGTGGGGAGTGAGCTTTTTAACGGAGTGGACACGCATGTAAATATTTATTTTTTGGGATACACGCATAAATTATAAGAAAATTGAGCATTTTTATTGTCCGCGTGTGTTTTTAGATATTTTTGTAAAAAGGGTAAGGTATTGACTCTCTACTATACCCTAAAGTTTATGTTTAATCTTATTTTTTTTTTATTTTAAATGGACTTTAATTTTTGAAAATTGAATAATATTGTACCATTTTTTTAAATTATTACAATAAGTCCTAAAAATTTTAAAAAAAGTTTAACTTTAATGTTAATTGATAAAAATTAGATTGAACAATAATGCATGTTGGTGAAATTACTTCCAAAATAAATATTTATGAAATTTTTATAATTTTTAAGTTTATATAAATATATTTTTATATTTTAAAAAAGTTAAGAATTATTTTTTTATAGATCTAAAAATTTTAGAATCAAGTAATATACAATTAAGAAAGAAGAATTATAATTTTTTATACACACAATAATTTTTTTAAAAATTTTTAAATTTATAGAAACTTTTAAAATTTAAATTTTTTTATTAAATTATTGAGTGTATAAAATTTTTTAAATTTTTTTATTAAATATATATTGCTTGATTCTAAAATTTTATAAAAAATTTAGATATATAAAAATAATTTTTAACTTTTTTTAAAATTTTCAAAAAATATTAAAAAATGGTTTTTATAAACTTAAAAATTTTAAAAACTTCATAAACACATATTTTCAAGATAATTTTATCAATTCTCATTGTTATTTAAACTGATTTTGATCAATTAACATTAAAGTTAAACTTTTTTTTTTTATTTTTAGGATTAAATTGTAACAATTCTTTGAAAAATGGTCTAATATGATACAATTTTCAAAGATTAAGGTCCAATTTGAATAAAAAAGAACATTAAGGTCAATCATAAACTTAAGGGTAAAGTTGAGAGTTCAATTTGTATCTTATCCTTTTGTAAAAACTCCAAAATTATTAAATACCAAAAGCATCAAATATAAAAAGAAATAAAGAAAAAAAAATTGTATCATAGGAAGTAATTTGGTTTGATCCAGCTATACTTAAGGCTGTGTATAGGTTAGAGTAGTTCAGAAAATGCAAATTCTCCTGACCCTATCCAAAGGCTAGAGAATTTAAAAATAAATTTTCTAGACTCGATCCAAAAATTTAAAGTAGAAATTTAAATTTTTCTAAGCAATTCGTATATATATCCATTTTTTAAAATTTTATTTTCAGTTTTATTTTAATATTTATATTTTTAAAAAAATTTATAGTTATTATGTTTTTAAGTAATTTGATTTTACTTTGCTTTAATTATCACATGATAAGATTACTTTTTATCATCTAATAGTCATTATTAAGAAAGTGAACTTTACTTTGTTGAATCATAAAATGCGTATATATTTTAATATTCATATAATTTGAACATATAAAATAATCGGATTATAAGTTTCACTATAAAAATTTATTTTATGAATTATATATATATTAAAAATTAACTATAAAAAAATTTAGTTGATAAGTGTATTTATTTTATTTTAAATAATTAATTAAGTAGTATTTAAAATATCAAATATTATATGGTAAGTTAATAATAGATTGTCTAAAATAAATTATTTGAATATAATTAATAATTAAAATGGTACTAAATTTAACTTGTAACACATATTAAAATTAAATATCAACTTATATATATATATTCCTGTTTCGGTTTTAATTCAGTTTAATTCAATTCTCAATTAAGAAAATTCATATTCTTCAAATTTGTTCCAATAAATATTTTTAAAATAATTCAGTTTAAAAAAAAGTCAAATAATTAATAAATATTTTTAATTTTAGAAATTTTCAATTCGATTTTTTTTATACCGGTTTAGATTTTTGAAGACCCGTTTATAGGCTTAGCTACACTTAATATCATTATCAGTATTGTTGAACTTAACATAACAGCTGGACCGAAAAAAATAAATGTTTACAAAAATACCTAAAAAATAAGTTTCATTAATAAACAATATCCTATATTTTTAAAATATTACACGCTTGTCCTTTGTCTTTCGTGTTGCGTCCTGCATCTTTTTCTTCCTTTTATTTTTTGCTTGCTTTTTTTCATTCTGTTTCTTCTTCTTCTTTTCTTCTTCTTCATTCTTACTCCAACACCAACATGTCCTCCTCCATCACCGACTATTCTCTGGGACCCTTCGCCTCCATCTCCACCACCATCACCTGACACAAAAAATGCATAGCTCAAAGAGTCTTCTTATAAAGACAAAGGCTGGAAACATTTTTATTTTCTTCAGGTCCTTGTCCGTCATTCCAGATTTCTCAATTAATTTTTTCTTTTTTTAAAAAAATTCTGGATGTTTCAAATCCATCTCTACCAATTTTCAAGATTTTTAAGTGTTCCAAATCCATCTCTACCAAGTAAAAAACACATGGGGTCCGTCTCCTTTTACCGGCTCCTGATTCTTCCTCTTCTTCTTCTACGAGAAAAATACCTCTCATAGTGTATTTTCTATGAGATTTGCATTTGCTGGAGGGTTTTTGTCAAAATTGTTCTTCTACGACCAAACTCCATCACCACCACCTTCTTCATGTCGAAAGAAGAAGAACGAGGAGGCAACTTTTATGGAGGATGTTAGGGATCATATCGATGAGTTCATTCATGCATCTATGGAAGAGCACAAGAGTTGCTTTAAAAAGACCGTCCAAAAGGGGGTTTTTTTTTTTCTTTGATTAATTGCTTCTCATGAATTACTAAATCAATTGTCTAATTGCTTCTTGCCATTTAATTCAATCTGTCTTTTGAATGTATTGTTGATTGCATTGAATTTTAAATGTTTGGAATGTCGAAGATTGTTGCCGAGAGAGAGGCCAATGCTGAGTCTAAACAAGTTGAAAGTTCTCTGCCTCTACGCACTCTGGTGTCCATATAGAATATCCTCTATATCTAGCAGTGACTGTGTAAATTGTTAAGGCTTTATAAAATTTTCGTTACTATGGTTTCAACTCTGAGTTCTTAGTTTGAATAAGAACCGAGTATTTCTTCATATGCATATCAAGAAGCGGAGTCGAAGATAAATGCAGTGTAGCAGGGAAATGAATCAGATCTGAGTTAGAGGGGCATTACAGAGCTCATTGCTATGAGTTTAGTTTTTATTGACTTAATTTATTAAGTAACATATGAATTGTCTTATATTAAAAATTAGTACTTGGTTGCTTCCACTTTGATAGGTCGGTTGCTCAGATTTTTTTTTTTTTTTTTTTTCATTTTAAAAATAAAGTTCAACTTGGCCTGCTAAGTTCCGATGATAGTAGTATAATTAATTAATAGATTAAAAGTTTGCATTCTTGTTTTAAAAAGTTGGTCCAATAATAAAAAATTGCTGCCAACTTGTAAATTTCATCAGTACCTCTTATTAAACTTCATATGAATGGTAATGGCCAAAAAAAAAAAAAACCTTCGTATCAATGAAAATAATAAGAATGATATTTAAAAATCGTATATTTTCTGCATATTATTCGTATATTATACAATCTAAATAGTATATTATTTAAATATTATAAGTATCTGAAACTTAAATCAGCATCTGAAACTCAAAAACAGTATCTAAAAATTAAAAAAATATATCTCAAACTCATAAATACAATATACTATTTGAATATTATATGTATGTAAAATTTTAAAATTGTATATGATACTGCAGTTAGTATATTATCTGAATAGTATTCAAATATTTTCCTCAAACTAAAAGTATATTTTATAAGTATTTTAGTATGTTTTTTTGGACATTTTTATAATTTAGATTAGTGTATTATAAAAACATTATATTTTGTTAAAAAAAAAAGTTGCGTCTATATTGTCCAATAGTGTTAAAATTATTGAAACTCAAAATAGTATCTAAAACTCAAAACAGTATATTATCCAAATATTATAACAATATGAAACTCAAAATAGTATATTATCCGAATATTATAAGAATATGAAACTTAAAATAGTATCTGAAACTCAAAATAGTATATTTTCTTAATATTATTCATATATGATACAATTAAATTAGTATATTTTCTAAATATTATTCATATTTGAAACTTAAAACAGTGTATGAAACTTAAAATAATATTTAAATATGATAATTTGAGTAATATTTATTGTTGGAAAAATAATATCAAACTTTTATATATATATAATTTGAGTAAATATTTATTTGTGTTGAGCAGTTAGAAAGCTCCTCTTTGTGTTGAGCTCTTTTTTTTTTCCCTCTTTTCTTCTTACAGAGGCACTTTTGTTGATTCTACTTAAATTAGATCAGTGTGACAGAACTTTCTAACTGCCTTCACTACATCTTCTGGATCCATGTCCCCAGTTACATTCAATTTATTCAAGTCCCCGCACACTCCAACTGATTCAACGCCTGCAAACATGCAATGCATAAATAATCCTGTTGAAATATACAGAGTAAATAGTTTTCCATTCTTGAAATGAAGCCTTTCCTAGTGGCTATAACACATGGGAAACAATAACTTTTGTCGTTTAATTCATGCCAACTGGTTCACTGTTAATAATCACCTTTCCAGAAGATATATGTTAAAAAGATTGGTGGGAACAAGAGACGAGAGCTGTTCCGTTATTTTCCTTTTCCCCACTTCACTTACCCAGCATCTGAATGCAGAAGGGCATAAGATAACAAATAATCTCATCTATCTCAAAATTTGACCAATTCTTAATCATATTTTCAATTAAAATTTGAATTAATTTAAGTATTGAACTTTTCAAATTATTTCCCAACAATCAGTACTAAAGATATCTACAATTTTTTGAAATTTTATTTATTGATGATATCGTGTTTTAAGATAGAGAATTTGTATTGCAATATGATTTATGGCGCGTGGCAAGTATTGATGCGAATGCTATTGACATACAAGATTGGTTGCATGAAGCATTGTTGGGGAAGAAGAAATTGAAATCTAAATGACCAAAGCGAAGATGAAAAATTTGGATAAAAGGTCATAACTGCCATACATGCTTGGGCAATAGGTACTTCCTGGGAAACTTATATTGACGGTTTTATACCTATTATGATGGATTGAGACATTTGTGGATAAGGTAGAGCAAATTTCTATACACAAGAAAATTCAAATCAATGTGGAGATTGCTAAATATGCGCCTTGAATTTTTGATCCATAACATTATTAGTCTAAGTTCAAGTACATTTGTTATATACATGATTGTCAAGGAAATTCTTATTCAAGATGAATTAATTTTTGTTTAGGAATTAAACTATTACTTCTTTTATTGGAAAGGAATCCTTGATCAAATAGGATAGTTTATTGCTTTTTAAATAGGGCTACAATTATATGGATTGAGTGTGCCAAAAAGGTATAAAGGTGTCATCATAATGTATTAAATATAAGCTCTTGTGTTTTTGATATCTTGTAAGAAATATGTTAATCTCTATGAAGGGTGAGATTAATTGAGTGAACTTATTTAAGTGTAATTAGATTCAAGAGTCGAGTATTGATCTCCACGTTGTTTTCTTGTACTTTTGCTTTCATATAGTTTATTTGTTGCTTCCTTTGTTCATGAACGTAAACTTACACCGAACCACTTTAAATTGGTGTGTTTTATATATTTTTACTGTCATGTCATGTTTGTTTATTATTTCAAATAATTTTTTAATTTTCACACATTTCTATATGACTAAATTTTCTAACACTATGCAATTTGTTCAAGAAAACTAGAAAAGTAATAAGTAATAGAAAGTGGAAAAAACGAACAAGAACCCATTTCAAGAAGAAAAAAATCAACAGATCATTCAATCTATTTTCTTCACCTGAAAATAGATTAATCAAATTCTACACATGAATATGGGAAAAATTTCACAACATAAAATTCAAAATCAAACCCATAGCACCAACCTAAAGTCAACCAAAGAAACAAATTCAAACAAATAAAAAAAATTATATGAAAGATCTGGAATTGTGCACATACAATCAACAGGAACAATGCAGAGGAGCAAAAAAGTGACCAGGACTACCTCCGAGAAGAGCATTGATAGGGATATAAATACCGAGAGGAAGGATGTCTCGGTGCACCAAGGGAAGGAAGTGGTGAGTGAGATTTTTAACGGAGTGAGTGAAACAATGAAAAGGGACACACATGTAAATATTTTTATTTTCTTGGGACACACGCATAAATTATAAAAAAATTGAGTATTTTAAAAAAATTGTGTTTTTAGATACTTTTTGTAAAAGGGGTAATGTGCAAATTGAACTCTCAACTGTATCTGAAGTTTATATTTGACTTCAATATTTTTTTTATTCCAATTGGATCTTAATCTTTGAAAATTGGATTATATTGGACCATTCTTTAAAGAATTATTGCAATTAAGTCTTAAAAATTTTTAAAAGTTTAACTTTAATGTTAATGGATAAAAATTAGCTCCAATAACAATGCAAATTGATGAAATTACTTTCAAAATAAATATTTATGAAGTTTTTATAATTTTTAAGTTTATAGAAATATATTTTTATATTTTAAAAAAATTAAGAAATATTTTTTATAGTTCAAACGGAGTAATTCTTGAAACAATGGACAATTGCAAGTTGTAGTGGCCTCAGTTGAGTCTATTAGGATATATCAGAAACTTCTCCGGTTCGTCAAGAAAATGTTGATGAAAAAAGCACCGACCAAGTCGAAGTACAGGCCATGCTTGTCCACATGCCCTCCTTTACACAGGTTCCAGCGTCGAAGGAAATCTTCGGTAACCACCCATATTGAAGTTTTTCAAAAACCACGACAACAAAATAGACATTAATTGAAGTGGGAGATTTACTAAAGAGTCATGCTTTACATATTACATAAAATGGTATGATAACCTAGCCCAGGCACTTATCATCATCATATATGTACCTTTCTGCAACGTGAAGATGTTATAGAGATGTAAAACCTTACCTTTCTTCATGTGTCTTCCCTTCCCCCCCCCCCCCCCCCCCCCCCCCCCCCCTCTCTCTTCTTCCTCCAGAGGCACTTTTGTTGATTCTACTTAAATTAGATCAGTGTGACAGAACTTTCTAACTGCCTTCACTACATCTTCTGGATCCATGTCCCCAGTTACATTCAATTTATTCAAGTCCCCGTACACTCTAACTGATTCACCCCTGCAAACATGCAAAGCATAAATGCTCCTGTTGAAATATACAGAGTAAATAGTTTTCCATTCTTGAAATGAAGCCTTTCCTAGTGGCTATAACACATGGGAAACAATAACTTTTGTCGTTTAATTCATGCCAACTGGTTCACTGTTAATAATCATCTTTCCAGAAGATATATGTTAAAAAGATTGGTGGGAAGAAGAGACGAGAGCTGTTCCGTTATTTTCCTTTGCCCCACTTCACTTTCCCAGCATCTGAATGCAGAAGGGCATAAGATAACAACAGCGAACTAAAATTAAATACCTGCACGCCCCAACACTGCGTTCATGACCTCAATCCTAGTTGCATCATCACGCAAATCCAATTTCACAGTCATTGGCTGTCACAAACACAACATCAAACAATGAACATTTTAAAATCAACTAAAGCATACTGAATATCAAATTACAGAAAATGACATGACCAAAGAGATCAATTATGCTCAAAAAGTTCTTGTAATCAGTTACTCATGCATATTAATATAAGAGAATACAAAAAAATTCACTAAATGAGATCCTCAAGTGCCTATAAAAGAGGGACATTTAGGTTAATCCATAATAAAATAATAATAATGGAAACAACTTGACTACACTTAGAATATTACATCCAATTGTTGGATGCATGACACAACTTGGGTGTTCTATATTTGACCAATAGAAATAAAACATGAACACTTATAACTAAACATTTACGTGTCATATATCTAACGAGTTCAATACCCATAAAGTAAGCCAGTATCTTTCAATAACACTAACCAATGCCATCCACTAGACTTCCAAAATATGTTCATAACCACAATTGCATAAATAGTTGAAGATAACTTTTATAAAGTCCAAAGACTGTTTTGCTAACAAACTCAATTGACTTGGGTAAATTCAAATTAATGTAAAATATCACAACAGTCCAAAAGACTGTACAAAAGGATGAATAAACATCTAAATACGTTAGATTTTTTTCCCCAATATAGGTCTATTGCTAACAAAAGAAAAATCCAAAATGTATAGGCCAAAATCAAAATACTCAAATAAAAAAATTAACAACTTGTGATATTCTAAATATGTAGATTCAAATTGAAAACATTCTATATGAAAGTAACCCCCCCAGGTTCTCTCTAAAGATTCTTCTGTTCATCACAGAATAAGCCAAAAGGAAATTTAGCCTCACGAATTATAATTCCAAACCTAACCACAGCCATAATAAAGTGCCATAGGTTGTTTGTGGATAACAAAATGGATTTATTAGAGATGATCACCAAGTCTGATTAAAAGCAGAACATGATACCGTAGTGAAACCAATTCAGAATGAAAGTTTACCTTCTCAAAGTTAGAACGTAGAAATATGACGGAAGGCACATGTTGGACTTTGTAGAAGTCTTCTCCTCCTTCTGTTATCTTATCTTTGAAGGACTTTGGCATTGATCTAATCTCGAGCTTTTGAAGGGATGTGGCCAACCTCAATGCTTCTGTATATGACTTTAATTTCCAGCAGTCTGAAATTGTCAACTGGCAAAGATTAGGCATTGCTCCTTCTTCCACCCTCCATGCTTCTAATTTATGCTGTCCTTCAAGCAATAGATAATGCAGTTGAGGGAAATCTTCTTTAAAGCAAATCATTTCTGTACCAATAAACGCATTTTCACATATTCTAAGGACCCTTAAGTTAGGCAATTTCCCTAGAGTTGCCATTGGATCTTCTATTAGTTTACAGCTCTGTAAACGTATATAGGAGAAGTTAGGAGGGAAATCTTGGTAATCTGGAAACACCTTCATCTCCCCACAATACCCACATAAATTCAACTTGCATATATTAGAAAAGGATGATAATAATAACTTGACATTCAGTGGTCTTGAATTATTGCTAACGATAGACAAGGACCTGAGATATTTCAGAGTGTCATTTGGCAGTTTTAAGGCTTCATTGGAATTCTTGCAATCAGGATACACAATGTTTAACTGCCTAAGACTGGTCATATTGACAAGATCTTCCATATATATAGCAATTCTCCACATGAAAATTCACAAGTGTTCGCAAGTTTCTCAATCTTGCTAACTTCAACTTAGATTTCTGTGAAGATTTAGAGGGAGAAATAGATGTCTAAGCTGTTGCAACTTCGGGGTGACATTGGGAACAAAAATCTTAGCAGCCTTTGTGCATAAGTTTAATGTTTGTAGTCTCCTTAAACTACCTATAGTTGATGGAAACACAGATACCTTTGAATCTTTTATGCTCAAGAATCTCAAATGGATAAGATTATCAATATCTTTGAGCAACTTACCTCCATAAATAATGGTTCTGTCACGACCCAAAACAGGACTAGAACCTGCGCTAGAGAACGAGAATTCTTTCAAATCCGAAACCTGTAGCAAGCCTTAAAATAAAATAAAACATACAATAATAATAATAATAACATAATTAAAATATTTTGCAACGGAAACGAAATCATAAATAAAATAAAATAAATATCCACCACTGAATTTAAATCAAACAACTCATCTTATATATAAATAAACTTTTAATACAAATTCCAGTTCAAATATTTGAAATACATAACTCACACAAATATAATACATAAACCCCACAACTATTTACAACTATTGCAGTATCTAGATTATAAAATAAAACTCAGATAAGCAGTTTACATAGTGAAGCCGGGGCGGAAGAAATTTGGTGTATGAATTTGCTACTGAGGTCTGAAGATGATGACTCTTCTGAAAAATAGTCAACGGAAAGGAGTCAGACCTCACTGAGTGAATTTATAATATATATATATATATATATATATATATATATATATATATATATATATATATATATATATATATATATGCATACTAAATGACAATGCACACAGTCAATAGTATATATAGTAAATATATATACAAGCAAATACATATAGATGTAGTAAAATCCTTTTTTATATGTTTAATGAAAATTACCGTTTATGAAGGATCAAATAGAACCCTAGAAAATCGCAACCTCAAAACAGTGTTAGACAACACTCTAGCCATACAGGCTCATTTAATCCAAATAAATTCACTTGTTCTATTTGGACAATAGACTAGCCCTAAGACACTAAGTCAACCGAGCTCCAATAGTTTAATTGTTAGTGTAATTGGCCTCGAGACACTTGGTCAACTAAGTTCCAGCAATCACATTCCCAAACCATATCTCACATCAAATAAATCAATCAATCCAATCAATATCCACAAGCAGGTTAGTAATATAGCCTAAATGCTATCGGCGTACCGGTACATACTCGGTCATAGTGCTGCCCACTAGGTAGCACGTTCTATTGATATCTTTCATTATTAAATAAAACATACATTGATAAATAAATGATGCATGAATTTCGATAAAATAGCAATATAAACCATATATATACTAGAAATATACCAAAAATGAATTAGATATATTTCGAGTATATATACGTCAAATAAATCCAATTAAATTACAAAATAAACTAAAAATATACCATGAATATACATAAAAACATTTTAAGGATAATTTATTAATAAAACATGCATATAGTTGAAAATATATCAAAATATACCGAAAGTAAACCTAAGTAATAAGTAAATCATTTATGCGTACTTTACTAAAATAAATCATACATTTCTAAAACATACACCCTAAAACATATATATATATATATATATATAAAATAACAACTCACTATTATTACGCTCCTCGAGATGGGTTCGATGGGCCTGGTCCACTAGACCTCAATCTCGATGCAACTAAACAAACAAACGATGGCAGATAATCAGAATAAATCTAACGGAAATTTCTAGAAACTTGATATAGAATACTAGATACAGAATTAGAATCAGAGTTCGATCGGATATCATGTTTTACGAGAATTCTACTGAAAATCCGGCAGAACCTCCCCTATAAAACGGAATCTCTCTACTCAAAGAGTAGAGCCGGTCCTGCAAAGAAACACATTTCGAAATAATACAATTCATAACCCCTCGGTCAGACTCCAAATTATAATTTACCGACCGACGTTCACAATTTACAGAATAACACAGAAATACTGAAAATGCCCTTTAATAATAAAAATACATTTTGTCAATCCAATTTACATAATTAACTCTAAAACATGTTAAAAACCGATAAAAAATCATTTATTTAGAAAAATCATATATTATATATATAATTTGAAAATAATTTACGAAAAATAGTTTTAATTAGTTAAAAATACTAAATAATTTTTAGAAATAATTTTTATACCTTAAATAACTATTAAAACCAATTAATTACATTTTTAACCAAATTAGTGTCAAATTACCAAAATACCCCTATATATATAAATTCACTAAAATTAATCAAAAATTCACCAAAAATAGTATAATTACTCAAAATTAATTTTCTGAACATATAATTCAATAATATCAATAAAGATACTTAATTAACCAATTAATTTCAATTAAACACATAATTAACCTAATTTTTCAAAATTACATAAACTTAATAAATTCCAAATAAATATATAAAATTCACAAAAATTACAAATAAATTTCTAAAATTCATTTCAACACCTATAATTACAATAAAAAACAATTTCATAATTTAATTAATTAATTTTCGAAAATTAGAAAATATTTATAAAATAATAAAAATTCCCAAAAATCAAAATAAATTCTAAAAATTCCAAAAAAATTTCAGAGTATAGATTAAGCTATAAGGATCAAATTTTGTGAAGGTATTTTTCTTGAATCATTCAAATTGAAGCTCAAAAAATTCAAAAACTCAAAATGGCCGAAAATGTAAAATCAAAACCTAGGAAAATCTAGACCGTTTTAAGTGAAATAAAGCTTGGAATGACACTCATTGGAGCTCAAGGAGAAGATAGAGACCGGCGGTGTGGAAAACGGTGGCCGGAATCGGCTTGAACGGCGATGAGATGAATTTCGGCCTCTCTTGGATTTTCTGGCCAAAACACGCCGGAAATGGAAGCTAGGGGCTGCGGGAATGGCTGGAGGTGGAGGAGGAAAGCTGAGAGGCACACCGATGGCAAGAAAACCGAGTTACAGACGCCGGAAATTGAGATGGGACGATCGGGAAAAGGAAGAAGAAGACGATGACATTTTTGTAATTTTTGCTAACTTTTGATTTTTGATAATAAATTATGTATATATGTATATATATATATATCTAAATATACATCACACACATATTTTAATAATATATACACATATATAATTAATTAACTAATATTAAAAACCATATATAATAAAAATTAATTTAATTAATTAAACCCTAATTTAAATAAATGTACATACATATATTTTATTTACCACTTTAAAATTATGTATGGGTTCATGCAAATTTGTAAAACCATTTAAAATAATTAATATTAAATTATTTATGTTTTAATTTCCCCGAAAATACAATTCCTATGAAAATTTTGCGTAAATATCTTAAAGTAATATAAAATAATTAAAATTAGCTTTAATAAATAACAAACTTATAAAATATCATAAATATGTATAAAAATTATTAATATTGTATATTCCGATGCAGTTTAAAATTATTTAAAAACTCGGGATATTACAAGTTCCTTCAAGATCTAGCACTCTAAGCACTTTCAAGTTATAAAACTTAGTGGTAGTTAATTTCCAAAATATCTGCCAACTTCCTTCATTGACTTCGTAGAAATACAAAAGAGATCTGAGGACATCTGAGGGTTTCTAATGCGTTTTTGAAGATCAAATTCACGCTGATCTCTATTATAATGTACATAAATTCTTCAAACTACACCGGTTGATGAGGATGAAACCATAGGAAGATCTTCATCTCTATTCCAGTGATTAATGATGCAGAGGAAGTTCTCTTGTTTTGCTTTCTGCAAGCAAAGATCTCTCATAAGATCATGCATGCAACAATTTTTAATTTTTAAATTTGCGTCCATTTCTCCCACTTGTATCATGCACCTCTCCACCAGATCATTGAAGTGCCGCTCTGATTTCCTCCATTGATTCCTCACCATCACCTTCAAGCTGCACCAAAGGGATGAATGCTTCTGCCATTCACATCTGAATCACTATGACTGCTGGCATCTCATAATCTTCTGGAAAATGGCCTAAATAGAGAAAGCATGATTTTAACTGGGCTGGTAAATCATCATATCTTAGAGCTAGCACATCCAAAACCCCTGGACGTTTTTCCCCATGGACTTTTCCTCTTCTCATGTACGATTTGATATTATCATGAACAACTTGCCACTCATTTAATGTATAGTTTGTAGCTAGAAGTCCTCCCAGCACAGTGATGGCCAAGGGCAAACTAGCACAATGTCCAACCATTTTCTTCCCCAGCTTCTCCATCCTTTTATTATTTATCAAGTCTGCATAACAATTAATAGAAATGGAAGTATAAAGAGTAAGAAAAAAAGGTATAAAAAAGCATCTATAGAGAATTTTAGATTACTTAAAACCTCTAGTGCATCCAACTGGGGAAATGTGGTAAGTAGTAATTCACATACATGATAAAGCATCATCATATTCAAATAGGCATGTATTCTTAACTCTAAATTTAAAATTATTAATGCCATTGATGAAGACATGAACAAACGCAATTCCATGCTCTATTACTACCATGTTTTCAGCTTTTCTAATTATTTATGCATAGGTGTCAAAATTTTTCCAATGTTCATGAGTCGGTGTTCAATTGTTGCAATATACATTTCCTTCCCCTATTCTTCATCAAAGGAAAAAGTCATACCAGATAGCATTGGATGGTGTTGAAATATTGCAGGACCCTGATAATTAAACAAATACATATGGCATTATTTTTATTTGAAAATATGGATTATTTAGACAATACTGAATCAAAAAAGTTTCAATGTTTACACTTGTAATTTTTCATGTCCTCAGTAGTCAGTAGTCTACCAGCTACACTAGATAAAGCCGTGAGCTAGAGATTGTGGATAATAGTTTGACATGTTACTTCTGTTGTGTTATGAGTGCAACAACTGAAATAATAGAGATAGCACTACCAGAAGAAAGCAATAAGCAACAAAAGCAAGCTGAATGTTTATGAAGACTGCAAGGGAACTTGGGGAATTGTTGATATATTGTAGAAATTTAATTTATTTTTCACTTTCCCATCCTGCATAACACTAGTAAGTAATAATGTTTAATCTCCTACAGTATTGCCACAGATAGCCTAGCAATTTAGGTTTACTTTCAAAAGTAGATTTTTATATGCAATCCATGATATTCTGTTGTTGAAAGAGTGCAAATACTTCCAAATGTATCAAATTCATGGTCAAATAATGAACTTTTTTTTTTTTTTTACCTTTACCATCTCTTTGAGGGATTGGTATCCTCTGAAATAGATCCCAACTCTCTTCACTATTTATACATTGCAGTTCATAAACAAACCCTGATGAATCTACACATGACGCTACTTCTTTTTACGAGTTGTCAGCAATATTCTACTGTCTGTCTCTTCAAATGGGAAGGCAGCCTTCAAGCTATCCCAAGCCTGGATGCTCCAAATGTCATCAAGTATCACCAAACATTTCTTCTCTTGTTGAATCTGATATAATTTTCGTGCAAGCGCTTCATCTCTTAGTTTCACTATTTCCTCCCTCTCCTCTAAAGATGGAGAGAGAAGTTTGATTAAAATTCCTTCCCAGGTCTCTTGCTTGACATTGCTGGGATATACATGACCAAGCAACGTAATCGAAATGACTCCGGATTACACTATGATGGTAAATGTCCTTAGCAAGGGTGGTCTTTCCTAGGTCATTCCTAGGCCACCCATGCCCCTTATTTGAAACAACATGGCCAGATTTCTTCATTTTAACCAAATTTCCCACCAATGGTTTTATTCTATCTTCTCGTCTAATGATGTGACGCTCAACAACGTGGGAATAAGACCGCCTTAGTTGTTGATGCCTATGGTATGAAAGACCGGAGCTTCCAGCGTTCCTCAAATCTCTTATGCCATAAGTTTCGAACCTTATTGTCAGGTTAGAAATCTTTGAGGACCTGAATCTTACATCCGAGGTTGTAGGATTGTACTCCTTCATCCAGGATGCAAAGAAATATATTGAACTTATTCACGATACCATTTCTTCTCCTGGATGCCACTTTTAGAGCAAAGTCTTCAATTGTATCTTCGGCATGATAAGCAAGAACACCCAATTACGCACACTCTCATCTTCATCTAGTCTTGAATCTGCATCTTTTAAGAAGCACTGCATTCGCCTGAGCTCAGTCTGAATACCGTGAACTTCATCACTGGCCCCGTTCAAGAAGAGGGCTTCTTGAATAAGCAAATCAGTCAACCTTTGCACTGCAAAGCTAACAACGGACTCTGCCATTTCACTTCACTGGAAGAGAAACAACAAGAACAATGAATCTTCTGCATCTCAATATTTGCAGATCTCAAAAGGTTTATTCAAACAGACAACAAGTATTGACAACCTCTCTCCATTTTTTATTGTGCTATTAGCATTTCGCCTACTAGTTAAAAGATTACTATGTTAAGTGGAGCCACAGGAGCTCTTAAACAATCATCTTCTACTAATCTCTTCTTGAAATTACATAAAAAGTGACAAGACATTGCAAGAGTTCAATTGAATGGGGTTTTGTACACATGATTTGTTCCAAGGAAAAAATAAAAGCATTTTTTACCAAAATCTTTGAAGATCCATTAATTCTATTCTATTACTACTCCACTTCTTGCTTCAAGTATGATGTATTTTGCTCCTTATACGTCAATCTTTACTCTTTAACCAATCAAAATTATTAACCTCAATAATTTGAAAATTATGTGTGTGTGAGTGCGCCCTTTTAATTTCCCCCATATCAAAACTTCACAATCTTAGTTTTCCTCCAAATTGAGCTTCATAAACTTCAAACCCAAAAACCCATTCCCTGGTTTTATCTAACTTTTGGTCATTAACCAAGCATCAGCCTTATTCTTTTACCCACTTGATGCATTAACAGCTAAAAGAAAACATAACAAAAAAGAATTACATACGAGAGAGCATACTACAAACAGACAAAAAGAAAGGAAGGAAGAGTTCATATACCTTAAAATCTGCTAGTTTAAAAGAAACAACACCTGAACCTTTAATTTTGATCATTGAACTCAAAGGCTTCACTGCCTGGAGCTCCTAGCAAGCAACAGTTGACAGTTGGCCTCTGCCATGCCATCGTACTATAATAACAGAAAATGTCATTTCTAGTCCTTTTATTTTCTCAAGTATTGACTTTAAACACCTTAACTTTTATTTGTCGGTATTAACTCCTTGAGTTATCCTTTTCCTTTTTACATGTTGCTTAATTACTCATTCATTCACTGTAGTTTCAGCTTTAATATTGCGTTTACCACATTTAATTATTAGTCAATTTAAAATTGCATTGGAAATAGAAATTGAAACTTGGGATTGTTGGATTTGGCACACAAACATCACAAAATAAACAAGTAAACAAATATTTACCAATCACGTCAATTAAGCAAGTAATAATGCAAACGGTAGCAAGTAGCACACAAGCATGCAAGAAATAATAAACAAAATAAACACACAAATAAATAAAATAAAATTAAAAAAAATGGGGAAAGAGATAAAGGATTACAACCTTTGGAGAAAAGTCTATTCTAATAAATATATCAAAAAATAGAAAATAAAAGGGGAATCGAGATTAAGGATTATATTGTCTTGGAAATTCCTAATTCTATTAAGTACATCAAAATAAAAAATAAATTAAAGAAAAAACCATATTCTAATAAACTTGTAAAACAAATGTTAGTCTTCACACACATACAAGCACACCATATTTAGAGCAATTTTATGTATTTCATTCATTCATAATAATAATAATAATAATAATAATAATAATAATAATAATAATAATAATAATAATAATAATAATAATAAAAGGTGATTAAATTAAGAATAGTTAAACAAGTAAACAAATAAGGATGCTCATGAAAATGTATAATGCAGGAATTTGAAATTTAGAGATTTTGTTGTAAAGTTACTATTTTTATTAAAGAAATATAATTTTATTATAAAGAGAGAGATAAGGGAATTAAAATGGAGGAATAAAGACAATAAAAATAGTGAAGTAGTAAAGATGCTAATTTTGACATAAAAATGGAGATTCAATAATAAAAGTACAAGTAAATTAAGATGAAAAGAATAAAAAAATAGTAAAAATAATAAAAATGTAAAATTTTCTATAAAATTGGGATTTAATGATAAAAATAGTAAATTCATAAAAAAAGAAAATGAAAATGCTAAAAATAATAAAAATGTAATAAAAATAGTAAAATGATAAAAATAGCAAATTTATCTAAAAAAGAAAATGAAAATAAAAAAAATAAAAGGGTGATTAATATAATGAAATTGATAAAAATGTTATTTTTATCATAAAAATATTAATTTTATGATAAAAAAATTATCAAAAAAGGCAATAAAAATGTAAATTAAATAATAAAAATATCATTTTTACCATAAAAATGTAAAATTTATGATAAAATTAATAAATTTATCAAAAACGCAATGAAGAATAAAATTAATTAAGTTGATAATTGGTAACCCTTTCCCTTGCATAGAGTCCTAACCCTTTTAGACTTTTGCCCTGTGTTGTTCGCCGCCTCACGCCAGCAGGCGCTATTGTCTAGCTGCCCTGGTTCCATCTTTCTCAATGGATGGTCCTGGCAATAAGGAATTGTTCGCTCCGCTCCCTTCAATCCCAAAGGAAAAGTTTTCTTATGCTAAAGCTGTCAAGGGTTCTTCTCCGAAACCATCACTTTTACCTGTTGATGGTGCTGTCGCCCTCAACAAGGGGGGTTATATTGCAATTCACATTAACCAACAAATTTACAAGCAGCAGCTAGCAACTTATCAGCATTCTTTGATTGCTCGGGCTATTCTTTCCAAAGGTGAAGCAGCATGGAAATTGTCTGAATTAAAAAAGAAACTCTCCTTTATTTGGGGTATCTCCTCATGGAAATTGATTTCTTTGGGCCGAGGCTTCTATCATGTTATTCTGAACTCTGACAAGGAAAAGAAATCAATATGGGGTTGTGGTTCCGTTGCCTTAAAGCCTGAATTCTCCGCTTGCAACACTAGTCTCTTGACTTTGATCCATCTGCTCAGAAGTTGACAAATACTTAGTTATAGGTTCATTTGTATAAGTTCCCATAGGAGTATTAGCATCCCCAAATATTGGCCTCTATTGCAAATGGCATTGGTGTTCCCTTGAAGATTGATCATGCTACAGTTCATGGGGAGTTTAAGCACTATGCTCGAGTCTTAATTGACGTGGATTTGTCCAAACAGCTACCTGAAAGCCTTCTTGTCGAGAGGTTGGTAAGAGTTTTTTTATTGATGTAGTTTACGAAAATGTACATGCGTTTTGCTCTCTTTGTTCCAACATTGGGCATTCTCCGCAGAATTGTTATTTGAACAAATTGGCTTCATGCTCCAAACAATAAAAACCTGATGACTGTCTGAAAGTGTGGAAGCTGAAGATCATAGAGGTCCCTATCAGTAATGCTTTTGATAATTTGCAATCAGGATTGCAATTTGGAGGTTTTAATGGTGCTTGCCCAAGCAAAGCAAAGAATACTGACACTATCTTACCTACAAAGAAGGAGCCAATTCTTGAAGATGATTTTGGTTCTCAGCATGATGATGACAATAATTGTCAGCCTAAGTAGTATGATGATAATACTGCTCAGCAGGAGCTCACTGATGATCCTTTGCCTAAGAGGGATTCAGACTTAGTTCGGATTGATGACCCACCAACTGCTTCCAATTTGGTTGCAGGTATGATTTCTTATCAGCTCAAAGACATTAGAGATCCAATGGACCACGAGGCTATTAACAAGCCCGATGCTCAAGAACGCCATCATCTGGCAGATGAAGCAACTTTGGTTAATCTTTCTCATTCTGAGGAACGTCGAACCTCATGGGCAGATGATGCCGAGTTAAAAGAGCAGCAATGGTCAACAGTCATAAGAAAAAAATCAAAAGCGAAGCATGAGAAATTCAAAGTTACTCTTTATACGAGAGTAGCTAAGAAATCTAAGAAGCTTAATCTATGAAGGTGTTCTTTTGGAATTGTAGAAGTATGGGTAATCTTGATACCCAATGTACTCTTTTTTCTTTTTGTAAACAATACTCTCCTGATTACATTTGTCTAGTTGAACCTTTGGTGTTATTTTCTTCTATTTCACATGCTTTTTGGAATAGTTTGGAGTTGGATTTAATTTCCACTAATGATCTTCTTCTACCTTCAATTTGGGTTTTGCATAAAAGAAGTGCCCCTTCTCCTACTTTTTTGCATGTCCATGAGCAGCATATCATGATGGATATTCCATTTGCTAATGCGTTGCATAGATTTTCCTTTATTTATGGTAGTATTTGATGCAACGACCGTGTGAACATTTGGACATATCTTTCCACTCTCTTCAAACTTGAATTATAGTTGGTGTACTATTGGGGACTTTGATGCCATGCTGGGTGCTCATGAGAAAACTAGTCGGCCTCCTACCTTAGGCCCTTGTTGTGATTTCAAGTCTTTCATTGATAATTGCTCTTTATTTGATGTTCTAACCCATGGTGCTCATTTTACTTTGTCTAATAGCCGGTGTGGTAGTAATCGTGTGGAATGTCATCTGGATATGGATATGGGTAATATGGAATTTTTTAATTTTTGGACTGAAATCTCTTGCTTGGTTCTTCCTTGACATCACTCTCCTTTGTTGCTTCATTGTAATCAGTCTGATTTGACTATTTTTAGATTTTGGTTCCAAGCTATGTGGGTCACCCGTCCTAGTATGCAGGATTTTATTTACAATAATTGGTCTTTGCCTCTTAGTGTACTGACTCCATTTTAGCTTCTTGGAGCCAAGCTAAAACGGCTCAGCTCAACTCTTTGTATTTGGAATAATAAGTTTTTGGTCATCTAGATATTAATATTAATAGACCTTCTTTGCTTTTGCAGCAAGTTCAATAAGAGATTTCTTATTAAGGATTTTCTGATGCTTTTCATAGGTAAGAGATCACTGCCCATGTTGATATGGATCTTTTCCTTAAACAGTAGGAAATTTTCTTTTCCTTAAATAGTAGGAAATTTTCTTTAAAGAGCGAAGTTGAGTTAAATGGCTTTCTGTTGGGGACTGAAATACCTCTTTTTTCCACCAGCATTTTGTTAGGAAAAAACCCAATCATGAAATCCATCATCTTAAGATTGATAGGGTGATCACAGATGACAGAGCTACTATTGAGCATCATATTCTTGAATTTTATAAGTCTCTTTTCAGGGGGGCTTCCTCTATGTCCTCTAATATTCATATGATAAATTCAATGGTGCCATCTCTAATGACTGATGAAGAGAATGGTTTTTTATCTTGTTGTCCATCTGCATTTGAGATTAAGCAGACGGTTTTAGCATGGATGCTCATAGTGCCCCAAGTCCATATGGGTTTATAGGTATCTTTTATAAATCCTTTTGGGATACTATAGGTGGTGATGTATGTTCTGTAGTTCAAAGTTTTTTCCACACTGACATTCTCACCATGGGTATTAATTCTAGTTACATGATTTTGATTCCTAAAATTGTGGATGCTATTCAGGTTGCGCACTTCCACACTATTGTTTTGAGCAATTTTAGCCTTAAAATTGTTAAAAAATTTCTTATGGATCGATTAGCTTCTATTGCTTCTAGAATTATTTCTTCCTAGTAGGTTGGAATTATTTCTTCCTAGTAGGTTGGTTTTATTAGGGATTGACATATTTCTTATTGCATTGTTGGAGCTTCAAAAGAGTTAATTTACTTCATAAAGCTTGCTTTAGTGATAATATGGCTATCAAAATTGATATTCGTAAAGCTTTTTACATAGTTGATTGGAATTTTCTTTTAGATGTCTTGGAAGCCTTTGGTTTTTCATTATAGTTTAGAAATTGGATTTTTTCTATTTTTTTTTTCATTTGCTAGGCTTTCCATTCTCATCAATAGGAAGATTCATGGTTATTTTCCTTGCTCTCGAGGAGTTTGGCATGGGGATTCTCTTTACCCTCTTTTGTTTTATCTTGTAGAGGATTTTCTAAGTCACCTTCTTTTCATGAAGGTTGCTCAGGATACTTTCTTTCAATGCTTTATACAAGGAGAAACTATTTCCCAACTCATATTCTATATGCCGATAATATTTTATTGTGTGGGAAAGCTTCTTTATGGAATATCCATAATGTTAATGCTTTTTTCAGGACTTATGAGCATATTTCAGGTCAAATAGTGAATTATGGCAAGTATAAAATTTTTTATGGCAGTGGTATCACTAATAGGCAAATTCTCAAGATGTAACATATCACAAGTATGAGAAGAGGATCCTTTCTTTTTTGTTTATTTAGGGGTGCCTTTGTTTTTTGGTGCACCTAAATGTAAATATTTGTAGCCCATATCTAATAAGATTTGTACTAAGTTTGCAAAATGGAAGGGCTACTCATTGTCTATGGTTGGTAGACTAACTCTCATTCAATAAGTTATTACAAACTCTTTGTTGGATTCTTTTACAATTTATAAGTGGCCATCTTCTTTAATTCGAGTTATTGAGAGGTGTATACGTAATTTTCTATGGACTAGCTCTATTACTAACAAAAAATTAGTAACTGTTCCTTTTACATTTTGTTGCCTTTCAGTTAAAAAGGGAGGTCTTGGTATTAAGAATTTTCAAGTTCTTAATGATTCTATACTTAGTAAGCTTGCTTGGAATTTGATTGTCTCTTCTGAATGTTCTTTCTCTTTATTGAGAGATCAGTTTTATTATCCTTCTGGTAATCCTAAGGATATATACTTTCAATCTTCGATTTAGTCTTAAATAAAAGTGTATTTACCTTTCTCTTCGATTAGACATCAAATGGTTTCTTTGAATGGATAATAATCTTAATTTTTGGACTTTGGAGTGGATTTATCAGCTGCAAATCTGAGTTAGAGATCAAAGGTGCTTAACTGATTTGGTTTCTTCTTTTCGGTAACATGATGTTTGGCATCTACCTCATATTTCTAATAGTGAGGTTATTGATATAGCTTAGTATCGTGGATGGCATTCTCTTTGATTAGAATGTGATTCTATATATGCCGTTCAACTATTTCGAGCTAAATCTAAAAGGTTCCATAGACGGTTCGACAATAGTGGCTTCAATGCTTATCTTATGTCTCTCAAATGGATTTTAGAGTCTCTCATAGTTTTAGAGAAGGTAACCCTGTCATTGATGTGCTAGTAAAGCATGGTGTTTCTACTTCTTCTTTTCTTTAGTGGGATTCTGCTCCTAGCTTTTGTAATGATGCTATATATGATGATTATAGCCGGAAAGTTCATTTTCGATTTTGCTAGATGTTGTGAGGCTTTTTGCCTCTTTTGTTTTGTTACTTAGCATTTTTTTTATTTTATTATTAATAATATATTTTGGACAACATAAGTGTGATGTTAACACTACAAGTATGTTAATCTAGTTGAGATGCTCTGGTATGTTCTCTGATTTTTGGACTCTAATTTTTACTGAAAAAATTAAAAAAGGGCAATAAAAATAATAAAAATGCAAATAAAATGATAGAAATGTCATTTTTACCATAAAACTGTGAATTTTACAATAAAAGCAACAAATGTATAAAAAAAGACAATAAAAATAATAAAAATGATAAAAATGCTATTTTTACTATAAAAATGTTAATTTTATGATAAAACAAAAATTTATCAAAAAAGGAAATGAAAAGAGTAAGAAAATTAATAAAAATGCAAAAATGTAATAATAAAAATGCTAACTTTAACACCAAAATATCCATTCTTATATAAAAAGAAAAAATGATAGAAAAATGTTGGAAAATGAGCAAATGATGTAGACACTCATGGAATTACCCTAACTACCCACTCCTCCGACATATCTTATTCCAAACTTTAAAGACCACCATAAAACCACAGCTAAATTAGAAGATAATAAATAATCAAAATAAAATAAAATAAAATGCGAAAATGATGAAAAATGAAAGAAAAGAGTAGGAGAAGAAGAGAAATGATGTGAGATGCAAATTTTTAATTAAAATAGTTAAGAGATCCTCAGAAGGACCAGGTGATTACCCTAGAAGCATGCTTTGACAATGATGATGCTTGGTTTGGTAAAAGCATAACTAAAATGATCCTAAAAGAGATAGAAAGTGGGCAAAAAATGTTTAGAAAAGGGTCTCCATTTTTAAAGGAAGGGTCTTTTTTAGAGAGAAAAAGTCCTAAATTTGTCCTCCAATAGTGATAATTTCTCTCTCTAAGAGTTTTTTTGAAAAATATTCCAAAAAGTCCTTAAAATAAGCAAAAAAATTTAGATTTTATAGGTTATAAACCTCGACCCTTGGGTGTGGGTTGTGACCCACACGTGTGGGTCACATGACCTACACGTGTGGGTCACATGACCTAAGCTCGTGGGTCATGGCCTTAACCTATGGGTATGGGTCAAGCGACCTATGAGTATGGGTCACTAACCCACATATGTGGTGGTCCATGTTATTCATCCTTTTTTTTTATCATTTTAGTTGATTTTAGGTGTTTTCAGGGTTTGGGTATGTGTTTTTTGGGTATTTTGGATGTGTTTTTAGGCTTTTCATCTTGCCTAAGCACACCCAAGATGACTTCTAAAGAAGTTTTCCTTGTCTTGTGACAGGAACCTTCATTATTAGATTTTTAGGGGACCGTTGAAATTTAGGGTATCAACACTTGGATCATTTATGAAAGATTGGATTTCGGACCAATTGAATGGTAGATTAACTATCATAAAAAAACAAGAGCTGGAAAATAAAGTAAAACAGTAAGATCATGGAAAATATAAGTGAGCCATTGAAGCTCATAGGTGAGAATAGAAAGAGCTTAATACCTACTTCAAAAGAAGACTTGGAGGCAGTAGTTTGCTTTTTATATTTCTAAGAAACCAAGAAATTTCCTAAAAAGACACAAAAACAAAAAATTGATATCCGAGTGTTAAGGTAAGTAGCCTAGTCTAAGTCAGAAAAACTTTTTAATTGCAGATTAGAAGTAATAAGAAAGAAGAGTCCTTTATGTTAAAGAATGAACTTGTAACGACTTGTAGTTTAGGTTTTTATTTCCTTTTTGTATATTTGTCTCTCCTCTACTAATTTTGCCTTTACTTCACTTAACCTAATATTAATTATTCTTATTATACAAATAGATGTGTAACCCTTTTGATGGACAAGATGCTAGGGCATCAGTGTAACTCTTAATATATATAAATGAAATGTTTTATCCTTTAGCTGTATTAAGCTGAGCTACCTCTATTATCAAGTCACAAGCTTTAACTTAGTATCAGAGCCAAGAATGGCTAGCATTGACAAAGGAACAAGTGAGATAGGAGACTCTATAACTAAAGGAGATGTGTCAATTATAAAATAAAGCAATAGTACTAATAAAAAGATAACCATCTCTAGTGAACAAGCTTTCACTAAAACTTTCAACTTCATAGGAAATCCATTAGGATCTTATTATGCGAATGAGCTAAATCATGACAATTATCTGTTATGCAAGAACATGGTGCCTTTAGAGATTAGAGACAACTAGTTTAAAGGATACATTACTCATTTAAAAGCATGCCCTTATGATTTTGTTGAAACTAAAGTTGAAGGTTTTGAAGAACCAGAACTTAAGAAAAATACTAGTTATGAAGACTATGTTATTCTTGACCAAATTCTTCTTGGTTGGTTATATAACTCCATTGATTTATAAGTTACATTAAAGTTAATGGGTTATTAGACATCAAAGAAACTATAGGATGCAATCAAAAAATTCTTTTAGAGTAAAGACCAAATTCAATGTGGTTTATTACAAAAGAGAATTTCAAAAGATGTAAAAAGGGGGTCTTAAGATGAATGACTATTTAAAAGCCATGAAGAAATTAGCAAACAATTAACTCTAGATGGACATCCAGTTTCTCTTGAAGATTTAATTTGATAGGTAGTTATTAGTTTTTATTCTCATAAATATAATCATGTGGTATGTCAAATACAAGAGAAGGAAGGTATAACCTAGCTTAAAATACAATGAAAACTTCTAAGCTATGAAAAGAGACTTAAGCAAATGACTGTAGGAATCAATATAATCAATTTGGGAACTAATTGCTAACTATGTAATGAAGAAGAAAGTAATGCAGGAAATTACAAGAGACAATCACATAACCAAACTCAATAATGTAGTGGCAACCAACTTGGTGTAAGGACAGGAAGCAATAACTCAAGGGGCAATAGATCTTATAGAGGCAGAGGAGGAAGGAGTAGTTATAATAGTGGAAACTCTAAACCCTTATGTCAGGTGTATGGGAAGCCTAGTCATACTACAACCTATTGCTATTATCATTTTAACAATAACTATATGGGCTAATCACCATAGGAATAAAGCCAATAGAACCAACCAAGTGTATTTATTGCATCACTAAAGACTTTAACTGATAAGGAATGGTATGCAGATAATAGAGCTAGTAATCATATAATAAATGATGTCAAGAAAGCAGAAGCATGATTATAATAAGAATGCAACATTAATTGTTAGTAATTGTGAGAAACTTGATATACATCATATTGGAAATACTTATCTGATAAATGAAAATAATAAGAAACTACTGCTAAAAGACTTCTTACATATTCTCTAAATTGAGAAAAGCTTACTGACTATATTATAATTGATTGCTTATAATGACATAACTATTGAATTTGATTCTCTTAGTTGTTTTATTAAGGACAAGGTAATAAGGGAGATGCTGCTGCAGAGGAAAGTTAAAGAAAGACTATAACATATGGAATTGCCATAAACTCTCTCAACTTTCAAGCCACCATAAACTCATCCAAACTTTATCCTATCAAGTTAGAGTCTTAATTATAATTTTTATTCCAAAAAAGACAAGTTTGTTAAGTTTAGTAAGTAAAGTAAGTCTAGTTTTTAAAAGGAGTTATAACACAAAAGATTTGGCCATCCTTCAAATAAAGTCTTAGAGTTAGTAATGAAGTCTTGTAATAAAAGGTTTTTTATAAATGAAAAACCTGATTTCTATGATTAGAAAATCCCATTTATTGCCTTATTCTTTATAATCTTTACATGCAACAAAAACTTTATAACTTGTGCATTCTGATATATGAGGCCCATTGCTCATCAATCCTAGTTCTGGACACAAGTATTATATACATTTCATTGATGACTTTAGCAAATACACATGGATATACCCATTGAAACTCAAATCTAATGCCTTTTCTGCTTTAATTCAGTTCAAAAACCTTATTGATAACATACTTGAACATAAAATTAAATGCCTCCAAAATGACATAGGTGGTGAATATACTAGTTTTATCCACTTTTCAAGTCAATATGGGATTGAACTTAGGCATTCTTGCCCTCTTGCCTTTGCTCAAAACGACAAAGCTAAGAGAAAACATAGACATGTTGTAGAGATAGGGTTAACCCTCTTAGCTAAAGCAAAAAATGCCTCTTAAATAATAGTATGAGGCATTCCAAACTAATGTCTTTCTTATAAATAGATTACCCACACTAGTTCTCAGTAATCAAAATCCTACTTTCAAACTCTATACCAAAATACTTAACTATAACTTACTTAAAACATTTGGTTGTGCCTACTTTTGATGTTTGAGACCATACTAGAGTCATAACTTCCAATTTCACATAACTAAGCATGCATTCCTCAGTTATAGTGACTCTCATAAGGGATATAAATATCTCAATTCCACTTATCATATTTACATTTCTAGACATGTTGTTTCTAATGAAAAAGATTTCCCTTTCACTTATGGTTTCCAAAAGACCAAATCTCTTAAGTCTCAAACTATTTTCCTACTCTCAACTCTCTCTCTCTCTCTTTCTTATACCACAACTTCTAAATCCTTCTCACTTGAACCATACACAACCCTTACCTCAACCTTTATTTGGTACAACTTTTAGTGCTCCATACTCAGCAATGTCAACCCTTGCATCAGTTGTGCCTTATGCCTCATTGATGTCTTTAATTTCTATAAGACTATCATTTGAAAGGGGAAATGATGCTTATTCTGTTAATGACTTTGTTACCGATGCAAATGCTAGTCCCTCATAGTGTTATGGAAGAGATAAAGGAAATAACAATGCTACTTTTATTGCTTACACTGCTTTAGATCATTCTAATCCACCAGGTCATCCAAATACTACAAAAGCAAAAGATGGCATTCATAAGCCAAAGAAATTTCTATCAAACTTCAAACTTTTTACTACTATAAAGATTGAACCAATTGAACTTATATAATACATATTGAGGAGGCATTGAACTCAACACATTAGAAACAAGTTACAGAAGAAGAAAGTACTGCATTGAAAAAAAAATGGTACTTAGACATTAGTCTCTAATTTACCATCATTTAATATAGTAGGAAACTAATGGGTCTTCAATATGAAACATGACATGTGTTGTAAATTTTAGAGATGTAAGGTGAGACTAGTAGTTAAAGGTTTTCTTCAAACTCCTAAAGTTGATTTTAATGAAACCTTTAGCCCAGTTATTAAAACTTTAATAGTTCAAACGGTGTTGACAATAGTAGTTTTAAGAAATTAGGAAGTGAGACAGTTAGACATAAACAATGCCTTTTAAAATGGAGATTTGCAAGAAGGTGTTTGTATGCAACAACTTGAGGGGTTTTATTGACAAAAAGAAATTGAATCATGGATGTAGATTAAATAAAGCACTCAATGGGCTTAAGCAAGCTTTGAGAGCTTGGTTTGATATATTGAGGTTGACATTGTTAAATTAGGGGTTCAAGAACTCAAAGTGTGATTCATCACTCTTCTTTCTTTTTAATAACAGTCAAGTAACTCTAGTTCTTATTTATTTAGATAATATCATTGTGACTGGAAGTAATGCAGTGTCCTTATAAAAATTTATTAAGAATCTCCACAAGCTGTTTGCATTAAAAGATATAGGAGCTCTACATAAGTTAAGAGAGATGAGACAGGCATGTATCTCATCCAGACAAGATACATTGATGACCACTTGAAGAGAGTTGGCATGGAAAATACTAAACCATTTCTAACCCCTACTGTAATTAGGAAACCATTGAGAGCTATAAATGGTCAACAAACAAAAAATCCAACTCTCTATAGAAGCACAATTGGGCATTACAATATACTACACATACAATACTTGATCTATCTTTTATCATCAACAAATTAAGCTAATTCCTTTAAAGTCCCACTGATAAACACTGGTAGGCAGTCAAAAGAGTTCTTATGTATTTGAAAGGGACAAGGGATTTGGGGCTTTATATCAAACATAGCTCAAGAATAGCTCTACAAGGTGATTGTAGTCAAAATTTGCATATTTTTAGTTCACTTATATTTACTTTAAATATTTATTTTATAAATATATGAGCTCATTAGTTGATTTTTGTGAATTAGGGAGTAGATTAGAGCTTAAAGTGCTATTTCAAAGTTGGGTTGATTCAACCTCTGAGATTCGGTGAAGATTTTGACATCCTTAGAGTTTTAGAATAAGAAAGTGATCTTCTAGACATTTAAAGTAAATGTCTTAAACTTTCCGAATTGAGCTTACTTGATCGGTGATCAACAAGTGGTTTTGCCATTTATTTGGGAACTAATCTCATTTCTTGGAGTGCTAAGAAGCAACCAACAATAGCTCATTCTTCATCCGAGAGTGAATATAAGGCACTTGCAACTATATCAGAGTTATTGTGGATCAAATCCTTGCTTGCCAAAATGTCTGTCATTCTATCTACTCCTACAATTCTTTGGAGTGACAACATTAGAGCTATATATATGACTTCTAATACGGTGTTCCACACTCGAACTAAATATATTAAGCTAAATTACCATTTCGTGCGTGAACAAGTAGTTTCTAGAGTTGTAAAAGTTCAATTTTTGTCCAGCAAACATCAAATTGGTGACATCTTCAGCAAATCATTGGGTGTATGCCAATTTCAGGTTCTTGTCTCTAAGCTTCGGTTAACTCCTTCACACCCATTAGCTTGCAGGGGATAATAAGGACCTTATTTGTGTATACCTTACCCTTACATATTCAAATACAAACAGCTAGTTTGTATAATTTAAGTAAAATTTTATTCTTTATTATTATTATTATTATTATTATTATTATTATTTTCTTCTTCTTTTTTTTTATTTAGAAAAGCAGAACTCTATTCTTTAAAAAAAAAAAAAACTCTATCTTACTTGTCCTATTTATTCTTGTATTTTCATAATTCTTTCAAACCTCTCGACTTTTACAATGACACCTTACCCTGTGGTCTTGCGGATGCAGATATCTCACCAACCTTCCCTTTTTTTTCTTTTTTAAAGAATCTCACCATTTTCATGTCATGTCAACATGAAAATTAAGATGATAAACAATTTTATTTGGTAGTCAATTTAACAATATTTTTACTGAAAATACTGATAAAATAAGTTTTAAAATAATTTTCGTTGAAATTATTGCATATGCATACTTTTTAAAATTATCTAGTCTGTTTCTATCACTTATTGAAACACATTCTCAACGGATATATATAACAGATTTATCACTTTATTAAAGATGAATTTCACCTGCAACCCATCTGATGGATCGAGTTGAAGGACAGGTGTTCCCAAGTTTATTTTTCATTAAACTAAAAATTTAATAAGTATTTATCTTAATATTTTAATATTTACTTTAAAATCTAATGTGTCAAATTTTTAAAAATTTAAGTTTTATTACAAATAAAATATTTATTATAGTTTTTTAGTATTATTTTTTTTAACTAAAACACTATCATAAATATTTTAATACTATTCAAATTCTAAAAGTTTGTATATAATATGTTTTTTTTTTAATTTCAAATTACTCAATCATTTTCTTAAACCATTAAAATTTTATTTTTAAAAAATTTTCTAACCTAAAATACTATTATACATATTTCAGCAGTAATTTACAATCTCAAAATAAATTATATTCTATTTAAAAATAATGGCAATAAAAATTAAAGAAAATAAAATTAATGTAATATATTTTATTTTTAATTTATTTAGTTACTTTTTTCTCTTTATAAAAATTTTCATTTTAAAATATGCATGTTTTATTCTATATAAAACACTTTAATTATATTACATTTAAAATACTACTTTTCTTTTTCATTCGAAATTATGTCTTATGCACACATTTTTAATAAAAAAATTATTAAATAAAATTGTTATAATAACTTTCTAAATTTTCTTTTATATTTAATTAATTTATTAAAATAATTTTATAATTATATCAAAATGTGTATATTATTTAAAGTTTGCGCAATACACGAATTCACAACTAGTTTTATTTCTAAATGCACAATATCTCATTAAAATGAGGTCTAATTATTTATATTTACTCTTATTCTTAAGATAAAATATATAAAAGCAATTACTTTTATATATATATATATATATATACTAGTAAACAACCATATATTTCACACATGAATACAAAATTTATTTGACTCATGATATATGATAAATAAATAATTATGCATATTATTGTTATTGTTATTATTAATATTATTATTATTAAATAAAAATTTTAAAAATAATAACAATGTTATTTATTTATAAAAAAATTTGATATTAACTTAATATAATTATAATTCATTACAATTTCTATAAATATGTTATTTAAATAGTTATATGATATTACTTCAATATTTCTTATAATTAATTTTTCTCAATTCTAGAACTGATTTCATATAAAAAAAATATATTATGATCATAATTCATCATAAAATAATAAAAAAATATTAGTTATTTGTTAATAAAAAATTTAAAATAATAAAAGTTATATTTTCTTTATATAATAATTTAAATATTACAATTCTATTGAACTTATAATATATTAAAATTTTAGTAAAGTTTTTTAATTGAGCTATGATACTTTATTTCTTCAATATTTTTAATATTAATACTTTTATTTACACAAAAATTTATTTGATGTAATTTTTTAAGTCCAACTAATTAAAAATTATAAACGTTAATTAATTTAATTTCAATTCTTTCTTGTTAAATTTTATAAAATATCTAAAAATAATAATTATACTAATTTGTTTATAGAAAATATACTTTTAAACAAATTATATGCTCTATTTTTTATTTTTTAATTTATAAAAATATATACTTTTAAAACAAATTATATTCTTTTCCTATTTTTATAAATTTTATTAATTTTGATTTTAATATTTACTTATTAAATTTAATATAATAAGACTTATAAAATTATGTTACTTATTTTGATTCAT
The DNA here is from genome assembly GCA_947683625.1 of Mallotus nudiflorus. Lineage (NCBI taxonomy): Eukaryota > Viridiplantae > Streptophyta > Magnoliopsida > Malpighiales > Euphorbiaceae > Mallotus > Mallotus nudiflorus. The sequence continues at coordinate 98,253 of CANTUR010000277.1, read as the reverse complement.
ATTAGATGAAATATAAGTAGACCTAATTAAAATAGAAAAAATATATTTTTAACAAAATTATCAATAAATTTTTAATTAGTTTAATTTTTTTAGAGATAAATAGAGATTAACATAATTAAAATGGAAAATACACTTTCAATTAAATCAGAATTATATATTAATTAATTTTATTTTTATTAGAGACAAAATAGAAGTTAACCTAATTAGAATATGAAATATACTTTCAATTAAATTAGAATTGCATTTTAATTAATTTAATTTAATTTAATTTAATTAGAGATTAAATAGAAGAACCTAATTCAAATAGGAAATATACTTTCAATTATATTAAAATTATATTTTAATTAAATTAATTTTTATTTGAGATACAATAGAAGTTAAACTAAATAAAATCTGAAACATACTTTCAATTAAATTAGAATTATATTTTAGTTAATTTAATTTTTATTAGAGATAAAATATAAATTAACTTTATTAAAATAAGAAATAGACTTTCAATCAAATTAAAATTACATTTTAATTAATTTAATTTTACTTTTATTTGTAAGTGACTAACTTGTATATCTATAATATATATAAATGTACACAAGGGGGGCCGGGCGTAGATAACATTATGAATAAGTCTTCACTTATTATTATATAAAAATAGAATAATTTAGTCATTTATTAATAAAAGTACAATTAAATTAATTAATTTTAATTTTAATTAGTCATGATCCCGCATGTTGCGCGGGCTATTTTTACACATATATATTATGATCATTTTTAAAAAAAATTAATAAGTCACACATCAAAACCAATAAAAATAATTAATCTTTATTATAATTTTTTTAAAATATCTAATTGTGGACATCTTTAGTTTAATCGTCTTGCAACAAAAGTCCGATGATGAGAAAGTATGAGTTTTAAATACAAGGGAAGCCCAAAACCTCTCTAAAATAGACTTAAAGACCTAAACATCAAGACTTAAAGACCTAAACATCAAGACTCTAAGCCCAAACACCAAAGTCAAGCCTCAAAAGTCTAAGCCCATTGCCTTTTGGACCAAAGGACCATACCTGGCCTAGGTGAAGAGGTGATTGCCTCAATAAAGAGGCATCACCTATTCACCCTAGGCATTGATAAGGCGACAACCACCTTCTACAACATTAAATACCATTAACGGTAACAGTTGAGGCTCACATGCCTCTGATTTGAGGCATTTTTAGCCACTAAAGAAAGGAAAAAAGAGAGGAAAAGGAGACATGGGGAATGATGAAAAGGATAGGGAGAGGCTAGGAGTGAGTGGGTTTTGGGAATTGAAAAAGACAAAAAGTTAAGGAAACTTAAGAGGGAAAAGTGTGGGCAAAGGAAGAGGACTTTTTTAGGACTTGGACTTTTGGTATGGAGAAGAGAGAAAAAAGGGAACAAAAAAAGAAGAGAAGAGGAGGAGTAGGAAGAAGAAGGGGACTTTTAAGATAAAAAAGACTTGATTTCTTAAGAAGAAGGAAGGCTCCCTTATATTCTAAGCACTTAAACCAATAAACCAAGCTCTAAGGGCTTGGTTAGGAGCATCAACTCACCTAAATTAGTGAGAATCCTTTGTTTTTAAGTTTTAAGTTCCTCAATTTCTTAAAAGCTTTGATTTCCTACATTCTTGCTTTCTCTTTTTGTGTTTATTGGTTGTTTAAGGTCATATATAAAGTATGATTGCATGAAACATTGAGTATGGGCGGTCGATCATTGTGTATTTTCATTAGTCTTCGTCTATTTGAATGAATATCGAGTTTTTTAGAAGCTAAGAAATGTAGTCTGTCTCTATTTTTATTAAAGAGGCGACGTCTCTTTATAGATGCATCGCCCTTTCACATTGTGGCAATTGGATGTCGCCTCTTGGTCAGGAGGCGACACCTCTTTGAACAGGCATCACCGCTTGGTCAAGATCCTATATGACTCTACTCTGATTTCTACTGTCTATTTTGTATATTTTGCATGTTTCTTATATTTATCTTGTTATATATCTCATTTTTATACATTATTACTTTGTTGTCTAATATTATTATTGTATAAATATTATTATGATTTTTGTCGACTATTTTGTTATTTTATTTCCATTTCCTATGAATATTATTTGTTAATTATTTTGTAAATAATATTGTTATTTTATGAGATGGGGCTAATTTGTGTTTATTGCAGGAATTAGTTGGTGATTTTTAATCATCAAATGGTTATTCTATTAATTAGGTATTGAGAGGTTTTATTTGTATAAATAATTAGTTTATTTTTGGTTTATGTATGGTTTATTTTGTGTTTATTTTACATTTTCTTTGAACAAATTATTGTAACCCTTAATCCTTTCCCCATTCATTTAGAATGTATGGTTGTAAATTATTATTATTTATTTATTTATGATGTATGCTGAGCTATAAGCATGAAAATGGGACTGTGCAAACTCGGTCTAAAATATAAAATTGGAAATGATTGCAATCCACATTAAATAAAGAAATAATTTAATAATCAAAGGTAATAAGATACAAAACACATACAGAGGCCAACCGCAAGGTTAGGTGGGCATTCCAAAAGCCAATACCCAATTTTTGAACCCAATATCTAATGACAGCTTCTAGGAACCTTCATGGAATCCAATCATTGTACAATGTGTCCCAGCTCTTATCCGGGTGGTGACTCTATCTCCATTTTTAGGCCCCAAGCCCATATTGTATTTCCTAGTGGGCCCTGAGCTCATATAGTGTCGTGGTTCATAAACTCTTAGGTGTATGCTTAACTCCACTGCTCACAGTGGTGACTCCATTAGGGAATAGAGAAATTGATTCCAAGTGTTTCGTAAATTTATCATCTTTGATTATTTCCTTATTTCATTTGTAAATTCTTGCATTCACTACATGTTTCCACGCAATGTGCACACTAGGTCCTAAATAAATCGATAATAGTCTTTGTTTTGCTACCTATGTTTCACATAAACCTGGTGGTGGAGTATTTGATTATTGTCATTCATAGCACATACTTATCCATGTCGCATGAACCCTTGAGTGAGGAGACATAGCTTATATAATGACTTAGCAATTTCGTTAGAAGTTTTCCTAATTGCATGTGTTTGATGCTATATGGTGGACCTTGGCATAAAATCTTGGCCTATTATAAATAGATTGTGTCAAAATAGGCCTTTCATGCCTCTATGACCAGTTATGATGGACTTTATTTTTAAGCAAAGGCCTACTACCTATTTGTTCATTTTGAGACTTATCTTACATATGTTAGTTTTGTTATCCCCCATTGATAATTAAAACCCAGATAAAAATCCTAGGATAAGAAACTCGCTATTGAATACATGTATGGGAGGAATAAGGGTGGAAGTAATCATGTCTAAATTCATTGCTTATTTGTTTGTTTGTCTATTTCTATTTATGTTATTAAAAAAATATTGCATTTCATGCATACATAATATTCATTGCAACTTTCAAAAATGCATTTTTCCTAGTCACAAATCTCTTTTTATTTGGAAGCAAATTAAAGGAATTTGGCTCATTAATATCAAGGATCCAATTTAATAGTTAAGACCACTTAACAAAGAGAGCAAGATGGCAGGATCCTCTAATTTTGATGTTAAAGCTTTTAAGAAAGAATTATTGAAAGAGATTGGGGATGACATGCGAAAAATGATTAAAGACATGTTTACTGAAGACTTTAATCCATTCAAAGAAAAATTGAAAGCACTAGTAGATCCAATAGGTCAGAATGGATGAAAGACATGCAAAGGCAAATCGATCAACTATAAATTGCAGTAAAGAATCATGGGCTCAATCCTAACCTTGTCGACTTGGATATGGATTTGGAGGAGGAAGAACCATTGCCCCCCCAAGTATAGATTTCCAAGTATGAAAAAATACTCTAGCATTGATGATCCTCATATGTACCTGAAGTAGTACGTCACTTATATGAAGGCTACTAGGTTGTCAAAAGCTTAAATTGTCAAACAATTTTCAATGTCCTTAGAAGGAGCTGCTATCAATTGGTACTACTCTCTAGATGCACATTTCCAACAAGACTAGAAGGAGCTATGCTCAATCTTCATCAAATAGTATGGGCTAAACTCTCAATTTGAAGTTTCTCTTTACAATGTACAAAATACAATGCAAAGACCTAACAAGTCCCTTGTGAGCTTCTTAGACAAATAGAGAGGAAAGTTAACTCAGATGAAGCACATACTGATAGAATTAGACCAACTGATAATCCATAGAAGCTTGCATTCCACCTATGGCTAACAAGTTGAAGGACATGGGCATAAGGGACTTCAAAGAGTTGCACTGCTTTGGAGTGCAAGTTGAAGCTGACTTGAATTTGGACATTCATGAGTAATTATTTGTCAGTTGAGACTATAATAACTTAGAACCATATTTTACTGCACCATTTATCTTAGTGCTAATGAATGTTTGATTTTCTAATTTACATAAGTATGAATTTGTTATAATTTTTCATGTAATCTTATACTTGAATAAGAGAGATTTGAGAAAAAAAAACCATAAAATGAGAGGGCTAAAATATCAGAATTGACTTTCAAACTTTCCTTTAAGCACATTCAACGTTAGTTTTCCCTAAAATGAATTCCTTATATTCATTAATAAAAAAAGAAAAAGAAAAGAAAAGAAATGAAAAAGAAAGGAAAGGAAAAGAAAACGAAAAAGAAAAGAAAGAAAAGTATGGGGAAAGAAAAAGGAAAATCTTTTTTTTTGTGCCACCAACATTTGAAAAGTCAATTTTAGGCAATCCTTAGAAAGTCCTTATTCTTAAATAAAACTCCCACCAATTGTGAGCTAAAAAATAATTAGTTAGAAAACCCACAAGGGGTTTATCAATAAGAAGCATAATATGGCATACCTAATTATAATAGAGAAGTAATCATATGAAGATAGTCATGACTGACATATTTTTACCATGTGAAATGTCAGATATGGACTCATAAGTTTTGTAGCAATCAACATCATAAGTGACATCAACGTCTAACGATTAGTTGCAAGAGCAGTCAACAGCTAAAGTGACAACATGAACATCGTGCATAAAAAAAGTGATCGACCATCACCATGAATTTGCAACCACCCATCTAGGTTGAAAACTTATAGAAAGGGAGCAACGTAGGCAAAAGAGGGAAAATAAAAAGGAAAAAAATGAAAGACCCAGCTAAGTTTGAAAACTCCTAGAAAAGGAGCAAATTAGGCAAAAAAGGGAATATAAAATAAAATTGGTTGCATTTTCATTCTAAGAAAAGCGGTTCAATAGATCATAAGATTCTACTTAGTGGTGTAAAAGCAAGAGAGTTTATTAAGTCCTTGACTGGGGGGCAATTTTTAAGATAAGTTGAGCCTCATGAGTAATAGAGTTCTCAAATAGAGTCTCTTGCACATTGAAGGTTAAGCACAACCGTCATACGATAATAAAGCATTCTAAGGAAGCAACTAAGCTAGGGGCATGTTTTATTATCATAACCCCAATTTGATCATAAGAGGGTCCTAATTTCTATTCTATTAGATAGACTCAACTTTTAGATTTAAATTCTTTAATGGAAGAAGGACTAGTTCCCAAAGATTAGCTTTAAATAGAAAAGAAATTTTGTCTAAATCATTTAAGATTTCTTGTTTTCTCTTAGCTCACACATACATAAAATTTTTATAAGAATTATTTTGACATATTATACATGTGCGTGTTAGAATAATGTATGTCTTATGTAAATGTTACACATACCACATGAGCTTATGTTGGAAATTTATTTTTTAGGATTTTCAGAAATCATAATCATGCATACATTAGCATTGAATCTTTTGGATGTGTTTTTTTTTTAAAAAAAAGTGGGCTAACTCTGATGCATAGGATATAGTCTTGCTATGTTGATTTCGCCTGATGCTTATGAGGCTACATAGCTTGTTTTGAATTGATCTCGTTTAATTATCTTCACCTAAATCCTCAAAGGTTATATGGCACCTTTTGTTTATCTTTTTTTGATACACATTTGTTTGTTGTTTGTCTAGCTTGACACTTATGAGGCTACACGACTTGTTTTAAATTGATCTTATTTAATTGTCTCCGCCTAATGCCCCAGAGGCTATATGGCACCTTTTGTTTGTCTTTATTTGATGCATGTTTTGTTTGTTATTTATGTAGCCTGACGCCCTTAAGGCTATAGTGGCATGTTATGATTTTACCTAATACCTTAGAGGCTATATGGCTTGTTTTGGTTGATTTTGTTTAACATTCGTGCGGCTATATAGCTTATTGTGATTTCATTTTCTTGATGCCTTAGAGGTTATATAGCGCTTTTTATTTGATCTTACTTGATGCATGTTTTTGTTTATTTTTTAGTCTTACTTGATGCCCCCGAGGCTATATAGTATTTTTTATTATTGTTTTTGCCTGACACTTGCATGGATATATGATTTCTCTTGCGTTTCTTTGTCAAACACCTATGAGACTGCATAAATTTTCTTTGTGGTTCTTGCCTAATGCCTGCATGGCTATATGGCTTCCCTTGTTGTTCTCTTCTCTTGTCCCATGTTTGCTTATCATGGTATTAATGAGTGACTGGTCTGGTTGTATCCCCAAAGTTCACATCATAAGAAATGTCTGGTCGAGTTTGAATCCCTAAAGTGCATCTTCTTTTTTTAAGGAGCGTCTGGTAGGATTTGAATCCCCAAAGTGTGCATTGCAAGGAGTGTCTGATCAGGTTTGAATCCTCAAAGTGTGTCTTCCTTTCTAGATAAGTGTTTAATAAGGTTTGAATCCCCAAAGTGCACGTCACAGAGAGCATCTGATCAGGTTTGAATCCCTAAAGTGCACGTCATAAAGAGCATTTTGTCAGGTTTAAATCCCTGAAGTACGCATCACAAAGAGTGTCTGGTCGGGTTTGAATCCTCAAAGTGCATATTCTTTTCAAAGAGCATATGGTCAGGTTTGAATCCCCGAAATGTGCATCACATGGAGTGTTTAAATCCTTGAAGTGCATCTTCTTTACCGAGTGACTTTTTAAGCTAAGAAAACTTAGGAATCATACCAAACTATAATGAGTGGCTGATCGGGCTAGGAAAACCCGAGGATCATAGTCACATTTTCATCTTCTTTACTGAGTGACTTCCCAAGCTAAAAAAACTCGGGAAACATGCCAAACTATAATGACTGGCTGATTAGGCTAGGAAAACGTAAGGATCACAGTCACTTTTTTTTATCTTCTTTACTAAGTGACTTCTCAAGGCAGGAAAACTTAGGAATTATGCCAAACTATAATGACTGGCTGATCGGGTTAGGAGAACCCAAGGATCATGGTCACATTTTCATTTTCTTTATTGAATGACTTCTTGAGCTAGGAAAACTTGGGAATCACGCTAAACTATAATGAGTGGCTGATTGGGCCAGAAAAACCTAAGGATCACGATCACATTTTCATCTTATTTACCGAGTAACTTCTTGAGCTACGAAAACTTGGGAATCATGCCAAACTATAATGAGTGGTTGATGGGCCAGAAAAACCCGAGGATCATGGTCACATTTTCATCTTCTTTACTAAGTGACTTCTCGAGCTAGGAAAACTTGGGAATCACACCAAACTATAATGAGTTGTTGATTGGGCTAGGAAAATCCGAGGATCATAGTCACATTTTCATCTTCTTTACTGAGTGACTTCTTGAGGTAGAAAAATATAGGAATCACATCAAACAATAATGAGTGGTTGATCGGGCCAAGAAAACTAAGGATCACAGTAATGTTTTCATCTTCTTTACTAAGTGACTTCTTTAGCTAAGAAAACTTAGGAATCATGCCAAACTATAATGAGTGGCTGATCAAGCCAGGAAAACTCGAGGATCACAGTCATGTTTCATATAAAATTTTGACCTGTCGGGTTTGAATTCCCGAGGTTGATGGCCTAAGTAAAGCTCAAAGGTCAAGTATGTCATTCTTATCCTTTAATGTTTTTGTGTTTATATTGCTTTTTCAAAAAATAGATTTCCAAAAATTTAGTTTTTTGAAAAATCAAGGGGCAAATTGTGGACATCTTTAATTTGATCGGCTGCAACAAAAGCCTGATGATGAGAAAGTATGAGTTTTGAATGTAAGGGAAGCCCAAAACCTCTATAAAATAAACTCAAAGACCCAAACATCAAGTCTCTAAGACTAAACACCAAATTCAAGCCTAAAAAACCTAAGCCCATTGCCTTTGGGCCCAAAGGCCCAAACTTGGCCTAAGTGAATAGGCGATCGCCTCAATGAAGAGGTGTCACCTCTATAAGCACCCAATTGCAGGATGCAATTGTGCATGAATACGACGAAAGCCTCTATAATGACAAATTAGTAAAAAATTGACCTCTAGTGTTAAGTTTCACGATTTTAAGGACTAAATTGCAACATTTTTTGGGTTTAATTGTAAAAAATTAAATTTTATAGGGGCATTACGTAATGCTAATCGGCATTACATAATGTCGATCATCATTATGTAATGTCAATTGGCATTACACAATGCTGGTCAACTTTTTGGAATGCCAAGGTGCTAAAATTTCAGAAAAAAATTATTTTTCTCAATTTTTTTTATTTATGATTAGTCCAAATTTCATTTATTTTTAATAAATAAATTAATGTTGGTATTTATTTGTAAGGGTTTTGTGTCCAGTACGTGTCTCTTACGCGTATAATTTTTTTGAAATTAAAATCCTTATCCTGACTTTATTTTTAAATGAGAGGGAGGATCATAACTACCTCTCTTGGGATCATGTAACTTGGTTAGTTTAGGAACGGGATATAAAAATAAAGATTGGCAGGGAAGAAGGGACCCTAATTAGGACTACGTAAAAAGGGAGAGAGAAAACCTAATTAGCTATTGCAAAAAAAAAAAGTTAATTGAAAAATATAGAGGGAAAGAAAAGACCTAACCTTCTACTGTAGGTTTCAAAAAAAAATTTCAAAGAAAAAAAAATGTTCTTTTCAATGTCCCGAAATCAAGAAAACATAGAGTCAATTTTTTCAAAATGGTGAAATCCCATTCTGAGAGGCATTCAAATAGTATTTGCATAGTACTACTCTTATACTCCTTTCTTTTTATTAATTCTTTCTTTTATATCATTTTATTATTTATTATTTTATTATTTCTATTTTTTAGGTTTAATTTTCATTATTTTGTTTTCTTTGTTCATTAATTCTAATCTTATTTTCTTTATTAACATGTAGGACCATCTTTAGTCCATTTCACTTGTAAATAAAATGTAGAATTAGCTAAACATTAAAATTAACATAGTTTAGACCTAGGGACGATGCGCTTTGTATTCATTGTTTACATAAAGTTTTATGACTAGTTTGCTTTAGGGCTGGATGGATGTTTTAATTAGGGTTTAATAAAATTATGTGTAAATAGAGAATAAGATAGTAATTCATAAAGTAATTCTAAATGAATATAAAACTTGAAGAAGTTAGTATTTCGTTCCTAGAATCTCCTTGTTGTGGAGCTAGCTTTCTTTTAGAGAATTAAGTACCTCCAAAATTATTTATCCTCGTTATTACCTTGGATGGTGACTCCTTATCTCCAAGCTATGTCTTTATGATATAGTAATATATTCCCTAGGGCCGTGAGCCTAAACAGTGTCGTAGTTGCTAAAATCTTGGATGCACGCTAAACCCTACTGTCTATAGTGGTGACTCCACCAGGGATAAGAGATACTGATTATACTTGTGTTCTTTAGAATTATTTTAGTAATTATTATTTTATTCTTGCATTCATTTTGCATGTCTCTATTAACTTATGGTGTTGGTTTATGATTCCAGGATTCTACCAGCTTTATGGAGTTATAAATTGGCTAACCATTACTCTTAGAGAGATTACCATGCTCATCTGACCAGAGTCTATTACCCAAGTCCTAAAGGGGGGTAGTCTTCTCTTGAGTTTGCAAAGGATGTTGGGCCCCTCTAACCTTGGCCTATAACTCAAGTCTTAAAGGAGGGCATCTTGCTAAAGGAACCTTGACTTTTCACCGGACTCTAACCACATATAATGGCTTAGTTACTTCCTGTAGAATTACCCAAATTGCTTATATATGTTGCCATAAGGTATTTCTATCTATAAAAGCCTAAACCTATACTTTAAAGAGCCTATATGGGCCAATAAAGATTGGGCTAGACCTTTATACCTAGAAATACTGTTTCCATGCTTTTATTACTTTAAGAGAGATTTGGTAGTACATCGGGTCTTGATATCCCCTATTGATATTAAGGCCAAGACCAAAAATCCTAAGAAAAGAGACTCACCATTGAACACGTGTATAAGAGGAATAAGGTTGGAAGGATGAATGTTGTACAGTTGATTGATACTTGCTACTTTTTACATAGCACGTGCATCATGCATACATGCATTTCATTAATCATACTAACACTTTGTTTTGTAAGCATCATAGATTCACCTGGGTCTTCTTGTATTTGGGGATGGAAAAGTGGCAGACTAAGAAGAACAGATTCAAGTACTAAAGCAATAGAAAAAGAGATCCTTCACAGGAGAAGAGTCCTATTAATCTGCTTTACTTAGAAGCTGAACCAACTCCAAATAAGCATATAGAAATGGAATAACAATAAGGAGAGAACTGGACCTTAGAAGACATTAAGGGAGCTTTGATGGATGACATGAGGGCCATGATGCAAGATGAAATGAGATAGGCTTTATTTGAATTGATGCAACCTGCTGCTGTTGTCATACCACCACGTGTAATTGATCAACCACTTATTTTTGCAATTATCCACTTGCTACAGATGCTCCAGCTACTGCCAATAATGCTGGGGGGAAACCTATTACTAGAAACCCACCTGCTATTGATGTGAAGCTTGAGGATGTTGAGAACTACATGGTAGAGAAGGAAAAGAGAGAATCACTTAAACTAGTAAAAGACCATGAGTCCAAATAGATGCAAGCACTGACCTAGAAAATGTCCAAGATGGAAGAGCTGATTAGAGGACAACACATGGGATATTTGTTTGACTTTGATGATATGTTGCTAACGGACGTTAATAAGCTACCTAAGAAGTTCAACATGCCTCATCTATAGAATTTTAATGGAATTGGAGATCTTAGGATTCATCTCAGTCAGTACATAACAACTATAAGCACTACTAAGGCCCCATTAGCAGTGATCACTAAGTTATTTGTACTATCTTTAAAGGGAATAGTTGTAAACTTGTATCATGGGTTGGAAAAGTCTGTCAAGGCTAACTGGAAAGAACTGTGTATTGATTTTTTAAAATAGTATGATTATAACACTAGATTGGAAGTGTCCATCAGGGATTTGGAACTGACTAAGCAAAAATCAAATGAATCATTTTCTGATTTCTTGACTAGATTTATGAACAAGGCAGGATTAATGAAAAATAAGTTGGCTGAGAAAGATTAGGTTAAGATGATAGCTCAAAACATGTCGCCTAATATGGTTGAGAGATTACAAATGATGAATCCCAAAATATTTATAAACCTTTATGATTATGGTTTACAACCTGAAGAGCTTGAGAGTGAGAAGAAGAAAAGTTTTACAAGTACAGGAACCCAAAATTACCCAATTGGGGACACACAATAGGGAAGTACTAGCTGAGCAGTGGTGCATATAGTTCAGCAGCCTAGGAGATTCTCCATTTTTAACCAACCAATTTCCAAAGTCTTAGACCATTTGATCGAAAAAGGTCTACTTAGACCCTTAACCTTTTCTAAACCACCAAACCCAAATGTTCTAGGCTACAACCCAAACAACTATTGTAAATTTCACCAAGTAGCTAGCCACTCCATAGACACCTGTATCTACTTAAAACATGAAATCCAAAACCTTATAGACTCCGAAAAAATCACGGACCTTGAAAAGTCCAATTCCACCCAAACACTAGAAATAACCCTTTCTTAGACGATCAAAATATTCCACCACCAGCCACTATGATGATCAACTCAGGAGTTAGAGAAGAGGAAGTCCTAGACTCCTTTGAAAACTTAAACCTTATAGATAGCGAGAAATCTCCTAATGCCTTTAGAGGAGTAGAGGATTTATTAAGGCAACCCTCAAGTAAATTTGAATTTAAGGTGTTCTATTAAAAGCCATCCTCTGCTAATATTCCCTTTGAATCAATTATGCCCTCAATATGGGGTAAAGAGTTCAAAGATGATGACGTAAAAGGAAAGAATAATGGATCTTTTACTTTTGAACAGTCTTAAGAGGGAGTTGAAGAGCTACTGAACCAATATTAGGCAAACTTAACATGGAGGAGCTGAAAAGGAAAGAAACATGCATGATGGAAGTATGGAAAAATGCAAAAAAGGATTGAATTATTGGGGTTATTGACATTTGGTATGACTCTGATAAAGAGAGCCCTAGTGGTCTTGATGTATGGAGTGATAATCCTAATGTAAACCATGTTACCAGAAGTGGAAAGAATTATAAGGTAGCGGAAAAGAAAATGGAGAGAGTTATATAAAGAGAAGAGATAGAGGATGTAGAAGTAAAGGAAGGGCAAAAAGAAGACATGATCTTAGAGCAGATAAAGAAAACTAAGGTGAATGTGAGCATTAAGGAATTATTAATGCATTTAGGCAGCCACCGAAGAGCTCTTGTCAAGGCTCTATCAAATATGAGTATCAAAATAGTAGCTACACTTGAGGCTATGGTAACAAAGGTCAGGGAAAAGAAGCATGGCTTGATAACATTCTCGGATGATAATTTGCCTCTGGAAGGTAGAAATCATAATAAAGTGCTATTTATCCTAGATGAAGTAAGGGGAAAGAGAACCAATTTTGCAATGGTAGATGACAGTTTTACTATTAACATGTGTCCATTAAAAATCCTACCTAAATTGGGTTTGAAAGTTGATGATTTAAAAGGTTCAAATCTTATAATCATAGCCTATGATGATAGCACCCGGAATGTGGAAGGCACATTCTAAGCTCTGGTTAAAACAGAACCTATAGAGTCAACTATTGAGTTCACTATGTTAGACATCCCTGTCACATATGCCTTGCTTTTAGGAAGGCCATGGTTCCATGCTCTAGGAGGGGTACCCTTAAATATGCACCATAAGATAAAATTCCCTCATGAAGGAGAGGTTGTGATTATAAAAGCTGGAACTAATGCAACTGTGGCAACCATAAAGGATAAAGAGAAATAATTTTATATTCCCTTTGGTTTCCATGTTACTAGAATATTTGATGGACCTAACATGGATCCGAGAGTTGTGAGGATGATGGAGAGTATGAATTATCAACCTGGATAAGGGTTGGGAAAGAATGAGTAAGGAAGCCCTAAACCCCTATAATTCAAAAGTCATGGCGACACCAAGGGATTAGGGTGCACTGAGACAAAACCTGGTAGCAAAAGAGGAAGGAAGAAGGGAAAGTCCAAGATAAATAAGCCCTTGGGGAGAATTAGGCCGATGAGTGAGAATTTTATCAAGATAGGGGAAGGCAAGTACTATATGGGTGCTAAGGAATGTATTAATATTGCTGGAAAATACATTCTTAGGTTTGAGATCTTTAAGGAGCAGATTATGGAGAACTTGGTAGAGGATAACAAAGAGGAAGTGAAGCAAGTGGAATTGTATACTCTAGTCTCTAGGACTTAGTATAGAGCAAGTAGGATGTCGAACACTCGGGAGTTAGGGTAAATCTTGTATTAACTGGATAGATACTTAGATGGATATGTAAAACAAAACCAGAATAATAGTAATAATGACTAAAAAAAGAAAGAAATCTAAACACTAATTAATTACTAAAATAATAAGACAAATAATATATATATCTATTTATGGGAGAATCAAAAATTAGAATCAAACAAGAACTTTAAACATAGTTATCATAAAACATATTGATTGGAAATTAGTCTATAGTTTTTAAAAGCAACTCTCGTTGTCGATTAAAGGTATTTCCTCTTAAAGTCTACAAGAACTCTCATTGTATTGTAGAGATAAAAGAAAACCATAAAGCATATTATACTAATTATGTCTCCTTTAAGATGAATTCCCTTTACGATTCCCAGTAAAATTACTATCTTAAGCAATATCAATCACTTTCCACCAAATTACTTAAACTCTCATTGGTGATAATTTGATTGATAAGTTACATATGGTGATCAAGCACAGACAACACAAATAAGCACTAATTGAAATTAAATCATGAAAGATATAAGATAAAAATGTATTTCTTATTTAATTCTTTATTATAATTCCCATACAAAAGACTTAGCCTAGATACATGATTAAGAAGAAACAAAAAAAGACCAAATTCACATAGAAAGAAAGATAAAAAGATAAAGAATTGAATAAGTAAAACTCTCTTCTATGTCTTCTAAAGGATCCTTGATACTTAAGATGATCTTCTCATACACTTGGCTTTATCTTCTTCAAGTGTTTTTACAATGACTCTTAAAACTAAAAGATAGTAGTATTTCTAAAACACTTTATTGATTCATATGTCTCTTTTTAATCTTCTTCTTATTGTATATTTTCATCTATCCTTTTTTCTTTATTTTTTTCTTCAACCCAAAAATGATGTATATATAGGACTTGGAAGCTACTGGAAGTGACTAGAATAGGATTGAACTGGAAAGGCACCACTTGACATCAAAGGTCACCCCCCTTTGCAGAATCTATAAATTGAAGGGCATTTTTGTCCATCCATATGACTTTATCTCTAGAAAGTTCCTTCATAAAAGTTGTAGAACATTCTATTATCTTTTTAGATAAATTGAATCACCTAATTTGAATGTCTGTAGACAGAGTTATAGCTAAAATACGAAAATTGCTCAAACTAGGAAAAGTTGCAACCCTTTGGCAAGAAATGAGTGTGAGACTCTTCAAGGGGTGATGACTCATCACAAAGACTCTCGGTGATGACTCGTCACCCTTCCTTAGGATCCAAGCTTGACTTCTTTTCCTTCCAGCTTGTTCTAATCAATTCCAAGTGTCTTCTAAAGCACATTTAAGCCTTAAATCATGCATAAAACTTATATAATGAGTCCTAATGATGAAATAAATAAAAAAAATTAATTCAATAACTAAACAAACACATAAAGCATGATGAAATGAAATGAAAATAGGCCTTAACTAGCCTAAATAACTATATATATTTGCATTATATCAAGAAGTGATGAAGAAGGTAATTGAGAGGATGGGTGATACTGCTGTTGAAGAGCTGTTGCGCCTGCCACCTGAAGAGGAGCCACCCCCAAGATTTTGCTACTATAATTAGTAATAGTTTTAGGGATGCTTTTTATGAAGAAACTGATGTAATAACTATAGATGGTGGGGTTTAGTATGTGTCCAAGATTTTAGCAACCACGATACTATTTAGGCTCAAGGCCTTAGGGAACACACTACTGTGCCATAAAGTCATAGCGTGGAAAAGAGGAGTCACCACCCAGGGTAATAATTGGGACAATTCAATTAGTTGTATTCGATTCTCTAAAAGAAAGTTAGCACTATAACCAGGAGATTCTGGGAACGGAATATTAACTTCTCTTAGTCTCGTGTTCATTTACAATCACTTTATAAATTATTACTTCATTCTCTAATTACATGAAATTTTATTAAACCCTATTTGAACATCCATCTAACCCTAAGGCATCTAGTTAATAAAATCACACATAAAAAATGCAATCAAGCGTGTCATGCCTAAGTTAATTTTAATGAATGTTAGGTAGATTTACATTTTTTATTTACAAATGAAATGGACTAAAGGTGGGCCTACATTTTAATTAGTGAGCTTATGTCTATTAGTTTCAATTATCTATAGGGAATGGCTTTAAGTTTATAAAATTTTTAAGGAAAAGTTGAATTAGTGGGCTTAAGTCTAACTTGATTTTATTTTAAGTGAAATGTGGGCCTAAGTCTATTTATTTTAAAAGTAATGAAATTAAATGGGTTGAGCTAAATCTAAATAAATTTTAATTAACTAAAAAAAAGGGCTTAAAGTCTTATTAACCTAAAATGGGCTTATATTGATTTTAATTAATTAATTAACCTAAACCATTTATAAACCTATTTTAAATGAATTAGACCTAATCGTGGGCTTGGGGCCCAAAAAAGGATAGAAATACAAAAAAATAATCCTAAACAAATAAAACACAAAAAATAGATCAAACATACATTTTAGTGATTTTTTAAAAAACTCTAAATCAATTTCATGAAACCCTAACTTTAATCTGCTGCCATCATTGATTTTATGAGGTTTTACAAAGTGAAATCCTAATTACTAATCAATTTTAGTGTAGAGAATTAAAATTCCACTATTTTCCCACTATTGGGGCTATTACAACCTACAATGCAGAGAATTAAAAGCTAATTAATTATAACCCATAAGCAATAAATGAACAAATAATATAGAGAAATAAAAAAAAATCCTATGGGAGTTTTACAAACTTTAGTCCATAGCATTCCATAGATTCTTCAACATTTACTATCAAAAATCACATATCTCCATCCTCCCCTCCAGAGCATCATAGGAATTCAATCAAAATAAAAATAAAAAATTAGTCAGCAATGAATCAATAAAATAAATTAAATTAAAATAAAAGAAAAGAGAAAAGTAGAAGATTTTGTGCAGATGTAGTTAGATGGCCCCTCAGACTGTGATTTTTACCGTTTGGAATTGAATCTATTGATTTTCTTCTTGATTTCCTGGACTTTAAAAAAATATATTTTCTTTTGAAAAGGAAAAAAAGTTCCTTTGAAATCCTGCAATAGAAGATTTTTTTTTTATGCATTTTTTCTCTCAAAAATTTTTTGGTTTTGAAAACCCTCGCCTCTCTAGTACTGTCCTCTCTTTGTTCCTTTCTTTTCTTTTTATCATGCACTAACAAATCCCGTGATCATAGCACTGTTAACATCTTGTGTGATCATATGAGCGCTCTGTTTTTTTAAATAAAAATTAGGATAGAAGGATTTCAAAAAAGATACACGTAATGGTACATGGAAAATATTAAAATTAATTTCTTTATTAATTTTGGACAAATTAAAAAATAGAAAACACACTGAAAAAGGACATAAAATACTGAAAAAATATAAAAAGTCCCATAATGTTGATTGACATTTTGCTTAGCAGTCCCAAAAAATTAAAAAAAATATAAAAAATTATAAAATCAAGATTTTGTAATTAGGTCTAAAAAACATTACAATTTAGTCCTTGAAATCTCAAATTTCAATGCTAGAGATCAATTTCTTGATTAATTTTTCATCATAGGGGCTTTTGTCGCACTATGCACAATTGCATCATGAAATTGGGTGCTTACAGTTGCCCCCCTTTATCGCTGTTTGCTTGACAAATTGTGGCAAAGCAGTAGAAGCACACAATTTTGAAGGAAAGAACTAGGATACCTAGTTGTATCATGATTAATAGGTTGATGCTTAAATTGCTTGCAATTTTAAGTGAATGTAATGTTTATTAAGTCTCACTATATTTCCTACGGAACATCTAATGAACTTTATGCAAATGAGTTTTGCTATATTCCTTGTGGGATGTTTAGCGATGATGAATTGAAAGTCTACTATAGTTCTTATGGAATGTCTAGCAATGATGAATTGAAAATCTGTCACAGTTCTTGTGGAACGTCTTGCAATGATGAATTTTGTTATACTCCTTGTGGGATGTTTAATGATGCACACACTATATTCCTTGTAGGACGTCTAGTGATAATGAGTTTCATTATAATCCCTATGGGATGTCTAACGATGCACACTATATTCCTTGTGGGACATCTAGTGATAATGATTTTCATTATATTCCTCGTGGGACATTTAACGATGCACACTATATTCCATATAGGACATGTAGTGATAATGAGTTTCGTTATATTCCTTGTGGGATGTCTAACGATGCACACTATACTCCCTGTAGGACATCTAGTGAACATGAGTTTCATTATATTCCCTGTGGGACATTTAATGATGAACACTATATTCCTTGTGGGACGTCTAGTGATAATGAGTTTCATTATATTCCCTATGGGACATCAACGATGTAGACTATATTCCCTGTGGGACATCTAGTGATAATAAGTCTCATTATATTCCCTATGGGATGTCTAACAAACGAGTGAAATGACTCTCGTTATATTCCCTATGGGACGTTTAGCAAGCTTTGCAAATATGAAGAAGTGTTATAGTTCCTATGGAACATCTAACAATGATACCATAACTATTGTGTAGTGTCTGGTAAATCAAAAGATTAGAATGATTTTAATGAAAGAAGTACATTGTACTCAGTCGTACAATGTCAACTATACCTATGTTAGTGATATGCACTAGGTCAATCATTTGCGATTATGTATTGACTTTCTTATTTTATTAATAAAGAGGTATTTCATTATCATTTGATTTTATGATAATTATATGAATGGTTAATTCTTACTAAGGCCATCAAGTATGTGACTTGATAGTAAAACCCTTAAATTAAAATAAGAGTTCTATTCTAATTACCCCTAAACATTTATTTATTATATATAAACATTAAAGTATTAAGGCAAGTATGAAGTTGACTGATGATTATGTTTTACTAATCATGAATGATAACTAATTTCCGGAACTCCTGGGCTGAACGTCCTGCAAAGCATGAAACATAGGGCAAGGTGAAAGGTGGGGGGAATCCCCACAAACACTCCGATGCCTAAGTTAGAGAATAGAAACAGGGAGCAGGAGAGATAGCTTGAATATGTGTGAATGAGATGTCCCCTTATGAGGGGTATATGGTGCTATATATAGTGATACTCAAACCTGGGAGGAATAGGAATCCTTGTGGGAGAGTGTTCCTTCTTTAGTTAGGATTCCTCTTTGAGGTAGTTCCTTGGACGGATCTGTCTTCTCCTTTGTCCATGTGTTCCTATTTAGGGGGGTAGGGGACCCCTAATTAGGTGGGAACATTCTAGATGGTATCAATGAATATGAGATATTAAGTCAACTAATAGGTACATGATGAGAGATTATGCACTGGATTGACCCACTATGAAAATACTACATAGATTATTGTCATAAGTATTTCTCATCACAGTAATTTTATTTTGGTCCTTTGACCTTGAAATCATCATGAATTTCTATATAGCTATTTTATGTTTTGACACATTCTAACATTTTCTTTAACCGGATGATTAAATATGTTATTGTTGGATATGAAATTAGTTATGTGAGGATTGTGAGTGATTCAGAAGGAATTTATCCCTCATTAATATGAGAAAGATATCTAAGGGCCCCTTTATGAGATAAACTGAAGGAAAATGCATGGCCATGCTGAAATGAATTGATAAAGAGTTATCATTTTCAGTCTACTTGGAATTAAGTCATAATATTGAACTATATAAGGATAACATTCTATGCCATATGTTCAATTAGGATATCATGTGATAAAGGGACTATAAAATTCACTGTAATTAGGTTATGTCGAATTATTAACTTTACATGACTTGGGTAGTCATAATGTCTTGCTAGAGGTCACATATGACTTGTTGGCCTAAATAGAGATTTAGGCCTACTACCAATGTTATGTGAACCTACAGGGTCACACACTTAGAACAAGCCTAAAATGAATTTGGGTTTAATGAGCCCAAAAATAAACTCTGTGGAAATAAATAATTAAAGTGTTTTATTTATTTATTTATTTGTTTATTTATTTAAGATAAATGTTATTTTAAATAAATAAATAAGATATTATTTATGATTTGTTTTTTTAAAAAATCAGAATATAATAAATGGAAGTTACCAAAAAGTCATTGGTAGGTGAAACCTTAATTTGGAGTCTATAAATATGTTATATTCTCTAGGGTTTAACACACTTGTTTTTTTTCCTACCTCTAAATTCATTTTCTTTCTTCTTAGAAAACAAAGACAGAGTTTTTCTTTTGCTTTTGATTTGTGAGACAATTAAGGAGGTTGTTAGCACACACTCCAATTTATTTTATGAAGGGCTATTCGTGTGGATACCTATAGAGAATGCATCCTTTTGGAGACGTCTAGATCTGAACAACCAAAGCAAAAGGCTCAAGGTAAGGTGTCACCAGTGTGAACCTCTTTTCATCCTTCTAGAAAATCTTGCCTCTTCTGCATCTTGGTGAGATTTTTGAAACCCTAGATTTAATCAAGTAGTCGAATTACATGGATCCAGGTTTGGGCATGTGATAAATTTTTAATTTTTCCACTGTGTTTGTATCACGAAACCCAACAACCCGATCATATAGTTTGAATTGAAATACACTACACTCAGTCATGTAGTGTTAATTTCTTTTATGCGATTATGCTGTAGTCCATAACTGCTTGCGATTAGCTAAAACCCTTTCATTGCTCATCGATGATGCTATAGTCCATAACTGCTTGTGAGTAGCTATAACCCTTTCATTGCTCACTGATGATGTTGTAGTCTATAACTGCTCGTGATTAGCTACAACCCTTTCGTTGCTCACCGATGATGCTATAGTCCATAACTGCTTGCGATTAGCAGCAACCCTTTATTACTTGCCTTTGATGATTGCTCACCTTTAATAATGCTATAGTCCATAACTACTCACTGATGATACTACAACCCATAATTGCTTGTAAATTGACTATAATCCTTTCATTACTCGCCTTTGATGATGCTACAGTCCATAACTGCTCATGATTTTTATTTTGGTTGTTTGAGTTGAATGCTTTGAATTCTTTATGATAACTGATTAGCATTTTTGCTAACTGACTTTGAATTTTTCTATGTTGACTAATTAGAATTTCTCTGTTGACTAATTTCAATTGTGTTGTGTTAACCAACTCTACAAGTTGGGTGCACTTCCTTCTGGATTTACAATTCCTGTATACTTGTTGAAGTTAGTTTCAATCATGATGAATGTATAAAATTACATTATAATATTGAAAATTTATAAGAAAATTCATCACTTTATCAGGAGATAGTGTGCACTCAATGAATCTCACTATTTTTATTTTCATGACTGTTATTTATTCGCCGTTTGCAAAGGTCAGAGGCATCGTTAACCATCTTATGCTAAGAGCATATCTTTTACCAAGTGAAGAGCTTACTTCCACACCTAATTTTAGGGAGAATTTGCCAAAAAATTATTATGGAAATTGAGTATAAAAAGATTGAATTTTGAGTATCAAAATAGTCTTTGAATTATTTTTGTGCTTTTCTTCCTTATCCAAGTTTTCCCCTACATTTCTCATATTACTTATCATGAATACCATTGGAAAGGTCCTTTGGATACTTATATCTTACAAATCATTGGAGTAAATAGAGCATTTTTTTTGACGTGGGTCCTCTTTTAGTATTCCCCGGCCTTTCTTGTATTACTCAGCTTGGATATCCGAGAGGTTCACGTTGATACTCTTGCTCATTCTTGAGCATTATGCTTGCTCTTATTTTGATTTTCTTCTTAGTGTTCCCCGCCTTTCTCATAATACTCAGTGTGGATACCGTTGAGGGATTTGTACTCATACTCATTTCTGAGCATTGGAGTAGATTACATGCACATTTATTATTCAAAAGACTAAAATGATACTTTTAAATTCAAACAATTTATACTGTAAGTCCATAGATTTTTTCTTTGTGTATTCTTCCCCTTGTTTGGGTGTGAAGCAAGCATTAGATTGATTACAGTTTATAAACTCTCAACATAAAGCTGTTAACTAATCATCTGAATTCTGCGAGGCTAATAAAAAAGAGCCATTATAATCAAAGGTCATAAGATAGGCTCTTTACACATGATCTCGTGAAGTGAATGAAGTTATTTTCAATTTGTGAATGAGATTCTACTTTTATTTCAAAATCTAAGGAAATAAGGTTTTTTTACTTCCCTCAATTATTTTGATGAGTGTTTGATAAGTCATTTATCACACAAGGTGATACTCTGATGAACGATTAGCATTTGCAATCTTACTCGATCTTACTGATGTGTCAGTTCCTTTCCAATTCTTCATTCTCTTATTTTTTCCCTACACAAAATATCATAAGTTAGTATGGTTTATTTGTAAGTGAAGAGATTTTGTTAAAATGCAATGTTATTATTTTGCATTCTTCCATTTTAATTATGATGATGATGTCCCTGATCACAAGGTCATGATACTCCATCATTGAAGTCATGGCTTAGGGTTGAATTTGCCTTTCTACCATTCCATTAATACTATGGTAGATGGCTTTATTCCTCTTCTTGACATCTCCTACAAAAAGGTTCAGGAGTTAGAGATCATATTTCATAATCAAATAATTTTTCGGAGTGCATTCATTTTAAGTTTTGAGTGTGTTCTTCCCTTTTATAAGGCCGAAAAATGTATTGCTAACATGTTGGACCTTCTCATCACCATATTCCATACCCTATATTGGTCTAACTGTTGTGGAGTGATATTCCAGATAATGCTCCTGATGAGACTACGGACATGGGTGTTGAATCTGAGGAGCTTGAACATCCTATCTAGCCTTTTGAGGTTGCCAGGATAATGCTTTTGCAAATATCACTATTAGTGATATTCCCTTACTAGATGGACCCATAATTTGTTAGGCTCTTGATGTCTAAAGTCTTGTTGAGCATCAGGTTCACCTTGATAGTGTTACCCTTTTCCTTCAGATGTGAACATTTTAACTACCTTTCTGTACTTTTACAACACTAATATTAAATTTTAGTAGAAAAGTATTTGCACAATCTTGCCTAGGCTTAAAGACCTTATTATGCAAAGCAAGTATTTCACAATAAATGTATGACATGCATGATCCTAATAGGTCTTCTATTTGGAACAAAGCTATGTTCACAGCTTGGAGTGTGAGAACAAGGTACCTCATCAACAGCTTGTAGGTTTAAGCATTGGATGCTTCATTGTTGGCTCATTGGACTAATAACCAGGCTAGCAAGTGGGGTCCATGGCTTTACACTAGAGCTCATGATTGATTGATGCACTATTGAACTGTTATTGCTTTTGATGTATGATAACTGATGTATTTGTATGCTTGTAGTTTACTTCTTTATGCCCTGAGATCTTTTTCACTAACTTTAAAGTTTAAGTGTTGTATTTACTATTTTGCCCTTAAGCTGCCCCAGAGTTACATTTTGCCCTTAGCTTTTTCTTCGTGTGTGCAAGAGATTCAGTTTGGTCACTACTGTTGTTGACCTTTTCACTTACTAACCCTATTAGTTGTATTCTCATGTATTAAAGATGTAGAGGAGTTGGCGAATTGATTAAAGCGAGATCTTGATGATGAAATCAACTAGTCTTGCACTTCGAAGAATTCTTGAGCAGAATATGAGGCTTGATGCTAATGCAATAGTTGATGACAGTTATAAGGTATGGGTTGCAACATAAGTTACTGAGCCACTTGAATTCTCAAGGAATAAAGGGATGCTAGGCTTACAAGGAAAATTATAAAAGGGGTGGTGGCAAAAAAGAAAACATAACTAAAATAGTGATCTCATAGCTATGATTTAGCTTTCATTATGTATTATCTTTCCATTCAGATACTTATACAATATAATAAAGATGAATATGTGATATTTGAACAAAATTTAAAATTCAATTTTAATCATTCATTAGGGCAAAAATGAGAACATTCATTACATCACATGTTACAACTCCTATTATCAGCCAGTCATGAATTTTTTTCTCTCTACTTTTTACCTTACTGCTCTTTTTTTTCTTTTTTTCTCTCTTTGTTTTTTTCTCTTTTTTTTCATTCTTTTTATTGTTTCCTCAAATTTCCTATCTTGAAAAATTACATCATATGATATATGTATATTCTTTGAATTTGCATTGGTGCCCATGCTGAATGAATCTAATTGAATTGAATTGAATTTATGTCAAACATGTAGATGCAATTAATATCATAATGCACAGTACCATTAGGATGTACATTACATAAGTAAGCATGATCAGAATTTATATCATCGATCACTAAAACAAAACAAAACAAAAATTTTATTCAAAGAAGACAATAAGAAATTTTATTTCCTATTTTATATGCTAAGGATGCTGAGTCTCATAGTGGTTGTCCTTGAGGCGGCTAACATAACAATTACTTTTACATCTTTTTGCCAATTATCTCCATGACTTCATCTTCATGTACCTCAAATGTGCATTTTTATTTCTTCTCTATTAGCTTCTTATTATGAAACTCATCACCCATTCTATAGGCATAATCGACTCGAAGGGTATGTCAAAAAAAGGTGGTTTAGTATTAACCACCTTATAATAAAACTTGCTTGAAGGCTAACCCCATAAGTCTTATGCTCTTTCCACATCTTTGGGGGAATTAGGAGATTTCTCATTGGTTTTAAGGTCTAGGTCCTCAAAGGAGCTTAGCACTTCTTCCTCACTAACTCCTGAGTTAATCATCATGGTAGCTGGGTGTGGTACATTTCAATAGTTTGGGAAATGATTATTTCTGGTGCTTGGGTTTTTAGGGTTTATGATTTTTCCAGAGTTTATAAGGTTTTGGATTTCATGTTTGAGGCAAATACAGTTATCCATGTAGCATTAGAGATTTTGATGGAATTGGCAGTGCTTGTTTGGGTTATAGCCCTGGGTGTTTGGGTTTGGTAGGTTTGGATTAGGTAAAGGTTGAAGTATGCCCTTTTGCATTATGCGCTCTAGGGCTTTTGAAAGTGGTTGGTTAAAATTAGAGAATCTCTTTAGTTGTTGAATAGTATGCACTTACACAATCCGGCTAGTGCTCTATTACTGTGTGCCCCCAGTTGGGTAGTTTTGGGTTCCAGTGCCTCTAGAGCTTCTTTTCTTATCATTCTTAATCTCTTCAGCTTACAAACTGTCATCATACAAGTGTATAAAGGTTTTGGGGTTCATCATCTGCAATCTCTTGACCATATTAGATGATACATTATAAACTATCATTCCTTCTCAGCCAGCTTATTCTTCATCAGTCATACTTTGTTCATGAACTTGGTAAGGAAATCAGAGAAAGATTCATTAGGTTTCTACTTTGCTAGTTCTAGGTCTCTGATAGACACTTCCAATCTAGTGTTATAATTATACTATTTTAAAAAAGTGGTACATAATTCCTTCCAATTAGTTCTCTTAGATTTTTCCAGCCTATGATACCAGTTTACAGCCATTCCCTCTAAAGATAGTACAAATAACCTAGTGATCACTTCTAATAGTGCTTTAGTAGTGCTCATGGTTGTTTTGTAATGGCTGAGATGAATCCTCAAATCCCCTTTCCTGTCAAATTTTTGTAGTTGTGGCATCTTGAACTTGTTAGGCAGCTTATCATCTCCCATCTACAGCATGTCATTAAAGTCAAATGAATACCCCATTCCTTGTCCCCTAATCAGCTCTTTCATCTTGAACATTTTTTGGATCAATGCTTGCATATGCTTGGACTCAAGGTCTTGTACCAGTTCCAACGATTCTCTCTTAGCTTCTTCTATCATGTAGTTTTCAACATCCTTAGGCTCCACATCGATAGTAGGTGGGTTTCTAGCAAGAGGTTGCCCCCCCAACATTGTTAGCAATAGGTGGAGCACCAACAATAGGTGGAGGAGCTACAACAATAGGTGGAGCTCCTACAGCTAGTGTTTGTTCAACAATAACAATAGGTGGTTATTTGATAGTAGGTGGTGGTATGACAATAGGTTACACTAGTCCAACCAGAGCTTGCCTCAATTCATCTTGCATCATAGCTCTCATGTCATTTATCAAAGCTTCGTTAATGTCCTCTAGGGTCCATATCTCTAGTTGTTGTTCCATTTCTGCATGTTCAATTTGAGTTGGTTTAGCTTCTAGGTAAAGTGGGTTGATAGGACTATTTTCCAGTTCTTGAAGGATCTCTTGAACTATTGACTTAGGGCTTAGATATGCTTTGATTAATCTACCACCTTTCCATCCCCAGATACAAGAAGACTTAGATAAATCTATGATGGCTGCAAAATAAGGTGTTAATATGATGTGTGGAGTGCATGTATGTATGCATGATGCACATGCTATGCAACAAGTAATAAGTAGCAAATAGCATGTAACAATATCAAGAAAAAATCAACAGGAAACATGCAAGCATAAACCTTCCAACCTTATTCCTCCCACACATGTATTTAATGGCGAGTTTTTTTTCCTAAGATTTTTTTTCTTGGTCTTAATATCAACGGGAGATATCAGGGATGGACATGCATGCCAGATCTCTCTTAAAGCAGTAAAGCATATAAACAACATATCTCAGTATAAAGGTTTAGCCCAATCTTCATTACCCCAAGGGGCTTCAAAAGTATGGGTCTGGGCTTTTATAGATAGAAATACCTTATGGTTATAAGCATAGAACCTTATGGTAATAAGCATAGAAAGAACATTATTAAGTATAAAGGTCTAGCCTAATCTTTATTGGCCCAAGTGTGCTTCAAAAGTATAGGCCTGGGCTTTTATAGATAGAAATATCTTATGGAAAAAATCATACAAGCAATTTGGGTAGATCATAAAAGAAGTAACTAAGCCATTATATGTGGTTGGAGTTGAGTTCCCTTGGCAAGTTGCCCTCCATATGGACATTGAGTTATAGGCCAAGGTTAGAGGGGTCTGACATCCTTTACCAACTCGAGAGAAGATTACCCCCTTTTAGGACTTAGGTTACAGACTCTGGTCAAATGAGCCCGGTAATCTCTCATTCATTGAGTTAAGGCTAAGAGTGATGGTTAGCCAATTTACAACTCCATGAAGCTAGTTGAATCATGGAATCATAAACCAATGCCATCGGTTTAATAAGGACATGCAGAATGAATGCAAGAATGAAATAATAATCAATAAAATAATTCTAAAGAACACAAGTAGAATTAGTATCTCTTATCCCCAGTGGAGTTGCCATTATAGATGGTAGGGCTTAGCGTGCGTCCAAGATTTTAGCAACTGTAACATTGTTTAGGCTCATGGCCTTAGGAAACACACTACTATGCCATACAGTCATAGCATGGAGAAGAGGAGTCGCCACTCAGGGTAATAGCTAGGACAATTCAATTAGTGGTACTCGATTCTCTAAAAGTAAGTTAGCACCACAACTAAGCGATTCTGGGAATGGAATACAAACTTCTTTTAGTCTCGTGTTCATTTAGAATTACTTTATAAATTATTACTTCATTATCTAATTACATGCAATTTTATTAAACCCTATTTGAACATCCATCTAACCCTAAGGCATCTAGTCAATAAAATCACACATAAAAAATGCATTCAAGCGCATCGTCCCTAAGTCTAAACTAAGTTAATTTCAGTGAAAGTTAGCTAGGTTCACATTTTCTTATTTACAAATGAAATGGACTAAAGGTGGGCCTATATTTTAATTAGTGAGCTTAAGTCTATTTGTTTTAATTATCTATAGGGAATGGCTTTAAGTCTATAAAATTTTTAAGGAAAAGTTGAATTAGTGGGCCTAAGTCTAACTTGATTTTATTTTAAGTGAAATGTGGGCCTAAGTCTATTTATTTTAAAAGTAATGAAATTAAATGGGTTGAGCTAAATCTAAATAAATTTTAATTAACTAAAAAAATGGGCTTAAAGTCTAATTAACCTAAAATGGGCTTACATTGGTTTTAATTAATTAATTAACCTAAACCATTTATAAACCTATTTTAAGTGAATTAGACCTAATCGTGGGCTTGGGCCTAAAAACGGATATAAACACAAAAAAATAAGCCTAAAACAAATAAAACACAAAAAAATATATCAAACATACATTTTAGTGATTTTCTAAAAAACTCTAAATCAATTTCATGAAACCCTAACTTTAATCTACTGCCATTATTGATTTTATGAGCTTTTACCAAGTGAAATCCTAATTACTAATCAATTTTAGTGCAGAGAATTAGAATTCCACTATTTTTCCACTATTGGGGCTATTACAACCTACAGTGTGGAGAATTAAAAGATAATTAACTATAACCCATAAGCAATAAATGAACAAATAATATAGAGAAATAAAAAAAATAATCCTACAGGAGTTTTACAAACTTTAGTCCATGGTATTCTATAGATTCTTCAACATTTACTATCAAAAAATCACATATCTCCAACCTTCCCTCCAGATCATCACAAGGCATCAATCAAAATAAAAATAAAAAATTAGTCAGCAATGAATCAATAAAATAAATTAAATAAAATAAAATAAAATTAAAATAAAAGAAAAGAGAAAAGTAGAAGATGTTGTGCAGATGTAGTTAAATGGCCCCTCATACTGTGATTTTTACTGTTTGGAATTGACTCTATTGCTTTTCTTCTTGATTTCCTGGACTTTAAAAACCTCTATTTTCTTTTGAAAAGGAAAAAAATTTCCTTTGAAATCCTACAGTAGAATATTTTTTTTATGCGTTTTTCTCTCAAAATTTTTTTTTGAAAACCCTCACCTCTCTAGTGTCTTCCTCTCTATGCTCCTTTCTTTCCTTTTTATCTTGCACTAACAACTCCCATGATCACAGTACTATTAACCTCTTATGTGATCACATGAGCACTCTATTTTTTTTCAAAATCAAAATATATTTAGAAGGATTTCAAAAAAGATACACGTAATGGATGTGTATTGTACATGGAAAATATTAAAATTAATTTCTTTATTAATTTTAGACCAATAAGAAAATAGTTAAAACGTTGAAAAGGACGTAAAATACTGAAAAAATACAAAGGTCCCGTAATGCCAACTAGCATTTTGCTTAGCGGTCTTGAAAAATTTAAAAAAATTGAAATTTTTTTTCTAAAATTAAGATTTTGTAATTAGGTTCAAAAAACATTACAATTTAGTCCTTGAAATCTCATATTTCAATGCTAGAGATCAATTTCTCGATTAAGTTTTCATCATAGGGGCTTTCATCATACTATGCACAATTGCATCGCGAAATAGGGTGCTTACCATAATATCCGGCCTTTATGAGGACAAAGACTTTATTTTTTTCGTGGTCAATGATATGAATTCTAGTTTGGCTTACTTATGTGATGTCCATCTTGATGGATTTGTGCATTTTAATATTAATCACATGTGCATGTTAAACATTAATTCCATTCAATTAGATTTATTAAACATGGGCATAAATGATAATCCTAAGAATATTTTTATATCACATAATGTAACTCCTAAAGAGAGGGAAAATTTAGAGAGAATATTAACAAAAAGAAAAGTAGTATTTTCTTGGACTTATAAAGACATGTCAGGTTTAGACAGGGAAATTATGGAACATCACATCCCAACTTATCAAGAAATTAAACGTGTTAACTAGAAACTACGCAGGCTAAGACTAGAGTGGACTGAAAAGATAAGAGAGGAAATTGCTAAAAAAATCCAGGCCAATTTTTTAGAAGTGGTAGATTATCCTTAATGATTGGCAAACATAGTACCAGTACCTAAGAAAGATGGTCAAGTATGTATGTGTATGGATTTTAAGGATTTAAACAAAGCATGCCCAAAAGATGATTTTCCTTTATCTCACATTGATGTGATAGTGAACAGTGCAACGTCGAGTACAATGTATTCTTTTATGGATGAGTTTTCAAGATATAATCATATAATGATGGTAGTTATGGACAAGATCAAAATAGCTTTCATTATAGAATGGGGGATGTATTGTTATACGGTTATGCCTTTTGGATTGAAGAATGCAGGTGCAACATATCAAAGGGTAGCTATTACTCTTTTCCATGACATGATGCATAAAGAAGTAGAAGTATATATAGATGACATGATGGTCAATTCAGAGACAAGAGAGGGACACTTTGAAGCTTTAGATAAGTTATTGGCTCGAATTAAGAGGTACAATCTAACGCTTAACCTAAAGAAATGCATTTTTAGGGTTACTTCAGGAAAACTACTAGGGCATATAGTTAGTAGTAAAGGAATTAAAGTAGATCCAGATAAAGTGAAAGCTATCTAGAAAATTTCAGTGCCAAAGACAGAGAAAGAAGTAAGAGGATTCATTGGTAGATTACAGTATATTAGTAGGTTCATTGTAAAGCTTACTAATATTTATGACCCTATCTTCAAGCTTTTAAGGAAATATCAACCTGTGAAGTGGAATGATGATTTTCAGAAGGCTTTTGATAGGATTAAGGAATATCTTGTCAATCCGCTTGTATTAAAGCCACCAAGGCAAGGTAAGTCGTTGACAAGAAGGACTGGATGGAGTAAAACATGCGGTGTATTACCTTAGTAAAAAGTTTCTGCCATATGAGGAAAAGTATGATTTAGTAGAGAAGATAAGTATGATAATGTATCTAGGCAATAAGAAAGTTGAGGCATTATTTTCAGTCCTATAAAGTTTAGGCTATTTCAAAGATAGATCCTTTAAGATATCTATTTCAAGCATCTGCTTATAATGCAGTAAAAGGTGATGAACAATGGAATTTAGAGTTTCCAAATGAGAACTTAGCAGTCGTAGAGCATCGGGAGTGGAAGCTTTATTTCGATGGGGCTGTAAACAACAAAGGAGCTGGATTAGGATTGATTCTTATTATGACAGAAGAAGAAACCATACCAATGGCCAAGAAGTTAGATTTCAAGGTAACAAATAATATGGCTGAGTATGAGGCATGCATTCATGGAGTGGAGGCAACAATAGTAGCTAGAGCAAAAGAGTTGTTGGTATATGGGGATTTGATGTTAGCCATCGATCAAGCTAATGAAGAATGGGAGGTGAAAGAGGAAAAGTTGAAGTCTTATATCTGCTATTTAAAAAATTTAATAAGGAACTTCACTAAATGTCTCTTTATCCATTATCAAGAGACAATAATTAGATGGCAGATGCATTGGTAAAACTCTCTTCGATGTGGGATAATGTGACTGGATTGACTATGAAGCCTTTGGTAATTGTAAAATCAAGAATTCCATGTTATGGGGGAGAGCAAACTATGGGTATTCAAATAAGGGTTGCAGAGAAGTTGTGGTTTTATGAAATTTAAAGGTTTATTGAGGAAGGAAAGTATCCAAATGAAGCGACTTCAAAAGAGAAATATGCTCTTCATGTTCTTGCACATAATTATGCCAGTCATAATGGAGTGTTATACAAAAGAATGTTGAATGGAATGTATCTCATCTGTCTCAAGAAAGATGAAGCTGAAGAGGTGATGAAAGAGATTTATTCAAGAGCTTGCAATTCTCATATTAATGGAATGATCTTGGTTAAAAAGATAATTAGACAGGGGTATTATTGGATGAGTTTGGAAAAAGATTGTATCAAAACAGTAAGACAATGCCATAAGTACCTGATCTATGGGAATCTTAACCATTTTCCTCCTACAGTGCTAAATAGTTTATTATCTCTTTGGCCCTTTGCAACGTGGGGGATTGATATTATAGGAGACATAAGGCTGACAACACCCAATGGGCATAAGTATAAAGTTGTGGCAATAGATTACTTTTCCAGATAGGTAGAGGTTGAGTCCTTCAACACTTTGAAAGTGAAACAAATGGCAAGGTTTATTGAGAAGAATCTTATTTGTAGGTATGGGGTCCCGCACCATGTTATAATAGATAATGGTGTCCAATTTTAGGCAGAAATGACAGAGTTGTTACAGAAGTATGGGATTGAACATCATAAGTCTTCACCTTATCACCCTCAGCTAATGGAGCAGTAGAAGTGACTAATAAAAATGTTAAGAAGATTCTCTCTAAAATGGTCAAAACTTACAAGGATTGGTTTGAGTTTCTTACTTTTACTTTATAGGGGTATAAGACTACAGCTAGAATTACCACGGGCCAAACACCATTCTCTTTAGTGTATGGTTGTGAAGCAGTTTTTCCTATATAAAATAAGATCAAATCTATGAGAGTGGTTATGGAAGCTAAAATACTTGAGAATGATTGGGCACAAAAGAGATATGATCATATGGTTTCTCTGGATGAAAAGAGGAAGAATGTTTTGTTTCATTCTCAAATATATTAGAGAAGGATATGAAGATCATTTAACAAGAAGGTTAAGCCTGGAAAGATAAAGGCTGGAGCCATGGTGTTAAAATAGTCTAGAGCAGTAGTATTTGATTCAAAAGGAAAATTCATACCGAATTAGGAAGGGCCGTATTTAGTTAAGACAATCCTACCTAATGGGGCTGCAAAGATATCAGATTTAGAGGGAATGAGTTAACTGAGCCAATCAACCTGGATCACCTTAAGAAATACTACCTTTAAAAAAAGAAAAAAGAGAAGTCCGCTGGCTAGAAAACCTAAAAAGGCTAGTCAAGCAAAAAATAGGACATTCCCGCTGTTCAGAAAACCCACAAAGGGTTGATAGGAAAAAATTAGGGAATAAGGTAAAAGAGGTGATCTTGCTGATAAGAAAACTCACAAAGAGTTGGTCAAGTAGAAATTAAGGAAATAAAAGTGAGGGAAAAATGTTCAATTAGAAAATTTGAAAGGACTAACTGATAACATGAGTTATGTCATTTGATGTAATAAATGTACTCATTTTAGCCCTAATTAGTGAAGTAAATTGAAATGAAATTTTTGTTTGAATATTGCATATCCTATCATTATTATAAAGCATAAGTACTTAAAGGAAAAAAAATCATGAAAAGCCTAAAAAAATAAGATCTATGAGATAACTACTCTAAGTATGTCTTGGTTTCTTCTTTTGTGATTCATCTTGCAACACTTAAGTCCTCTTGTACTTAGCAAATCCGGGTGGCTCTATAGTTTGAATGATAACCCAAGCTTTATAGTTATCATTAATAGTCACATTGGCATTCAAATGCATGTTTCGTTCAAAGTTCCTACAAGGCCATAAGCTCCTAACCTTGTCCAGAAAGTCCTGTCTTAAAGGGAAGCCTTCAAAGTCAGTAAGAATAGTGATAATGAACTATGGGTGACCATACTGATGGTAAAGACATGAAGGGGAGAAAAAGGTAGAGAAATATAGCCCAGTAATATAAACACTATGATCATATGGCTCAATGGTCATGAACTTCAATTTCCACCAAGGGCAGACCTATATGATCTCAGCATCTGTAATGCCCCTCAACTAGTTAACCCATTAGTTTATAGTAAGCTTATCCTTCATCTTCAATGGATGAGACTGTAGCTGATGAGGTTGATAAGTTAAAGGGTTGGTAGGAACGATAAGCAAACTCAGCTTTTCTTATAGCCAGATCTAAAAAAAAAAGAGCCTGTTAAGTTGAAAACTCGAAAGGGTAGCTTAGGCAAAAGTTAGGGCAAGCGTGCTAAGTTGAAAACCCAAAAGGGTGACTTAGGCAAAAGTTAAGGCAAATAAAAGAGAAAGAAAATAATAAAGGATTTTGGTTACACACTTGAAGGGGAAGTAAACTATTTGAAAGACGATTTTGAGTTTTGAAGTTATCCAGTCCTATGATAGTTTCAACAAGAATAATAGGCATAGGGTTGGCTCCAGCTTGTACCTACTGTAAAATACTCACAATCTGTGTGTCAGCATTTCCATAAGATGAAACTAGCAAAAAATGTGCATAAAGATAAAAGGCAACGATTTTGGTCCAAGCAGCACTGTTCTTATCTTTAGTTTTATAGACAGTAATCAGAAAAGATAGATTGATGGTCCCAGTGTTGTGAACATATAGGTAGATGTCATATGGGGGCAAATCAAAGAATTCTACTAGCTTATTAGGAAGTTGCATAGTCAGATCAGGAAGAGCAATCATGGCAGTTGAGTCTAATGAGCACCCCAAGATAGTAGCAAATTCTTCAATCATTGGGCATAACTCTTGCCCATTGAATCTGAACGCATGGTCCTTTGCATCCTACAAAGTTGTAGTAGCATGCAACAAAAAGTTGTTGTCGATATTCAAATGCTGAAGGGATTTTAGTGACTTGTAATGAAAAGAAAGTTTCTCCAATTATTTCTATTAAGGCTCTTAAGGAATTTCTTCATTAATTGGAGAGATGTTTGAGTCATGATTGAAAGTGTAGAGAAGGAGGAATAATGCCCCTTGTGTGTTCTTTATGTAGAGAAGGAAAATGATTCCATATGAGAAAAGGATTTTATTTGCTCAAGGAATATGGATAAAATGAGGTGATGGAATCTAAAAGGGATAAGGATGAATAAACAATTATTAAAGGGATAATATTCATTATTTATCTTTTTAATTAATTAGTTATTTATTTGATTATTCAACATTATCCATTATTAGAAGGATTTTAATGGAAGAAGTTTACTTAAAAGTAGTTACCAATTCAACATAACAATACTTAGAACAATGTAGAATCCAAAAAGTAACAGTACTATAAAAATAGTTAGATACAAGCACACTGAGAGTCAGAAATAAAAATAGTCCTAATTAGTCATCATGAGCTCTCAAATCAAGCCAAGGCCTCCATCCACAGTCAAACTATCATGCTGATAAGTATCTGAAGGTCTAGCAGATGATGTCCCAGCACTATGAGGATCAATGCCTAAGTTTGCAAGCTGCCAGCAAAGCATCTTATTCATGCACTCTAGACCTCTGGAATAACTCTACACATATAGGAAATGTCATATCATATGCATTTCATGCATACACTTTGCATTTTTTAGTGTATATACTTACTTGCTAACTATTTGTGACCTATATAGTAAATAACCTCTGAGATGAGGCAAGACCGTGCAAATACTCTGCTTGTGTCTGGGCAACCTATTTTGTAAAATTTTCTATTAACATCCGTGTCAAGTGTATAGATCATGCAGGAAATAAGTCAGATGGACTCACATGAGAAGCATCTGCCGGAGAATAGCTAGGAAGCTGAGCATTACTAAAGTGCATATACTGCTCAACTAGAGTCTGAATAGCAAAAGCCTAATAAAGCATAGACTTTTCTAGAAAAGAGACATCACCAAGGATAGCACTAACAAAAGCCCCCTCATGACTAGTCCTAATATGTTGAGTATAGTATGTATGACTAGGTCTGGGTTTAGATCTCTCAATATCAGGAGTAGTCTCAATCCTTTGAGTAGCTCATTCTCTTCCCCTATTGCCTCAGCAGTAGGGGAACCAATCTCCTCAAACTATAAAAAAATGAGTAATTTATGGGTTCTAAAAGAATAAATGAAATGATCAGAAATTACCTCAACATGGTCAGTAGGAATCTACTCCAAGATGTTCTCATGAATGAACTGTCAGTAATGGCCTGATCGCTTAAGTAAATTCAAGGCAGCATATCCCTGTAGTGCCTCTCTTAGCTCTAAACCCATTA
The DNA here is from genome assembly GCA_947683625.1 of Mallotus nudiflorus. Taxonomy (NCBI): domain Eukaryota; kingdom Viridiplantae; phylum Streptophyta; class Magnoliopsida; order Malpighiales; family Euphorbiaceae; genus Mallotus; species Mallotus nudiflorus. Next base: position 63,149 of record CANTUR010000277.1, on the reverse strand, counting down.
GGTATGAGCTATATAACATCAAAGGAGGGATATCAGAAGGAATACAATGTCATGAAGGTCCAGAAGACCAATGATATACTCGTTCCCTTATATACCACATCTAACAACCATATATAGGGAGTAAAATCCTCACGGACTCAAGACATACTATTCTAGCCATAAAATTAAATCTCTGGATATCATCAGCTCCCTCTAGCTAATCAAAATTAATCTATAAATTATGTTAATTAAGTTTAACTTGCATTATAAAATACTGATGATTTTGTTTTCTTACCAAGTGCCACTCAATGGAGTTTATCTTATCACAATAAGTCTGAAGAATATTTATGATGCTAGCCAGATGAGAAGAACCCCATCTCTCCATCAGAGGGAGACTCATGTGGGAGCTGATAGCATCAAAATCCTAAATAAGCCCGATCTCTATACTCCAAATCTATAAAAGAAAAAAATAAATAAGTAAATAAAAAAAAGTGCATGCAGGATGTGCTAAAAGCCACACATTGTGAAAGCACCTCTATAGACGGTATCCAGTCTGTAGTAAAAATAGGCTAATGTAGCAGATCCCCAATCAAGGGTAGCAACTCGATCTAAGTCACGAAAAGGGCCAAGTAAAGCAATGTTGACCTTGTGACCAGTCTTATAGAAAAGAGTCATGCTTAGCAGTATAAGAATGAGACACCTCGCCTTTTAAGCAATTTCACGGGGAGTAGCAGTGGGGAAAATGTCTGAATCCCTCGACTAAAGATGAAAGGAGAACATTTTTTCGATTCTTCCACATCAGGATGAACCTAATCAAGTTACACAAGTACTAACTTCGTGTATCTTTAGGAAGATCGCAATAACTAATGTCAAAAGGAATAAGATTTCCTTCTAAGGCAATCATAGTAATGGTAGAAAAGCTCACAGGAGAAATAGTCAGTTCCCCTATATGAGTGTGAAAAGTATGGGCGGTTTCCATCCACCTCTTAATTAAAGCAAATAGAGAATAGCAATCAGATTGGCCCCAAACTGTCGAAAGCCCAGTGATGAATTGTTTGAAACCTAAAGCCCATATTAGCTGTGCCATATTCACTGACTGGCTATGAAATAATTCTTGAGCTATGTGAAAATAGCCCGTGAATTTCATCGGTCACTGGATGAAATTCAAGAACTAAAAAATATTTTTTTTGTCAGTAAAATGGAATGCCGATTGACATTATGTAATATCGATCGACATTACGTAATGCTGATCGGCATTACATAATGTCGATCGACATTGGGCAATGCTGACCGACTTTTTAGATGGCGATAAAAAATTCGGACTTCTAATCGAGATTCTAGACATTCGATCGGACATATAGCAAACTCAAGCTAAAATGTTCATATTTTCAGGGTTTAATTTCAATTTTTCATTCATTTTTTACCAGTTTCTAATCTAATTTGAATAATGTGCATACTAATTTGCATTTTATAAATGATTATGATTACCATTTTTTTCAAAAATAAACAAAAATGAGGAAATATTACCTTAATACCCACATCTGTACAACTGTGGAGATGAAAGAAAGTCAAAGGGAGGATGGTGGAGCCTTCTCAAAGTCCAAGAATCTTTTAAAGAAAATGGGGAGACAGAATAATCAGATTTGCTGGAATTTCTGCTCCCCTATGTGGTCTATATTGTGAGGTAGTCATAGGATCTAACGGATTGCAAATCGAACATTAGGATGGAAAATATCCATTTTGATCAACCAAAACTTACATGCATTCAAGTCCAAATTTCTTCCATACAATTTGGTCCATTCATAATTAACTCATGAAATTCATATCATTAATTAATAATTCACAAAATTATTAATTACATAGTTAGTATGTATTAAAATTTTGAATCCTTTATCAAGTACATAACACATAATATAATTACAAAATTTGATTTTTGCATTTTACATGCATCATCATTTTTGTCAAGGATTTTAAATCTTTTTTATTATATGCTACACAGTAGTTATAACAAAAATTTTAGATTATTTCATTATGCATTACCTAGTAGTCATAACATGAATTTCAAATTCAATATGCTACAAAGCAGTTATAATATGAATTTTTAAATCTTTTGATCTACCAAACACTACATAGTAGTTATAGTATCATTGCTAGATGTTCCACATGAACTATAGTACATTTTTCAAATCACGAATCACTAAATGTCCCACAAGGAATATAGCAAAATTTTAAATCACAAATTTCTAGATGTTTTATAGGAACTATAACATGTTTTTCAAAAAAAAAAATCATAAATCGCTAAACCTCCTATAGGGAATATAGCGAGAATCATTACATATATTTCATTAAATGTCTCATAAGGAAATAACGAAATCCATTGTCACTAGAAGTCCTAAAGGGAATATAGTTCAGTTCACCATACACTACATAGTAGTTATGGTATTATTGCTAGACATTCCATAGGAGCTATAGCATGTTCTCAAATCATGAAATGCTAAATGTCCTACAGGGAATATAGCGAAACTCATTTGCATATATCTTACTAAATGTTCTACAAGAAATATAGTGAAGAATACTAAACATAGCATCTTGCTAAAAAATTGCACAATAATTTAAGCATCAGTCCATCAATAAGGATACAATTATGTACCCTAATTATTTTCTTCGAAATTATGTGCTTCTATTGCTTTGCCGTAATTTATTAAGCAAAAGGTGATAAAGGGGGGCAACTATAAGCACCCAATTTTAGGATGCAATTGTGCATGAATACGATGAAAGCCTCTATGATGACAAATTAATCAAAAATTGACCTCTAGTGTTAAGTTTCACGATTTCAAGGACTAAATTGCATCAATTTTTGGGTTTAATTGTAAAAAATTGAATTTTACAGAGGCATATTTGAAAATGTACGTAATGCCAATTGACATTATATAATGCCGATTGAAATTATGTAATGCCAACCATTACATAATGTCAATCAGCATTATGTAATGCCAATTGACATTACACAACGCCATTCAGCATTCTGGAATGCCGAGGTGCTAAAATTTCAGAAAAAAATTATTTTTCTCAATTATTTTTATTTATAGTATTATGTAATGCCGATCAGCATTATGTAATGCTAATTGGCATTACATACCAGTTGACATTACACAATGTTGGTTTGCATTCTGAAATGCCGAAGCGCTAAAATTTCAGAAAAAAATTAATTTTCTTAATTTTTTATTTATGATTGGTTTAAATTTAATTTTTTAATAAATAAATTAATTTTGGTATTTATCTATAGGGGTTCTATGTCTAGTAAGCGTCTCTTACATGTACAATTTTTTTGAAATTAAAATCCTTATTATGGCTTTGTTTTCAAATGAGAGGGAGGATCAACGTTGCCTCTCCTGGGATCACATAACTTGGTTAGCTTAGGAACGAGATATAAAAAGAAAGATTGGAAAAGAAGAAGCGACCATAATCAGGACTGCGTAAAAAGTGAGAGAGAAAAAACCTAATTAGCTACTGCAAAAAAAAAAAAAGGTTAATTGAAAAACACAAAGGGAAAGAAAAGACCTAACCTTCTACTATAGGTTTTAAAAAAAACCTTTTTAAAGAAAAAAAAAGTTCTTTTCAAAGTCCATAAATTAAGAAAATACAAAGTTAATTTTCTCAAAATGGTGAAATCTTATTGTGAGAGGCATTCAAACAGCATATGTATAACACTACTTTTCTACTCCTTTCTTTTTATTAATTCTTTCTTTTATATCATTTTATTATTTTTGATTTTATTATTTCTATTTTTTAGATTTAATTTTCATTATTTTTTTCTTTGTTCATTAATTCTAATCTTATTTTCTTTTTTGATTCTTTGTGTTTCATGTTTCTGGTGATGAATACATTATTAAACTAAGGAAACGCATGGAGAATCCATGATTAAAAGCCAAAAGTCAAAGATCCCGATTTAATTTTTATCTTGCTCTATTTAGTTTATTTTATTTTTTTTAGGTTTTGAACTTGTTTAATTTATTTTCGCAAAGGTTGTAATTTTAATTTTATTTTCTTTATTATTTTTTGGTAGATTTTGTAATAGCCTCAATAGTGGGAATAATGAAAAGTCTAGCTTTCTCTTGTTCTTAAAAAATTAATTAGTAAATTAGGTTCAATTTGGTAAACCCTAATTAAAAACAATGGAGGTAGTAGATTAATTTAGGTTGCATGTTAATTAAAATTAGGTTTTTTTAAAAGAAATAATTTAATTGCATGTTTGATCTTTTTTTATTTGATTGTTTTGATTTTGTATGTTTTTGGGCTTGTTTGTTGATTTTTGTGTGTTTTGGGCCCCAAGCCCATATTAGGCTCTAATCCATTTAATAAATAGGTTTTTTAATTAGATTTTTAGGTTTAATTAATTTTAAAATCAATTTAGGCTCATTTAGGTTAATTTAGACATAGGCCCATTTTGAGTTAATAAAATTAACTTAGATTTAGCTCACTTCATCCATCCAATTTTTTTTAAAACAAATAGAGTTAGGCTCATTTTTTTAAATTCAAGATTAGGCCCACTAATTAATTCCTTTCTTTAAAATTTGTAGACTATAGGCCCATTTCTTTAGTTAAATTTAAATGAATAGACTTAGGCTCATATCTTAGTATGTAGGACCATCTTTAGTCCATTTCACTTGTAAATAAAATGTAGAATTAGCTAAACTTTAAAATTAACATAGTTTAGACCTAAGGACGATGCACTTCGTATGCATTTTTTACATGCAGTTTTATGACTAGTTTGCATTAGGGCTAGATACATGTTTAATTAGGGTTTAATAAAATTGTGTATAAATAGAGAATACGATAATATTTCATAAAGTAATTCTAAATGAACAAAAGACCAAAAGAAGTTAGCATTCAATTCCCAAAATTTCTTGGTTGTGTTGCTAGCTTTCTTTTAGGGAATCGAGTACCACCAAAAATGATTTGTCCCAGTTATTACCTTGGGTGGTGACTCCTCATCTCCACACTATATCTTTGTAACATAGTAGTGTGTTCCCTAAGGCCCTGAGCCCAAACAGTGTCACGGTTGCTAAAATCTTAAACATCCGCTAAACCCCACTATCTATACCCTCTTCACCCTAGGCATCAACGAGGCAATGCCTCATCAAAGTGGCAGTGCCTCATTATAACCACCCTTTGTAGCATTAAATGCCATTAATAGCATCAGTTGAGGCTTAGCTTCTTTTGATTTTAGGAAGTTTTAGATGCTAAAGAAAGGAGAAATATGAGGAAAAAGAGAAAAGAGGAATGATGAAAAGGATGGGAATAGGGTAAGAGTGAGTGGGTTTTGAGAATTAAAAAAGATAAAAAGTTGAGGAAGCTTAAGAGGGAAAAGTGTGGGCAAAAGAAGAGGACTTTTTTAGGACCTAGACTTTTGGTCTGGAGAAGAGAGAAAAAGGGAAGAAAAAAAGAAGAAAATAGGAGGAAGAAGAAGAAGGGGACTTTTGGGATAAAAAAGACTTGATTTTTTTAGAAGGAGGAAGTGTCACGACCCAAACCGAGGGCCATGACCGGCGCTAGGGAACGGGAATTCTTTCGAATCTGAAACCTGTAGCAAACCATAAAAGAATAAAAGCATGCAATGAAATAAATAAATAAATATAAATACGATAGAATTAAAATCTTCAATCATTATATGTAAAGTAAATATATCCTTTTGTCATATCATTAAATAAATTATTTATACAATATTCAAAGACAGACCTTTGATATAAGATACATGCAACTAATGTATAAATACAACCACTACTGATACAAAATAATGACTACTACAGTTTTCTAGAGTACAATAGAGTTCAGATAAGTAATTTATATAAACAAGCTGTGGTGGAAGAAATCCAGCGAATAGACTATCGAGGTATGAGGAGGAAGATTCTCCTAAAAAATCAACAACTAAGGGGAGTCAGACCTCACTGAGTGAATTATTATAGTATATATACATGCATCCTAATATCAAATGCAAACAATCAGCAATATATATAATAAATATATATACAGGCATAGTCACACAAATGCTGAAATCATTATATATATATATATATATATATATATATATATATATATATGCAGAAAAATATTTATTTTTTTATGAAGGATTAATAAAACCCTAATTAAATTGCAACCTCAATTAAAAATATATATTTAGCCATACAAGCTCACTTAATTCTAATTAAATCACTTATTCCATTTTGGACAGTAGACTGGCCCCGAGACACTAAGTCAACCGAGCTCCAACAGTCTGATTGTCAGCGTGATTGGCCCCGAGATACTAGGTCAACCGAGCTCCCGTAATCTCACTCCTCAACCACATCAATCACAATAAATAATCAATCAAATGACACCTCAAATAAATTAGTAATTCAATCCTATAATCTATCGTACCGGTACGTACTCAGTCCTAGTGCTGCCCACTAAGTAGCACGTTCTATTGAAATCCTTCAGATAAAAAAAACATGTATATTCATGAAAAATAATAAAATGTTCAATTAAAATAACGTAGCATACAATATACAAGAATATACCGACAATATACTAAAAATGCATCAAATTATATAACATGCATATATCAAAATAAACTCTAAATATGCCAAAGATATACTAAATGTATATTAAAAATATGCAAGCATATACACATCGAAATATACTAAAAATAAAACAAAAGTATACTAAATTATTTAATGAATTAAATCATTTAAAACATATATTAAAAATTGGCCCGATTCATTGGGCCTTGGTCTCGGCGCAATTAAAAAATAAAATAATGATAACCAATCAGAAAAAATCTAATTTATACTTCTAACGAGACTCGATCTAGAAATATAAAAACTCAGACAAAAACATGGAATTTCATGATCGACCCAACATCATGTTTTACGAGAATTCTACTAAAAATTCGACAAAATCTCCTTCATAAAATAGACATATCTCTACTAAAAATAGAGGCGATCATGCAAGAAAAACACACTTTTAAAACTGGAATATTCAACACCTTCGGTTGGAACCCCAAACTACACAATTTCCCAACCAGGGTTCACAAATCCACCAAAAACACTTTTAAAACACTAAATATTTTAAAAATTTATAAATTCCACAAATATCCTTAAAATATTGAAATATAATATATTAAACAATAAAACACCAAAAATAATTATTTTTACAATAATTAATTAAAATCTCAAATAATAATATAATATTATTAAAAATCAAATTTTCCAATAATTACACATAAAATAATAAAAAAATTCATTTTATAAATCCAAATAATTTAAATAACCCAAATATATAATAAAAAATTATAAAAACCCATTTTACCACCAAAATAATAAATAATATATTATTTAAAAATAATTTTCAAAAATTTCTATTAATTAATTAAAAATAGCAAATAATTTGTAAAAATCATTTTAATACCCCAAATAATTCTAAAACCATTTAAAACATATTATTTAATTATAATTATCACAAATTACACTATTAACCCAATTATTCAAAATATACATAATATATTTAATATTCTACAAAAATTATATAAAATCATAAAAATTATTTTATCAACAAACAATATTCTAATATCAGCTAAAACATATAATTAAAGATTTATTTCAACAAAAACTAAACTTTAACCTAATTTTGCAATATTTACATAATATAAAAATATTCCTAAAAATTATATAAAATTCTCAAAAATTAATTTCTCAACACTAAAATTAATAAAAATTTATAATAATAATAATTTAACCAAATTCATAATTTAAATAATTTATTTATGAAAATTCATTACATAATAATAAAATACAAAAAAATTCACATAAATTTTAAAAATAAAAAAAAATATTTTCATATAAATTCAACATCTAGGAACAACATTTGTGAAGGAAGATTAACCGAATCATTCAAGATCAACCTAAAAAAAATTAGAAAACCCTAAAGCTTAAAACTAAAAATCAAGAAAACTTACACATAAACAAGTTACAGTTAAAACCAAGCTTAGATTCAAGATCACTGAAGCTCGAGGAGTTGATAGACACTGGAAACACGTGAAGAGGTGGTCGGAGGAGGAGAAGACAATGATGAGCGGAGGAGGAAGGCTTGGCTTTGGGTGGTTTTTTTTTTTTTTTTTTTTGACTGTGTGTGCAGTGTTTGTTATGTGTTTATGGTTTGTGTTTTGTGTATATGTGTACGTGTTTTTATATGTTTGTGTGTAATTGTGTGTAGGTATGAATGTAGATATTATAATATTATAATATAAAGTATTATTAAAAACATGTGGTCAAAATATAACTTCGTCAACATATATATAAAATATACTATATATAATAAATAATATACACACACAAATATATATACAATTATACACACAGATTTAACCATATATATACACATATAAATAATTACACAAACCCTATTAATTTATCATAATAATACATAAAATAACCTTGAAAATAATGATAATAATGATAAAATTAAACAATATTTATGGAATAATTAAATAATAAAAATAATACTCAAAATCATGTTAATTAATAAAATAATATTAGTACTTAAAATAATATCATTGAAATAATACTTTTCAAAAATAAAATTAATAGTATAAACCCTAATAGTAAATTAATAACTTCTAAAATACATATTTACATAAAATATACACTTTAACAGAAAATGACAATTAATAATCACAAATAATGAAAATAAATAAATGAAATTTTCAAATTTAATTAACATTGCATATCTCAAATAATATTTAATAATTTAAAAACACATGTCATAACAGTCTCCCCTTCTTAAAGGAATTCGTCCTCGAATTCAAGAAAAGAAAATTACAAGGATCAACAAGGAAAGAGATATGGGTAAGAAGCTCGCATCTCTGCTTCGGTCTCCCAGGTATGCTCTTTAAAGTTGTTGCTTCGCCACAACACCTTGACCATCAGGATTTGCTTCGAACGCAACTGTCGAACTTGATAGTCTACAATTGCAATATGTTCTTCCTTGAACGTTAGGTCCTCATTCACTTTGACACTATCAGGCTGCAACAGGTGCGAAGGGTCTAAAATATGCTTCCTCAGCATCAAGATATGGAACACTGGATGAACTTGAAATAAATTTAGAGGCAAACCCATTCGATATGCAACCATGCTTACTCTCTCCAGAATCTTGAACGGTCCTATATATCTCGGTGCTAGCTTACCATTCTTGCCAAATCTCATCGCACCCTTCATCGGAGACAATTTCAGGAACACATAATCTCCAACCTGGAACTCCACATCTTTGCATCTCGGATCCGCATAGCTCTTCTGTCTGTTAACTGCAATCTCTAGTCTCCTCTTAATCACAACAACCTTCTCTGCAGCATCTTGAACCATCTTAGGTCCAATCAATGCTCTCTCCCCAATCTCATCCTAACTCAAAGGGAATCTGCACTTTCTTCTGTACAAAGACTTGTAAGGTGTCATCCCAATACTGCTATGGTAGCTGTTATCATATGCAAACTCTACGAGTGGTAAATGATCATCCCAACTACCTTCCAGATCCAAAACACACATCCTCAACATATCTTCTAGTGTCTGGATCATTCTCTTAGACTGACCATCTATCTGAGGATGAAAAGCAGTACTGAAATCAAATATAGTGCCCATCGCCTCCTATAACTTCTACCAAAAATGAGAAGTAAAAATTGAACCTCTGTCTGACACAATGGACACAGGTACTTTGCGTAGGCACATAATATGCTTCATATATAGCTTCACTAACTTAGCTACAAAATAAGTGGCTTTCACAGGCAAGAAATATGCAAACTTGGTCAACCTATCCCCAATCACCTAGATGGAATCGTATCCATCCTTAGAGCGAGGTAAACCAACCACAAAATCCATAGCAATCCTTCCCTACTTCCACTTAGGAACAGGTAGAGACTAAAGCTTCCCATAAGGCTTCTGATGTTCAGCTTTCACCTGCTGACACATCAAGCACTTAGCAACATAATCAACTACATCCTTCTTTAGTCCATCCCACCAGTATAAGTCTTTGATACTTTGGTACATCTTAGTGACACCTGGATGTATGTTGTAGGCTATAGAATGTGCTTTCTCAAGGATCTCTTCTCTCAAATCATCCATATTAGGAACACACAACCTACCACTGATCCATAAAATACCTTCATCATCAAGTGTGAAATTAGTGAACTTCCCTACTCGAACATTCTCTACTAGCTCTTCTAGAATAGGATCTCGGTCCTAAGCTACCTTAATCCTATGTCTCAACACATATCAAACTTTGAACTGAGCTAACAATCCACCAAATCTACTTATCTTCATCATCAAACCTTGATCCACCAACTGATGCAACTCTTAAATCAACGGTCTCCTCTCCACACTGATGTGAGCAAGACTACCTAAAGACTTCCTACTTAAGGCATTTGCTACTACATTAGTCTTGCCTAGATGATAAATAATCTCACAATCATAGTCCTTCAGGAGTTCCAACCATCTCCTTTGCCTCAGATTTAGATCTCTCTGCTGAAAAGTGTACTTAAGGCTTTTGTGATCAGTGAAAATCTCATAAGTCACCCCGTACAGATAGTGTCTCCAAATCTTGAGAGCAAAGATCACTATAGCCATCTCTAGGTCATGGGTAGGATAATTCTATTTATTTTTCTTCAACTATATTTAAGCATAAGCTATTACCCTACCATTTTGCACCAACACATAACCTATACCAACCTTGAAGGCATCACAATAAATAGTGAACTTGTCTCTCTATTAAGCAAAGTCAGCACTGGATTTATGGTCAACTTCTCTATTAATAATTGAGAACTATTCTCATAAGCATTTAACCACATAAACTTCATATTCTTCTGAGTTAGGCAGGTCATAGGTGCTGTAATTCTTGAGAAATCTTGAATGAATCTCCTATAATACCCAGCCAAACCTAGAAAAGTTTGAATTTCAGGGACTGTTGTCAATTTGGGCCACTCAGATACTGCTCAATCTTTTATGGATCAACCTGGATATGACTTTTAGACACCACGTGTCTAAGGAATGCAACACTCTCCAACTAGAAATCACACTTCGAGAATTTAGCATAAAACTGATGTTCTCTCAGCATCTGTAATACTGTCATTAAGTGATGTACGTGCTCTTCCATACTCTTCGAATACACCAGTATATCATCAATGAAGATTACCACAAACTGATCCATATAAGGTCTGAATACCCTGTTCATCAGATCCATGAAAGTAACTGGCACATTAGTTAACCTAAAAGACATCACTAAAAATTCATAATGTCCATATTGAGTGCAGAATGCCATTTTAGGAACATCGGCTTCACTAATCCGCAACTGATGATAACCTAACCTTAAGTCAATCTTAAAAAAGAACTATGCACCTTGAAGCTGATTAAACAAATTATCTATCCTCGAGAGAGGATACTTGTTCTTCACTGTCACCTTATTCAGCTCTCTGTAGTCAATGCACAATCTCAATGTACCATCCTTCTTCTTTATAAATAGAACTGGTGCACCCCAAGGAGAAACACTAGATCTGACGAAACCCTTATCCAGCAATTCCTATAACTGCTCCTTCAACTCTTTTAACTTTGTAGGAGCCATTCTGTAGGGTGGCATAGAAATAGGAGTTGTACCTGGAACCACATCTATACAGAATTCAACCTCTTTGTGAGGTGGTAAACCTGGTAACTCCTCAGGAAAAATATTAGGAAACTCACAGGTAATAGGAATATCTATGAGAGACAACCTTTCCACTGAAGTATCCCTGACTAGAGCCAAGTATCCCAGATAACCTTTCCTTAGCATCTTCTTAGTAGTGATAGCGGAGATAAGATTCTGAGGTGCATAACTCTTATCACCCACAAACTTAAATTCTCCTTTATCAAGAATTCTGAAAATCACCTCTTTTATTTCGATAATTAACTATTGTATAGTACTAAGACAACTAATCCATTCTCAAAATCACATCAAGCCAATTACACCCAAAAGATTAAATCCGTGAATAATTCTCTAAATTTCCGTCCTCAGCCTGGATGCCAATATATATCGAATTTAATAATACACAGTTCTACCAGTCTCCTCTTATACCGTATCACGTCTACAGCTTGACATGACAGATTGAAGAGTTTACAAGTATTCTTCTTAACTAATCACTCTTCTCTTACTCTGTGCAATAGCTGCCACATGTAATTATCCCTCCTTGAAGGTGGATGGAAGAATCTTAGAAATTACTCTTTAGACTCTAACCATGTGCTGCATTCAGAACTGATAACTTCACCATTAAGAGTATAAAAGTGATTCGTCTTCCTTAGACATCTTCCAATTCCTTTATTCAAGCATAATAAAAACCATTATCATGCTTGGTTAAGTACTATCAAGTTCTCATTAACCTTGGCTACCCTAGCCATAAATGCTATAAGTTCAAGTTCAAAGGTTGCTTATACCTTTTACAATGATTACTTCAACCTTTGAGTTACAATTGCCTATAACCTACCCCTATACTAGATAGGTGTAGTAGGCCTGGAACTATAACCATAACTTCAACTTGAAAAGACTACTTATCAATATATATAGTCTTTGTAGAAGAAGCAGTTCGCATTCACTCCACTTGAAAAGATATGGAACTAACACATCTTGAGCTATCTGCTAAAACAAAGGTTGCATAAGTAGTACTATTTGAGATATAGCTATTGCACCCTGTCGAACTCTTGGTGCATGGGCATCATCATTGAAATTATGAGCCATAGGCTCCACATTCTATTATCATGCTGTCTACGGTGATCATCTGGCCTTCTAAATCCATCTATACCCCTATGCCTAACCGGATGCATAGGGGGGTAGAACCTTATCCTTAAAAGACTTTTTGTCATTGGTCTTATTGTAGACGGTGGGGTTTAGTGTGCGTCCAAGATTTTAGCAACCATAATATTGTTTAGGCTCAGGGCCTTATAGAACACACTAACCACTGTCACAAAGACATGGCATGGAGATGAGGAGTCGCCACCTAGGGTAATAACTGGGACAAATCGAAAAGGTGGTACTCGATTCCCTAAAAGAAAGCTAGCACCATAACTAGGAGATTTTGGATACGGAATACTAACTTCTCTTAGTCTCATGTTCATTTAGAATAATTTTATAAATGATTATTTCATCCTCTAATTACATGCAATTTTATTAAACCCTATTTGACATCCACCTAACCTTAAGCATCTAGTCAATAAAATTACACATAAAAAATGCACTCAAGATTGCATTGTCCCTAAGTCTAAAGTATGTTAATTTTATTAAAAAGTTAGCTACATTTACATTTTATTTACAAGTGAGAAAGAGACTAAAAGTAGGCCTACATTTTTAATTAGTGAGCCTAGATCTTCTTCTTTTAGTTTGTCTAAGGAATGAGCTTAAGTTTATTCAATTTTAAAGGAAAGTTAAATTAATGGACCCAAGTCTAATTTGATTTTATTTTAAGTCAAATGTGAGCCTAGGTCTATTTATTTTAAAAGAAATGAATTTAAGTGGGCTGAGCTAAGTCTAAATAAGTTTTAATTTAACTAAGTGGGCCTAAAATCTAATTAACCTAATAGACCTAAATTAATTTTAATTATTTAAAACCCTAAATCATTTTTAAGCCTATTTATTAAGTGGGTTAGACCTAAACGTGGGCTTGGGGTCCAAAAGAACAAAAACAAGCCTAAAACAAATAAAATACAAAAAATGGATCAAACAAACATTATAGTGATTTTCTAGATTAATTACATGCAAACCCTAATTTATGCTACTGCCACCATTAATTTTAATTAATTTTTACCCAATTGAACCTAATTACTAATTAATTTTAAATATAGAAAATTAAATCTTTTACTATTCCCACTACTGGGGCTATTAAAAACTATGTACAAAAATTAAAATTAAACAATTATACACCCATGAATTAAAATAACTACACAGAACACGTAAATGCAAAATGAAAATTAAAACCCTAATATCTACTGGAAAATAGTACAAATTATTCCATGGATCTTCTGTTCGTTTGAACACAGGCAGTATCCTCCTCAATCCACATTCGCACATCAAAATTAAAAAAAACACAAAAAATTAGATTAGTAAAATTTAATACTCAAATCAATAACAAAAATAAAATAAAAATCATTAAGGAAAGAAAATAATAAAAAAGAATACTATGGTGATGCTGTGCAAATGCCCTTTTTAGCCCCTCAGAATAGGATTTTCACTGTTGAAATTGAATTATTGTTGATTCTGGACTAGGATTTGATTGCATTCAAAGACAATGACAGTATCCGAAATTAAGGTTTTTTGAAAGACATGTGAGGTGTTCTTCACGTCTAAATTTTTAGGGTTTCTGGGTTTTTTTTTTAGTCTTTACGTGTGAGCTTCTCTCTCTCTCTCTTTATGAGTATAAAAAAATTCTCCTCTACGCACGTAGACTCTTTACTTTTTAAAACAGAGTCTGCACGTACTGACTTCCTCCTTTGAAGGAACAGAATCATCTCCTTAAAATAGATTGATAAGAATTTGATTTTTGAAAGTTATTTACATGTTTTGAATGCGTCAAAATCTTTTTCAGATAAAAATAATAATAAAATTCAAATTTTAACCAATCAAAACATTGAAAAAATCAACAAAAAATAAGAAAAAATACATGAAAAATTGAAAAAATGGTACTTTTATGTGTCAGCATAATGTCAATCGGCATTGTGTAATGTCGATCGGCATTACACAATGACACAATGCTGACCAGCATTGTGTAATGTCGATCGGCATTACACCAATGTCGACCTTTTTTTTAACTTTTAATTACCAAAAGACCCCTAAAAAATTGACTTCTTTGTAATCAAAACCTAAAAAATGTTGCAATTTAGTCCCTAAAGTCTAGAAAATCGATAACTAAGTTCAATTTTGAATGAATTTCATCATAGGGGCTTATATCGCAATTGTGCACAATTGCATGCCAAAATTGGGTGCTTACACTCAACGATCGATGGAGCGACTCACGCTCGTGACATCAGAAAGGAATAAAAAAATAAATAATTAAAACAATAACAGACAACCAGATATCCTAACGGATACATGGAATTCCTAAAGCAATGAAGACTTTTCATAGACAAGATCGAACCAAATTTTTACTGCAGTAGTTCCAAAGAAAACATGACTTGATAACATAGGTCACAACACTAAACCTAGTCTCTTATACCAACTTTGTCACGACCCAAACTGGCATGATCTGCGCTAAGGAACAACAATTCTTTCGAATCCGGAACCTATAGCAAGCCTTAAAAGAATAAAAGCATGCAATGAAATAAATAAATAAATATAAATATGACAGAATTAAAATCTTTAATCATTATATGTAAAATAAATATATCCTTCTGTTATATCATTAAATAAAATATTTATACAATATTCAGAGATAGGCCTATGATACAAGATACATGCAACTGATGTATAAATACAACCACTACCGATACAAAATAACAACTATTGTAGTTTTCTAGAGTACAATAAAGTTCAGATAAGTAATTTATATAAATAAGCCATGACGGAAGAAGTCCGACGAATAGGCCTACTATGAGGTATGAGGAGGAAGATTCTCTTGAAAAATCAATAACTAAAGGGAGTTAAACCTCACTGAGTAAATTATTATAGTATATATATATATACATGCATCCTAATATCAAATACAAACAATTAAAAGTATATATAATAAATATATATACAAGCATAGTCACACAGATGCTGAAATCATTATATATATATATATATATATATATATATATATATATATATATATATATATATATATGCAGAATAATATTTATTTATTTAAGAAGGATCAATAGAACCATAATTAAATTGCAACCTCAATTAAAAATATATATCTAGCCATATATGCTCATTTAATTCCAATTAAATCACTTATTCCATTTTGGACAGTAGATTAGCCCCGAGACATTAAGTCAACTGAGCTCCAGCAGTCTAACTGTCAGTGTGATTGGCCCTGAGACACTAGGTCAACCGAGCTCCCATAATCATACTCTTTAACCACATCAATCACAATAAATAATCAATCAAATGACACCCTAAATAAGTTAGTAATTCAACCTTATAATTTATCGCACCGATATGTACTCGATCCTAATGATGCCTACTAGGTAGCACATTCTATCGAAATCCTTCAGATAAAACAAACATGCATATTCACGGAAAATAATAAAATGTTCAATTAAAATAATGTAGCATACAATATGCAAGAATATATTGACAATATACTGAAAATATACCGAAAGTATACTAAAAATGTATCAAATTATATAACATGCATATATCAAAATAAACTCTAAATATGCCAAAGATATACTAAATGCATATTAAAAATATGCAAACATATAAATATCGAAATATACTAAAAATAAACCAAAAGTATACTAAATCATTTAGTGAATTAAATCATTTAAAACATATATTAAAAATATAAAACCCTAAAATCATGCATTCTTATATATATATATATATATATAATATAATATAATAACTCACAAAGCTGCGCTCCTCTAGACTGGCCCGGTACACTAGGTCTTGATTTTGGCGTAACTAGAAATAAAATAATGATAACCAATTAGAATAAATCTAATTTATACTTCTAAAGAGACTCGATCTAGGAATATAAAAACTCAGACAAAAACATGGAATTTCAGGATCGACTTGATGTCACGTTTTACGAGAATTCTATCGAATATATATATATATATATATATAATAACTCATAACGTTGCGCTTCTCTTGACTGGCCCGGTACACTAGGTCTCGATTTTGGCGCAACTAGAAATAAAATAACGATAACCAATTAGAATAAATCTAATTTATACTTCTAAAGAGACTCGATCTAGGAATATAAAAACTCAGACAAAAACATGAAATTTTAGGATCAACATGATGTCACGTTTTACGAGAATTCTATCAAAAATACGGCAGAACCTCTTTTGTAAAATAGACATCCCTCTACTAAAAAGTAGAGTCGGTTTTACAAGAAAAACACACTTCTAAAACTGAAATATTTAACACCCTCGGTTGGGACCCCAAACCATATAATTTCTTAATTAAAATTTATGCATGGCTAGTCCTTCATGATTGTACTTAAAAAATACGGGTATATTTATATTTTTAATTAAGTACTAATAGAAATGGAAAAACTGATAGACACGTGATAATAGAATGTGAAGGTAGTAGATATCATAGAGATAGAGATAACAAACACAATGTTATTTTATTAAGATTATTTAACTAATTTAAAGTTTCTATTTTTCAAAATTACTTAATTAATATATATGAATTATTTTTATTTTTATTTTAAAATAATCAAATAAATTAACATTAATAGTGTTATGTCTAAGGTAGGATTCATGATAAGTTTGAATCATTGACATTATAAACTTACAGTGTTATTTATTTAATTAGAGAAAAAACATCTCTTTAAGTCTATTTTTTGATAATTGGTTTTCGAAACTCTTAGGCTTGGTATCCTGCAATCCACAAATAGAAGGCAAGGTGAGACGTAGGGAGAGTCCCCACGAACACTTCGATGCCTAAGTTAGAGAACAGAAGTAGGAAGAACACAAGATAGCTAGAATATATGAGAATAAGATGCCCCTTTGTGAGGGGTATGAGGTTTTATTTATAGCAATACTCAAACCTGGGAGGAGTGAGAGTCCTTATGAGATAGTGAAACATAATTTTAGTAGGAGAGTGTTCCTTCTTTGATTAGGATTCTTCTTTGGGGTAGTCCCTATTTCGGACGGATCCTGCCTTCTTCCTAATCTAGGTGTCCCTATTTAAAAGATAAGGAGCTCTTAACTAAGCGGGAATATATTAGACGGTATCAACAGTCCCCCCCCTCGGGTGTATTCGAATATTTATGTCTATCATTTTCGGGTAGAGTAGGGTGCTGATGCTTTCACATAGGGGGTACCATACGATGATAGAGTGGCCAGCCTCAGTCACAGTGAAAGAGTAAAGCTCAATGCTGAGTCTCGGGATAGTCATTACTGAAATACAATATGTAGAGCATGGATATCCGCCAAGTGCATAGGAGCACAATAATAGATTAACCCATCCGTTCAGAAATAACATGACAAAACCAGTCATCATTGGATTTTTTATGCTCGGTGTATGGACGCGAGGCTTTATGAGCTCAGAACCTCAATACTACAGAAGTGACCTAAGGGTGCCAGCTTCAATCACTGGACTTAAATACGTGAGGCTTAGATGTTTGGTACATGGACGCGAGGCTTACATGCTCGGAACCTCAATACTACATAAGCGACCTGAGGGTGCCAGCTTCAATCACTGGACTTAAATGCGCGAGGCTTAGATGCTCAGTATATGGACGCGAGGCTTATATGCTTAGAACCTCAGTACTACAAAAGTGACATGAGGGTGTTAATTTCAATCACTGGACTTAGATGAGCGAGGCTTAGATGTTCAGATACCCAGAATGGGTTGAAAGCATAGCTTGGATGTTTTCCAAGTAGCTTGATGAAGTAGCTAATTGGAATGTGGGCGGGTTGACATGTGGTGGCATCGCTTCAACTCCTAGGGATTCAAAGTTTAAATTGTGTGAGTTATGCATCGTTTTGTATGTCAGTAAATAAAATATTTTTGCCGCCATTGTTGTGACCCCTCGTTTAATGGGCTTTTTTATCCCTAAAAGGCCATTGATGGCCTAGGGAGGAACGCAGCAATAATAAGGGCAGTTAATGGCATGTTTCCATATCATTTCGTGTCTTTATAAATACTATTGCACTTGTCGACCGGTGTATTTTGCTTCTTTTTTTTTTGTTTTGCCTTTGTCGTATTTGTATTACCGCTACTGTTTTCCTTTTTGCTTGTCGTGATTTTTGCTTTGTGGCAACCAGGTGATCTTTTGTCTCTTCTTCTTCTTTTTTTTTTTTTGGCTTCTATTGTTGTGCATTTTCCTCCTTCATTATGGCACCAAGGGAAAAAGTTAGTTCTGACCTTTTTGTTTCAAATGTAGATGATGAGTTATTGGGGTGGTACCAGAGGTGGTTTTGTATCCCTACCGATTACACCCTTCACACCATAGATAGGAAATTTAGGGCCCATACCCCTATGTTAGGGCTAAGTAAATTAGTGGTGTATTTTGACCAACTAGAGGGGGGGTTTAAAATTTCCTCTAGACCTTTTATGAAGAGATTTTTGAATAGGAATAACATAGCACCTGGTAAGCTCCATCCGAATAGCTATAGGATTCTGATCGGGTTCATCCAACTGATGCATAAAGAAGGGAAAGAACCCAACTTAGATGTTTTTTTATACCTATACAGGCTGACTAGGAAGAAGGGAGAACTGATGTTTTCCCTGTCAGCTATGCCTAACCATACCCTCTTCATAATGCTTCTAGATCTCCACAAGAAGTGGAGACACCATTTTTTTATTATAGAGCATCAATCGGACTTCTTGGATGTTCGACGGATGTGGTTTGATGAGTGTCATAGGGTGAGTCGGCCTGTGAGACTTTCAAACCATAATGAGGAGATATTTTTATGACTACATCTTGATAGGCTTATTGAAGCTCGATCGACGGAGGATGTGTCCAGGAGATACCTATGGAGAGTCTGTCCAAGTCACATTCACTCCCTTAGTACATTTATGTTACTTAAAGCTATATTTCTGACTTGATCTATTTTTACAACTGTAGATAGCTAACTTTTTTGATTTTATGAACGGGATTTCATTAGTTGATGAGCCAGCTACTCCAAAGGAAGTGCGGGTATCTCCTTCTCCAGAGCCTGAAGCTCCTGCAACTCCTAAAGCAGTGCCTACCGATCCCAAGGGTAAAACGGTGGTGGAGTTAACATAGCCAGAATGGTAGGTCAGAGAAAGAGGCGGTTGCTCAAGCTGGAGTCAGACATAGAGGGGCTTGACAAGGACATTGATGTCCAACGCCCAAGATTATTTGGGTGTCCAGATATTAGGAGTTGGATACTGAAGTGGATGAAGCCCTCGAGTGTCTCTAACAGCCAAGTAAGGGATCAATACACTGAATTGCTAAGGCTGCCCGAGGATATGTGGCGCTGGTCCGATGAGGGCTCGGAGGGTTTGCTCGACTCCATGATTGGCTAGTCATTGAAAATAAGTTAGCTTTGCTGCTCATGTTGTTATCGTACATGCTTCTTTTTACATGAACTTTTTATTGTTGATAGATGACTCAGGCTTTGCTACTGGCAAAGGATCAATACTTCTATCTGAAGAGCCAGTACAACATAAAAAGAGACAGAAGTGGGAACCATAGCCATCAACTTTGAGAAGAAGCTATATGGTGCGAAGGCAACATTAGAGCTCTGCCAAAAAGGGTATGTTGAGGCAAAGTCTGAGGTTGAGGCAAAGTCCAAGGTTGAGGCAAGTTAGAAGAAAATTTTTGAGTTAGAGCATAGCCAAGGCCAGCTGATGAGGAGGATTGAAGAGCAGGACCTTCAAATTGCTGACCTTGAGGGAAAGCTGACTGAGCTTGAGAAATCCCAAGCAAGTGACAAAAAGTCTTACCAAAGGATGGTAGGGGGATTTCTGAAGGCCTACAGGGCTGAGTGTAAGAGGGTCTTACTTGCTCAGAACTTGGAATTAGAGGGTGTTAAATCAAATAATACCAGTAGATCTTGCTAAGCTTGCTGTTGAAGAGGATGCATGTCGCTTTAAGGGAAATTATGGAGGCTGCTATTGCTATTGAGTCTGCAGCGCATCCAGATGCTGTTGATGAGTTTTGGCCTTCTGTTTTCGAGCCTGGGGGTCCAGATGTGCATATAGTATAATAGATATGTATATCTTATTAATTTTTTTTTTAACCGATCTCTTGTAAAGGCATTTTTATTAATGAAGAGATACTTTATTGAATCATGTGTTGAATACAATCTTATTGATAGTATTTTTTGAGAGAATCTGAGTTTCAAAATCATGGTAGTTCTTTACCTCCTCTTTCTCTTAGCTTGTATGCTCCCATTATTATGCTTACCAAGATTTGGTATGGACCTTCCCAGTTTGGACCTAACTTGCATGTTCCTAAGTTGCCTTTGCCACCAATATCTGCTCTTCTAAATATCCAGTCTCCTAACTTGAACTGTCTTGTGTGATGCCGTTGGTGATGGTACCATGTCACCTTTTGTCGATGTGCTTCAGCTGTGGCTACTGCTTGTTCTCTCCGTTCCTCTAGTAGGTCTAGACATATTCAGGCATCAATGTTGTTGATGGTGTGACCGAGATTCTAGCTTACTCAGTGACTTGGTGAACCAATTTCCACTAGTATTATGGCATCCATGCTGTAGGTTAGCCTGAATGGTGTCTCTTCGGTGGATGATCTGGGCGTGGTTCTATAGGCCCAGATTACGTTGTTGAGCTCTTCGATCCAGTTTCCCTTTTTCTTATCGAGTCTTTTCTTTAATCCTTGCTTGAGAATTCTGTTGGTGACTTCCGTTTGTTCCTTTGTTTGTAGGTGGGCTACCAAGGTGAAGCAAAGCTTTATTCCAAGGTATGAGCAATAGTCTCTGAGCTTTTTGTTATCGAACTATTTGCCATTATCCATAATTAAAGTGTGGGGGATGTTGAACCTGCAAATGATCTCCTTCCAAAAGAAGTGTTGTATCTGAGTTTCTATGATGGTTGGGACTGCCTATACTTTTACCACTTAATGAAATGGTCAAAAGCCATAATTAAGAATTTTTTCTGCGAAGTAGAGGGCGGGAAGACTTGTGGTTGAGTCGAGCATAGTGTTGGCACTGTCGACATGCTTGCGTTAACTGATGGGCATCATCAGACATAGTGGGCCAATAATACCCTTGGAGTAGTGCTTTTAGAGTTAGCACATAATAGGATTCATGCGCTCCGCAAATTCCTTCATGGATCTCTTAGAGTATGTAATTTCCTTCCTCTGGTGAAATGCACTTGGACGATGGGTGTGAGAGGAATTTTCGGTAGAGCTCCCCTTGATGGATGGAATAGTAGGCTGCCTTGGTTTTTAGCTTTCACACTTGTAGCTTGTATTTAGGGAGGATGTTATGTTCTAATTATTGGATTATCGATCGCATCCATTCCAAGACTACCCATGTCTCCAAAACTTTAGCGTCTTCATGTTAGTATAAGGTATGCCCTAATGGCATTCTTGTAATTATTTAGACATTGTATATAATCCCTGTGGCAATAAAATATTCTTTTAAATAAATATGTTATTTTTTGAGTATTTATCCTTTAGTATTATATTGAATAAATTTATTATCAAAGAGTTGATAATATGAGTTACATATTTATTCAGTACATTTACTATAAATTGTTCGTACTCAATTAATTAATATTTGGATAATATTAATTAGACTATCACCTCTGTCTATTTTCCTTGATTAGTGTGAGAAACTAATAGTGGGAGGTAGTGAAACTCATGCTACTTGATATGTGTAATCAAAATAGACATGTGGATACTCATTGGATGGGTTAATTGAACAGTGACATTAGTATTGTGATTGCAAGGATATTCACATATAATCAACAATCACAATCTAGATTATAATGGTGCATATAGTCCTTTGACTTGAGGTGACATAGTCATCCACATTTAGGTGGTTAGAGTTTGTTACCGCTTACATACTTGTATTAATCATTACATGGGTATATGGCGTGTGGTGGCTCTAATTAGTTAAATGTAGGGATGAATGTTTAACCAAGATGGGATTCATTACCTGGTGTGAACCGGGACAGATCCTATGTTATCTAAGTTTATTCTTGATGAATAAATTCCTGGCCAGGATAAATACAACATAGTCTGAAAAAGAGTTTTAGTACTATAAAGAGTTCTAGTATTTGCTGTATTTTATCAAGAATTAAAACTTAAGATGAGGTCATATAATAAAGCTATTAGAGTTTGATAATGCCTTGACTTTAGGCTATATTGGGATCTTTAATGAAAGGAATTTAGTGCACGGTAATTATAATCAGGTTCGTATGAATCATAATATGCATTCATTTCTAATTGGGTAGCTGTGATATCGATACTAGGGGTCACTCACAGCTTAAGAGAACTAAATGTGAATAACTGGGATTTTCACATTTAGAATTGAAAAGAGTTCAAATAATATTAAATGTTAATATTATATTTTCTCATTGCCATTTAGACATGAACCTAGTAAGTCATACCTTAAAGAGTTTTATTTATTCACTATAGTATTAATCTAATTATTGATTAAAAGACTTTAATCAATTAATCAAGATTAATAGAATTAGATTTATGTTTTGAACAATGATTCTAGTATATCATGAAATCTAATTCAAATAAGAGTATTATTTATTAATTAATATTTAATTAATATTTGATATTAATTAATATATATTAAATTAATAAATATATATATATGTTGTTATTTAATTATGGACTTATGTTAATGGTCCAAATTGGTTTGGACATAGGCCAAAATTTGTTTTGGACCTAAGATTAATTAAAGTCCATATCTATGTATATGTATAATTTAATATGTAAATTAATACATTTGATGTACACTTTACATACAAATTTATACATTAATATGTGTAGGTGGCAAGCTTAATTATTGAATTAAGCAAGGTGTCATATTAATTAAGTGGATATTTCTAAAGTATGCCTAAGGTGTCATTTTAATCATTTAGATGGTTAGGTGTATACCTAAGGTGGCATACTTAATAATCATTTAATTAATTAATTCATACTTTTCCTTAGTGGAAAATTACTACACATATATCTTTGATATATCTAAGGCAAGAAAAGAGACTTGGTAAGAGATAGGAGAGGAAAGATAATGCTTAAGTGATTTTTTGCTTAAGGAGTTAAGTAAAATTCACTAAGTGTTTTTGGTTATGATAAGATCATAAACCAAAAATAAACACAACATATACTAAAAATATACTCTATACTTGTGCTCTTAATTAAATTAGTACAAGTTACTAAGTTTAATTAACACAAGTAAGTGATAGATAAGGCTTTGGTGTTTCAAACTAGAGGCCTTACATTTGAAGGGCTAAGCATTTGATTCAAGGAATTAAATACAAGGAATACTAAGCTCTACAACAAGTAAGTTTACAAACTTATAATTAATTAATTATTTGTTTGTATATTGCTTAATTTATTTAGTTGTGTATTTCAATGCAATTTGAATCCTGGGAAAATGAAATTCTTCATTTTATGAAGGGTTATGATGAGCAAATTTTTGAAATTTACTCTATTTAGACTTGTGCTTACAACACATGTATTTATGCATAAATACCATAACTGATTTCTAACAGTGGTATCAGAGCCCCTTTTTGCATTTTATACATACTAAATAAATTGTTTAATTACAAATGTTGTGATTAAAATATGTTGGTTGCAAGTTTTATGGCTAAAATATGTTAAAATATATATTTTATTTATTTTAGTACTGCTGTGAATAGTGGTACTGTAGCAGTAAATAGTGGTACTGTAGCATACATTTTTATTATGTTTGCAAAATTATAATAACATGCAAAAGTTGCATTTATTATTTTTTGTATGCCATACTTGCAAGTAGTGATCATGGACAAGGTTTTACATTCTAGTTATGTAATAATTAATTTTATTATTGTTTATGTAATTAAATGTTAATTACATAGTATTAGGATGTATTTATAACCTTGGCATGTCAAGGTATTTTTGTTTGTTGCAAAAGTTGTAACAAGGAGACTTGAAGGAGTTCAAGGAGCAAATCCATGAAGATGGTGATAAGGATATTCATACTTGAAGTATTCATGGACAAGAATAATTTTTGTAATTTATTTTAGTATTAAAATAGGTATAAAAATTAGTCCATGATCACTCCTTATTTGTGCATCCATATTTGCATGTTTTATGCACATATGAGATATGTATGTTTTATATACTTTTATACATATCTGTATGTATAATTGGATGTCATACAATTTATGTATTTGATACATATAAATTGGTTAATGTGCAAAGTGAGACCCAAAAATCTTCCAAATAAAATTTAAGTCTAAGCTCTCCATTGGAGCAATAAATTGTATAATTTTGGATTATGTATATCGGCTATGGACACATAGGGGTATATATAAATCTAAGAGATTTATGCAATGTTATTGTCAAGCATAGTGATGTTTTTTAGTGTATAAATATACTACATGCCAAGAATGGCAAATAGGAGTACCTGAGGCATGTAGTATTCAAATTTATACATCTCATAGTGCCAATGGAATGGACTTAATTAATGCCAAGGACCAAGAATGGCAATGGCTACCTGAGGTCCGTAACATTAAGAGCTTGATTGATGAAATATCACATAAGATGTGATGACGGGAAAATGTCACTTATAAATTTTAATATTTCAAGAATGGCAAAGGGTACTTGAGGAATATTATAATTTATTAAGAACTTCATCACCCACTAGAAATCCATCCAACAAGGGATTTCCGTTTCCTACTTGGAAGAATAGGATCCGCCAAATTAGTGGGAAATCATTAAGATTAAAGACTAAATCTAATGATTTTATTTTTATACAATGTCATTTAAACTAACTAATTTTGTTACCTTTATAGATAATTTGAAAATATGAAATCATCAAACCCACTCTCCGTCATACTAGACCAACATAGGCTCACAGGCCCAAAATTTGTAGATTGGCTAATCTAAAAGTAGTTTTAGCTTCCGAAGAAATACTATATGTATTAGAACAACTACTACCTAAGTCACTTCCCACAAATGCTTCTCAGGAGGAGCAAGACACTCTTAAAAATTGGAAAAAGCATGATTTGCAAGCACGTTGCATTATGTGGGCTTCTATGAGTACTGATATCCATCGACAACATGAGAAGTACAATAGTGCAAATGAAATCCTACTTCACTTGAAAGAGCTGTTTGGTGAACAGAGTAGGACCGCTAGATATGAGATATCAAAGTGGTTGTTTCATGCTAAAATGAAAGAAAGTGAGGATGTGGCAGTCCATGTGAACTCAATGATGAGATCAATTAAGGAACTAGAAAGTCTAGATCTTTCAATGGACTCCCATCTCCAAATGGATTTGATCCTACAATCACTTCCTGAATCATTTGGGCAGACCATTGCAAATTTTCATATAAATAAAATAGAGTGTACACTTGCTAATTTATTGAACATGCTTGTAACAGCCCAAAAGGCAATACAAGGTAGTAAGGGGAAGGAGACTATTCTTATTGCTTCTTCTAGTAAGACTAAAAAGAAGAGTTATAAGAAAAAGAAAGGCAAGACAAATGTTGTCAAGCCTATAGGTAGAATAACCAAACCTCAAGGCAAGGGACAGGTAAGGGAAGACCCAAAGCAGGGTAATTGTTACTATTGTGAAGGTAAAGGACATTGGAAAAGAAGTTGTCCTAAGTTCCTTAAGTCTTTACAGACTAAAAGAAAGGATAATTTTGGAGAAGGTATGTTTTTCTCTAACTTTTCTAAATGTTCTAATGGTTCATCAAATGCATGGGTATTAGATATCGGTGCTAGTTCTCACATTTGTTTATCTTTACAGGATCTAGTAAATAAGAGAAAGTTGAAGCCTAATGAAGTAACCTTAAAGCTTGGAAATAGTGCAAGTGTTGCAGTTAAAGCTATAGGGTCAGCTTCAATAGATCTTTGTAATCATATTTTATTATTAGATGATGTATTATATGTACCTAATGCTTATAGAAACATAATCTCTATTTCTAGTTTGACTAGAAAAGGTTATGAATTTTTATTCAAAAGAGACGTATGTAATATTTACTTTGGAAGTAATATTATTGGCTTGGGTTATTTAATACATGGTTTATATTATATTGATAATAATTCCAATAATAATGAGCTTTAATTTATGAGCAATAAATATGCAATGCTAATTGAAAATACTTCTAATTCTAAACATCTATGGCACTTAAGATTATGTCATATTGCTGAAGATAGAATCACTAAGTTAGAAAAGATGGGAATCTTGAGCAATCTTGAATCCGCATCTAATACAACTTGTGAAGCTTATCTTCAGGGCAAGATGACTAGATCACCATTTGTAGGACAAATGGCAAGAGCCACTGATATATTAGAAGTCATACATAGTGATGTATGTGGGCCATTTTCTGAAATGGCTAGAGGTGGTTTTTACTACTTTATAACCTTTATAGATGATCTATCAAGATATGGGTATTTATTTCTTATGAAGAATAAATTTGAATCTTTTGAAAAGTTCAAAGAATTCAAAACCCAAGTAGAAAACCAAACTGGGAAAAATATTAAAACTCTAAGATCATATCAAGGAGGTGAATACTTGAGTACCGAGTTTATTGAGTTCCTAAAGGAACATGGCATTGTATCTCAACTCACACCACCTAGAACACCTCAATTAAATGGAGTGTCTGAAAGGCGAAATCGTACTTTATTGGATATGGTACGATCAATGATGAGTTATACGGATCTTCCTATTTTTCTTTGGGGTCATGCACTCCAAACTACCTATTATATCCTTAATCGTATTCCATCCAAATCCGTATCTACGACACCATATCAGATATGGCATGGTAGAACACCAAGTCTTAAACATGTTAAGATTTAGGGATGTCCAGCTTTTATCAAAAAATTAAAGTCGGACAAGTTGGATGTGAAATCGATAAAAGGAAGGTTTGTTGGATATCCTAAAGATAGTTTAAGATATTACTTTTATCTTCCTGTTGAACAAATAGTTGTTGAAAGCAGAGATGCCATTTTTCTTGAGAAAGAATTTCTAAAGGAAGGTGGCATAGGAAAGAAGATAATATTAGATGAAGAGTCATCTAAAGAAACAGAACAAACTGATCAAATGTATATTGATTAACTTGAGGAGCCTATTCCAATTAAAAATATCATCACACCAACTCCTAGAAAATCTAGTAGGGTATCTCATCCTCCGGAGAGATATGGCCTTCTACATGATATGCAAAAGTTGCATGTTCATGAAGATAGTCTTCATATAGATGATCCTACCACATATGAAGAAGCTTTATCTGATAAAGATTCTTCTAAATGGATTGATGCTATGAGAATAGAAATGGATTCCATGTATGCAAATGAAGTCTGGACACTTGTTGATCCTCTAATAGGTATTGTACCTATTGGATGTAAATGGATCTTCAAAAGAAAGACCGATGCAGATGGAAAGGTTAACACCTTTAAAGCTAGGCTTGTGGCGAAAGGGTTTCGCCAAAGAGAAGGGATCAATTATGAAGAGACCTTTTCTCCAGTAGCCATGCTTAAGTCCATTCGAATTCTTTTAGCTATAGTTGCACACTATGATTATGAGGTTTGGCAAATGGATGTCAAGACTGCATTCCTTAATGGTTATCTTGAGGAAGAAATTTTCATGGGGCAACCCAAGGGTTTTGAATCCAAGGAAAGCTCTAAAGTGTGTAAGCTTAATAGATCAATCTATGGCTTAAAGCAAGCTTCCAAGAGTTGGAATCATCATTTCGATGAGGCTATTTATTCTTATGATTTCATAAAGAATCAAGATGAGCCTTGTGTTTACAAGAAGGTTAGTGGGAGTCAAATCACTTTCCTAATCTTGTATGTGGATGATATTTTATTAATTGGAAATGATATAGGAATGATGACTTCTGTAAAAGTCTGGTTATCTAAAACTTTCTCTATAAAAGACTTAAGGGAGGCAACTTATATTCTCGGGATTCGACTCTATAGAGATAGATCGAAGAGAATGATAGGTTTATCCCAAAGTCTTTACTTGGAAAAGATATTAAAGAGGTTCAATATGCTTGAATCCAAGAGAGGATTGTTACCATTTAGGCATGGTGTTCATTTATCCAAGAGTATGTCTCCCAAGACACCCGAGGAAATGGAACAAATGGCTAAAGTTCCTTATGCTTCAGCAATAGGAAGCTTAATGTATGTTATGTTGTGTACTAGGCCTGACATTGCCTATGCTGTTAGTGTGACTAGCAGGTTTCAATCCAATCCAGGTTTAGAACACTGGATAGCTGTTAAATCAATCTTTAAGTACTTGAGAAGAACTAAAGATTTGATCTTAACTTATGGAGAAGGTGATTTACAGATTAATGGCTTTACAGATTCTGATTTTCAATCAGACATGGATGATAGAAAGTCTATATCCGGGTTTGTTTTCATCTATAATGGTGGTGCAGTGAGCTGAAAAAGTTCCAAACAAATTATCACTGCTGATTCCACTACAGAAGCTGAGTATATAGCTGCATCAGATGCTACTAAAGAAGCTGTTTGGATTAGGAAGTTCATTATAGAACTACAAGTTATTCCCTCTATTGTGACAACAATGGAGCCATTGTATTGGCAAAGGAACCAAGGTCTCACCAGAAATCCAAACATATAGAAAGGCATTTTCATATTATTCAAGAACTTGTTGGTAAGGGCGAAGTGGTCATCCAAAAGGTAGCTTCAGCTGACAATGTAGCTGATCCACTAACTAAAGTGCTCACACAACTACAGTTAGATGGTCATATTGAAAAGATGGGTCTTAAATATTGTAGTAAATGGCACTAGTGCAAGTGGGAGATTGTTAGTATAAGGTATGCCCTAGTGGCATTCTTATAATTATTTAGACATTGTATATAATCCCTGTGGCAATAAAATATTCTTTTAAATAATATATTATTTTTTGAGTATTTATCCTTTAGTATTATGTTGAATAAATTTATTATCAAAGAGTTGATAATATGAGTTACATATTTATTCAGTACATTTACTATAAATTGTTCGTACTCAATTAATTAATATTTGGATAATATTAATTAGACTATCACCTCTGTCTATTTTCCTTGATTAGTGTGAGAAACTAATAGTGGGAGGTAGTGAAACTCATGCTACTTGATATGTGTAATCAGAATAGACATGTGGATACTCATTGGATGGGTTAATTGAACAGTGCCATTAGTATTGTGATTGCAAGGATATTCACATATAATCAACAATCACAATCTAGATTATAATGGTGCATATAGTCCTTTGACTTGAGGTGACATAGCCATCCACATTTAGGTGGTTAGAGTTTGTTACCGCTTACATACTTGTGTTAATCATCACATGGGTATATGGCGTGTGGTGGCTCTAATTAGTTAAATGTAGGGATGAATGTTTAACCAAGATGGGATTCATTACCTGGTGTGAACCGGGATAGATCCTATGTTTTCTAAGTTTATTCTTGATGAATAAATTCCTGGCCAGGATAAATACAACACAGTCTGAAAAAGAGTTTCAGTACTATAAAGAGTTCTAGTATTTGTTGTATTTTATCAAGAATTAAAACTTAAGATGAGGTCATATAATAAAGCTATTAGAGTTTGATAATGCCTTGAATCTAGGCTATATTGGGATCTTTAATGAAAGGAATTTAGTGCACGGTAATTATAATCAGGTTCGTATGAATCATAATATGCATTCATTTCTAATTGGGTAGCTGTGATATCGATACTAGGGGTCACTCATAACTTATGAGAACTAAATGTGAATAACTAGGATTTTCACATTTAGAATTGAAAAGAGTTTCAAATAATATTAAATGTTAATATTATATTTTCTCATTGCCATTTAGACATGAACCTAGTAAGTCACACCTTAAAGAGTTTTATTTATTCACTATAGTATTAATCTAATTATTGATTAAAAGACTTTAATCAATTAATCAAGATTAATAGAATTAGATTTATGTTTTGAACAATGATTCTAGTATATCATGAAATCTAATTCAAATAAGAGTATTATTTATTAATTAATATTTAATTAATATTTGATATTAATTAATATATATTAAATTAATAAATATATATATATGTTGTTATTTAATTATGGACTTATGTTAATGGTCCAAATTGGTTTGGACATAGGCCAAAATTTGTTTTGGACCTAAGATTAATTAAAGTCCATATCTATGTATATGTATAATTTAATATGTAAATTAATACATTTGATGTACACTTTACATACAAATTTATACATTAATATGTGTAGGTGGCAAGCTTAATTATTGAATTAAGCAAGGTGTCATATTAATTAAGTGGATATTTCTAAAGTATGCCTAAGGTGTCATTTTAATCATTTAGATGGTTAGGTGTATACCTAAGGTGGCATACTTAATAATCACTTAATTAATTAATTCATACTTTTCCTTAGTGGAAAATTACTACACATATATCTTTGATATATCTAAGGCAAGAAAAGAGACTTGGTAAGAGATAGGAGAGGAAAGATAATGCTTAAGTGATTTTTTGCTTAAGGAGTTAAGTAAAATTCACTAAGTGTTTTTGGTTATGATAAGATCATAAACCAAAAATAAACACAACATATACTAAAAATATACTCTATACTTGTGCTCTTAATTAAATTAGTACAAGTTACTAAGTTTAATTAACACAAGTGATAGATAAGGCTTTGGTGTTTCAAACTAGAGGTCTTACATTTGGAGGGCTAAGCATTTGATTCAAGGAATTAAATACAAGGAATACTAAGCTCTACAACAAGTTTACAAACTTATAATTAATTAATTATTTGTTTGTATATTGCTTAATTTATTTAGTTGTGTATTTCAATGCAATTTGAATCCTGGGCAAATGAAATTCTTCATTTTATGAAGGGTTATGATGAGCAAATTTTTGAAATTTACTCTATTTAGACTTGTGCTTACAACACATGTATTTATGTCTAAATACCATAACTGATTTCTAACACTTCAGTGTTGGGATTGGTTAATGACTCAATGAAATTCATATCTCGGAATGCTTGACTGTCTTCGACTGCGGACTTAGCCAAGAAGTCGACCTCATTGTTTTCTTCCTTGGGTATCTGGATGATCTCTCGTCGGCCTCCATCTCATTCAATGTGTTGTAAAAGCTGCTTGGCTTTGTTCACATATTTGGTAATGCAGGTGTCTTTGACTTGGAATGTTCTGCTGACTCGATTGACCACCAGTTGGGAGTCTGAGTGTATGACGAGATGTTCAGCCCTAACTTCGATGGCTAACTTCAGTCCTGTGATTAGTGCTTCATACTTGGCAGCATTATTAGTTGTGTTATACTCGATTCAGACTGCATATCGGATGTAAACCTTGTGTGGTCCTCAGAGGATTATTCCGGCATTGGAGCCTTGAACTGAGGATGCTCCGTCAACATAGAGCTTCTACTTCAGTGCTTTGGTCAAGGTAACGTCTTCCAAAGCCATTTCTTTCATGAAGTCTGCTAATGCCTGAGCTTTCATCTGTTGGCAGGGTTTATAGTCAATGTTAAATTCGTCGAGTAATACCGACCACTGAACTAGCCTGCCCGATGTCTCCGATCTCTGTAAGATTTTTCACAGTAAAAAACGGGTTCAGACAATGATATGATGAGCCTGGAAGTAATGTCGGAGCTTTCGATAGGCGTGGACAACAACCATGGCTAGCTTGTCCAATATGGGATACCGAATTTTAAATCCACGGAGCATTTTACTGATGCAATAAACTGGGCTTGACTAGCTTCCTTCTTCTCTTATCAGTACTGAGGTGATGCATTCTTGGCCTTTTGAAAGGTATAAGTATAATTTCTCATTTGGGATGGGCCGGCTAAGTAGGGGTGGTGAGGACAAGAATTTTTTAATGTCTTCGAATGCTGCCTGACAGTTAGCAGACCACTCAAACTTTTTAAACTTTTTGAGAGCTCGAAATAATGGTAAACATCATCTGGCTGAGCATGAAATAAAATGCTCTAATGAGGTGATTTTACCATTTAACTTTTGTACCTCATGGATGGTTTTTAGTGCTTCCATGTTGAGTATGGCTTCCATCTTTTTCAGATTGGCTTCAATGCCCCAGTGAGATATCATGAATCCTAAGAATTTGCTTGCTCGGACTCCGAAGATGCATTTTTCTAGATTCAACTTGATTTTGGATTTGCTTAATAGCCAAAGAACCTAGTCTATATTTGTTGGGTGTTGTTTCGGATTCTTACTTTTGATTATAATGTCGTCCACATATACTTCTATACTAGTGCCAATCTTGTATTGGAGGACTTGGTTCATCATTCTTTGATACATGGCTCTAGCATTCTTCAATCCACCTTGTAGCAATACAAGCCTTCATGGGTGATAAAGGACGTCTTCTCCTAATCCTCTTCCTTCATCGAGATCTAGTGATAACCTTGTGCCGTATCAACAAAGCTATATAATCTGTGGCCAACGGTGGAGTCAACAAGCTGATCGATTGTGGCAACAGGTAATTGCCTTTGGGGCATGCTCGGTTAAGGTCAGTGTAGTCTACACACATTCTGTATTTCCTGTTTGCTTTTTTGACGAATACCACATTGGCTACCCATTCCAGGTGAGTAACTTCTTTGATGAACCGGGCTGCTAACAGCTTTATTGTTTCTTCAGCAATTATTCTTTGCCTTTCGTAAGCAAAGGTTCTTTTTTCTGAGCTACTGGCTTAGCTCCCAGTCTGATGTTTAGGCAGTGGAAGGCAACTTGTAGGTCCACACCGATAATTTCGGATGCTTATGAAGCAAAATCCTCCGAGTGTCTGGTAAGGACTTCCCTTATTTCTTCTCTAATGTTCTGGTTGAGTTCGTTGCCAATTTTCATGGTCTTCCCTTCCATGATTTGTAAGGTCTCTGTGTCTTCTACTGGTTGTGGATCGGCACCTTACTTCTTAACTTCCTATGCTTCAAAAGGAAAAGCCTTCGCTTGTGGCTTTATGGCCATCTGGTAACAATGTCTGGCCATATGTTGATCCCCTCGAATGGTAAAGGTTCCATTCTTGATGGGAACTTTCATAGTCAAGTGCAGAATATTGGTGATTGCATCTGCTTTATAGAGTGTTAGTCGTCCTATAATCCCATTCTATGCCAATGGTATATCCACCACTTTGAATACTACTCGGATTATTTTTGTTTCTTTATCATCTTGATTCCCAAACTCTAGGCTCAGTTTGACAATTTCCATTGGTTGTACAATTCCTCCATAGAAACTCATGATGGGATTCTGAATGGCCTTCAAGTTAGTGACGGAGCCACCCATTGCCTTGTACATATTCCAGGATAATGCATTGATAGCACTTCCATTATCCACTAATATTCTTTTACCAGATACTTGTTAATGCATGCAGCTATTATCAGGGCATCATAATGGGGGTGGTGAATATGCGAACCATCTTTCGAGTTGAACACAATATCGCTTCTCCTAGGTATTGGTTTTTCTCCTTTACTCCGCTTTAATTTTTTCTCAGTGTTTTCTCCCCTAATGATCATGTTGATTATGCCAATCAGCTCCCTCTGAGTTCTTTTTGATTCCAGCTTGTCATGCTCTTGATTTTCGAAGATTCCACTTCTCCTCGGTGCATCTGTGAAATTATTAAGCTTGCCCCTCTGCACCAGTCTTTCTATGGCATTCTTCAGCTCTCTACATCCCTCCGTGTCATGCCCATATTCTCAATGATACTGGCAGTATTGTCCCATGTATTGAGTAGATCTCCGACTTGGGCTTATTCTTTTAGCCGGGGTGATTCCAACTCCGTTTTGCCTGATCCACATGAGGATTTTGGATCGAGAGGTGTTCAGGGGTGTGTATCTATCTGCTTCCCTATCGAATCTTTCTATTGGATTTTTGAAATTTATTTTTGGGAAGCTTGCTCGTCTATTTTTGGGTCGTTCATCCTTGATCAATGGCTTCTCTTCCTATTGACTCATCCTTCTATCCTTGTCCATTTTTATCATCCTGACCGCCATCGCCATTGCCTCTGTAAAGGTACTCGGTTCTTTGGTCATTATTTTATCTTTAAGCTTACCGAGTCTAGTGCCATTTTTCAAAGCTTCTATGGCAACTTCATCGATAAAGATGCTCAATTTGTATGGAACTTTTATTGAAACGGTCAAGATAACTTTGTAAAGATTCATTAACTTCTTGCCGGCACATCTAAATATCATTGATGTTCTTGGCTGGGGGAATATTGGTGACGAATCTTATACGAAATTATTCTGCCTGATCCTTGAAAGAAGTGACAAAATTCTTCGGGAGTCAATGAAACCACTTTTGATCATTCTTTGTGAGTGTGCTCGAAAAAACTCTATACATGATTCCATCATTTACATTATGAAGCAACATCTTTGTTCGCAACACTGATATATGGTTGATGGGGTCTCCCGTCCCATTATACTGATCAAGCAGCGGGATTCTGAATTTAGTAAGGATCTCCATCTAAATATTCTTCTGACAAATAGAGTTTTGTTGTCCATAACACATTCTTCTTCCTTTCTTGGTTTGGCCCAGGCTTTGTATATTGCTTCTTCAACCTTCTGAGCTATTTTCGAATCATCAAGAGCCGAAATTATTGAACTGCACTTCCCCTCAGGTGCTTTACCTTTTCCCATGCTTGCCTCGGGGCCTGCCAAGGTGTTGTGTTATCATCGTTTTGAGCCGGCTTAGAACTCCTACTCTGTATTATAGCATTTAGATGTTATTTCATCAAAGCTATCTGTACTTGAATTTTTTTTTATCATGACTTCCTTGCTAGTTTGATCGAGGCTGAGTGTTTGGTTTACAATGTTTAGATTTGGTGTGGTTATTGCTGGTGTCTCTGTTAAACTCGGAAAGGGTATGGAAGGTATTGAGCGATGGTGTTGTAGCGAAGCATAATATGGGAGGTCGGTGCCCAAGGACGGGTATCTTAGGGTGTTGTCAGAGAGCAGAGGTATATGTCCAGATGAGGCTCCGACATACTGAAAAGTGGGTGGAAGAACTATTGCTGGGAGAGGGTCTGAGAGGTCGGTTGAAGGGATATGTGCGGAAGGGTTGGTGCCGGCTTCAGGAGTCAAGGTTGGTGGCGGGTTGGAAGTCATGGTGGGGATGCCTTTAGCTTAGCAGGTAAATGAATTGCTTTTTCCAAGGAGTTCCTATAGACAGCGCCACTTGATAATTGGTTTCCGGAACTCTTGGGTTTGGTATCCTGCAATCCACGAACAAAAGGCAAGGTGAGAGGTGGGGAAAATCCCCATGAATATTCTGATACTTAAGTTAAAGAACAGAAGTATGAAGAATACAAGATAACTAGAATATGTGAGAATGTGATGCCTCTTTGTGAGTGGTATAAGATTTTATATATAGCAATACTCAAACCTGAGAGAAGTCGGAGTCCTTGTGAGATAGTGAAACATAATCTTAGTAGGAGAGTGTTCCTTCTTTAATTAGAATTCTTCTTTGTAGTAGTTTCTATTCTGAATAGATTCTGTCTTCTTCCTAATCTATGCATCCCTGTTTATGAGATAATGAGCCTTTAACTAGATAGAAACATATTAGACGATATCATTTTCCATTAACATTTTATCAAAATTAAATATAATAATTTGTATTCATTTGTATTTTTTTTATTATAAATAAAAATAGTAAGATTTTTTTTTTCTTTTAGGAGAAGAAAAGTCCCATCTTTAATAAAATTCTATTACCATTTATGCTACATTGACTTATGACGTACAACGGCTTATTAAATTTCCAATAACATTTGCTTATGATTCACGTGTGGAATAGTCAATCCTTAGTATAATATATATACTATTCAGCAGCTGGATGCATAATTTTCGTTCGTACACATATAAGAATGTTCAGGTCTGGTTTACGTACACTTAGATTTTCAATTACGGGTAACATATGTCCATCGAATCTAAAATATTTATTATGTGCGAAAAAGAAAAAGGAGAATTGCAAAATTTTAAGTGTTTTATTTTATTATATTATTTTATTTTAATATTTTAAAAAATATTTATTTATTTATAATATTTTATTCTGATAATATTTATTAATTTTTTTTATTAGAAATAAAATGATATATGAATGAATAAATATAAAAATAAATATTTTTTTTTAAATATTAAGGAGGAAATATTGTTATAAGTTAAAATAAGAAAAATTATAATTTAGAAAAAAATGATTTGGTTGATTTTAGGCCACGAAAACAAAGCAGCCAGAAATCAGTGGATGAAGAAGACAAAGGAAGACGCTACAGAGGAAAGAGAAGGAGGAGAAAGAAAAGTTTGATCCGGAATTATTACACTCAAAGTCGACAACTAAGTAGTCACTATCATAGACTAGAAACAGTGTCATCCATTAATTCCTGTCCGGCCCTACACATATAACATAA
Source organism: Mallotus nudiflorus (assembly GCA_947683625.1). Lineage (NCBI taxonomy): Eukaryota > Viridiplantae > Streptophyta > Magnoliopsida > Malpighiales > Euphorbiaceae > Mallotus > Mallotus nudiflorus. Next base: position 25,946 of record CANTUR010000277.1, on the reverse strand, counting down.
ACAATTAATGAACCACTTGATCCTCAAATAACATAAACAATTACAAAGAAATTAATTACAGTTGTATATCCGTGAATTTGAGCTGATTATTGTTCATTTTTCTTCCTAGCTAGCTATCTATACGCTTGAATGTATATTGGAATATGCGGACGTTTATTAATCAGTGGTTTATGATCCTTTTGGTATTGAGCTATTGGTCGGGCTGCATAATATGTCGCATGTCTTTGCATGAAGATGAAGGTAACAAGTTACAGCCTCAGTGTTTGCAAACTTCATCATCATCATCAACATATATGCATGTGAATTTTATATCCCAGATTATTATCGTTGAAATGCTAAGTGCTTCTTCAATTGGGCAAGTGCAGAAAAGGCATTACGCACAATTCAAACGAATCTTGGAGCTGGTTATTTGCAGTTGGATCCATTCTGCCCATCGTTATCTGTCCTTAGAACGACTGGTCAAGTAGAAGAAGGAAAGGAACTCCGCGTTACCTGTAGCTGCAGCCTAGAGATTGCCAGTGATTGTCGTATTATAGAGTTGTAAGTCTTCTTCATGACCATCAACGTTCACTTCTTTTGTAATTTCTTTAATTACTTGATCTAAATAAATACAATCAAGCAAAAGAGATCGATCATTCAAAATCTCCCATTTCTTTTTGTCATTGTTTTAGGGTATTATATATGTGAAGGACTGATTTTGATGGTCTCTAATATATGAGTTTCATTTTGACAATAATAGTGTTGTCAAGGGTTTTGGTCTTCCTGGCAAGCTTCCACCAGAGTTGGCCAAATTGACATACCTGAGTACCATGTAAGCACACCTACTATATCTACAAACTAAATTTCCTTTTATATATATATATATATATAACCAATTTCAGTTAGGTGTAAATAAAACCCATTTGATGCAATTTTTTTGTTTCAAACCTTAAAATTATTTCAAATTAAATACTTTTCCTTTTTTTTTTTTCTATACAGTGATTTAACTCGCAACTATCTGCAAGGCACAATTCCTGAAGAATGGGCTACACTGCAAAAATTGAATTATCTGTAATTCTATTCAGCTCATATTGTCATGCCTTTCCCATTTATACTTTAATATCTAACCAAAATAAAATATTGTCTAATGCAGAACACTAGCTGCCAATAATTTGTCTGGAAATATACCTACATACTTGGGGAAATTTACCAGTCTCACCTATTTGTATGCCCTTTTGGAGTTGTAAAAATTTGTTTTGCCTTTAGCTTGATCTATTTGATTTTTTTTTTTTTAAGAGGATGACACTTTATTTTGCTTGTTTCAATTCAAAAATAAATAACCAACATAAAGGAACCTGGAGGCCAATCAGTTTTCTGGTACTATTCCTCTGCAACTTGGTAAACTAGTCAACTTATTGGACTTGTAAGTCATTTTGATCTATATCTCTACTCATAGTTAAATCAACTAATCAATACTAGCTACAACTTTACAACCTAATTGGTAGACATATTACTTATTTTTGGTGCTACGAATTCCTGGTTGTAGGATACTTTCCAATAATCAGCTGACAGGAAACTTGCCTGAGGAACTCGCACAGTTGAAAAACTTAACAGAGTTGTAAGTGCTAATTTTAATTGTTTCCTGATCTTTTAATTTTACATCATAATTTCTGACTTTTTTCGTTTTTGAATTGCAGTCGTATAAGTGATAATAACCTTAGTGGCATCATACCCAATTTCATTAAGAGTTGGACTAAACTTAATAGGCTGTGAGATCTTTACTTTATTTCATTTCTATATATACCTACAGTTTCACTCTCATGTTAGTTGTCTTTGCATATATTCCAACACTTATCTTTCATTCTCTTTATTTGAAGTGAATTACATGCAAGTGGACTGGAAGGACCCGTACCTCCTGAAATTTTTCGTTTTGAGAACATGAGGGATCTGTGAGTGCTTAAGTACTTTCTTGTTGCTGTAATTATTAGTTAATTAATGTGAACTTTAACATTCATGGTGCTTTATCATTTTACAGGAGGATAAGTGAAGTATCTGGACCAGAGTTTCAATTTCCTGATGTGGCCAATGCTTCCAAGAAGTTGGAAATCTTGTAAGTCAATTAGTTGACAAGTTGGTAAGATCATAAGATTTTCACTAGTATATGTTACATCTAGAGCTAAGACTAGCCTGTAATTTTTCGTAGGGTCTTGAGAAACATGAATATATCGGGAAAAATCCCAGAAAATATATGGAAATTGAAGAATCTCACAGAACTGCTGTAAGTATAAGCTACCTTATAATTAAACTGCATCTATAAAAGTTAATAACTGAAATTTTTTTCATATGGGTGCAATCCTGTTAAAATTTCAGTACAAGGTAAGGCAAAGATTTTATACAATTCTTGCATAGTGAGTGCCAATGTAAATGCATCTTCAGGAATTAATGACAAAAATATCATGTCATAAGTTAAAAAAAAAAAAAAAAAATTTAGGCAATCATTGTTTATTATTGCACAGCAAGCATAGAATGCTTAAAAGTTAATATGTGCAGCAATCTTTTACAGTGACGTTAGTTTCAACAAGTTGGAAGGGGAAATTCCTTCTGATGCCAACCTGCCAAATTATACGTAAGTAACTTCTCAGACTTTAGTAGTTTAATATGAGAATATTGATACAGGTATAATGTGCCTTTTTATCAGCTTCTTGAGTCACAACATGCTTTCTGGGAATGTACCTGAAAACATCATTTTAAACAAACATATGTATGTTTCTACACTTTTATTCCTTCATTACATACTTAGTTTTACATGCAACCATTTTTCTAGCTATATTGCTTTTCCCGTAATTAACATTACATTCAATTAGTCTATTCATCAAGTATGTTGATGCTCATATCTTGTTAATTTAACAATCTCGTGGATTGTTTACAGTGACCTTTCTTACAATAACTTTTCATGGTCGTCAAACTGTGAAGGAAAAAAGTAAGCATGAATCCTGACAATTTAAAAAACTTGGCAATTTCCTGGTTATTCATTATCTCAACTTATTCGCTTTAATTTTAATTCAGAAATGTAAACACATATCGAAGCTCATCTTTCAAGGAAAACTTGTAAGACTCTTATCTTCCAGTATTTATTGGATGCACTCAAGTTGGATCTACTGGATTGCTTGAAATGTTTTCAACAATTAACCTGAATTTTAACTGAAAGAAATTTTTCTAGTAACCATAATCGTATTATATTTTTCTAACATTATAATTTCATTTTATATAGAAGTGGACTGCTTCCCTGCTCTAACTTGTTTGTGTGTCAAAAAAGTAAGTATGGTATTTCCTGATGAGAGGAAACTTCCATACTTTGAAATTAATTCTAAAATATGCAATGAATATTTGCAGCATTACTGATGACAATTTCACATATTGCAGATTATAGTTCATTCCATATAAATTGTGGGGGACCGGATAAAATTGTTAAGAATAGCTATGGGAAACTCTTGTATGAAGGTGACCAAGACGTTGAAGACGGAGCATCAACGAATTATATTAAAGGAACAAACTGGGGAGTTAGCAGCACAGGAGCTTCCATGGATGTTTATCAATTCTACACAAACAATTACACATTATCATCGGATTCTAATCCTAAAGAGTTATATTCAACAGCCCGCAATGCACTTGTCTATCTCACTTACTATGGTTATTGTCTAGAAAATGGGAATTACACTGTTAATCTCCACTTTGCTGAGATACAACTAACAGATGAGGAGGCATATAACAAAGTTGGAAGGCGCGTATTTGACATTTATGTTCAGGTACGGCAAATCATTTATTCTCATTTCCTTCCTTTTTTTTTTTCCTCAACAGATGGAATTCTTAGCTCAAAAAGTTTTGTTTCAGGAAAAGCTGATATGGGAGGATTTTAATATTGTTAAGGAAGCCAACGGGTCTAACAGAGAGATTATAAAAGTGTGTAATGCAATTGTGACGGACAATACCCTAGAGATTCGTTTGTATTGGGCTGGGAAAGGGACTACTCTCGTCCCTAGCAGAGGAAGTTATGGTCCTCTTATTTCTGCTATCTCTGTATGCTCCAGTATGTAACGTAATGCTTTTTGGTTTTATGGGTTTCTCCTTTTCTATTGTTGCCTTGGATGCCTTTACATGAAACTTTATTTAATAAGATTTAGCATGCCTTAAAACTTAATATGCATTTCTTGATTTAGTCTTGTTAGCTAGCTTGTGTACATAATTTTAAGTGGTTGCTTTAAAATATGAACCTAACTATCATGGTTTGGTCTGTTTTGTTTCAGGTCTTAAAGCTCATTGTGAAGGTTTGTAGAGTTTAGTAATATTAACTATAGTCTTTGGACTTCTGTTCACCTTTAGTTTTGTGATCTCATTCACTGCCTTTTCTTTTTTTGTTGTTTGTGATTTCACTAAACTTTAGAGCCTGAAGAAGCAAGTAAAGCACCGATTATTATCGGAGTTCCTACTTCGGCATTATTGCTTATTCTTATAGCAATCGGTGCCCTTTATTGGAAATTCTACTGGCGGGGCGAAAACAATAGAGACGAAGGTAGAGTAAATTCAACCATTTGTGTGATTAAATCTTTGTATTGATCAATACACACTAGGCAGAGTGACCATATTTGCATGTACATGTCTGGTGCTTAAACATTGGGATCACATAAGTAATGTTTCCTGAAAGAGTACATGATTTCATGCCAACTGTTATCTGGCAGATCTTAGGGGGCTGGATCTGCAAACCGGTTCCTTCACTTTGAGACAACTAAAAGCTGCCACTGACGATTTTGATTATGCTAATAAGATTGGAGAAGGTGGTTTTGGGTCTGTTTACAAGGTATGCATATCTCTTCATATGTAGAAATTTCTTTTCAAAATAAAATTTGAAGAGTGGGGGCCAACTTGACAAGCATTAACACTAAGGCTCCATCAAATGCTAAATGCATACAGTAACTCATTGCAGGGTGAACTTTCAGATGGTACGGTCATAGCAGTGAAACAGTTATCTTCTAAATCTGGACAAGGAAATCGTGAATTTGTGAATGAAATAGGGATGATATCAGGTCTACAGCACCCCAATCTTGTAAAGCTGTATGGATGTTGCACTCAGGGAAATCAATTACTCCTTGTATATGAGTACATGGAAAACAACAGTCTCGCACGTGCACTCTTCGGTAAATATAATGCCATTCATAGCTCTCCTATAAGATGTATGAGTGCGCACACAACGTGATTTTTTTTTAATTTGATAAATTTGGTTTGTTGCAGAATCAAAATCAAGTGTTGTGAAACTAGATTGGGATACAAGACAGAAGATTTGTGTAGGAATAGCTAGAGGTCTAGCATTTCTTCATGAGGAATCAACACTCAGGATTGTACACAGAGACATTAAAGCTACAAATGTTTTACTTGACAAGAATCTGAACGCTAAGATATCAGATTTTGGGCTTGCTAAGCTGAGTGAAGAGGAAAATACTCACATTAGCACTCGAATTGCTGGAACTATGTAAGCTCTTATAGGCTTATGCAATTATTTTTCATTAAATATACCTTCCTCATTTATAGTTTATACATTCTCTTAAAGAACTACCATGCGCACATTCTTTAAAAGAAGAACTAACATGCGTATGTTTTCTAAAAGAAGAAAACTGAATGCCTACGTACGTTCTTTTGAAAGAACTTGCATACGTAGGTTCTCTTCTCTTAAAAGAAGAACTCGAGCGCATGCTCTGATCGGATGTTAATCCAACGTGTTGTTAAATTCCAGAGGGTATATGGCTCCTGAATATGCACTATGGGGCTATCTTACAGAGAAAGCAGATGTATACAGCTTTGGGGTCGTTGCTTTAGAAATTGTAAGTGGAAGGAGCAATGGACGTTACAGGCCTGAAAGTGGAGGTGTTTGTTTGCTTGATTCGGTAACTTTTCACCACAAGCATTATGAATTTCACTTTTTTTTGAATCGTTGTTACAGGCTTCAACTGTTTTTAGCATTACTATTTACTATTGTTGCAGGCCTTTATTCTACAACAGAAAGGTAATGTAATGGAGATAGTGGACCCAAGTTTGGAGTTAGAATTCAACAAGGAAGAGGCTGAAAGGATGATTAAAATTGCTTTAATGTGCTGCAATGCATCACCAACACTAAGGCCGACAATGTCAACAGTGGTGAGTATGCTTGAAGGACAAACCAGCGTCGAGGAAGTGATATCAGATCCTAGCATTTACTTCGATGACATGCGGTTTATACCCTTAATGGACCATTACCAGCAGATTTATCGTCAGGGTTCAAGTAGAGGCCAAAGACTAACTTCTTCAACGGATAACAAATGGGTTGGATCTTCCTCTATATCTACATCTGCTCATGATCTCCACCCTGTTAATCCTGAGTCCATAAATTTAAACTTCAGTGAAACTTCATCCCTTTCACAATAGTGTCATATATTGGTTATGTATTTGGCTCTTAGAATTTGAGATAAATTTTCAATTACTTTGTTGAAGTCATCGTAGTAAAAATTATAGATTTCATCATATTCAAGCTAAAATTGATAAAAATAATTGAAATGAAAAGTTAATCTATTAAGAATTTCACTATTGAAAATTGAAAAAAAAAAAGTCAAAAATCGGCTAATTAAAAAAAAAAGTAGGTAATCATAACAATATAGCATTAAATCATAATAAATTTCTTGAGAATTTAGTTATTTTAGTTTTTAAAATTTGATATCAAAATAATTTTTATTTTTTAAAATTTAGAGCAATGAGTTTTCTCACTGGTTTATCAATGGGGGATCAAAATTAGAAACGATGATATCAATTAAGGAGAAAACAATATTGTAGATCATCATCTTAGTAACTTTTTCTAATCACCATTATATATAAAGGTTGTTGTTGCAGTTGATAGCACAATAAAATTTAAGGTTTTTAAAAAACAACTTTTAGAAGTATTGGATTATGATTTTTATGTTGTTTGGACAAATTATTGCCTCTACTCAATTTATTAAACCAATTGTCAAATACGTAAAATTAAAACATGTGTTTTGTTTTTATTGGTTAAATATAAAACGCTTAGTATATGTGTCAAATATCTAATAGTTTGATGTACCAAGCTGGATGTAGACAATAATCTCCTGTTTGTGAAATGTATAGGATGAAGAAGAGTAACAGCTTTTCACAAACTCAATATACACCTTCAAAAAAAATAAAAAATAAAAACATTTTTCAAAGGAAATGATAAAATTTTCAAATAATTTAATTAATTTTATCTCCTCATCTAAAAGAGGGGGGAAAAAGATTATTTCTCAAATTCTAGTATCAGTACTACTAAACACTAAATCCCAATAAATTATTAATGGCAAAAGGTCATTCCGCCCCTAATATTTATACCAATGAACACATATGTCCTTTTTTTTGGGACTATTTAAGTACACAATCAAATTTTTGTTGTGATTTTAGGCCCTTAGTTAATGGCAAATGATACAAAAATTAATAGTTATTTTGTGTCAAACCGATGTGGCAACCATACAAGGAAGTAATGTATCCCACAATATAAAATAAAAGGATTATTGCATAACTTTATCATGAATTTTAGTCATTTTTATCAATTTATCATATTTTTAAAATCGTGGCAAATTAGTACATGAATTTTTTAATTTATTACAAATTTATCTACTATTAAAATAGTATGTATCCATCCTGACATTACATGCATTTATATGTTTATTAGCTAATGTGGAAATTATAAAAAGAAATTAGTAATTTTTTTATTTTAAATTTTAAATTTTTTTATAAATATATCATTGTTTTTAATAAATAATTTGCACATATATATCATATTAGTATGTCATTTCAGTATTGATATATATTTTGTTATCATGTATAGATTTATTACAAATCGAAAAATTTATATACAAATTTACTATAATTTTAAAAGTATGATAGATTGATGAAAATGACTATGATATAATTACTCAATAACCTAAAATAAAATAAAATTCTTAAATAGAAACATTACCATGTGGCCTCACTCTCATCCCAAACCTCACAAAACAATATATCCTTTGATTCCGTCATCAAAAAAACAAAAACTTATGTCCCTACCACCACCTTTACCTTTACCATTCATCCAACGGCCCCACTACCATAACCATTTTCTTTGTTCTCGTCAAAGAACACAAACCCTTTTCTTTGTTCTGAGTGCAAAGACTCCATGGCTGTCCCATTCTTTTTCTTTGTTTTCGTCACTTTTTCTCAACTCAATTTCTTGCTTTCCAAACACTTTTTTTTTTCTTTATTATTTTCTTTGATTTTTATATGTTTCAAAAATTTATATTTTTTTCTTTTCCTTATTAAAATAAAATACTTAGCAACTATTTAGTTTTGAAAAACATTTTTTATTTTTGTTTTTCAGTTTTTTTTCTTTTTTTTGTTTTTCAATTTTCCATTTTCTAAAAAAGAAAATCAATTTATTTGTTACTTTTTATTTTACAATTTTTCATATTCTCATAATTTTTATTTTTTCTGATAAAATTTATTATAATAAATGTCTGTTAATAATAATAATAATAATAATAATAATAATAATAATAATAATAATAATAATAATAATAGTAATTGTCATTCATATGATATTATTTAATATTAAATTTATTTGTTTTATAAAAACTCTTCAATCATGCACATTTAATTAATTTCAGTTTGAAGTGATCATAAGATTATTGTGGTGATGATGGAGGTAGCGGAGGTAATGAAGGTTATAGCAGTAGTGGCATTGGTAACGGAGGTTGTGGTGGTGGTGGTGTTGTAACCACTATGTCAAGAGGTTGTAGTTGTGGTGGTGTCAGAGGTTATGGTGGTGGTAGAGGTTATAGTGGTGGTAGAGATAGTGAAGGTTATGGTGGTGGTGGAGGTAGCAAAAACTACAATGGTAGAGATAGTAGAAGGTATGGTGGTGGTGGTGATGGTGCAGCCACTATATCAAGAGGCTATGGTGGTCGTGGTGGTGGTGGTGGAGGTTATGGTAGTGCTGGTAGTGAAAGTTATGGTGCTTAAGGAGATTATAGTAATGTCAAAATATTAACTGAAAAACTTAGAAAACATCTTTTTATTAGTTTTTAAAAGCTTTTTATAATTTTGAAAATTTAGAATATAGTTTTCCAATTTTCCAAAAATAGAAAATATTGTAACTAAACATTAAAATTCTATTTTCTAGTTTTCTTGGAAAACTTTTCTAAAAAACGTGTCTTGTTTTCCAAAACTAAACAGGCCATTACATTTTTATACTTTTCAAAAAATCCTTTTTTTTTAAAGCTTTAAGATCTCTATTTCTGTCTACTTCCAAGCAAACCCTTATTATTCTTCTTCTACCTTTCTCACATTTTTTTCTTTTTTTTTTTCCTTTTTTGCTCTTTTTTTTTCCTTGAAACCCCACTATAGTTTTTACACTTTTACATATTTGGATTCCTAATCTAATAGCTATACATGATTAATTAACCTTCTACTATGTATTTGCTTCTCTATTCATTTTGATTCAAAATTTGAGCTACAAGTAAATAATAATAACAATAATAATAATAAGGTAGAGCTTTTAGAACCCTAGCCACTAGGCTGAGAGTCTGCCCTTGAAGACTCTCATAGTACCTCAGTTAGCCAAGTGGCGCCGTTAGGCTGCCTTGGCCTTCACTTATGGAATTGACTATCTAGGCATTCCGCCATGTTTGCTTTAATTAAATATACTTTAAAATAGTCATACGCAGCAGTTGTTCAAGCAAAGAAAGGGGTTTCATTCCTTCTTGAATCCAATTCTGCAGTTAACAAGGGTAGATTCATCGCCATCAAAATCAATCAACAGGTATATGAAAAATAATAATCTATTTGTCAACATGCTCTCATAGCATGGATTGTTCTTTTGAAAGGGGAATTGTCATGGAAACTTGCGGAATTAAAGAAGAAACTTTCTTCTATTTGAGGGCTTTCATTAAACTGAAAATTAATTTCTTTGGGTTGAGGTTTTTAACATTGACTTCCAGTGATGAGAAATATGTGGTTTGGGGCCGAGGATCAATCATTTTGAAACTAGGCATCCTTAGACTTCAACATTGGACTCTGGACTTTGATCCTTCTAATAAAAAGTCCTCAAATTCTCATCTCTGGGTTCATTTCTATAAACTTCCATGGGAATACTGGCATCCACAGATTCTCACTTTGATTGCCTTTGGAATTGGAGTTCCTTTTAAGATTAACAATGCTATAATTAATGGTAAATTTGGTCACTATGCAAGAATTCAGATTGATATTATTCTTTCAAATAAATTACCGAAGAATTTATTAGTTGAGCAATTTGGAAAAAGCTTCGTCATTAATGTTATCTATGAGAATTTACCTCTTTTTTTGCAATATTTGCTCTAACATTGGACATGAGCCTCATGATTGTAAATTGGGCAGAAAATCATTACAGACAGAACCCAGTTATCAAGACCTGAACCACGTCCAAAGAAAGAGAAAATAAAGAAAATATGGAAATAGAAAGTTGCACCAAAATCCTCAATTACCAATGCCTTCGACCTATTGAAATGTGACTTGCCAATTAACGTTGAGCCACCTCAAGATGATCCCACAAAATTTAACGCCAATCAATCTAGTGAGGACGCTATTTTTATATACCAACCTACATGCTCTGCTATACAACGAGATTTGAATCATGATAAACATATGAATCCTACTGCTTTTGATTTAATTACATCTTTTTCTCATGTTGATGCTTCTGCTTTGAATGCAACTTCAAATCATGGTTCTGATTTACAAGTTTTACCAATCAATGACCCACAATATGATGATTTGGATAGATATAATGATGCTAGTAGAGTTGTAGAGAAAATTGCTCTAGTGGAATGGACTACCACTTCTCCTAGTGGTGATGTAGGTCCTTAATATGTTTAAGCTATCAATGGCCCTCCTTCTATAAACACATTCAATAATGCCAATATTCATGCAAAGTTTGATGCTAACCGTCAAGTTATGCCACAGTTCCATTTGTTAATGAGGATAAAAACTTCTCTAAGGCAGGGTTGTAAGCACTAAATTTTGGGATGATAAAGTGTGGATGCGACAGAGAACTCCAATGATGAAAATATCATAAATAGGTCTTCAATACTTGAAGTTTAAAACCTCAAAAGTCTGAATGCATTTTTCAAAAGGGTTTAATGTTTTCAAGGACTAAATTGTAATACTTTTTAAGGACCTAATTGAAAATTTTAAATTCTTTCAGGGATCTTTTTGTAATTAAATGTTAAAAAATTATTACAGATCAGAAATCTACAATTATGATCGAAATTGTACCATTCCATCGGAATTCCACAATTTCGATCGGAATTGCGATAAGGTCCAGCACTATTTTTTAAAATTTTTTTAATTTTTGAAAATATTTTTCCTGAATTTTGATTGGCTAAAAATTTTCTAAATTTTTTTTTAGATTTTCAAGAAATAAAGTCATTTTAAAACTGGAACTCTTAAGTATATAGGATTAGGGTTTTTGGCTCTTTTCCTATATAAGGATAGTTTAGGTTCTTGAGAAAAGGGGGGGGGGGGGGGGGGGGGGGGGGGCACTCTTTGAACTATCTCTCTTTTGGCTTAAAAAAAGTTCTCTCCATATTTTTCTTTGAAGCACTACGTAAAATATTTTTCTTTAGATTTTCTTTGTTTCTGGAGCAAGAGCAATAGACTTTTGAAGAAGAGGACATCAAGTTTTAAAGATCCATTAAAAACAACAGTGATTGATAATACTCTGAGAAGCTAATCAATACTGTATCCATTCAATCATCCATTCTTCTACCCTTTTCTTTTATTTTATTTGATTATTTAGTTTGATTTTAAATTTTTTTATTTTAATTTTATTTAAGCTCTAATCATTATTTATTTTACTTTTGTGTTCATAATTATGGTGGGAGTAATCTAAGCTGTGGAGTAGTATATGATTGAATAAGAACAAAACTCATGAAGATCCGTGGAATGTTATGGATTGAATTTTTTATTTGAATGTAGTTTTTAAAAGTTTTATTTATTTATTTCTTATTAATTTGCTGGTTATTTTATTTTGTGTTTTTTTGGGTTGTATTAGTTTTTATTCCTATTTGCAGTAGATCATTGTAATACCCCCAATGGTAGAAATAATGGAATTTGGTGTGTGCGTATTTGTGTGTTTTTTGTTTTAATTTAATCGGTTAGTAAAATTAAGGTTTTCATTAGGTAATTAATTAAAATTAATGGTTATAGAAATCCTTAGATTTTTTTTAATTAAATTAAAGTTAAGTTGGTAAATTGGTTTTGCTTGATTGATTATTTTATTTTATTGTTTATGGTCACTTTAATTAAATTAGGGTTTTAGCATAAGTTAAATTAATTGTTTGATGTTTGTATTTATTTAGCTTGATATTTATTATTGTTTTTGGGCTTGTTTACTTGTGTTTATGTGTTTTGGGCCTCAGGCCCACATTAGACTTTAATCCATTTAAATTTAGGTTTTTTTAAGGTTTAATTAATTAAAATGCATTTTAAGCCTATAATTAATTAGATTTAGGGTATAAAATAACTTCGGCCAATTTAGTAAATTAGACATTGGCCCACCTACTTTAATTTAATTAATTTAGACTTAACCCACTTAATTTAAGCATTTTTCATAATTTATAGATTTAAGATCATTTCATTATTAAAATATGTAGAATTAGGCCCATTAATTTAAATACTCCATAATTTGTAGATTTAGGCCTATTTTTAGAATTAAAATAAATAGACTTAGGTTCACTCAATTAAAATTAAATAGGAATTTGGTCCATTAGTCTTTAGCTCACTTGAAGATTAAAACATGTGGATTTAGCCCATTTAATTAAAATCAACGTAGATTATACTAACTTAGGGATTGTATTTAATACATTATTTACTTGTATTTTTCATAACTAGTTTGCTAGAATAAGGGTTTATATGAAATTGTATATAAATAGAGGATAATATAGTAATTCATAAAGTAATTCTAAAAGAACACGAGACTGAAAGAAGTTGGTATTCCATATCTAGAATCTTTTGGTTGTGGTGCTAGCTTTCTTTTACGGAATCGAGTACCACCTTTTTTATTTGTCCAAGTTATTACCCTAGGTGGTGATTCCTCATCTCCATGCCATGTCTTTGTGACAGTGGTTAGTGTGTTCTCTAGAGTCTTGAGCTCAAACAATGTCGCAGTTGCTAAAATCTTGAACACACACTAAACCCCGCCGTCTACGATGATCTCTTAGGCTGATATTATGGATTCTAAAGAACGGTGGAATGTGGTACAACGTAAAAAATCCCAATCCAAACAAAAATATAAGGTTACTCTATCCAAAAGAATTTCTAAGAAACCATTAAAGTTTGGTCTATAAGGGTTTCAAGGCTCAATGTTTCAGTATCTTTCTTGTGATTCTATTATTTTTTATGTTTATAGCAAAAGAGTCCATTTTTTGTTTGCTTAGCTATATTGGAGGCTTTTACCTCTTTTATTTTATTTTATTTTATTTCTTTTCTAGGTCTTTGTACTTCTTTTTCTCTTATTTTTAATAAATCTTAGACTTTAGAATGATTTTTGAACTCTAACCTTTTACTTAATAATAATAATAATAATAATAATAATAATAATAATAATAATAATAAAACTCTTTCTCTAACCATGATTCTTGAACTTGTTGTTGTTTCAATTTAACAATTATCAAGAAATAAGAATCTTAAGAAAACTACTTTCTTGTTGTTATTATTTGATCAAGAAATACAACATAGACTAAACATGGAGTTAAAATAGCGAGTTTGGAAGCTAAAAGAGAGTAACCCAATTTCAGTTGTAGTCCTTATGTAGAAAAGCTATTGAGATTGCTTGCAATGTGTTATTGCTCCTTGAATTAGTTTCTCAATTTTTAAATTTACATTGCTACTTCTTTTAAGAAATGGTAGCCTATAAAAGCCATTTGCTACATTAGTTGAGCTAGATGAAAAAGACCCATATAATGATAATGATAATGATTATGATGATCAAGATTATGATTACTTGCTTGTTGAATAGCACTTGATAGCCATTGAAAATTATCTTATATGAAGGCAACCACTGCCATTCTCATTAAGCTTCTATTTGTTAATGTTACACATGATATTTAGTTTCTTTCCTTTTGAATTGGGCTGAAAGGTATTTTTTTTTGTTGCCTTGTCACTATTGTTGAAAGATTAATCTTTGGCCCTTAAAATAGTTCCTTTATCTTTAGCTTTTGTTGATGTTATACAAGAAGAAAGGGTAGACTAGTGGATTAGTATATAGTGGCTATCTTAACCATTTGACATCCACACAAGCACTATACAAATGGTGTTAATTCTATTTGTCTGAAAAATTATCTAAGAGGTTAAAATCACAATAAATACTTGATTTTGTGCTTAATGGTCCAAAAAAATGTAAGGGGCAAATGTACTCCTCGATATAAACATCAAGGGTGAAAAATGTACCTTTGCCAAATTATTAATACAACAATATTAATGTGGAAAGCAATGGAACTTTATTTATGAAATTTCTTCTCATAAATGTTCTAATCAATTTTATGTTCCCACCTAAAGAAAAATTTCTTTACAAAATTTTATTGTCGTTTTACATGATTGTGATAGTGTATGTCTATGCGAAAAGAAAAAGTGGTTGAAGATAGAGATTTTTTGTAAACCTTCTTCACTTGAGTAATTAACTTGGAAAATGATTAGGTGCAAGGACACAAACATAGTTTGTTGAGAATCATCACTAATTTTAGTATTTTTCTTAATTGTAAAAAGTTACTACCCATTGTATAAATTTTAGAACAATATTTGGATGTTAATGGTAATCATTGCCTTTTGGCATAGAGTTTGGCCAAATATTTTTTTGCATATATGAAACTTGTTATTATTAGATCAAAACTTTACTACTTCATTAAGTATTAATTTGATTAGTCCATCAGGTTAGCTTCATATGAAGGGGAAAACAGTTGGAAAGCTATTAGATTTTTTTAATAGCAAAAATTTTAATTTATTTTATTAATCATAGAGGGGGGAAAGCCACTTGAGTTATGAAAAATCAAGTGATAAAAAAGCACCTCTCTAAAACTAAGCAAAAGAGTCACAAAATAAATACATAACAAAAACAGGAAGTTGTAACCCCTTAAAAGGAATGGAAACCTATGCCAAAAACTTGTTTGGTGCTAAATTAGCAATGCCCGCAAATAGACAGGGTCAATAAATCATAAAGAGTAAGTTAAGTATCATTCCCCTAAGGATTAAAAAGTTTATCCATCTATTATTTTTGTTTTAGCTTTTTTAAGGATGTAACTAAATTGGATATAATTGCAAGAAAATTAAGTCTAAGCTATCAACTAGCAACAATGGGAAGAAATGCTAATGCTTAAAGACAAAAATAACCAATTATTAAAGACGTGCTAGTAATTAATCATCTGCAAAATCACCAAACAATTGACATTTAATATACCTAATTAATAATTACATACTAGAGACCTCCTAAAGCATTAACCAATCTTTCTTAAGTATTGATTAACTAAATTTCCAATCATCAACTAAGGCACTCAAGAATTGGTTCTCGTCACTCACTTTGATATCCAATTACAAATTATCGAGTGCAACCCATAAGATTTAATTAACTCAAGTTATCTCTAATCATGAATAAATTATACTTTGTGTTTTATTAGTGTTATTTTTGCATTGTTTTTTCAATTTAATTTTCATGGAATTTATTAGTGTTTAGCTAGGATTTATTTAGTTTTTAGTTTATAATTAATATTTTATTAGGGTTTTAGTTGTCTAGCATAGTTTTATTTCCTTTTTAGAATTTATTGTCTAGCTTATAAACTCACAAAACTTAAGAACCTTGATCATGCGAGTAGATTAATCCTTTGGAAAGAAAATAATTTGCTAAAGAACTTAATGAACTATAAATAATTTATCGACCATGAGAATAAACGATAATTGATTTTAGTATGCTTAAATGATATTGAGGTAGACTTTAGGTAATTTAGAGAAATTTGCCCTTAATTGTAATCAATAATAAATTGGTTTATAAAATAACCCCATGATCCACATGTTGACTAGTGAAGCAAATCCAAGCTATAGTCTATTATTATTGATTTAATCACAGTTAATTATATTTGATTAATCTTTATAGTTTGTTCTAATTAGTTAGTTTAGTTTTTGTATTTTAGTTTATTTCTATTAGCTAGGGAAAATAAAATTACAATTAATAATTAGTACTCTTCCCTTATGGGACAATACTCTACTTATCACTATATTACTTGTCACGATTCATATAATTAGGGAGTTATGCTATCATGTTTATTGATCTATTAGAAATGCCATTTCTCAATACATATTCCTAATTACAATCATGTTATTGATGGCCAATCAATAGCAAGAATGAAGAGAAATAAACATAACATGCAATATCATTAATGGGTAATTGAATTCAAAAACTTAGATCAAGTGAGATTCATAATTCCTAGCAATAACAAATTTATCCTATCATAAGATCATTCAACATCAAAATTAAAGTATCACAAGAAAAACCAATGATTGAATTACAAGAAAATTGAGAAAAGAGAAGAAACTAGCTATGTAATGAACACCTCACCCCATTATTCTCACATGGTATATCTCATCCTTATAGAGAATGATGGTGTGAAGCCTCACTATTTCAATCTATCACATTGTCAATCCTATCGTATTAAGCCTTTAATAAAGTACTAAATATATATATACACTATAATATTTCTCCATGGCAAGTATTTTTTCATATATAAATAGTCGTAACAAAATGCACATGCTATTGAATAAGCTTTACTTATATAGCATAGATTGAAGTTACACCATAATAACTTATATTTACAAGCAGTTCTTCAATCAAGAGTACCAGTTATACAAATATGAAAGCAAAATAATACAATATCATGTTCCAATAACCCTCTTTAGTTGGAGGACCTCTCAAGTCTACTCTAAAGGTATGCACCATCCATAGCCATATCACTAGCCATGGCATCACAACCTTGTCCTCACTTGTAATGACCTAATATTTTTAAATTGTTAAAGTATATTTTGAGATTTGTAGTGTTAATAAAATTTTAAATTTTATTTATTTATTATCATTATTTGTGCATATTATTTATTTATTTTATTCTAAATATTTTATTTACGTAAAATATTTATTTTGGAAGTTTTTATTATTTAACAATATTCAAGTCATTATCACTGCTGCTACTACTACTACTACTACTACTACTGCTTATATATGTAAATAATGTATATATAATGTGTGTGTGTGTGTGTGTATATATATATATATATATATATATAAATGAATATATATATAATGTGTGTGTGTGTATATATATATATATATATATATATATATATATATATATGAATCAAGACTTTTTTTTTCGGGTTTTACTTTTCTTCTCTTCCCTTCTATTTCTTTTTCCTCTCCCATTGTTTTCTTCTTCTTCTTTCACTCGACGAACCAGCAGTAACCCACCACCCATGCCGAAGCTGCCACTGCGCCACCACTCACCACCATCACCTTCCCTCTTCCTCCCCTTCCTCTTCGCAGCCTCCAATTCATCGGGAAGCCATCAGAATGCACTAGAAACAGCAACAATAGTAGGTGACCTCCATTGCTACTGGCAACGATTCCGGCTACTAGAGCTCTTCATTTCAGTCTTGCTCGAACCTCCTAGCTTTGGTGAAGTTAAATCAAATCTTGGTTCAAGCTTAAATCTACATGTTTATGAGTTTTCATCAATTTTAGTTTATGTGTTATTATTTGATTTTTTTTAGTTGATTGTGTTTGATCCATGGATTTTCTCTTTGTTAATGTTGAAGTATATAGCTTAATCTTCCTAAATATATTTTTTGTTTATTTTTTTGAATTATTTTGAATAATGGGTATTTTTGAATATTTTAATAATTAAAAATGAATTTTTATTAATTATGTTATTTATTTATTTTGGAATGAAAATTTGGTTAAATTAGTATCATTAATTTAAGTTATTAATTTTGGTAGTAAGAAAATAATTTTTAGAAATTTTGCATAATTTTTCAATAATATTTTTGTATTATGTGATTTTGGATTTATAGGTGAATCGTGTGTTTTTATTGAAATTGTAGTTAAATAATATGTTTTAAATAATTTTAGAATAATAAATGGTATTAAAATAATTTTTACGAATTACTTACTATTTTTAACTAATTAATATTAATTTTTGATAATATATTCAAATAATAATTTTATATACTATTTTTGTGATTAAATAAGTTTTTAACTATTTTTAATATATATTTGGACTCTTTAAGTAATTAATTGTGAATTTCACTATTTTATGTTAAATAATTGAAAATCGGATTTTTATTAATAGTATATAATTTATTTGAGATTTTATTTAGTTAATGTGGAAATAATTATATTAAATGTTTTTTATGTTTAAATATATTATATTTTGGTATTTTATGGATATTTATGGAATTTAATGATTTTTATTATATTTATTATTTAACATTGATTATTGTGAATTGTGAACCTCGGTTGGAAATTTGTGTAGTTTGAGGTCCCGACCCGAGGTGTTGAGTTTTGTGAATATAGAAGTGTATTTTCTTGTAGGATCGAATCTACTTTTCAGCAATGAGATGTCCATTTCATAGAGGAGACTTTGTTGAATTTTTAGTAGAATTCTCGTAAAACATGGCGTTGGGGTCGATCATGAGTTTTTATGTTTTAACTAAGTTTTAATTCGTAGATAGAGTCTTCCTTTAGAATTCTTATAAGTATTAGTTAGGAATTTATTCTGATTTTATTATTTATTTTTCTAGTTGTGTTGAGACCTAGACTTATTTGACTAGGCTTGTTGAGTCAGCCTCGAGGAGCGTAAAATTGTGAGTTATTATTCTATATATGCATTGCATATAGGATGCACGAATAAGGATTTTCATATTTTCATTATATGTTTAGACATAATTTATTTCATTAAATGATTTAGTATATTTTTGGTATATTTCGATATATATGCAATATATATGCATGTTGTAATTTTCAATATATACCTAGTGTATTTATGGTATATTCATGGTTTATTTAGGTATATTTGTAACATATATATCTAGTATATGTTTAATAAACATTTATTATATTTTCAGTATATAATTGGTATATTCCATTTTAAATAGATGCTATTATGTTTATATCATGCATTTTATTATTTTTAATAATTTGAAGGATAGCAGTAGAATGTGCTACCTAGTGGGCTACGCTATGACTGTTGTGTGATAGTACGATAGATTTAGGTTGAAATTTGATAATTTTTATTGAGATGTTGGTTATTAGAAAGGCTGACTGTGGATCCTCGATTGACTGAGTGTACTTGGGGCCAGTCATGGCAGTAGTGAGATTGCGGATCCTCGGTTGACTTAGTTTACTTAGGGACAATCATGCCGGGTAGCGAGATTGCAGATCCTCGGTTGACTTAGTGTACTCGGGGTCAGTCTACTACCTTAAGTTGGATAAATGAACACTTAGAGTTTTAGTTAAGCCTGTTGACTATTGATTATTATGATCGAGGTTGTGAACTGTTAGGGTTCTGCTCCGGTCCTTCAACTACAATAATTTTATGCTTTTATTATATATAAAAATAAATTTCAACATATGTGTGAAATGTGTGTGTGTATATATATATATATTATATACTGATGATTGAATGTATATGAATTTAGGTTGCATGTATATATATTATTGTAATATCCCGAGTTTTTAAGTAATTTTAAACTACATTGGGATATGAAGTGTTAATAATTTTTTTATATATATTTATGATTATTTTCATGAGTTTGATAATTACTAAGTTATTTTAATTATTCTTAATTATTGTAAGTTTTTTACGTAAAATTTTCCCCGGAATGTTATTTTCGGGGAAATTAAAACGTAAATAATTTAATATTAACTATTTTAAATAGTTTTACGAACTTGCATGAACTCATATATAAATTTTAAAGTGCTAAATAAAATGTATATATGTACATTTACTTAAAGTAAATTAGGGTTTAATTAATTAAATTAATTTTTAATATTTAGTTTTAATATTAATTAATTAATTATATATTTGTATATATGTGTATATATTATTAAAATATGTGTGTGGTGTTTATTTAATGTGTGTGAAATTATATAATATAATAATATATAGTGTGGATATATATATATATACATAATTTATTATCAAAAATCAAAAAAAAGTTTGCCAAAATTACGATTTTGCCATCGACTTCACCCTCTTCATTCTCGACGCCCTTCCACCATTTTCGTCAACTGCAAGCTGATTTTCTTGCCGTCGGTGTGCCTCTCAGCCTTCCTCCTACACCTCCAGCCTTTTCCAACGCCTGAAGCTTCCTTTTCCAGTGTGTTTTGGCCAAAAATTCCAAGGAAGGCCGAAATCCATCTCATCGTCGTTCAAGCCGATTCTGGCCACCAAAATCGATGCCACCGGTCTCTATCTTCTCCTTGAGCTTCGGTGAGTGTGATTCCAAGCTTTGTTTCACTTAAAATGGTCTAGATTTCCCTAAGTTTTGATTTTTTTCATTTCGGCCTATTAGGGTTCTTGAATTTTTTTTAGCTTTAATTTGGTTGATTCGTGCAAACTCCCTTCAAAAAATTTAATCCTTGTAGCTTAATATACATGTGGTAATTTTTGTAGAATTTTTGAAATTTATTTTGATTTTTGGGTATTTTTGATTATTTTATTACTATTTTCTAATTTTCAAAAATTAATTAATTAAATTGTGAAATTTTGTTTTATGGTAATTATAGGTGTTTAAATGCATTTTATAAATTTATTGGTAATTTTTGTGAATTTTTATATATTTATTTGGAATTTATTAAGTTTATGTAATTTTGAAAAATTAGGTTAATTATGTGTTAAATTGAAATTAATTGGTTAATTGAGTATATTTCTTGATATTATTGAATTATATGTTGAGAAATTAATTTTTGATTAATTATATAATTTTTGGTGAATTTTTGAACATTTATAGTGAATTTATATGTATTAGGGGTATTTTGGTCATTTGACACTAATTTAGCTAAAAATATAATTAAATTGGTTTAAATAATTATTTGAGCTATAAAAATGATTTCTACAAATTATTTAGTATTTTTAACTAATTAAAACTATTTTTCGTAAATTATTTTCAAAATATATATAATATACGATTTTTCTAAATAAATGAGTTTTTATCGGTTTTTAATGTGTTTTAGGGTTAATTAAGTAATTTAGATTGATAAAATCTATTTTTATTTTTAAAGGGCATTTTCGGTATTTTTATAATTATTCTATGAATTGTGAACCTCGTTCGATGAATTGTAGTTTGGAGTCCGACCGAGGGATTGTGGTTGTGAATTGTATTATTTCGAAGTGTATTTCTTTGCAGGACCAGCTCTACTCTTTGAGTTGAGAGATGTCCATTTTACAAGGGAGGTTCTGCCGAATTTTTGGTAGAATTCTCATAAAACGTGATGTCCGGTCGAACTCAAATTCTAATTCTGTGTCTATTATTCTAGATCAAGTTTTTAGGAATTTCCATTAGATTTATTCTGATTTTCTGTTGTCGTTTGTTTGTTTAGTTGCGCCGAGACCGATGCCTAGTGGACCAAGCCCGTCAGACCCATCTCGTGGAGCACAATAATAGTGAGTTGTTATTTTATATATATATATATGTTTTAAGGTGCATGTTTTAGAAATATATGGTTTATTTTGATAAATATGCATAAATGATTTAATTAGTACTTAGGTTTATTTTTGGTTTATTTTAATATATTGTAAATTATATGCATGTTTTATTTAAAACATTTATAGCTAAAATGTTTTTAAATATATTTCTAGTTTATTTTGCAATTATATTGGATTTATTTGACGTATGTATACTCGAAATATACCTGGTTTACTTTTGGTATATTTCTAGTATATATATTGTTTATATTGTTATTCTATTGAAATTCATGCATCATTTATTTATGAATATATGTTTTATATATTAATGAAGGATATCAATAGAACGTGCTACCTAGTGGGCAGCACTATGACCGATTATGTACCGGTACGCTGATAGCATTTAGGTTATATTACTAACCTATTTGTGGATATTGATTGGATATGATTAATTTGAGATGTGATGTGATTGATGGTGTGATTACTGGAGCTCGGTTGACTAAGTGTCTCAGGGTCAATCACACTGACAGTCAGATTGCTGGAGCTCGGTTGACTAAGTGTCTCAGGGTCAATCACACTGACAGTCAGACTGCTGGAGCTCGGTTAACTTAGTGTCTCAGGGCCAGTCTACTATCCAAATGGAATAAGTGAATATATTTGGAATAAGTGAGCCTGTATGGCTAGAGTGTTGTCTAACACTGTTTGAGGTTGCGATTTTCTAGGGTTCTATTTGATCCTTCATAAACAGTGATTTTTAGTAAAATATATAAAATGATTTTGTTGCATCTGCGTGTATTTGCTTGTATATACACTTATTATATATATACTATTGACTGTGTGCATTGTCATTTAGTATGCATGTATATATATTATAACAATTCACTCAGTGAGGTCTGACTCCCCTCCGTTGACTATTTTTCATCTTCAGACCTTAGTAGCAGACCTATACGCTGGATTTCTTCCACCCCGGCTTCACTATGTAAACTGCTTATCTGAGCTTTATTTTATAATCTAGACACTGCAATAGTTGTAAACAGTTGTGGGTTTATGTATTATATTTGTGTGAGTTATGTATTTTAAATATTTGAACCAGAACTTGTATTAAAAGTTTATTTATATATATATGGGATGAGTTACTCGATTTAATTTCATTTGGTGGAATATTATTTTAATATTTATGATTTTATTTCCGCTGCAGAATATTTTATTTAATTATGTTGTTATTATTATTGCATGATTTTATTTTATTTTTAGGTTTGCTACGGGTTTCGGATTCGAAAGAATTCCCGTTCCCTAGCGCTAGTCATGACTCCTGTTTTGGGTCGTGACAATTATAATAATTCACTCAATGAGGTCTAACTCCCCTTAATATTTTTTTTCAAGATCTTCATCTTCTTTAGACCTTACCAATAGTATTTTACGCCAGTCTTCTTTAGCCTTAGCTAGACTATGTAATTTATTTATCTGACCTTTTATTGTACTATAGAAAACTGCAGTAGTAGTGTATTTTATTAGTAGTATGTATTTTGGATTTGAGACCTATCTCTAAATATTTTATGAATATTTTTATTTTATGAAATGATATTAAGTTTTAGTTATGGTGTAGTTTTATTTATTTATTGCTTGTGATTTGAAAGATTTCTATTCCCTAGTGCCGATCATAACTCTTGATTTGGGTTGTGACATCACTAGTGTAACTAAAATAGATCAAAAGTATCACGACTCATTAGGTGTTGCTAGGCATTTGACCAAAAAGGAAAAAAAGGGTCATAGTCCACATTGGCTGCATTAGATCTAAGTCAGTGAGACCTAAATCCCAGAATCTGTATTATAAAAAACTCACACAACTATGCACATCTCCTCTATATACTCGTTATGAACAATGGACGTGCAGACTTCAAAACCTAGTAACTCAACAGCTAGTTAGAAAGCAAACTCCACACCATGGTCATGAACTATAACATACTTAACCAATGTCTCTACCTCAGTAACGTCAAATACCATAGTATTGCGTTGAACTGCCATAGAGTCTACTCTAGCTATACAATATAACCTTATATCGAAAATGAATAAAAAAAAGAGTGTGAGTAATTTCATAAGGAAATTACCTAGTGAGTGACTAAAAGCACAATAAGAATAGGAAACACAATTTAACTTGAATAATAATATGAGAACAAAGTATTATATCAAGATGCATAGCATATAGTTTTTAACAAAATTTTCATTTATTGAATATTGCCATAAATTCTAAAAAGACTATTAAAAAATTAATTAAATACTATTTATGATTCTCTTTTACTATATGTTATTCACTTCACATGACATTAATTGTTTCTCATAGTATAGACCTTATAAATTAAAACTGTAATGTTTTACTTCCAATTTTATATAAACTTTATAAATCTGCCTTTCACGGGCAAGACACGAGCATTAGCACATAATTGCATCTTATAGCAACCTATGGATTATACTGCTAGTCTAGCTCTTTCTTAGAGCATTATAGCCTATAGCTCCATCTCAGAATGCTATAGCCTACACAACTCCTTCATAGAGTTCTTTTATTTATTACTCTTTCTCAGAGCATAAGTATTTATAGAATCAGTATACATACTCATTAACCACATAAATTTACCCTAAAGGCATATTGAATTTATGTGTTGCCTTAAAGGCAATTATTATTGAATGGCTATTAATAAACAATTAATCTAAGAACAACTCTCACCAGGACCAATATACACAGCTCAAGGTAATTAATCTCCTCATAACACCTTAACAAACATGAAGACAACAATATTCTAATTACAATTTCAATTATAACACTTGAGTTTAGAGTACACTTAAAACATGGTTGTTATTTTCATTCCTTACATGTACTCTTGATGATATTAAAGCTTATCATTCTAAGGATCTTGATATAACATTTTGTTCCCATTGCTCATTTATAATTTATTCTATAATAAATTTAGTCTCAAGTCGAAGACTTAAGAAAATATTTGAGCTTATTTGAACTTCAAGTTGTATTATTCAAGTGTAATTGTTCTTGGTCTATGTATATTTATGTGCTTATATCTAAAATTGGAAGGACATAGACATTGTCCTCTGCCGTAAGAGTTTTTGGAGTTACTTCTCATGTGATTTAATTTAAATGCTTAGCACTTATTTAACATCAATGATAATTATGCACAAAACTGGTCAAGCCACCAAAATTTTTGTGGTGTTAGAACTATAATTTTAACTAAATAAAAAAAATGATAATAAAGGCATGCTCAACTATGTGTATCAAATTAAAAATAATTTGTGCTATAAAGACTTTATCAAATGTCCAAAGACTAAATAAGTTGTATTTGATTTAGAAATTACTAAATTCTTACTCTATAATAAGTAAACATATAAGAAAGCTCGCATACTTTGCAGTTTCAGTTCCTGGCATATATGAAGTTTCTTTTTATTTGTGCCATGATTTCTATTCTTATTTGACTTCATTATGAACTTAAAATGTCATTTATGTATAGGTCATAATGTTCAAAACCTACAGAGGTTTTTAACTAAGAATCATAAGAGATTTTAGTACCCAAAAGCTTGTTATAAACAAAAAACTAAATCAAGCTTTAATAACAAAAAGAAACATCAGCTCCAAGTCTTTCATGCAAAGCTCAAGTTAATCAAATTCAAAAACAAAACATAGAGCTTTAGCAAATTAATTTAAGGAAATAGGTTAAAGAACTTAATTGAAGAAAGAATGAGATTCACTCACTAGGCTGTCAACATGACATAATGCATAATGTATATTAAAAAATTCACTAAAAATTTCATAGTCTATATTTTTAAATTTTTTTCTTTAAATTTTTACCCTTGGGTGTTTAGAGAAATTTGAAATTTATTTTACACCAATTGGACATGCATATAAGGAGAAACATGAAAATAAATACATCATGGTCAAGTTGTCTATAGATTTTGTGCAATAAAAAGACCATCTAAACAATAGAATAAGGTTTTCCCTATTCCTATCAAATTTTTAGGGGACACTTTAAAGTTTTCAGAAGTGTAGACATCAACTCATTTGGAGTTACGGAACTCCAGATATGGCTTGCACAATTTTACTGTTTATATAACAAATAGAACCTGACCACATTTGATAAACCACTTTACTTCTAGCAATAATAGTTAGCG